>JAFELL010002588.1:0-600000 GCA_019059645.1 Caranx melampygus | reverse complement strand
CATATTATTTCAGCAGTAGAGGTGAAATGTGGACAGTTAGTAGAACACAAAAATAATATTGATTGTTTCTGTTTGGGTTCTGGGAGAAAGCGATTAAGATATATGTACTTCATACTGTACACATGCTTTGTATCAGTTTTAACAAATTAAACAAAACTATTATTTATTTAGAATAAAAAATAATACTTTGTATTCAGATAGACATCATGACTGATGGATCATGCCATATCACAAAACAATAGTCAGCTAGTTAAAATCATTATCATTCATACTTCATTAATACAATACTAATAACTAATCCAAAGAAAACAAAAGAATAACACTTTTCTTTTTTCATGTTTCTTTGGTAGTCATATAATGGACACAAACCAAGATGGTATTGCTTTATTATTACTCAGTGTATGATGTATATCATTATCCTTGTTAGACACTGTGTTGTGTAGTTGCTGCTCATGTTTTCACTGAGTGTTTAGGTCTAGATAATCATGAGGTTAAAACTGTCCATCAGTGTCTATGTGTAAGATGTGCTGTATCAGAGATAATAATTTTCAGGACAACAGTAACAGTCTTTCACTACATGAGTATTAAGGAAAATTCATCAGAACTGGAATACAATGCTATAAGTTGACGTCTGTTTAAAAAGAAGGACCAATACTTGCTTGAAACTAAATTTCAGGCAATAAAAACATCTGTATAAAATGTGCTTGTTTGACCAAATGCAGTTCTCCAAGTTCACCGTTGTGCGTACGTTGCTGAGCATCTCTGCAGGCCTTCCATCCTGTAATAACAAAATGAAAAAGCAGTGGATTTTAAAATTCTTGTGAACCTTGTCTTTGTAGTGCTGTTTTGATTTTACAAGCTGTCCTCACGCCTCTGTTTTGAAAGTCTCACGGGATATTCTGTCTTCATTTGCACCTTGAGGACATTCATTTATGTCTTTTACACCCAGAGTGGTCAGTGCTGTGAGGAAAAAGAGTGGGAGAGTTATTCCACTGTTCCACAGATGAATGAATGAATTAATATGCTATGTAATTGTAAGAATAAATGTGAGGCTGTCAATACATGTGTGAAAAATGAACACCTGAATTATCAAGCCAAAAGAAATCAGTGATGTTTTCATTTGTGTGTGCAGTCATAATCTCACTGCCAAATCTGTCTGTGCCTGTACTCACCATGCTTGTATTGTGCAAATGTGATGTATTTCTGATTAGCAGGGTCCAGTATGCCAAAGACTGCATCCAGATTGGAGGTGTCGAACAAATTTGGCCCTCTCTGAGAACTCTGTTGAGAAATCTTAAGTTTTTCCAGCTGCTCAATCAGAAACTCTCTGGGCTTCTCTAAATGAAAGAATCAATCAATCAATCAATCAACCAATCAATCAACCAACCAATCAATCAATCAATCAATCACTAATACCACACTGTTAAAGGTTACAATACTGATTGTTTCAGTGCTCCAGGGAATATTTGGAGGAAGATTCAGAACAATAGCAAGAGAGCAATAGGCAACCTAATGTGAGTGACTAAAGAAAAACAAGTGATTTCGTTTGTATTACATTGTGAATGTGAGACTGCTGGTAACAGTAGTTTAAGGAAACTGCATGACACCATGTCAGCATGTCTTCTGAATTGTAATTCGTTGTGCTGTAGAAGCTGACAGATCCAGTCCAGCACAGAGAGGGTTAAGATGAGAACAGCACTTGGGACTAAAAAGCTAACTTATGCCTTCCCGTTGTAGGCTAACTATTGCCTTTTCTAAATAAATAAATAAAGTGGAATTTTTCAGCACAGCATGGTAAAACAGATCAGCGATATCTAACCGGGTCTGTAGAAGAAGAGCATGCTCGTCAGGTTCTCCATTAGCTCCGGTATTTTGTGTTTTTTAAGATATTCAGCAGCATCTTGTTCTCTCGGCGTCGCCATCTCCATCTTGTCACATTTGTTTGAACGTGTTGCTATGATACCATCCATCTACTAACGCGCGAGCACACACCGCTGTTTCCACCTTTACAAGTGGTCTTCACGTGGGACTGATGTTGCTCCACAGCCTTTGGCCTCTCCCCGTGGAGCTGTAGACAGACTGGGATTTATGTTGTTGTAGGTTGTTTTCGCAATCTGTTAATGGTATTACATTGAAATACCCGTGCAATGTAACCGATATACACCCAGTGGCTTGAAATAGCATTTGATTTCATCATAATTCCTGAAAGCTAACTTATTTTAGATAGCTATTTTGTTGAGTATTCTTTAGCCAAATGTAGTTGAAAACCATATACCTGATAGCAATAAACATCTACAATATAAACAAAACAACACAGAATCCCTTTACAGTTACAGATTGGGGGAATCTTGAGCGGTTATGGGCTCTGCTTCTCTTGTCTAACCAACAGTCAACAGGTGAGACTTTACTTACCTGTATTTAGAATTCATCAATTACCAGACTATTTAAAGTTGGGTTTTTTGTGTGTTTTGAGGGGGGTTGGGGGGTGACATGCAGCAAAGGGCTACCAGGGGATTCAAACTGGGGCCAGTGAGGAGTGTAGTGTTTGTTTACATAATATTTACCACAAACTGCTACCATTAGCTTAGTTTGGTATTTTTATTTAAAGTATATTTTGAACCATCAACTTAAGCACGTTTGCTGTGTATTCATGAAGCGTTCTCTTTTACATATTTCAGCAGTCCTTACACAAATGCACATACATTCAACAAGGATGAGATGTATTGACAACGACTGGTTGTATAAACAAGATCAGGTTACAGAAAAGATCCTTATCCTGGATGGCCGAGCACAAATGACATAGTGTCTGATTCCACTCTTGTTCGTTCATTTAGAAGAAAAAATCAAACAGAAGATATCCATTTACAGGTGCTCTGGAAATGACTCTACTTGCAGGCACAGATCAGCCTTGAGCTGTTGGTAAAAAACTAGATAAAATCCAATGAGTGTCTGTCATTCAGGATGTATAATTCCACATCAGTCCACCTTTTGTTCTGCTTTAAACTTCTGAAATGCAGCAGCAGCTTCCTCTCTGACTTTGTAGCCCCGCAGTTCTGTCTTGAGCTCCCCAGGCTTTGGTGGGATCTCTGGTATACTCTGAAAGAACAACAAGCACCGTCACACACATAAATAACAGACTGATTTTGTAGAGTGGTTCAGTCATTTTACCATATTTTCAGCAGATGACTAGTGACATACACTACAGTATGTGCTACAGTATAGCAGCACACAGTGCTAGGACTAATCCTGGAGCATTTACTGACAACAGACAAAGACCACTTACCAGATCCGGTAGGTAATACTGATGGACGACCTGTGCCCCCAGAAACATAGACAGTACACTGGCTCCAAACATCCTAAGGTACCGAGGCCAAGACACACCAGCTGGCATCTTGACGGACTTCCCGGGCCTGGAAAAAGAGAGAAAGATATTAGTTAAAAAAATATCAAAACTGTGAGTCAGGAAGAAACATATAGTCTTTGTCTGCTCCCCCAAGCCAACAAGGATGTAAAACCCCTTTCTTTCTTTTTCTTGTTAAAATGGCAAAAGAATGCCACATGATCAGGAGTCCACACTGAATTCAGAGATTCTGTATTAACAGCCATCGTGGATCATGGGTTACGATTAAGGTTTTATGACTAAGCAAAGATGTGAATTTCAATTACATACTTTTTAGAATTGTAAGGCAACTGCACAGTGAATTTATCCACTGACAGACTGTTAGCTCTGATGTAAAAGCTACTTGGAATAAAAGTGTGCTAAAACAGACAACGGTAGCAGAGCGACAGAAATCATGAACAGGAAGTGATGATGCTAAGACCTTACCTCGTTTATTTCACTGTCATTTAATCAAATATCCGCAAGCTGAGGTCGATTTTCACCATTTTCAACACAAAATGTCATGCAGGTCATGCCGTTTAGCTAATACGAAGATACAATTATAAGGTAAGAGGTGTCACTCTGCCCTTCTTCGGTAACGAATCTGTTGACCTGCATCAATTTGTTGGCTCCGCTCTTGTAAATTCATCCGTTGAAATTGATTCTAATCAGTTTTCAAGTGTCATTGATAACAAAATATTCGTACCTTTTTGCCTACACTTTACAGTAGGATTTGTATACTTTTTTCAGTGCACAGCTCAAACCGCAAGCTGCATATTGTGTGTTGTGCCAGTTTAAGTTTAAGGCATATCAACCAGAGCAGTTAGGATGGAAGTCAACAATGGTCTCGAGGGCCCATACATGGGATTTTCACGATTTCCGCGAATCCTCGCGGTCGTCCAGTTTTTACAGTGGAGTGATGCGCTTTACAAAACAACACCATCCGCCATCTGCATTCTTCTTCAACAGTATAAATTTGTGTTGGCGCTTTCATACATACGGTTTCTGTTGCCATCTAGCGGTAGTTAGTTCAGGCTCCTTCCCGTTCAGTATTTTTGTGAGGGTATTTTATATTGTTTTAATAAATACAACATCTATACTGATTTACTGAAATTTTATCAACGGTAAAATGTTATATTTGTTCGTGTGTTGTGGCTAAAATTATACCTCCCAGCCTGAGGGGGGCAGTAAAGCCTTCAGTCAGCCCTCGCGAGACAAGACGTCGATGGTTTAAATGGTCTTTGTTATGGGAGAGTTCCCAGCCCCCCGTCTCCTTATCTGAAAACTAAAGAACAAAATGTATGACAGGTATGTTAGTTTACTCATATATGTTTCATCACTCTATCGGTCACCTGTGCGTTGAACGCAGCTGTAGGACTGGGTACTGCCAGTAGTTTACTGTTGGTTAAACCCTCGACCTTCCTGTCTTCCTCTTTGTGGCAGCTCTGTACTGTATGTGTTTTAACCTCCACCCAGCTCATGTTTCCAGTGTGTATAAATGTATCTGACACTGCGATAAATGTGAATGTATTTAAATAAGTCAACAGTTAAGATGGAGGAAAACCAGTACACATCATTGACGGTTCCTACGGATTATTTTCAGCAGTGGTGAGTTGGTGTTGGAGGTGGCAGGTCCTGGGTTTTCATTTTCATGCATGAGATGGAGAGATTAAATATCATTTTACCAGCGATATTGTAAACATATCTGTGTACTCCATATATCTAGGCTTGTAGCAAGTGATAGTGCAGTAAAGATGGGAATGGAAAGAAACCCTCCCAACTGAGGTCTGATCTGAGTTTTACTCTGAAGAGCCCTGAGTTACTGTCCTGTATGTGGCAATAAATGTTAGAATTGCCAGTGTAAAAGAAGGTGATAGTGACCCATGGATGACAGAGCTGCAAAGATTAAGAAAATGAATTGGCAGCTATTTGTTAGCAATATTTAATTTAATTTTTAAGAAATAATACAAATCACTGGCTGGTTTAAGCCTCTGTGAGGATGAACGGCCATTATACAAATGAAGCATGTTTGGGATTTGGATCACTGGGTAGTTTCAAGGACAAGTTGTGTTGTGATGTTGTTGTTTTTAATATAATTATTTTTTATTTTACCAATTTCTGACATTTAGCAACTAAAATGTGAGAAAATCAGAAGCAGGTCAATCAAAAAAGATATTAGTTGTGGCACTAATGAAAACCCTACAGCCGGTCTCACAGACTCAAAGGGACATTACTCTACACCATCACTTGCCACAGGCTTAATAAATGCACCAGCACTGGCTCTCACTCAGCCTGTTTTTCAACTGTAGTGTGTATACACACAAAAAAATTCTCCTTACATCTGATTTGTGGTTCACTTCATATCAGTCACAGTGTTGATGCAAATCCTATTGATTGTTTGTGTATCTTCATTCCATGCTAGATATTTTTTTTAACTGAGGTCAACCGCAGATTTAGTTTGACAAAGCCTGTGTGGATGTTACAAATACATGTTGTATATGTTATATGTCCAAAATAGATCAGATGTCCTCAGATAAACAGGTCTTCATCAGCATGTTTTTTTGCAAGCGTTGTGTGTTCTAAGTTTTTTCTCACCCAATTCACACACTGCATTGAACACCAGACACAATTTTTCTTTTCTTGCTGTTGTTGGGGACCACATTTATTGTCTGTTTCTGCTCACCTTCCTCTCTCTTTCCTATTAAATCTTCTCCCTCATCCTCTCCTCTTCTATTATGCCCACTTCCTCTTTTCTAGGTACCAGTCCAGTCAGCAGCACCCTCAGGCCCAGCATGTGATGCCATATCACAACACTGGCCCGTACCTGGAAGATCCCAGAGAAGAGCCTGTCATGGCTGAGCTATCAGTCCACCGGGACCCACCTCTTTCCCAGGAACCTTTTTACCAGAACTACTCTGTTGCCCCAAATCACTACCAGGAGCCGATGTGCCAGCAGAACATCAGGGAGCGGGAGCGTGAGCAGCAGCAGCAGTATTTTGCAGTCCTGCACCAACCTCAGCATCAACATAAAATGCAGCAGCAGGAGCCATACGTCCAGCACCAGCCTCAGCCTGCTGGGCCACCTCTAGGTATGGATCTAACTTTCCCTCACACCTAAAGACAAACAGCTGTGACATCATCACCAAAGTACACCGAAGCAGAATGGTGTCATGGGAGTTGTCTTCACCACCATTGCTGTAAGCTTCGCTCTTTGAATTCCCTCAGTCTTGAGAGAGTTGTTCAGGATTTTATTTTTACCAGGTCACAGGTCACATAGACACAGAGTAAAGCAGTTTCACCTGAAAGATCTGCCACAATTGTAAAAATGTATAAATATGTCAAATGTATTTGGAAAAATTCAATTTAAAACTGAATAAAGTCATTCTTGAGCTTCTTGTAGGCAACTACAGCACTGACTAGGGGATATGGCATTGCTGACAGGTGTCCAAAGATTTCCGTAGGTTTCAAATATGCTGGAAATTTGAGCTATAACAATGAAACAATACAGATAGTGTGAGACCCAGGAGTTTTTCTGCCTGCACCAATGAAGTCTACAATATCCTTAAAATTTCTCATAGAAACTTCTACCAAAGGTTTTAGACTCATACCTTCACCACTTCTCTGTGTTTTCTCTATTTTATGAATTTATGGTTGAATGTTTGTCTGGTTTTATCAGTAGCTGTGACTGATACCTCAACACCTTCTTCTCTGTCCTAGCTGCGACACCAGTGAAGAAGAAGAGAGGCCGGCCTCCTAAGCAGCAAGCAGAAGAGGGCATGACACAGGAGGAGGAGGATGAGGCTGAGGTGGCCAAGAAAGCCAAGCGGGTTCTCAACCGCTTCAATGGCATGTCAGTGGCTGAGGTCATGGCCAAAACCCTGCCAGATGTTATTACCTACAATCTTGACATTTTGATAGTGAGTCATTTCCTGGTGACCCATTAAGAACTGATACTGATTGATTGATGTGGATAATCAGTGGGTTAATGTTGTTCTACAAGGAAAGCTGACACATTTGAAAACACTTTACACACAATGTATGTGTATACAACAATGTAAATTTTCAGCAACATGAAATTGTAGTTCTTGGGTCTGTTGCCATGGTAACCCCTTCATGTTTCTCCTCAGATTGGAATTAACCCAGGACTATTGTCAGCCTTCAAAGGACACCATTACCCAAACCCAGGAAACCATTTCTGTATGTTGAAATTCCCTTTCATTACTGACTACAGGGAATACAAGTATTCATTCCTCCACCCTGCTGGACGTAGCAGTGGCTCCATCATTACCAGTGTATTTTTACTGCTCAAATTTGTTTCTATATCTTCAAATGCAAGTAGAGATCCTATCGTGCATATATGATGCAACAGAACTTTATCACTTGAAATCCAGTGTATTGTAGCCATGAAAATGGTGTCTTGGGTTTGAATCAAGTAGTTTTTGTTTCCTTCTGAGTTTATAATGGGTCAGTAAAATGCAACATCAGGTGAAGCTCTGACAGAATATTTGCTGTCACACTGTTCAAAGAGTATTTCATTTTTCTCGAGCATCTTTTACATGTAACAGTTGCATTCTTTGATTTCCCTGCATGGATTGTGTAATATTTTTTTACCCATTCTTATACGTTTAAGGTAGCCAAACACTATTTGATATTGATGCTGTCAGTGACTGTACCTTCACCTCAGCAGTTCATGTTTCAGGACAACAAACCAGCTCTCGTCCAGCTGTGTGTGCCAGTAAAGTCCTGTAGATTCAGTGCAGTTACAACCTGAATGTTCCTCAGAGAGCTAGTTTGCCTGCATTTGTTTTTAAGTTTCACATTTGTTGGATAGCCACTTTTCCCAAAAAATTTCAACTCTTCCGTTGTCTGCAGGGAAATGTCTGTTCCTCTCTGGTCTGACCAACGAGCAGCTCAACTACATGCACGATCAGAGCCTGCCAGAGAAATACAGCATTGGCTTCACCAACATGGTAGAAAGGACCACACCTGGCAGCAAGGACCTCTCCAGGTGGGAAAAAACTACAATTTTCAGATTCAAGGATGGCGCAGCATAAGACCGAATTCTAAGACCTCCATGCTGTAATTCAGTGTGTACTGTTTGAAAAAACACTGACTAGATCTTCCTGGTTTTATGTTTTTGTTCCAGTAAGGAGATTCGTGAAGGAGGCCGACAATTACTTGACAAGCTGCAGAAGTACAAGCCTTTGATAGCAGCTTTCAATGGAAAGGTAAAAATAGGAAGACACTGAAACTGATTTACTTCAGTCCATTTCTGCTTGACATGGAGTATCCATAAAGCTATTTGATATGTTCAACAGTGTATCGATTGTTGTTGGGCTTTTTTGCAGGGATTTATGAAATCTTCTGCAAAGAGACATTTGGTGTGAAGGCAAAGAACCTTGAGTTTGGTCTGCAGCCCTACAAAATCCCAGAGACTGAAACTGTATGAAGACACATTACTTGAATTACTCTTGAAATATACTCAGCAACACAAGCTACAGCCTTCACAGCATACTTCATATCTTGCCTAGGTGTGCTACTTGATGCCCTCGTCAAGCCCTCGCTGTGCCCAGTTTCCCCGTGCGCAGGACAAGGTGCATTTCTACATCAAGCTGAAGGAATTGAGAGACCAGATGAAGGGCTTGGTACCCAACCCTGAGGTGATGGAGACAAAATACTCCTTCGACCTACAGCTCGCCAAAGGTAAAACGTTGGATGCAGAGAAAAACCTGCTCATTGAGACACATTTCGGTCTGAGTCAAGTTAAGTTAAAATTAACCCCTTCCCAATGGTTTTCCTGTGCAGAGGATGCCAAGAGGATTGCAATCAAAGAAGAGCAGGTGGATCCAGAGTACGAAAGCTGTAGCAGTCTCCCCGACAACACGAGGCAAAGCAGCAATGTCACCAACTAAAAGAAACTGAGGAGAAAAGAAGAACCAGCCCTGTCTACTGTAGCACACAGGTACTGCAGTTATCACAGAGTTCCCATTGAATTTGTGACAAGTAACCAGTGGTGGAGGAAGTATTTCCAAACTTTTACTGAGTTAAACTTTATAAAACCACAATTTAGAATGACTTTGTCATTGAGGTCCTGCATTCTAGTCAAAGTTAAGTAGAGGTCCATTTGTATTAGTAAAATATTCTTTGTTATATTGGTTAATTATTTGGATGGATTGGAATGGGCCTTGTATTTTTTAGGTTCATTATGTATTTTTAAAATAGTAAGCAAAGTAATTAGTAATTACAGCCATCAGATAAATGCTGCAGACCTAGTAAGATTTGTGCCTAGTTAAACTGTAATGAGTGACTTTCCACCAAGGTGACTGATTACATCTAAAGCACAACATAAGTCTGATTTGTTTTGTTTTTGTACTATACTGAAAATTGAGGAGGTGTCAATTAATTTGTGAGGCTCGTAAATGATGGCTTGGTTTGAAAAATGTACTGAAAATTGTACAATGTTGAAGTGATTGGCTGCAAAGCAGTGTAATCCATTTTTACACTTGTATCTTGCAGAAATGGACATTGTAAGCTAGTCAGTGAACAACATGACACAGAACCACTATGGCTGGAGACCTTCACCATGCAGAAACCAGTTGTACTGGCAACACGATGCATCGGTGAGAGCAGGCAACCCACTGATGACACCACAAAAGAAGAAGACTCACACTGTTCCTGAGGCTTTGCAATGTAATGCACAAGAAAGAAAGTGCTGACAACAGTTACATTTTCTATCTCTCAAATGGACTGCATGTTTTTGGTGTTATTTTTTATCACTATTTATTGCATTTTGTAAGGTACGTGTATGTCCAGTGACTTATTTTTGTATTTTGAAAGGATGACATTTTATGATTTATCAACTGTATAAATAGGTAATTGTACTCTGGAATTTCTAATCTATAATTGCAGTAATTAAAACTCTTCTAAAGCTGCTATATGTGTTGTCTGATAGCTGCAGTATGTAACCCCTAATGTCACCAAAAAATACACCCCATCACAAAGGATAAGTAATGATTTGTAATGTTTTTTTGTTTTTTTTGTTATTTTGATGATTCACTCACTGATTTCAGTGAGTGAGTGTTTTTCTTCCCAGCAGCCTTCTCTTCGGTTTGCTGTTCCATCTATTTTCTGTAGTGCTTATCTGTGCAGGCTCATAAAGGGGGTGAAAACAATCCCAGCTGACATAGGGTGAGTGGGGTACACCCTGGACAGGTCATCACTCTGTTACAGGGCCGCATATAGAGATGAACAACTCACACTCAGGTTCACAACCTATGGACAATTGGGCCTTAGGCCTTGTCCACAAGAAAAGAGCCACCAATACTGTGCCAACCTACTGTGCATGAGATAACCCACACAGACACGGGGGAAACATGCGCCAGGGACTGCCTCTTTCCCAGGAATGTTTTTACCAGAAGTATCCTGCAGCCCCAAATCTCTACCAGGAGCCAATGTACCAGCAGAACATCAGGGAGTGGGAGCAGCAGCAAGCAGCAGCAGCAGCTGGCCTGGAAATTGAACCCAACTGAATCCAACGTTGTAACACCAAACGTATCATATATGATACATGAGTCTTGGAGCCCTCTACATCATCAGTGTGATTTTTTTTTTCCCTGAAAAACCTTATGTATACAATAAAATACATGCAATGCACGGATAATCCACCAGGAGACAGTAATCCTTTCAACAGAGGGCTGTCCAGTGACACTACAAGACTGCCACCACTAGGGAATGAGACGCGCATGATTTTTGAAGGAGAATTTTGCTAAGTTTGAGAAGGTTAAGGTAAGAAAAAAAATCTAATTTTTACTGAAACTTCAAAATAAGTTGTTAGTGAGTTGATGCAATGGGAAATTACTCAATATTTCAACATTTATTCTTTCTTAAAACCGAGTTGAAATGTGTGTATCAAATTTGACACAGCAGGTATATAAGGCAATTTGTCTCCAAATCGGTCAATTGTCATTCTATTGCATTTCATGCATTATACTTATCATCAAGCAACATACAGTCATTTTATTATTCAAATAGATTAATTAAATGGTTCAATGACATAATTTAGTACATTTACAAAAAGAAAGATAGATATGCAACTTGCTGTATCATGATGATTGATGACTAGTTGTGTTTTGACATGGTTCCCTTGCTAATAACTGCCTTTTCCTTACTGATTTTCACTAAAAACGACAATGTTTATTTAATATACAGACTAACATTTAGACAAACCTTTTTTAGGGAAATATCTAGAGAATACTTATATGCTGTAAAATTATAAGATCTTAATCGATTTTCACAAAAAATCGACGAATTCAGAGAATAAACACACAAAGCTGTTTTGTGTGTGCATATGTGTGTGTGTTTTTAGATGTCAAGAAAATACAGTGTTGAAGATGCTTTGAAGATGATTGTGGATGGGAATTCAAGTGACATGGATCAGCTATGGGATGATGATGATGATGATGATGATGAGGATGACGACTGGAGTCCTAATGAAAGGATTGAGGAAAACTCAGATAGTAGTGATAATGAGGAAGCCTTAGGAAATGAAAGTGTCAACCAGACAAGTGTAGAAGACCCAGAAGAGGACACAACAGAACAAAAGGACACAACACCAAAGCAGTCGACAAGGGGCAAAGTCAAAACAAAGGAGTATCGGTGGAAAAGAAAACAGTTTGAACCTCCAGATGCACAGGCCACTTTGCCCATGTCTACTATGAGAAATGCAGAGTGTGTATGTTCTTGTTTGGAACTAAAATGAAACTTTAAAAAATGAAACTTTGAGCATTATTGCCGGATGTATCAAATATGGTACAAATTGAAACTCACATATGGAAATTGATATTTGAAAAAAAAAATTTTTTTGTTTGTTCAGAAGGACCATTAAAGGCTCCAATTTCAAAGAATTGGAAGTTTCTGTCAATTATTTCATAGTTCAGGCTTTACAGGGCTACGAGGCAAGAGTGCCAACAACCACACCACTGTGCCACCAGAGTTTCTTGCCACAGTTTTGTACAATTACAGCACTGTGTACAATAGACATACACCAACACTGACAAGTTAGACAGAAAATCTGCCATTGAAATCACACTTAAGTGCAATTTTCTTTTAAACAATATGATCATTTTTTACTTGTGTTATCTTTATAACATAGACATAGTTAAGAAAAAGCAATAAAACTGGCCGAATGGAACCTTTAACCAGTGTGAGAAGCCAGCACACTGTGTTGTATATACAATTATTTTGTGTTACCGGTATACAACACCTAACAAAATTACAAGCCAAATAGTTAAATAGTAAATATAGAGACATCCTGGCTTAGACATAATGTCATCTTGTTATAAACAAAAGGCACTTACTGTATATTGGACACATAAACAGTGTGGTTTGGGGATTGCTTAACTACATGTTATTACAACATTAATACAATGTTGTGTGGAGGTGTTATATTTCAGATTTAATATGTGATGTGTACTATTTATTTCAGTAGCACTCTTTAAATACCACAATCTGTCAGCCAATCAGAAACAACTTCAGAGTTTAAAAGTCGAGCAGCCCGTACCAATTCTGAAATAGGGGTGTTTCGTTCTGTTTATAATGCAGTTGACATCACGTGGTCCGCATTTAAAAATATATCCTAAAAGCAACAACAACAACCTATTTCATATAATAATATTAAGTATGTTCCTAGAGGTAATTTCTTGACTACGGTTAAAGTTATTTCTCTTTTCACACCCCTATGTCTCAGACTTGAGCTATTCCGATGTCAAAGTTGACCGGCAGGACTGTCATGTCTTTGTTGTCGCTGTAGTACCTCAAACATAGTGGATATTGGAGCGGGGCGGATGGAAAAATAAGATATAACTGGACAGAGCAAACAGTTTTAAACCTTACCCACAACAGGTACGTTTAAAGTTTGAATTCGGCTAAACTGCGGACAGTTTCTTTGTGAGGAATCTTAGTGGAGGCGAAACCATTCATCCATGCTAAGTTAGCCGATCAGCTAGCCTCTGGCTAACATTAGCTGTACGTGTGGCACTGTTACTCAACCGCTGCAAACACAATTCTTGTTATCGATCACCAGACATGAAACATCAAGGACCGAAATTATGATTCTTTGAAGTACATAAACCTGCTAGCAGGTGTAATCTGTAGTGTAATCTAAACCTGTTTTAAAAAGGGCAAATTGATGGTTTACACTCATCCGTGTTTAGCTTGTTAGTTAGCCTAGCCATGACAGAAAGGAAGCATTTAGTTTGTTTACAGAAATTGATGTTTCAGAGGTCTACTGTTTTATAACTTACGGTCTACATAGCGGTGTTTTAATTTCGTTTTTGCACCATCATCATCTGCCTTGTCCTTTGTTGGTATTTTTTTATGTTATGGTTTTCTCTTTTATCTTTTCTTGCTAACTCTACAGTTCGTCTTCAACACCTGTCACATGCATTCAGTTTCATACACTGGCAGACTCTTTGATTTGTTAAATCATCTGTACATCACCTCAACGTGCATATATTGATTTATTTAATAAAGTCAAACCACCCTAAAGATGGAAGAAAAGATGAATGGATCACTGCCTGTTGTCTCCCCGGAGTATCTTCAACAGTGGTGAGTCTTCCTCCTCACCGCAGTGTGCCCATACAGGATCAAAACTCTGAATGGCAAAGTGTGATGAAATTGAAATGAAAGCATGTGCACCTACCCGGCCTTTTGACTTTTGTTTCATTATTTTCCCCCATAATGTTTGCATTTGGATTGTACACCGATCATTTCATTATATATGATGTGAAGTTTATAACGGTCTCAGAGTTGTTAGCTGAACTCAATGCTTGTGTTTAAAATGAAGTTTAAAAACAAGTTGCAAGTTACATTTCAGATCTGATATATGCTTAGATGCCACTTTATTAGTTACACCTAACAGAAGCTACTGCAGACCTGCAATAAATTCTACCATTATTAAGATTATATCAGTTTTAATTTGTTGACAATTAAGGAAATTCTTGTTCCTTTTATCAGTGCAAAAGAAAACTTCGGAGAGAAAAGGTATTAATTAGTCTAATCCAGGTATAGGCTACTCATTCAACAATGAAGAGCACACAGTTTGACCAGTCAACTGTCTGAAAACTGAGATCAGTTGATTTAAGGAGTCAGGTCTGGGGTGCTGCTGCTTCATTGGAACAAAAACCTGCCGCCCATCGGTCCTTCATGGAATGACTTGCCCATGCCTGGTCTAATCAAAATATTACATGCAATAGCAAGAAATGAAAATGAAATCATAAATATTCATCCAGTGCAGGTATTGTCATGGACGTGGCAGTGCAAATCAAACAACATAGTTGCCAGTGATGTTTTTAAAGTGACAAATTCTGCTCACATTGAAAGGACAGAATGGCTTCCAGAGTACTGATAACACAAGCAGAACAGGTGGTGTGAAGATACTTCACCTTCTACACATATTGCACTCATACATCATTTACAGATTTAAGGATTTCGTCACCATTCAACTTTATGTATTTTTAATTTTGCATTTAAGCATATTGGTGTGAGGTCTCTTTAATATTTAGTTTACCCTGTTGATATAAAGCACAAACCCCCACAAACTACCAAAACTACAATTTTGTTAGGTTTTCATGAAGGAACCTACATAGGGAGGCAGTGACTCATAACATGTATGGGAGAAAATGCATCAGTTGTGTGAATTCATATACTAAGTTACATATTATAACTGAGTTACAGTCAGTCAACTACAGAAAATGATTCAAGCAATAAATAAGGAAATATAATGACAACACACTGGTCTGATACAGCTTTAATCCCCCAGCTTGACCCACTGCCAATGTTCTTGTTGTGTGTATCATTTAACTGTTTTCCTTTACTGTTTTTCCACCACAGGGTACAGTCTGCCCAGCAGTTTCACAGTCTCCAGGCCCAGTATTCAGGCTTCAACTCCAGCCATCAGTTTCACTACCCAGAGGGGCAGGCAGGAGAGACAGCCACGGCACACATGGCTAATCCAGATCCAATGATGGATCAACAAGAGCCTGCAAACCTGGCAAAACGTACTTAGATCTCACTTGTCATAGCTGTCGATGTGTTGACTTACTGTCTCTTTGGTAAATGTGCCCTTATATAACTGATTAGAACGACGGTAATACTAATATACATGGTGGCTCGTGAGCATTCTTATAATGTATTTGTACAGAAGCTTTATATGTTACCAAACACTCAGCTAAACTAAACTATTAAAGGGATTCAGATAAGGTTCCAGATAAACTAGCTGATGCATTGTAAATCTACACTTTCTATTGTACTCTTGGTGGAACTGGTATATTATTTAAGATGGGACTTCTCGTAGGTGGCAAAAATGCGCTGATTAATCATCTCCTATTCATAGCCATTCACTGCCTGTGTCTCGCTGCAGCAGACCTTTCTACTGCAGATATTATACTTAGTGGCCATTTGTACCTCATAGAACCGCACTTCAAAAAAACACAACAGTTCAGAGAAGTGCAAAAGTAGGATGGATTGGATAACATAGTTCTTCCTGTTGAAATTCCCTGTTCCCTCTCTTCTTATAGCCCCAACCAAGAAGAGAGGCAGAGCAGCTCAACCCAAGGAACCCAAGCCACCCAAACCACCTAAAGTACCCAAGGCACCAAAGCCACCTAAGGACCCAAATGCACCAAAGTCCAAACCTGGTCGTAAGCCCAAGAAGACCACTGATGCTCAGGCAGATGGTAAGCAGGAGAAGATTGATGAGAGCTTCAAGAAGGTGAAGAGGAAAGTTGACCGCTTCAAAGGAATGTCAGAGGAGGAAGTGATGAAAAAAACTCTGCCGGACCTGCTGGACTACAACCTGGACTATGTCATTGTGAGGCTGCTTTTCCATTGATTTTACAGTGCAACTAGCATCACGCTTTGGAAAGAAATTAGGTCCATAAGATTAAAAGACATTTGCCTTTTTTTTTCAGATTGGTATCAATCCGGGGTTGATGGCAGCTTTCATTGGACGATGGTTTCCAGGACCTGGAAATCATTTTTGTAAGTTGCGTGAAAAAACTGTTTTTCTGTAGAAAGAAAGAGTGGAATATTCCCCTCCCCATGTTATGAATAAATATTACCATTAGCACTGTTACAGCACTGTTACACCATTTACTTCAGTCAAATACATCAGCTTTATCAGTGGCAGAGATGAACAACCAATAACTTTTTCGTTTCAGGGAAGTGCCTGTTCCTGTCAGGATTTACTGAGGAGCAGCTCAACCATATGCATGATACCACACTGCCTGTCAAGTACAAAATGGGCTTCACCAACATGGTTGCCAGGGCGACACCAGGGAGTAAAGACCTCTCAAGGTAAAAACACATTAGATACATCAGTGGTACTGTTCAGTTTGATCTCTGGCCACCATGCTTGAAATTTGATAGAGTGAGAAACTCTGTATTTGGTCTGAAGAGGGGACATTCTGAAGTAGATTAGCAACCAGGGGCTTTCAGCTTTGTTAGCTCTGAGATCAGAATTTTGCTGTGATGCTGTAATATAACAATTTTTCTTTGTTTTTTCATCTCAACAGTAAAGAGTTGCGTGAAGGAGGCAAAATCCTTGTAGAGAAATTAAAGAAATACAAGCCTCTTATTGCTGTTTTTAATGGGAAATGTGAGTACTCCTCCATTACAGTGCAACAGTTGCTCTAAAACAAGTCTTTCAAGTGAATTAAAGTGATTTTCTCTTTGTCTCACAGGCATCTATGAAATGTTCTGCAGAGAGTTGTTTGGTAAAAAACCAACGAAACTTGACTTTGGTTTGCAGCCGCACAAGATCCCCGACTGTGACGTGGTGAGAATTAAAAAATGTCACAACTGTGCATCTCTTTACAATATTAATACAATGTCATCCACATTTCATGTGGGAAAACATTAGAAATGCTCTCCGTCTGAACTCACAACACCATAACGATAAAGAAAAAATTCAAAATTTTGTTCTAATAAGTTGAAATTCTTCAGTCATGCTTGTTTGAAGAAAATAGTTATTGAGACATTACTTAGTGACTCTATGGAGGTAGTGCAGCTCATACACTGATCATCAGGTTATTGCAGTTACAGTTTGGTGTGTTTTTGGGCGGAACTCTAAACTGCTCCCATTAAAGTGTATGTGTGGAAAAGTTTCATATGAATGGATGAATGTGGAGTGTGGTTCAAGGTCTGCACTTTATTGAAGTAACTGATGCCTGCTTGAGATCTGTTGAAAATAGTACTGACAGGCCAAACAATAGGTGAAAAGAAAACAGCAGTTTCCCGAAGGAGCTGCCATTCTAGAAAATCTTTCAACTATTAATTCTGCTTAAAGAAACCTGAACTGACCATCATTTCTCCTGCACAGGCTCTGTACTTGATGCCGTCCTCAAGCGCTCGTTGTGCTCAGTTCCCTCGTGCTCAAGACAAAGTCCACTTCTACATTAAACTGAGAGAGCTCAGAGACCAGCTGAAGGGCATCCAAAGAAGCACTGAGATCGAGGAGGTCGATTACATGTTTGACCTGCAGTTGGCCAAGGGTAAGGCAGGAACAAATGGATTTGTAGTGGCAGCTAACTTTCTTAAACTGCAAGTAGAAAACAGCGTTGAGGCATATTGACAGGGCAGAATATGAGGAGCATCTTTTGAATAAATGTTTAAACATTGTTTTGGCAGCTTCTGTGTTTCAGTACATTAAAATCTTGCCACTAGCCCATTCAGCCTAGAGCATGATAAACATGTTGTTTATTTTTTACTTTTTTTTCCTGTCAACAGAGGATGCCAAGAGGCTGGCCATAAAGGAGGAGCAGTATGATCCTGGTTATGAAGATGCATATGGTGGTGCATATGTGGAGAAAGGACCTGGAGGAGAGCAGGCCCAGAACGGTCACTGTACATTCTCATCTGTAGGAAACGCAGGTACCAGCACACTGCGCAGCCTGAAGTTAGGATACAGCAGATGTGATTCAGAACTCTTAGGGTGTATTCAGACATGTGGCTCGTTTGCTTTGCTCTGATTCAGGGGTTAAAATGGTAAATTGACAGATTTTCAGTCCCTTCAGATTAAAATCCTGAATACTGCTGCTACTCTCTCATCACACACCATTTAAGAACTCATGTTTGTAAGCTGCCCTAAAGAATTGATAAAACATAAGAAGTTCAGCAGTGCAAACACAGTCTGATTCATGCCTGATGAAAAATTAACATGAATGAACATGGAGCTGAACAAATTGCACTGTCAAGTGTGTCACATAATGACTGTGTTCTGTTTGTGTAGAAGGAGCACAGGAAGCATCCACGTCACAAACACCAGGCGGTCAGCTTCCAGACGGACAGTGGATGACCCAGTCATTCACAGATCAGATCCCAGACATCAGTGATGGACCAAAAGACGGCAGTGTATGAGGAGGAGGACTTTGACTCTTGTTGCAGCCTCTTGTGTCAGGTCTTACATTGTTTTCCTCTTTCTTAGTGCCAGAGTGGAATACACACGTAGATGGACTTTTTAGAGATTATGCAGAATATCCTCTCTGTTTTATATTGTTTGTGATCTTGTACACATGCATGATCGTCTTCATGGCAGTTCTTTTTAAATATATGAAATCAGGGACTTGACAATGATGCTTAACTGTCATTGAAGGAGGTCATGCATTTTAACATTGTTTTGCCTTTATACTGTACTGTACTGTACTGCACTGTGATGCAGTAGCTGTAAACATTCATATCTACTGTTTTAACAGTAGGTTAAACTCAAGACGGTTATTTTATAACGTGTCTGATCAGTGTGAGCCTTCATGATCCTCTGTGACATGAGGATCTAGCTGAGCATTAATATTTTTCATTCATGGTGCTGTGAACTGACCACAATGCAAAGTGATCCTTCAGTGAAACTAGGCTTGTTATGGATGTGAAGAGATTCCACAGAAGGAATCTCAATGATTTTCAATATAATGTTACAAAACTCAAACAGGTTTTATTTTTTACTTTTGTTACTTTTTTTTTTTTTGCTTTAGGAATTTTAGAATTGTGTTTTGTATGTTTATGGAAATGTCACTCACAAGGAATTTTATGAAACATCTGCCCATTAAAATGTCCTGATGATGCTTTTTCTAAATTTTGAGTGTTTGTTATTTTTGTGTATACATTATGGTGGGGACATTTTATGGCTTTGTGCCACAGCTAACTGTGTTCTATTTTTATTTTTGGAGAAAATGAATGACAATTTTAAAGAACAAACAAAAAACAGTGGTCAAGGTGGAGGCAAACGGGAAAGAGAAATGCTGACATGAAACATAGGTTGTACATTAACCAGGAAGGCACTGACACAGTGCACAGAACCTCTGTGACCTCTGAGACTGAGATTAATTCAGATGTGACATGGAGATAAATGACAATATTTTATTCTTGACCAAACAAGCTGATTCTAACAGATTTTGAATTCAGAGATATACCTATACACTCTGCTTTTCTAAAGTCACTGTGCTTTTAATTTTTAAAGAGAATCAGGGTTAGGGTTAGGGCCCAGTTCCTGACTGTGCCACTGTAAATCAAGTGCATGAGGACATTTTGAGCCCTTGATGCACACATTGACTAAGGGAATCACCCAGAGGTCATTGTGTTGTTCTTTCAAGCAATTTGTATGGAACTGCATAGGTTCCATCAAAATTCAATAATGTAACACCAGGAAATAGTAGATATAAGAGCAGTTAAAAACAACACATTCATGTTACAAGTAGAAAGTCTGGATGCATCTTACATATGATTAGGTGTTTTTTGACCATACGCAGAGATCACGCCATACCAGGAGGCAAAGAGGCAAACAGTCATACAATTTATCTTGTAGTTTGTAGTTCAAGTAAAGTTTGGTGACCAACCAACACGTTGCTGTGTTGGTTTAGGTCAGGGGTGTCAACCTCATTTTAGGTCAGGGGCCACATACAGCACAATTTGATCTCAAGTGGACCAGACCAGTAAAATAACAGTAATATAATGTATAAATAATAAGAACTCTATCGTTTTACAAAACATAACGAACAAGAGAAAAATCTTATGCTTCTTTTGTCTTCTACGTAATTTTCGCACTTGGCAAATTCATCTGTAGTCTACATTTGACACCCCTGAAATATGAGGTGTGGAAATTTTAAAATTGACCACTAAAATCAAAATGTTCTGAGCCTACCAATTTTCATTGATGTTGGTGAATCCTCAAACCTTTGTGTATGCGTGGGAAAAGAGTCTGCATGTGTGTTTTGTGTTTCACAGAGACTTGATATAAATGTATGAGAGATAGGGGTCAGATGTAGATTAAATGCAGAGATATCAGTAGAGTCCCTGATGAATGAATTGGTCTCAGCTCAGCTGCGGCTCTGGCCTGACCCGCATCATCAGAATCACGTGACTGCAAACCACATATAACCGAGACTGGCATCTATGTATTGGTGTCCCACCAATAAAATGCTGTTGGTGGGCAAATGCTGTCTCACCAATTTATCTAGCTTCATTCCAACATTACAGGATCAGCACCAGGCCCACCAGAACCATACCAGAACTGGAACCGGTGTCAGAACCATACCGGAACCAGGAGCAGGTCCAGGACCGGTACCGTAACCATAACCCGAACCAGAACCAGAACCAGAACTGGGCAGGTGCCAGAACCCAACCGGAACTGGGACCAGAACCAGGACCGGGACCAGGACCAAAACAGGGACTGGGAGCGGTTCAGTTGCATCTCCTGTATTTGAGTTCACATCGCTATAAACTGTGGGTAATTTCCTAAAGCAAAGTCAGTGTCGATGCTGACTGAAAGTGAGAGAGGACATAAACTAACTTGATGATGTGACAATGGGACACTGACACACTTCACGTGAACCAGCCTGAGTCATATACAGTCTATGGTCTGTAAGAGACTGGACTGGAACTCAGCCTTTAACGTGACAAACCAGGCCGGGGATACAAGGGCCCAATTCCCTTCCGCCTCTCAGGCCCTGAATCCTGACTGACTTAAACAATGTCAGCTGTAAGTGAATGACTGTGACAGCCTGAAAGAGTCCACATGCTGTGATAGGAATGGGACAGGAGCAGGACCAGGACATAAAGTGACCTTTTGATGTGACAGTGGGACTCTCACACACATCACATGAACGGGCCTAAGGCACATACAGTCTATGGTCTGTAAGAGACCAGACTGGAACTCAGCCATCGACATGACAGACCAGGCCGGGAACACAAGGGTCCAATTCCCTTCTGCTTCTCAGGCCCTGAACCTGACTTAAACAAGGTCAGCTGTAAGTGAATGAATGTGAGAGCCTGAAAGGGTCCGGATGCTGTGATAGGAATGGGACAGGACCAGGACCAGGACCAGGACATTAACTGACTTGATGATGTGACAATGGGCCTCTTACACACTTGACATGAATGAGCCTAAGTCATACAGAGCCTATGGTCTGTAAGAGACCGGACTGGAACTCAGCCATCATTGTGATGGACCAGGCCAGGGACACAACAATGTGACGGACCAGGCCAGGGACACAAGGGCCCAATCTCTTCGCCTCTCAGGCCCTGAACCCTGACTGACTTTACCAAGGTCAGCTGTAAGTGAGTGAGTGTGAGAGCCTGAAAGGGTCCAGATGCTGTGATAGGAATGGGACAGGACCAGGACCAGGACATAAAGTGACTTGATGATGTGACAATGGGACACACACACTTGACATGAACCAGCCTAAGTCATTTACAGTCTATGCTCTGTAAGATACCAGACTGGAACTCAGCCATTATGGTGACGGACCAGGCCGGGGATGGACTCTGCCTCTCAAGCCTTGAATCCTGATTGACTTAAACAGTGTTTAAGTCGGAGTGTGATAGATGTGTGATATATGTGATATATATATATAAACAGACTCTAGAATATGCGCTTCAACTGGTAGCAGCAAAGTCTGGTAGCTCTGAGTTTTTTTACTCAACCTTTGCTTTATTTTTGTTATTTGTTATTGGAGCAAATCTGGAGTGTATCGCCCTGTTCCAGCTGAGATAAGGAGGTGTTTTCGTGGCTGTCGTGCTGGTGCAAAGTTGAAGGCCGGGAAATGAAGATACAAGCCTGTTCTACCATCTGTCATCATGGGAAATGTTAATTCTCTGCCCAACAAAAGTGATGAGCTGGACATATTGGTGAAGACTCAGAAAGTGTACCGTGAGTGTAGCCTGTTTTACTGAAACCTGGTTGAATCAAAACATCTCAGATTCCATCGTGGATATACCTGGTTTCACTCTCATAAGATCAGCCAGAGATGCTAAGGCTAGTGGCAAGAAAAAAGGAGGAGGACTGGCCTTATTTGTCAACCAGAGATGGTGTAATCCTGCACATATTGCTGTCAAGGAGAAGATGTGTTGTCCAGACATTGAACTATTGGCTGTTGGAATGCGATCATACTATGTACCAAGAGAATTCAGTCATATCATAACAATACTTCTGTACATCCCTCCAAAGGCAACTGCTGAAGTTCCATGTGAGATACTACATGAAATCGTTGCTAGGATAGAGACTATACATCCTGAAGCACTCACAATAATATCAGGAGACTTCAACCATGTTACCCTCTCCTCCCACCTGACTGGATTTACATAGTTTGTCAATTGTGCTACCACAGAAAACAAAACCCTTGGTCTGCTGTATGCCAATGTCAAAGAAGCTTACAGAGCTACTGCCTTACCACCACTGGGCAGGTCAGATCACAACTTGGTTTTTCTGCAGACCTGTTACAAACCCTGTGTGCAGAGGGAACCTTCAACTACACTCACAGTAAGGAAATGGACACCTGAGGCTAGCGAGGCTCTAAGGGACTGCTTTGAATGTACAGATTGTGATGTGCTGCTGGAAACACATAAGAACAGTATGGACATTGACAGACAGGTTGACTGTTTTACAGAGTACATCAACTTCTGTAGAGACACAGTCATGCCTCCAAAGACTATACACTGTTTCCCCAATAACAAACCCTGGATCACAAGTGACATAAAGGCAGTCCTCAACCAAAAAAGGAAGCGTTTAGAGACAGTGACAAAGAACGGCTCAAACAGGTGCAACATGAGTTGAAGAAGAAATTGAAGATGGCAAAGTTGGAATACAAAAAGAAGATAGAGAAGAATTTACAACACAACAACATCCGTGAGGTGTGGAGAGGAATCAACACCATCTCTGGCTACAACAAAAAGAAAAGACAGCAAATAGTGTGTGATGTGGAAAGAGCTGATGAACTCAATCAGTTCTTCAACAGATTCAACACTGAGGTCACATCCGATTCCACTCCTCCCCCTCCTTCTCCTCCTCCTTCTCCTCCTCCTTCTCCCCCCCCCAACATCTGGACATCTCCATGACGGCACGGCAGAGAGAGACAAGGGTGAGGCTGGAACTTGGGAAACTTTCCTCTGGGAAGGCAGCTGGCCCAGATGGTGTGTGTCCAAGGATGCTTAAAGACTGTGCTGCCCAACTGTGTCAACCTCTCCACAAGATCTTCAACCTGAGTCTTCAGTTGGGGCGGGTGCCGGCTCTGTGGAAAACATCCTGTATAGTGCCGGTACCAAAAAGAAAATGTCCGGCTGAACTAAATGACTACAGACATGTGGCCCTGACTTCACACATCATGAAGACCTTGGAGCGGCTGATTCTACGTCTACTGAGGCTTGAGGTCAAAGACAAACTCGATCCCCTACTGTTTGCATACAAAGAACACATTGGAGTGAATGATACAGTCCTCTACATGCTCCACCATGCCCTCTCTCATCTGGAGGAATCTGGCGCTTATGTAAGAATCATGTTTTTTGATTTTTCAAGCGCATTTAATACCATCCAACCCAACATACTCAAAAACAAGCTCAAAGAGATGGGAGTGGATTCTTCCTTTGTCTCCTGGATCACAGATTACCTGACAGAAAGGCCACAGTTGGTCAGGTTGGGGAACTGTTTTTCTGGGACATTAATGAGTAGCACGGGGGCTCCACAGGGGACTGTCCTGGCTCCATTCCTGTTCACATTGTATACAGCAGACTTTAAATACAACTCCGAGTCCTGCCACATCCAGAAATACTCAGATGACACTGCTATTGTGGCATGTATTAGGAATGGACAGGAATCTGAATATAGGGATTTGATAAAAGCCTTCAGTGACTGGAGTCACAAAAACTGCCTCATGCTGAACACCTCAAAGACAAAGGAAAAGATCATGGATTTCCGTAGGTCCAAGGCCCCTCTTCAGCCAGTGAACACTTGTGGAGTGGACATCGAGGTGGTGACAACCTATAAATATCTAGGTGTTCACCTTGATAACAAGTTGGACTGGTCTGTTAACACAGATGCTCTCTACAAAAAAGGGCAGAGCCGCCTCTTTTTCCTAAGAAAGCTCAGATCTCTAAACGTCTGTAATAAGATGCTGCAGATGTTTTATCAGTCTGTGGTGGCAAGTGCTTTATTTTATGCTGCAGTCTGCTGGGGAGGAAGTTTGGGAAAAAAGCAGGCAAAGAGGCTGGATAAGCTTGTCAAGAAGGCTGGCTCTGTCAGGTGGTAGGTGAAGGTGGTAACATGCTCCAGGCAGGATCAAGAGGCAGTCCACCTGTTGGACACAAAGACTACACACATAGAAGTTGAAGGGATCCAATGCTATGCCACGACTGTTCTCAGGGTGAAGAATATGCCTTGGCTCTGTGCACCAAAGGAGGTTGTGTTCTCAACACAGAGACCCTTAAAGAACAGCTGCATATTGTACAGAGACTGCTAAGTTGGAGAAGGCAGGCTATGCGGTAAAAGTACCAGAGGAGGAGTTGAACAAACCAGCAGAGTCCTGGTTCATCCCTCATCACATGGTGAGTCATAATGGAAAGAACAAGATTGTTTTCAATTGTTCATTTACATTTCATTTCACTCAATCAGTTGCAAATGCCTGGCCCCACCTTGAGCTCCAGTCTGATGGGTGTGTTGCTGGGCTTCAGGGAGCACTCCATTGCTGTCAGCAGTGATATTAAGGGCATGTTTCATCAGGAGAGGCTGCTTCCAGGATAGATCCATGCTTCACTTCCTGTGGCGAGAGCTCAAGACAGAAGAATCACCCAGCATCTACATTTAGCAAGTTCTACCATTTGGCACCACATGTAGCCCCTGCTGTGCTACTTCAGCTCTCCAGCTCTTCAGAAGCATGTGTTCAATCATAGCCAGCCAGGTGAGGATGTTTAGGTGTCCACTGAAAGGTCATTTTACATAGATAACTGCCTTCACAGCCTCTCTTCTGTTGATGAAGCCTGACACCTAGTCAACAAGCTGACATCCCTTCTGGCGATGGGGATTTGAGCTATGCCAGTGGGCCAGTAATGCCGCTGCTGTCATCAGCAGAGGTGGGTAGTAACGCACTACATTTACACCATTACATTTATTTGAGTAACTTTTTGGATAAATTGTACTTGCCGGAGTTTTTTTAATTTTGTTTGGGAAAGGCATTTTCAAACAGACTCATCAGTACAAAAAAAAAAAGAAAAAAAAAGACTGGCATCTCCCATAGACCTTTTCCAGTTCTTTTTTCCCTTTCTTCTTTTTTTTCCCCCAAACATTTATGCATACAGGTGAACAACAAGAGCCTGCAAAAGTCACAGTTTGTGTGGTAAAGGACAGTCCTCCTGGTCCTTCATGAGCTTCCATATTCACTTTCCTCGAACCATGTCCTTATATATTCCACTAGATATAAGAGGTTTAGCACATTTACACACACTCACATTAAATTCTCTCTTCTACCCACAAGCATAATTGCAATTTCCTACATCAACAGACTAACAATCTTAAAATGACAACTATATAAATTAACATGAGGGAGCTTACTTATTGTTATTTCCATCAAAAGGAAAAAAGTGACATTAAAAAAATAAATACATTCAGAGGGGTCATACAAAGTCTGCTCGAGTTGAGGTTATAAATTCAATCAATTTTTCCCAAATTTGGTAAAACTTCACCTTTTGGATTCTCAAACAATAGGTCAGCTTTTCCATTTTGAAAATTTCCAGAATTATTCCGTGCCAATCCTCAATTGTAGGTGGTACTGGATTTAACCATTTTCTGGTAATAGATTTTGTACTTGCAGCCAGCTTTATATCCCTCCTTAGTTTCAAGCACACAACATGACCCAGATACAGATTTTCAAAATTAAAGGGTATTTGACTCTTGAACACTGAATTTAATGTGTTGTGAATGCTGCTCCAATATTGGTTCAATTTGGGGCAGCCCCAGAGTATATGAAAATGGTTTGCCTCTGTAGAGCCACATTGTCTCTAACAGATCGAGTTTGTGTTCTTGTATTTTTCTTGACATGGGGTCTTAAAAAATCTTATAACATTCTTCCAACAGTGCTCTCTCCAGTCCACGGAGTTGGTTGAAGACCATTGAAAAGTGCAAATTTCTCCCCAATCCTCCTCAAAAAGCCTCATTCCTGCCTCTCTTTCCCATTTTTTTTAATAGGAAGTGTACTTTCATTAATAGCATGAAAAAGCCAATCATATAATCTAGAAATGGCCTTTTTCAGAGGTGAGCTGGAGGCTGATTTCAGGATTCTGTAGAATGCTGATTCTGCTGCTGATAAGTCTGTAGTTCTGCATTTCTGGTGGAAATAGTCACGGATTTGGAGAAATCTGAAAAAGTAATTTTGTTGTAGATCATGTTTGGCCATCAAACACTGAAAACTTTGTATTGTGCCTTTGTGTGTGAAGGAGAGATAGATTGTAAGACCCTTCCCATCCCAGGATTCAAATCTTTTATCTCCCCTATTGGGAAGGAATTCTGTGTTGTAGGCACACCATCTAAAAGTTTTAGCATCTTATGGATTCCACATGCCTTAACCACCTTCTGCCATATTTTCAATGTTTGATTGATCCAGGGGTTTTTAATATTTTCCAATTTGGCTGCCAGTCCTCTATCAGCAATTGTGGCTTGAAGGGGAAACCTAAGGATCAATCCAGATTCTAATTCTTTCCACTTGGCCTTATATTCCCCATCGCACCAATGCAGCAAGGGAATTAGTTGTGAGGCATAGTAGTTTCTTGGCAAGGAAGTGCAACCCCACCTCTCCTTTCCCAGCTGTAAAATGGTAAACTGAATCATGGTTTCTTTCCCTGCCAGATGAAACAAGAAATCCATTTATCCCATTCTCTGAAGAGGTTATTCATTTTGACTTCACTTATACTTGAATTCAAATTAAGAAAGGGGATGAGGTTCCATCTATGCATATCTGATTTTATTTTTGAGGATAATGGTCCATAATTTGCCTGTGATAGTTTTGAGAGATCTTTAGTCAGATTTATATCTAGATATCTTATTGAATTGGCTTCCCATTTGAGATTATATTTATCCTGTAATTTCCTTGGGGCACTACAGTTTAAAGTTTATAGTTTCCCAAAATCATCCATGTCATCAGTCCTATAAATGATTTCTCAGGTTCACCGAGGAACACCAAAACATCATCTGCAAACATTGCTACCTTCTGTTCAGACCCTGCCATGATAATGCCTTTGTGACAACTTCACTTTGTCTTACCAATTGGCCTAGGGGTTCAATAAATAATGCAAAAGGGGGATATTGGGCATCCCTGTCTCATTTCGCTCTCCAGGACAAAAGAGTCAGACAGATCCCCATTAATCTTTATTCGAGCCATGGGTTTATTATAGAGGGACTGTATTGCTCTAATAAATTTATCTTGAAAGCCAAACTTTCCCATCACTTTATATAGAAATACCTATCAAACTGAATTGAAGGCTTTCTCAGCGTCTAATCCCACTATCAATGATCTAGTTTTGTCTTTGCTTGTCTGATCTAGTATATGTAATATTCTTCTTATGTTATACAGAGTTTGCCTCCACTGGATGAATCCAGTTAGATCTAAATGGATGAGATCCAGTAAAAACTTTTCTAGTCTGCAAGCTAAAATGGATGTAAATAATTTATAATCTAGATTAAGAACACTAATAGGTCGGTAGTTCCCACACTCCTGTTTGTCTTTGTCCTCTTTTGGAATGACTGAAATGGTTGCCTCCATCCGGGAGGGTGGTATTTCTCCTTTCTGTAAAACCCAATTAAATGTATTAAGTAGTAAGGCAAGGCAAGGCAATTTTATTTGTATAGCCCATTTTTACAAACAGTTTGTCTCAAAAGGCTTTACACAGCATTATGACAACATCCTCTGCCCTTAGACCCTCACATCGACTGAGGAAAAACTCCCAAGAAAACCCTTTAACAGGGAAAAATGGAGAAACCTCAGGGTGAGCAACAGAGGAGGGATCCCTCACCCAGGACGGGCAGATGTGCAATAGATGTTGTATACAGACAAGAAGACAATTTACAACATGGAATATGGAAAACATGGAAATGGAATCAGTCAGTTAACGAAAAATGATGAGGGAAGCTCATGGTGGGCAGGGAGAGAAGGCCAGCTAATGGGACTACTGGACGGCAGACTGGGTCATGAGCAGGGAGTGCAGACCGGTTTAACAGCAGGAGAAAGGAGGTGATGGAGGCGGCGGTTGGTTGGTTGGTGCAGAGGGATGGAGCTCTGAAGAGATCTGTGGAAATACAGAGAGAGTGTGAGACACCAAGGCCAGACTACAAAGTGCAACAAATAATGGCAGTTCAAAATGTGAGGGGAGAGGAGAGGAGAGGAGAGGACTCCATGGGCTCCATGTAACCTGATGTGTCCCCCAGCAGTTTAAGCCTATAGCAGTGTAGCTATAAAATGGATCAGGACTACCTGAGCCAGCCCCAACTAAAAGCGCTGTCGTAGAGGAAGGTCTTAAGCCTGGACTTAAATGTAGAAAGAGTGTCTGCCTCTCTGACCCATGGAGAGAGCTGGTTCCACAATAGAGGAGCCAGGTAACTGAATGCTCTACCTCCCAGTCTGTTTTTAGAGACACTGGGGGTCACTAACAGACCTGCATTCTGGGAGCGAAGTGCTCTGGCAGGACAGTATGGGATAATGAGGTCCTTCAGATAAGTTGGAGCTTTGTCATTATGAGCCTTGTAAGTAAGTAGAAGGATCTTGAAGTCTATGTAGTGGGGATAATTCTGGTTCTGCCAGCACTCAGTGTGCTCTATTTGCATGTCCCTGGAATTGGGGATGGTGAGGTTCTCTCTGAGCAGCTTCTCCACGAAGGGTATCATTGACCCTGGCCCACCTTCAGCTCCTTCAGGGACTCCACACATCCTCATATTTTCTCTCCGTGAGTGCCCTTCTTGGTCTGTTAACTTTGCCTGGAGCTTCTCTTGCATTTTTACCATTTCAGCTAATACCTCTTGAGCGTTTTGCAGCCTCTCCTCGTTCCCCACTGTTCTCGCTTCAGCTTCATCTAATCTCGAGTTGGTTTTTGCGATCTCTTCCTTGATATCATCAAGCTGGTGTTTGTTGTCTTGCCTAAATTCATGTATTTCTCTGAGAATTAAAGTCAGATTCACCAGCTCATCTTCTCTGTTCATTTTGTCGTGGTCGTGGCTAGCTGTGGGTGTGCTAGTGCTAGCTCTTCTTGTTGCTGCACTTCGTTGTCTTCATCAGTACTCGTGGTGTTAGGGATAATTCTTCATTTCATATACCATCACTGAATTGTTAGAGACAAAACCTCACTTTAGCTACTGATTAGTTTCTTTGAAGATAATTCTACACATATATACTCCATTTTCTATTTTTGATGATAAGTTTTAGATGATTCTCCATTTATACACTACTGATGATTACTAGTGATGATTGTCTGTTTTGAACACTTATGAAAGACTCTCCCCCTCCTTGAACCACCACAATCAAAACCACAGCAATCCCCGAACCCAGTGGTGGGCACCGGAAGTAAGGGATGTTGTCAAGCTGAAGAAGAAGTCCTACCAAGCCTGGTTGGCTCAGGGGACCCCTGAGGCAGCTGATGGGTACCGGCAGGCCAAGCGTGCAGCAGCCCGGTCAGTTGCGGAAGCAAAAACTTGGGTATGGGAAAAGTTCGGGGAGGCCATGGAGGAGGACTACTGATCGGCCTTGAAGAAATTCTGGCAAACCATCTGGCGCCTCAGGAGGGAGAAGCAGTGCTCTGCCAACACTATTTACAGTGGAGGTGGGGAGCTGTTGACCTCGACTGGGGATATTGTTGGGCGGTGGAAGGAGTACTTCGAGGATCTCCTCAATCCCACTGCCATGTCTTCCATGGAGGAAGCAGAGGCAGAGGACTCAGAGGTTGATTCATTCATCACCCAAGCTGAAGTCACTGAGGTAGTTCGGAAGCTCCCCAGTGGCAAGGCAGTGGGGGTGGATGAGATCCGCCCTGAGTATCTCAAGTCTCTGGATGTTGTGGGGCTGTCTTGGCTGACACGCCTCTGCAACATCGCGTGGCAGTCGGGGACAGTGCCTCTGGACTGGCAGACCGGGGTGGTGGTCCCTCTTTTTAAAAGGGGACCGGAGGATGTGTTCCAACTACCGGGGGATCACACTCCTCAGCCTCCGGGGAAAGTCTATTCCAGGGTGCTGGAGAGGAGAATTCGACCGATAGTCGAACCCCAGATTCAGGAGGAACAATGCGGTTTTCGTCCTGGTCATGGAACACTGGACCAGCTCTATACCCTCCACAGGGTGCTCGAGGGCTCATGGGAGTTTGCCCAACCAGTCCACATGTGCTTTGTGGACTTGGAGAAGGCATTCGACCGTGTACCCTATGGCATTCTGTGGGAGGTGCTCCGAGAGTATGGGGTCGGAGGCCCTCTGCTGAGGGCTGTAAGGTCTCTGTACGACTGGAGCAGGAGCTTGGTTCACATTGCCGGCAGTAAGTCGGACTTGTTCATGTGCATGTTGGCCTCCAACAGGGCTGCCCTTTGTCACCGGTTCTGTTCATTATTTTTATGGACAGAATTTCTAGGCGCAGCCAGGGTCCGGAGGGGGTCCAGTTTGGGAGTCACCGGATTTCATCTCTGCTTTTTGCAGATGATGTTGTCTTGTTGGCTCCCTTGAGCCAGGACCTTCAGCATGCACTGGGGCAGTTCACAGCTGAGTGTGAAGCCGCTGGGATGAGAATCAGCACCTTCAAGTCTGAGGCCATGGTTCTCGAGCGGAAAAAGGTGGTTTGCCCTCTCTGGGTCGGGGGAGAGTTCCTGCCTCAGGTGGAGGAGTTTAAGTATCTTGGGGTCCGGTTCACGAGTGAGGGAAGGATGGAGCGTGAGATTGACAGGCGGATCGGTGCAACGGCTGCAGTAATGCGGTCGTTGTATTGGTCCGTTGTGGTGAAGAGAGAGCTGAGCCGAAAGACAAAGCTCTCAATTTACCGGTCGATCTACGTTCCTACCCTCACCTATGGTCATGAACTCTGGGTCATGACCGAAAGAACGAGATCCCGGACACAAGCGGCCAAAATGAGTTTCCTCCACAGGGTGGCGGGGCGCTCCCTTAGAGATAGGGTGAGAAGCTCTGTCACCCGGGAGGAGCTCAGAGTAGAGCTGCTGCTCCTCCACATCGAGAGGAGCCAGTTGAGGTGGCTCGGGCATCTGTACCGGATGCACCTCGGGAGGTGTTCCGGGCATGTCCCACCGGAAGGAGGCCCCGGGGAAGACCCAGGACACGCTGGAGTGACTATGTCACCCAGCTGGCCTGGGAACGCCTTGGGGTCCCTCTGGAGGAGCTGGAGGAAGTGTCTGGGGAGAGGGAAGTCTGGGGGTCCCTGCTCAGGCTGCTGCCCTTGCGGCCCAGCCCCGGTTAAGCGGAGGAAGATGGATGGATGGATGGATGAAAGACTCTCTTCCTCCATAAATTACCTCTAAATACTCCTTCTTCCATGACGGTGAAGACTCTCTCTCTCCATAATAAATACCTCTGAAGACTCCTCTTCTTCTACTAGTGATGTATTAAACTGTGTGTATTACTGAATAAATAAACAATGATGATTTTGAAGTAATGCTAATGATTGATATTGAGTTGTGGTGATCTCATGATGATGAGAAGGAATCAAGCATTAGTCCCGTGGTATGAAGGACTGATACACATGAGGGACAGGGATCACTTGAAGGCCTCAATGATTAACACTGGCTAAGCTAAAGAATCTGTTTTACACTCATCCTGAACTCTGTGATATTATCTGCTCTGCAGATAACCTGAACACTACGCTATTGCGTGAACTTGTGATTTATTGATCTATGGGAGGAGGTTACAAGGACATCTTGTAAAAACAACCCGAGTGAAAGTAGCAAGTGGGGAACATCTCAAGGTCTATGAAGAACATCACTGAAGTCAGAGATCAGGAGACTTAGAGATGGAAGTAGTATTTCCAAATAAAGCATTTAGTTATGCAGAGTAGAGAGGTTTCTTTTCAGGGTGCTGTCTCTCGTGGTTGGATGGAGCAGTTACCTGTGCACCAACGAAGGGAGAGCTAAGTCTAAACCACAGCTCCTCCCCACCTGTTTAGTCAACAAATGCTAAATACACACACATAGAGCAAAATATATTATGCGTTTGTAACAGAGTTTTTTCATCCTTTTCTGGAACGGTGGTTACAGCTAACTGCTTGCAGACTGTGATTTCCAGAACAGAGAAGGTCCTTGTACAAGATTTGTTTTAATGATCCAATTTAAATAAATAGTTAACCGGAACACTGTTGTTTGTCCTCCCTCAAATTAACGAACACGCCTCTACAGTAGCAGTTTGTTTTCTATTTTGGTTTTTATGCGGCATCTTCGCCCTCTTCTAGATTTTACAGATATAGACCAACACTTCCATAATTCTAATTTTGGGGCAATTTTATTTCGCGTTTGGTCGAGAGCTTTCTGCCTAAGCTGCCATTGCTTGGTGACCCGGAAGTGGAACCTGTATATATATATATATATATATATGTGTGTGTGTGTGTGTGTGTGTGTGTATAAGTGTATGTATAGTACAGGCCAAAAGTTTGGACTCATTCAATGCGTTTTCTTTATTTTCATGACTATTTACATTGTAGATTCTCACTGAAGGCATCAAAACTATGAATGAACACATGTGGAATTATGTACTTTACAAAAAAGCCTGAAATAACTGAAAACATTTCTTATATTCTAGTTTCTTCAAAGTAGCCACCCTTTATATATATATATATATATATAAATACACATATATATATGCATACATACATACACATTTCCTCCTTTCTATTTATTCATTGGATCAAATTTCATTTTGCATTTGCGGCCATCTATCTCTCCTTCAAAACTTCAAAACGGACACGATTACAACGCGGAAAACTCTCCTCAAGTTTTTGCAGATACTTTTGCTTTTCGTCAGCAGTTACGTGAGCTATTTTCCACTGAGACATCTTTCATTGTAGCTTCGTGCAGGTCCCCGGTAGGTCCTCAAGATGGCGCACACAAAATGTCACATGACTGATACCCATGAATAATTTCCCAAACAGTGATCGCTGGGTTTTCTAATCTAATCTGATCGGTGCAACCGTGCGACAGATTGTAGCCCACGTGCGTCTGAAGCCTCCATCCACCAGTGATGACGCTTTCAATCAGTTCTCACAGTTGGAATTCATTTTCACGTTGGTTCTGTTGGGTACAGTACACAGTAGCAAAGGAGTTGTGTGTTTGCTCATAAACAAAACTGTACAAAAGATGTGAGTGATACAGGTCTGTTAAAGTTTGCATTATCTACACAAAATAGAACAGTCTCATTAAATTAGAACAGAAAAAGGATCTGAGCAGTTCATTGTAATATTCATGATGAGTATGATCATGCATTTGTCTCAACTTAATGTCTATGAATATTATTTTCTTCATTCATCGAAGCAGTTATTTACTTAATGGTCAGCAATTTCTTCTTCTAAAGACACTGTATTCTGTGGTCTGTTATTGCCCATCCTTGCTCTAATATTTACAATCCTTTCAGTAAGGTATAAGGAAATCATTACTGCTGAGAGTCAGAGGGATGCATGTGTAGCCGGAGGTTGTTTCCCTCCCGGACACTATGTGGCACAGTGCCAACTTGCTGGGCACCCTGATCACTGGGCGGCGCCGGGCGCACTGTTATATACAGGTGTGTGGGCATACCTCATTTTCTTTTCTGCTCCCATCTCTGGTGGTGGCTGTGGTCTGGTGTGGCAGAGCCCTTTTGTTTGGCGTGGCTGCCGTCGAGGCGCACAATATCCTCTACACAGCGTGTAGCACGGCCGACTGTTGGGGCCATGGGAAACGGATTGCTCTGCTGTAGGTGGAGTCAGTAGGTGTCCTGGTTTTGTGCTTTGTATTTTTTTTTTGTATGTGTAGTGCTAGAGCCAAAACTGCAGTGTTTGTTCAAGGGATCTAACTTTTCATATCATTTTGTGAGGTTTTTGTATAGCTTCCTCTCAGTTGGCATGGAGGAGGAGGTGCAGCAGCTTAAGGAGCTGGTGTTGCAGCTTAAGGCAGATAACGAGCGACTTCGTCAGGAACGGGCTGGAGGGCTCTAGTGGGGCTACTTCCGCTTCCTCTGCTCCAGCTAGTTACACCCTGTCTGCAGGTGTCTCCACTGCTGTCATAGAGCGGCTGATTGTTGTACCAAGAGACCGTAAGTGTCCCATGTTTAATGGTAAGATTGGCATGGGGATAGCTGAGTGGGTAGAGGAGATACAGGCGTGTGTGCGTGCTCGCCATCTTTCTGCTGCTGACCAAGCCCTTTATATTTTTGATCATTTGGAGGGAGAAGCGAGGGAGGAGATAAAGTTTCGCTCTAGTGCGGAGCGAGGAGACCCAGCCCGGGTTCTCGCCATCTTACAAGACCTATATAGCTGTGCTCAGTCCTGTGTAACCTTACAGCAGGCTTTCTTTTCCTGGCACCAACTTGAAGGGGAGACGCTGCATGAGTTTTCCTTAGCCTTCATGGCTTTAATACGAATACGAATACGAATACGAATTACTTTATTGATCCCCGAAGGGAAATTCATTTGTCTGTCAGCTCATCAACCATTTGCAGGAGAATGAAGAAGCCTGATGGCTGAAGGTACAAAGGATCTTCTATGTTTCTCCGTCCTGCAGTGAAGAGAAAGGAGCCATCCACCACCGCTCTTCTCTTGGTCCATCAAGGTGTTATGAAGAGGATGATCTGAGTTTTTCAGAATGGCCTCCACCAGCGTGTATCTCTCCACCACATCCTCAGTGAGTCCATCAGGGAGACATGACTGAAGTCAAGTGCCTCAGGATGTTTAGTCTGTATCCTAGCAACGACTTCATGGACACCTTCACATGGAACTTCAGCAGTAGCCGTTGGTGGGATAACAAGTGTTGTTTTGATTTGAAAAAAGTCTACTTCCTGAGTCTTCATCTATATCTCCAGCTCCTCATCACTCTTGTTGGGCAGAGAGTTGAAATTTTGCATGAAGACTGACAGCAGAAAGACTCACAGTACATCTCCCCTTCCAAGCCTTCAACCTCTGCACCACCAGCACAGCAACCATGAAAGCAGCTCCTCATCCAGCTGGAACAGGGTGGTATCTTCCAGACTTGCTCCATTTTCAGTGACAGAAGCTCCTCTCCTGAAGAATCTCCTCTCCCCACAGAAGTGTCCATCAGTAGTTGACAAAATACGACAAAACCATACAAAAACGCAACAAAAATAAAGCAAAGGTTGAGTAAAAACTCAGAGCTACCAGACTTTGCTGCTCCCAGTTGAAGCGCATGTTCTGGAACAAGTAAAGCAATAATGGCACAGGTCAAGCAGCGTGTGCCTGACGGAATGCCCAATGCTGATGTTCTCCTTTGGGATCAATTTATTGAGCATGTTCTTGACAGTTCTCTCCAGCGGGAGCTCAAGCAATTTGTTCGCAGCAAGCCAGCTGCCACCTTGTTGGAGCTACACAGTGAGGCTATTAGGTGGGACAGGGAGGGTCTTCCCGGGGGCGCTAGGGGGCGTAGCTCCTCTCTTCCATCCGCATACGGCCTTCTGTATGGAGTGCAGGGTCATATCCAGCCTGCATCTAATGTCAGCTCACAGGGGCCGGGTTTCAGCGAGTTGATGGATCTCCTGAAGCGCCAACAGAAGCAGCTTAACCAGCTGACCCAGACTGTGGCTTCCCTGCAGGCTCCCCGGTCCCAAGGTTGGACTTCTTGCAATGGCCCTGTCATCTGCAGAAGGTGCCAGCAGCCTGGCCATTTTGCTCGAGAGTGTGACGGTGAGCGGGCTCCCCCTCGACGCCATGCTAATTCTGTTACTGGCTTGAACTCCAACATTGGTGGGCTTGCTCCTTCTTCCCAGCCGCCGGAAAACTGAAGCCCACTGAGCTGCCGAGCCACAGCTCAGTTGGGAAGTCCATAGGCTCACAGGAAGGTGCAACAGCTGGATTGATTGCTCCTTGTCCAAACATTGACGTCTCGACTGGAGTCACTGCGTCATGCTTGGTGGACACTGGTTCCATGGTGTCCAGAATTACTGAAAGCTTCTTTCTGGCGCAGTTTGCACCTTGGGGCTATGATCACCTTCATTCTTGTCACTGGCTACAGCTGCGAGCGGCTAATGGCCTTGCAATTCCATATATCGGCTACTTGGAGCTCGACGTGGAACTGTGGGGCAAGGTGATGCCCCGCTGTGGGATCCTTGTTGTTAAAGACCCCCCTGGCATTGTGTCTTCTGTCCCTGGAATCCTAGGGATGAATGTGATTCGCCGATGCTATAGAGAACTCTTTGGTGCATTCAGCCTCTCTCTTTTTGACTCACCTTCCGTTTCACAGACGCCTTGTCCAGTCGTTGCAGCTCTACAGAGGTGCCACCAGTCTGCCACCCAAGTTCCAGGGACCCCCACTGGCACGGTGAGGGTCCGGGGCAAGCGAGCTGTGTGCATACCTGGTGGGGTGATGAAGCTGGTTGCTAGCACCTGCCCTGAACAGTTTGCTGGTCAAAGTGCACTGCTCAAGCCCCCGAATCGGGTCTGCCAGCTGGGCTGCTAGCTTCTCCTTGCCTTGTACAGGTTGCACGGAGTACAGTGTATGTTCCTGTGGTCAACGTCGGGACGACCGAGGTTCTTCTTTACCCATGGACTGGTCTTGGCATCTTGAGCATTGCCCAGGTCGTTAGCCTGCCTGCCGGTGTGACCGAGGTGAAGTCCACTTTGGCAACTGTTTCTTCTCAAACAGCTGCCCCCTCAGTGCCAGATAGGATAGAGTCATTTGATCTGTCTGCGTTGACTGAACAGGAACAGGCCGGCGTAAAGTCTCTGTTGCACAAGTACCACTCTGTCTTCTCAGCCCATGATGGTGACTTGGGCTGCACCAACCTCATCGTTCATGACATACCTCTGCTTGATGATGTTCCAGTCAAGCAGAGGTATCAGCGCATCCCTCTCTCAGAGTATGAAGCAGTGAAGGCTCATATCAATCAACTTCTGGAATCTCAGGTCATTAGGGAGAGCAGTAGTCCTTACGCATCGCCCATTGTCTTCGTCCGGAAAAGTGATGGGAGTTTACGCTTGTGCGTGGACTACCGCCTCCTAAACAGTAAGACCAGGAAAGACGCCTTCCCCTTGCCTCGTATTGAGGAGAGCCTGGATGCACTTTCCGGGGCTCGCTGGTTCTCTACAATCGATCTGGTCAGCGGTTACAATCAGGTTCCTGTGGCAGAGCAGGACCGGCCCAAAACCGCCTTCTATACACCCGTTGGACTTTTTGAGTTTAACCGCATGCCTTTTGGCTTGTGTAATGCCCCTAGCACCTTCCAGCGGCTGATGCAGAGGATGTTTGGTGATCAGCAAGGGCAGTCTTTACTGCTCTATCTTGACGACATTGTCGTCTATTCATCCTCTGTTGAGCAACATCTCCAGCGGCTGGAAATAGTGCTTGGTCGGCGAGGAGGGCCTAAAAGCAAAACTCGAGAAGTGTATGTTCTTCCAACAGGAGGTTGGCTACTTGGGGCATGCCATTTCGAGCCAGGGAGTCTCCACAGACCCCAAGAAAATTGAGGCTGTGGCTAACTGGCGGCGCCCCAGTCATGTTTCGGAGCTGCGTTCCTTTCTGGGTTTTGCAAGCTGTTATCGGCGCTTTGTAGAGGTTTTGCCAAGCTGGCAGGTCCTCTGCATCAGCTGGTAGCTGAGCTGGCAGGCACCAAGTCAAAGAAGGGGTCAGGTCCAGCCCTGGGGGCTGCGTGGACATCTCAGTGTGAGGAGAGCTTTGAGGCCTTGAAGTCAAAATTGGTCTCGGTCGTGTTGACCTATGCTGACTTCTCGCGTCCTTTTATCCTGGAGATTGACGCCAGCTATAGTGGCCTTGGGGCCTTGGGGGGTCAGCCATAGCACTTCTGCGCTAATGGGACCGCATAGTGGAAAAGGATGGGGTTCTGTTCCACCAGGTTTTTCGTCCAGATGGGGGAGAAGAGTCCCTCCAGCTCATCTTGCCTGCAGCCCTCAAGCTGGAGACGTTAAACCAGCTTCACCAAGAACATGGCCACCAGGGCATTGAGCGGACCACTGAGTTGGTCCGGCAGCGCTGCTATTGGGCAGGAATGTTTTCAGACATAAAGCAGTGGGTCTTGAAGTGTGAGCATTGCCAAGTCGCTAAGGACTCTGGACATGGTCACATAGTTTCATGGGCCACTTGCTCGCCTCCTGACCCAATGAGATATTGGCCATAGATTTCATGCTGTTAGAACCTTCTTGGAATGGGTATGAGAATGTCCTGGTCATGACTGATGTGTTCAGTAAATTTACTGTGGCTGTCCCTACACGGGATCAACGGGCATCCACTGTGGCCCAGGTCTTGGTCTCTGAGTGGTTTTACAAGTTTGGCGTTCCGAGCTGCCTTCACTCGGACCAAGGAAGGAGTTTTGAGAGCTAGCTGATTCACCAGCTCTGCCTTTTGTACGGTGTTGCAAAGTCCCATACCACCCCGTACCATCCTGCGGGTGAGCCGAACTCTGCACAATCTCCTTCGTACCCTTCCAGCATCTCGGAAATGGGACTGGGCTGCCTGTTTGCCCCAGGTGCTTTTCTGTTACAACACAACTCCTCATCAGGGCACATGCGAATCCCCCTTTTATCTTATGTTTGGACAGGAACCTCGGCTTCCTGTTGACTTTCTCCTGGGTCGAGTCCAGGATCCAGTGTCAGGTGGGGTACAGGACTGGGTGGTTGAACACCAAGCAAGACTCAGAGTCGCTTTTGAGGGTGCTCGTGAGTGGTTGTTAGCTGCGGCTGGCCGACGGAAAGAGCGGCATGATCAGCAGGTTCGGGATGCACCTCTTCTAGTGGGCCAGCTGGTGTACTTAAGGGACCACAGTATTAGAGGGCGCCAGAAAATCCAAGATCTCTGGAGCTCGGTGGTCTACCTGTCATGATTCATCCTCCATACATACCTGCCTCCAGTAGTTTCCACTCACCAGTCCCCTGCTCACCCTATCTGCCAGCCACACCCACCTTGTCAGTCACTCCAGTCACCTGTTCACTCAGCTGCAGCTCTTCAGCAATCAAGCCTGGTGAAAAGCTCCTCTCTCCTCCACACTCACTGCCAGATTGTTCTTTGCCATGCAAGACTCCCCAGCGTTCTCCTGCCTGACTCCCGGTACCGACCTCACCTGTCCCTGATTCCCCTGCTTCGTCTGCCTCCTGGTAATCGTCTCAGCCTTCTGTCCCTGACCAAGATTTCAGCCTCTGTCCTCCTGATTCCTGTTTGCCTGTGTTGGACTGATCGCCTGGTTATCGTTCCTACTGCCTGCTCCTCATCAGATTGTTTGCCTGAGCTGACGTCTCTCTGGTTCCAAACCTCTGCCTGTTTTGACCTAGCCGTCAGCCACTGTGTTTTTGAACTGTTTGCCAGTCTGCCAGAGTGTCAGTAAACCTTTGAACTCTCTCCATTGGTTCTCGGTCTTTTGTGCTGCAATTGGGTCCATACACCACCCGTTACACTACCAGGTTGTGAAGGCTCCTGTCCGTGAAGGAGTAGTTTACACTGTTGCCCCTGTGAACAATCTGCACAAGGTCCGGAATGTACATTGGGACATGTTGAAGGCTGTAGTCCGGCCTGAAGCTGCGGCTCCCCGCCGAAGGTGCCCTCCCAACCTGCCCTGGCAGCAGTGGATGGTGAGTACTCCAGCGACAGCGACCTGTGGCTCTTGGTCCCTGAAACGTCATCTCCACTGCCTGCATCAGTTCCAGGTGCCTTGTGTCCTACAGGCTCTCCTGCCGTGATTCCCTCGCAGGCCAGGCTTGTCCGAGCGACATCTCCAGTACAGGAGAGCTCCTTACCGCCAGCTCCTTCGTTGTCCCCAACTGGCCAGCCGAGTACCAGTCAGCAGGCATTGCACAGGACAGCTCGTTTTACAGCTGGCCGCCATTCCAACGTTCATCATCTTCCTTGGCCTGCTAGCTATCAGGACAGCGCTGCTAGTAGAGTTTTAGACCCTGTGTCTAATGCCCAGTTTGCCATTTTCAGGCCTTGGTGTTAGTTCCAACATTCTTGCTGTTCATCGTCGGGCCGACGATGCAAAAGTGGGGGGTAGATGTAGCCGGAGGTTGTTTCCCTCCCGGCCACTATGTGGCACAGTGCCAACTTGCCGGGCACCCTGATCACTGGGCAGTGCCGGCGCACTGTTATATACAGGTGTGTGGGCATACCTCATTCTCTTTTCTGCTCCCATCTCTGGTGGTGGCTGTGGTCTGGTGTGGCAGAGCCCTTTTGTTTGGTGTGGCTGCCGTCAAGGCGCACAATATCCTCTACACAGCATGTAGCACGGCCGACTGTTGGGGCCGTGGGAGACGGATTGCTCTGCTGGAAGCCCTCTGGGTCCGGTTACTTGTCCGTTTGGCTGTGGCGACACCTATGTTAATAATTTTGGATTAATTTGTTTTCATTGGTTGCCCTAATTTGTGCCGAGTGCACCATTTATTGAGGTTATATTTTGTTTGTTAGAAAATAATTTAGTTATTTGTATTTCTTTGGATTTGGTTTTTTTTGTGTTGCTTTGTTATTTCATTTACATATTTGTTTGTCCACACCAGCCTGTGTGGCACATATGGCATGCTTTTACTAATGCTTCTTTGTCGTTGGTCAGGTGCTGTGGGCCGAAGGCGGCAGTCCAATCCCTGGTGGCAGTGTTTTCTTCACGATTTCCTTTTGATGTGTGTGTGTGTGTGTGTGCAGTGTCACGGGTGGTTAGTTTCAGGACCCCGTCCCCCTTTTTTTTGGTTTCCCTCTGCCGCATGGTAAACCCCAGCCCTGTCCTCATCCTCATTCCCTGCCTATGTGCTAATTTTATGGTATTGTGTTGGACTGGTGTGTGACCCTTTAATTTTGTTTATTTGTTTTGATAAATTCCTTTTTGTTTAATAAAATTCCTTTCTCTTAATTGAAAACCGTCTCTTGCCCCGTGATATGAGAACCTGTGTGACCTTACTCCTTTAAAGGAAGAGAAACACTTATATTAGAAATTCCTGGGGGTGAAATTCCCCTGGGTGGCGTTGTCGCAACCAAACGAACCCAATCTCCCTCGCCTCGCCACACACATGGCTCAACAGCACTGTGATTCTTAGTCAACCTGGCCACAGCGTTAAAAAGGAACCTGTAATTGTTCTTTTTGTTTAAGTTCTTTTTCATATCTTTTCAGCCAATACACCATAGCAAGTAAGTTTCTGCTTTCCAGTCTGGGTGTGAGAGGCTGAGAGTAAAGCTGTCAAATGAATTATATGAAACATTAGGTCGAGGGTTAATAAGCAGATTTGACTGATAAACTGCAGTCAGCCCCCCCCCCCCCCCCCTTCCCTACCAGTGTTACGAGGCACATGGTAGTTAACGCAACTAGGAAGGGTAGATTTATTTAAACTAACATATTCATCTTGCTCTAACCAAGATTCTGTGAGGGTTAACATGTCAATTTGGCGATTAGTGATCAAACAATTCACTAGTAGAGACTTGGGTGGGAGAAATCAAATATTTAGCAAATCACCTTTTAATATTTTACTGGTTTGGTTTGTAGTTTCGATTTTAACTAAGTTGCTATGAATGACTCCTCCAGACCTCCAGTCCACCTATCCATCGATGGAGCAATCATATGCACCTTAACATGTCGTCACGAGTCAAATTGGGCAGCGGGCCAGAGAAAACTATGGAGTCTGACATTGTCTTGGCATAGTTACACACTGATTCAACATATATACTATACATCATGTGGCATATATAGTAGCTACAGATCATATACTGTCTTTATAATCATATCTTTCAGAGCGAAGAGGATTGAGATTTTGATGTTTATCATCAAGAAGCAGCTCATCAGAGAGATGGATCTGTCATTATAAATCTCAAATCTTCAAATAAGTAACAATATTGACTATTATTACCAGTGTGTGTGTGTATGTGTGCGTATATATATAAATATATATTATCAGGCAGCAAAGGAAGGTCATCAAGTTCTTCACACCTGTCAGTAGATATTCAGTGAAAATTTAAGTGTTCCTTTGAAACCATTTCCAGTTTATGATAATGTGTTATTCATTTTCTGAATATCATTTTTCATTGATAGAGGAAGAGGCCAGTGTTCCAGTGAGTATTACATTTAATGAAATCATTTCACATTGCCCTCCTTGAGCCCCAAAGGGAATAAACATGAGCATGAACATGATGGTTTTCATGTGGTAGAGCGGTAGAGAATCATGTTGTTTCAGATCGGTGAATACCAATACCAGGCTTCAGACATAATTTATCTGGTTTAGTGTGGTGTTAAAGGAGACACACTTGTCTTGATGAGGGTGAAATCATTCTATGTTAAGTACAAGCAAAAAAACATGAACATGTATTCAAACACAAAGCCAATAATCCACACAGTTGTGATTACAATTTACAGCTGAAAAAGAAAAGATGAAAAAGAAACAAACACTTAGATAAGATGGACGATTTAAAAAAATATTTATAATATAATACATGTGATATTTTGTGCAAGAGGTTTTTGGGGCTGTGAAACCTGTACATTATGAACAAAGCACTTAAAACTCAATAGCAACCTGAAGGCAGAACACAGCTACAGAGCCATGATTGTGTCAAACGGCTAACTACGAGGATACTAGCTGTTTTTATACAAATGGTTTCTAACAGTATACAATGGCTGTATAGAATTAGATTACATTTTATATAAAGTGCAGAAGAAATTAACACTTCCAGTGAAGACCAGAAGTGCCTTGTGACTAAGTGTAAACCCACCACCACATGCTGAAAGCCCTCTCATCATAGCCAGGTGGTTGAGCTAAGTAAATTGAAAGACATGGCAGGGCAGTATTGCAAACTGTTGGCATTAGTTCTGCTACAGAACAGTTTATAAAATGTATAAAAAGGGTTACTAATACGTGCAACATATTGGATTTTACAAATATAATCAATATGAGCACTTGTGTAAAGTTGCCTATATTCCCCTCTTATATATAGACACTTGTTTATGGTTCCTTCTACACTGATTTATAGCACCACAGGCTCTCATTTGTCTCAACATTAAATATGAAATTACCTGAAATAAATGAAAGGCTTCATTCTTATTTCAGGGGAAAAAGACATTTTTGACAGAACGATATAAGAAAATATATGCATTGTTAGTGACTAGATTATATGTTTTCTTTATAGTTCATAATTCTAGTTTGTCTTAATGTTTCAAGATTACAAAAAAAGAAGTGAATTCATCATCACAGTTGAGTCTCAAGAAGACAAGAGAGCAAAGAGGCATCAAGTGGTCCATCAGACTGTGGCACCCCTCCACATCAAAACACCAGCAGTAGGGGATTCTGAGGGATTATCTAGGTCTGCTGGGAGCCCTGTTAAAGATGAGATGAACAGAAGTTATACATTAGGAAGGAAGAATTGGAGTTAATGATGTAATAGTTCAGTATATAATCTGAAGATTTTTTTATTGTTTGTGACTGTGGTCCTTACTGAATTGGTTCTTTTACGTTTCCAGCAGTCTGGATTTAGTCTTTTCTGCTCTTCAGCCAGAGCTTTGGCCTCCATGGTGTACATCCTTCTCTCCTCATTCTTCATCTTCTTCCACTTATCACCCAGGATGACACTAATGGCTCTGGAACGAAAGGTTTGAGACAAATGAAACTCACCTTTTTTCAGATTTTTGTCTTAATAGAATATGCTTTACTTTCTTTAGCTCTACAATTTCCTATTTCCTTCATGTCCAGGGAATGTGGACAGAATATAAATACAAACAGGTGTGGATATATTGCCCTTTAAAATGAGAACATTCAACAAGCCCCTGATTCCATATGGAACATAATGGTTCACAAAAATGAAATGAAACTGTGGTGCCCGATGGTAACTCTGTACAAAACATCCTGTGCATCCTGTGCAGTGATGTAGTACAGCAGGCCTCGTGTCTCAATGAAGAAACATGATTGGTTTAATGAACTGGCCCAGCTCTGGATAGGAGAAAAGTCAACTGCTCATTAAGTTTTGAATGGTACTTTGTAAAGATGCAAAGAGCATCATTAATTCAATTGAGCCACTGACCATCCACAGCTGATCCTGGTGTCATTTCACTAATCAGTGCACTGGTTAAATAACTGCAAAATTGAAAACCTGACCCCAAGAGTCCCCATGCACTGTGTTTTGGAAATGGACAAGTGGACAATTCAAGTCATAACCAGATTACACACTCCACTACTACTACATTTTGCACATAGTATGTTCACAGTTTGGTAACACTCTTTAGTGTTCATTTATTGGCCACATTGTAACCATATGACATCCTGCAAAGGCCACACAATGTTCGTGTTCAGTGAAGTGTCACTAGACACCATCCTGAAAATGGATATTTCACATTTCTAATGCTGATAATTAATAAATATTCAGAGCAAATGCAATGGATGCTGCAGTAACTAGTTATAAAAAAAACAGCTAGAATGATAATATTTCCTTTTTCAAACACTTTGCAGTACCTCTAGTCATTCAGAGTTGAAAAAGGTGAAATTTGTTTTGGCTGGGGACAGCAGTTAAACATCATAAGTCAGACAATCAGACAATTCTGCTTTACAAAAAAAAACAAATAAATGCACCTAATAATATCGACTTTTACCTGTTATCCTTCCCGGGATACATCTGTGTGTATTCCACTCTGTACTTCTTGGCAAAGAGCATGAAGGCATTCATTGGCCTCTTGCATTTTGTAGGCGTGGCACTGCTGGCTGTCCCTGAGCTGTGGATCCTGTTTGATTTGCTACTTGAGGACTGTGGGAAGCTGGAGTGTTCAAGCTTATCACAGTCTGGACTGACAGCACCACCGCTGGACAGGGAGGTCCTGCGCTGACGAGCCATGCTACTGAGAACATACACTGCTGAGGAATCTAGTGGGGTGAAGTCATAACTGCAGAAAGGAAGGAAAGAAAACTGTGTTTTTCTTTCTCTTGTGTGTGTTATGTGCACACAACTAGGATATTACCACACACATTCCAAAATTATTCTATGCTGCAACATAATACTGAATATCAAGACCATTATACATACACCACATACAATTACAACTGGAATAGGGCGAGGGCCACCAGTATATTTACAAACTAATTTTTTTGTTTTTATGGTGTAAATTTCTATCTCTGATTTTTTGTTTATTTGGATATAAAGAAAAGATTGCACTTTTCTTGTATAGTGTAATTATTTCTGCAGGTCACCAACCTGAATTTATGCCTACATGTTATCAGTTACACTTATCAAGATAAGAAAAACTATCTTCTTAGATGCAAAATTCACCTCACTGCTCTTCTGATAATGACTTAGACCAAACTATTTTACTTCTGCAAAGGAAAAACACATTTTTTAGGAGGATGCACCTTCTGAAAGTGTCAAAGACCACTGAGTCATCACAGTTAATGGCATCTGGGTGGTTTGGTGGCAGGCACACGTCGCCAAGCTGCATTTCGTAGCATGGGATCCCATGGTGCACCACAGTAAGGCTTGGATAAAAGGAAGACCACCCTGGAGAGGGCAGATGATAGAAAACACAATTTTATCACAGTGGAAGTGTCTGTTGGTACATCTCTAAATAGTGCTCAAAATCTATCTTTGACAATAATTTTGTTTGTATCTCTCTTTATGTTGAACAGATCTGACATTTATCTTGCACTGTCTCAAAATACAAATGACAACCTGTTGTCTTTTTGCAGTATATCAGCAAACAAAATTGTTGATTACCTTTATTTTTGACAAAAAATGGGTGATCTAGTCGGCATTCAGCAGTTAAAAGACCATCATCAGATGAACCAGGGTCAAAAGTCAGCTTCAGAACTGCCTGGCCAAAAGATACTGTCTCTTCATGGCTCACCAACTTCAACCCCTCCGAACCATATCTCTGTAAATGAAGCAAAAGGCCAATAAGGGAAGTCTTTACTCACCAAATCAATCTAATTCAATGCAGTACTGATTTGGTACCTGATTATTTGTTCTAAATGTTCCATCATTACCATTACATGGCTACATTACATTGCTATTATGAAGAATCACCACTGAAAAAAATCAGCAACACAAGAATGTGGTTCAATGTGCTCAAGACCCATTGCGGCACTTTAGGACTTGTTCACACTGCCACACGGTCTCAACAGCCAAGAACCACATGAGATCTGATTTTTACAAATCTGATTCAAACCACATACGGAGGTGGTTTCAAATGCGGTTCTGACTGGATTTGTACAGATCCGGTTCAATGTGAACGGCTTGGTTGCTCAAATAGGACTTAAGTGCCTTCTTTGTCACTCAACAGCACAACATGAACAAAAACGGCACATTAAACGACCAACACCAGCAAAACCATGTGGACTGTCTACTCTCACATCCAGCAGTGTGAGTGCCACAGTGGACATGACTGCTCCGCCTGCACCAAACCTATGCCACTGTCATTCCAGTGGTGATGGCAGCACAAAATGCAGCACACCTCGTCACACCTTTTTTTATTTGTTAGCAGACTATCTGCATTTCAGTTCACTGTCGTCTGTGTTGTCTGTTAACATAAAAATCAATGTAGATAAGAGACACAACACGGACACACGTGGATCGGATGAGATCACTTGTAATATGTAATGTGGACTGTCAGTCAGTTATATCAGATTCTGATCAGATTGGCAAAAAATGGGATTTGGGCTGCAGCCTGAACATAGCCTTATACTCACCTACAGCACTTTTACTGTTAGTCTGCCACCTTGTGGCTATTCCAAGCCACTGACAACCAGAATGTGTCACTTATACGTTTAACAATACAACAGTACTAGATATGAAGGGCATAAATAGAAGGTTTTCTACCCTGTAGCAAATTGTACAAATATTTTAAAGGTCCAGTGTGTAATATTTGCCAAGGTTTATTGGCAAAATCTGAATATAGTGCCCATGAATATATGTATAAGTGTATAATCGCTATAAAATAAAAGTAATTTGGTTTTCGTGGCCTAATATTCATTCTTTTATGTATACACATAGCAGGGGTCTTGCTTTAGAGAGTGTCATCATCTTGCGCCACCATGTTTGTACGGCAACCTGGACAGAAAATCCAGCTAGCGCATTTTGCAAATTTTGCACGCATAAATAAACCAACGAAGAAGAAGGCGGAAGGAAAGAAGATGTCATAACCTTTCGTAATATGGTTTAGATCTTCACCTCATCGCTACATGTTCCTGAAATATTCCCAGTTGTCCAAGTCGTGGAAGATGCCATGTCCTTGGAGGCCACCGTCGCTTTGGTGATGGGAGGGGTGAGCGCGAGCGAGCAAGTGAGCACTGCGATCTAGAATCTTAACACTAGACGTCACGCCCCCCCCCATTTTAAACACTGGACCTTTAAAACACACTGAGATAACTTACCTTACGAGAGGAGGAGGATGGCATCATGGTTTCGTCATCTGAGTCATCATCTGAATCCCGTAGTTCATCCGCTTCCTGCCACTCTACATTAGGACCTCGATGGAAGCGCAGGCGAGTTCCTGAATATCAATGCCCGCAACATAATAAAAAAGCAGATGTCCATTGATACTGATATGAGAAGGCTGGTAAATGAATACAATGCAGCTGTTTAGAAACTACAAGCCAGGATTGCTTTACAAATGTCTGTGAGTCTTGTCCACTACGGCTCAGAAAATTTTAAAAGGAGGAGCCTTTCAAGAAACAAGAGATTATTGTCAGCACCTCAACAGCTCGTGTCCAAAACAGTCTTGACTGCATGTTTGCTTTTCATCACCAGAGTTTTAGGCCATAGCAAACTAACAGGTAACACTGTAGGGTAAGCCTAAGTTTTTGTCAAACAAAATTTAAGACACACAGATGAATAAAATAATGTTTTCCTCCTTATCATATTTGAAAATTTATATTTGATCTATGTTACTTTTGTTTATAAACATTGCTGATGTCAACATTAAAAGGATTAAGAAAAATTAATGAATTCGAATTGCCTCCTAATGGAGAGTACATATTTACAGATCAACAGTGCCTTTGAGCTAAGAGGCTTACTTGTCAAAACCATGTTTTTCTCCCAACAAATGTGTATGCACCTTTAAGGAAACAATGCCATGCCGTGGAGGGCCAGGAGTGGGACCAGGCCATGTCTTCATCATCAGAGAAGGATGAGGACATTGAGAAAACTCCAGACTCTGACTCACTGCTGGCCTATTGCAGATGATAAACATCTTACGATGACATTAGTAAAACTAACAGTTTCAACTTTCGTGTTATACAGAATTGACTTGGAAATAATGACTGATTCTACAACAATGGATTAGTTTTCAGAGGCTCACGGCTCAAGGTTACCCTGACACGCCTGCGCTCCCGAAGGTGGCCTCTGGACGGGTTGGGTGCACTACTGGCTAATGGGGGCCGGGCGTAGGAATGTAAACTATTACTGCTGCCAAAGATGTGGACTGGAGATGATCTAAAAAAAATGACAGTAATATTCATTCAAACTGTTTGTTAGTTGTTTAGTTAATTATCTAACTTATTCACATTCAAATGCCCAAAAACTGCATTTGCGGTGATGATCCATTTATCAGAGATGAGCATAATTTCTGACATTACATAATAAACCAAGAACTTGATAAGGGTCAGGAAAAGAGAACATAATGTTGACACTGTATAACTCTAAATTAGCTGGATGCAATCCTGTAAGAGTTCAGTTGGCTGATTTACTGTAAATGTCTGACATCCAGCCAAAGTTATGAGGCTACCTGTGCAATCTGGAATACCTCCTGCTATACCAGGATTTACTTACATTGTTGCACAGTTGATCCCTTTTTGTGTAATGTCTCATGTTTCTAATCATTAAATGTAGCTGACTACTACATATTTACAAACCTCTTGTGAGGGGCATCCTTCAGCAAAGGGCTTTGAGGACTGGTAGCAATGTTGGCCAGCTCAGCAAGCCAATTGGTGCTGGGGGAGCAGCTGAGATCTTGGTGAGACACTCCGGCTCCAACCTGAAATAAACCTGGAGATCTCTGGTCTTCCTCAACCTCCTGCAGTTCTGGCATATCATCTGACAATAGGTCAAAATTACATTTCATAAAACACATTAGATAAAAAAGTCAGTCTGCTTGCATGTGACTTCTTGTTGGTACAGTATTTTACCATAGTCCATGTGGCACCCAGGTGGAGATGGCAGGTCTTCAATACACTTGAGTGGATCAAAGGACTCGTCCATTCCTACAATGCTCTGTTGTTTACTCTTATTTTTTGTTTGTTTGTTCGTATTTTTCTACTTAAACTGGCTACACCTTTGGTTATTCAGCCTCCATCATCGCCCTCTATCACGCCAGCTGGTTGAGGCAAAACCAAAAGACAATTAGAACTTTCACATACAATGTAAAACTGCAACACTGTTTTACAACGCTGTTTCAATTATACTACTTCCACTTCCATAATACCGACAGATAATGAAAATGGATGGTGGTAATACTACGGTTACCTTTAAACATAATGAAGGGATCAGTGGAATGAAAAATATCAACATTGACTAATAGATCATGTTAGAACATAACAGCAAACAAAATAGTAGTTCTATAGTGAAATTATTCATGTCCAGAAACGTTACGTATTGCGTCAATATAACGTGAAAGGTAGACAGTCCTTAGGGGATCCATTGTCTCTGAATCGACACAGTAAACCTCTGTAACTGGTCATGTGACCCGCTGCGTGGAGGCCTTGTTTGTAAACTAAAAGGGATTTGGCGCATGCGTACCATAGCTCATTCATTCATAACTGCGTAGCAAAAGTGACTAATATGCGAAATTCGTCCTTAAAACGTCGTATTTAGGCTTGAAAAAACGAAGTTAAAGGTAAATACGAGGCAGTAACAAGGACACGTAACAGGCTACCTGATTTCGTGTTTATAGAAACGCGACATTTAAAAAAACGGACCAAATGATTAAAAAAAAGTCCCCAAATATCAATTTTATAAGTTAAAAATGAAAAACTAACGGTCATTTGCGTTCTGACAACCGATCACTGGTCGCTGTAGGCTACGGTTGGATAAACCATCGGCTCTTCAATTTTGTATGCGCGGATATAACAAAAAGATATAACTAATAAAACCTTTCTTTAGTAGTACAGTATTCAGAAAACCATCTCGAGACCCAGGCTTCTTGTTGCTCCACTCCTTGAAAACAACTGCAGTATGCTCTGCTCGAACCTAGCTCTAGGCTGTCGGGTCTAACACTGTAAACAAAAGAATGTCAACAAGTTGAGGCATGACGCAACCGCTCTACCTCGTTCAAAATGAATGACACCCAACTCTACAGAGACCTTATAACAACGTTTCCACTTCAACTCGAGCAGATTTTATCGACTGAATGTCGTATTTCGGTCTACAAAACTGCTGTCGAATGGGTTTGTCAACACCAGAACAACAAGCACCACAGCGACGAAAACACGCCGAGCACAACGTGTGATTCGACATCACACAAGCGGTTGACAACCTTACTAAAACACTGTGTAAGAATTGCAATTACACGGATCGCACAATGCTTGAGTTCAAAATTATTATGAACCTTTTATTTCTTCGACAAGAAGTAGTCAACTTCCCACTTACCAGACCTGTCGCCATCAAAAAACTCTCTGGCATTCACTCGAGGGGTGGGACTGAATGGTTCCTGTAGACGCCTGCTATTGGTGGATAAGGACGCCAGTAATACGAATCCAGACATATATTGGTCAATGTTGTTGAGAAAAATGTACATGGTGGGGCCAAGTTTGTTATTCATCATATTATTGGTTGAAAGTGCGTGCCTGCTACTACCCAGTAACAGCTGATTGGCAATAACAGAAACAATACACCATTTTTTATCTGCAATGTTGCAATTTCAGCAAAAAGTACTTGATAACATTGCAATTCTAGGTTTGTTTACAGGTGTGATTACTTAACTCTATGTTCACCACATGATCCGGGGTATAGATATAGAATGAATGAATGAATGAATGAATGATGATTGTGTGAATGGTGAATGGAAAAGCTTAAATCTTATACTATTACTTTATCCTCACAAACAAACGTATGCAAAATGAAAACTAGAAACAAATGTTCTTTATTGACATGAAAAATGAAACATACAGTACTTTCAGTCAGTATTATGTGTTTACCCTCTGAAATAACAAGTACTACCTGCATAGAAGGGAGGAAATAAATCTAGAATATTTAAATTAAACCAGCCTTAAACGGATCAAGCTGCAGTGTACCACAAACACAATACAGGGACTTCAATTAATTATTTTAAAAAGAGAGGACCCATGTTAAATTTCTGTCTTTTCAAATGGATTAAGTTGGGAGAGGTAGACAGCAATAATCAATGTCATTATAGTAACATGTTTTCACTAACACAAAAAACATGTGTGCTAAATTTGATACTAAAACACAGGAAAATCTGTTGTGTCAAGACATTGCCAATAATGGCTACAATCTAGTGGGACACCATCAAATTAAGAGTGAGCCTATTACAATAAAAGTAAATACTAATTCAAATTGTACAGCAACATGTTGTATATTCTTACAAAACTATTTATATATTTATTTATTTTTTGCAAAAGCATAATATCAGGCTACCAGCCACAAACACTTACCAACAATGATATACAGTTTATGAACATGTATTTAAGGGATTAAATCTTATGATGAACAAAAATGCATTGTAAAAATTTTTAAGTACTGCCAAGTCTACATTCTTTTGTGATCAAAAAGTGAACAATGATATTCAAACACAGAATTAAACCAATTTCCTTTACAATTTCTTTACAATTTACGATTTGTTTATGCTTTCATATTGTAATGTCCAAATCATGTCATGGCATTCTGGCAGCACCTCATGCTGCTAGTGTTAGTGCTCTTGCCAAAGAATCACAAGAGAATATGGCATATATGCTCACAAAGTAAGAAATTAGCTTTGGCATATGGTTTTAACAAACAATGTTTAGAAATTTACAAACAACATCATACTGTAGGGGTAACTAGAACAACAAAAAGGTGAGAGTTAACAAAAGTATCAGTATCCTAACAAATATTGCATCTGACACTGGCAAACAGAATGTACACTTACATCTTTAAGGAAAGAAAAGAGGTTGTGAGAAATCTAATCTTATCGAGATTTAAGCAACTCTGCTTTGGCTTACTTTAGTGATAACACTGTAGCACACTTTGCTACAATTACCTTTGTCTCACATGGGATTCTATAGTTTGATTTATCTGATATACAAATATCATGGTGGGTGACTGCATTTCTTGTAAGAAAAACCTTTTAAGTAATTACAGGGGAAGTCATCCATACAAACATTAGATTTTCATCCACCTTTTCATGGTCCATTGGAGCCATCTCATGCAGTCTGATTCTCAATCTCAGGGCCACTTCCAAACAGGGTGACCAGCTGCTCCTCATAGTTTGCAATGTTTCTCTTCATGATGTCCATGCATGGGCCCAGCAGCCTTTCGAAAGCTTTAACATCCATCACTAAAAAAAACAAAAAACAAAATGGAAGGAAATTAATGGCGAGTTGTGTGGCCCAACACTAAATATTTTACAATCAGGACTCTATAAAATTGCACAAAATTTACCCAAGCATTTAACATTGCCCACAGCATATGCTGAAGCAGCTCTAGGCTTGTTTGTGACAAGCGCCAACTCCCCAAAATACTGGCCCCTTGAACATGTGGCAATATCAAACTCCTCTTCCTCCTGGTCATTTTTCATCTGGCAAGAAAAGAAAACACACAATAACACACCAGAAAACAGTACAGATCAGACCACATTTAGAAATCAAAATGAAACCTGGTCAAACATACCCTGCTTCTTTTCATGGTGATTCTAACTTGGCCAGACTCAACAATGTAGAAGCAATCTGCTAAATCACCCTGTGATGCAAAGTAATAATGCATTTGTGTATATTTTCAAAAAATACTCTGTTGGAGCAGAAAAGGAAAAAGACTAATCTTTGAAAATAACATACAAAGAGACTCGTCACCTGAGCAATAATCTGCTGTGAATCATTGTACACCTTGGTGGATAGCACATCTACAACCTTCATTCTCTCTGAGAGCTGAGGATGAAAAGACATTTGGTTGACAATGGTTTAATGTAAATGCACAGGGAAGCTTTTTAATGCAGAGGGTGATCCCCAAACCTCCAACGAAGTAAGCAGCGGTAGCGTTTCAATGAATGCCTCATACAGCTTCCTCTTCTTGGCATTGTTTTTCACTATGATCCTCCTGAATGTTAGACGATCCTGAAAAAGATTTGAAGAAAGGGAAGTGCATAACATTTGTGTTTAAAGGCACAGTGACAATAAATTTTACATTTTTACAAGTTCTTTTCTTGTGTTCTTGCATTATTTGTAAGTCATGATCAGTCAGTCACCATTCCATCCCGTCCATCTTTTTTCCTGCAGTTATGGAGAGAATGAATGTTGCTTCCCTCTTCTTCCTCTGTGATTGGGGTGCACAACATGAGCTAGGGGTCCTGCCATAATCCACCAACGAGATTTCGCATGGTTTCCAGTCTCTGAACACTTGGTAACGAGATCACCGCGAGATTTGTGCAAAACCTGACATCAGGTTTTACAGTCCAATTGACCCTTTGCTAAGTCCTGCCCCCCTTGGTTACTGTTGCTGTGTATGTCAAACTTTCACTCCCAGCCATGCACAAGAAATATGGAGTTTTCAGCAATATTGGTGCCAGTTTCAAAAGAAAGATCAGCAAATTTCTGGAAAAACTATTTCTGGAGATATTTGAGAGAAGCAGTCAGAAAGATCATTCATAGTTTTCAGTTATGTGACCACGCACAGCTGGAGGCCAAAACATTGGTTCAATGACATGACCGGGCACTATAGAGCAGCAACAAGGACTGTTAACTTTCCCCATCTAACCCTAATCCATGAATACTTCGGTCATTTCACTGATCATGAAATAAGACACGTTGACAAACTGCAAGTTTTGGGCAATTGTGATCCGTATATAGCACCTGCCGCTGCCCCCAGTCACTAAAACAGTCCCTGCCTGGAGGATCCCCCACCTTAAAGCCAAGATAAAAGCTTTAAAAATACAACTGTCATTTGGGAGGTGAAGCCAGGGTTTTCCTTCACATTACAACACTTTCTACCCAAGTTGAATGAACGGGCAATATGAAAAAATAACTCGGCTCATATCCTCTGAACATCTCTATATCGCCACCACCACAGCAACAACAACAACAACGTCATCATCCTTCAACAAATATATGTTGCTCATCGAAGCATTTCAGGAAGTGGCTGAAATCGTGATTCTTCTTGACATCCTCCATACAAAACAGCTAAGGAGTTTTTGGAGGTGAAAATCATGCAGAACTACTCTGTAGGTGTTCAAAACTCACACAGTGGTAAGCAAAAAGCATAAATACATATGCAAAAATATGCATAATATGCCTCCTTTAAGGTCACTGTCCCTGCACTCTCTGGAATTCTGGATGAGTGGAGGGTGATTTTTAAATCATAGTTCCAGACCCTTCTGTCAACCTTTCAATAAACGGTAACTGATATGTACCACAATTTTGCTGGTTGCTGTAAACCAGATTTTAAGCAAGCAGGACATCTCCTGCAAACCACTTCTCAGGATATTATAACCACATGTCATCCTGCTCCTCTCTGTGATGAAATTTTAAGTTCAAGGTTGTAAGCAATGTCAGCAAGATGATGTGCAGTTTAGTTACAAATAATGACCATTAAGGGAGTTTTGATTACACACAAAACTGCTTAGGGCACCCTCTAACAGGCAAAACAAAAAATAAAACAAAACCACCCCCAAACAGGTCAACATGACTCTGTTCTAGTCATGAAGTAGCTTGTAGAGACAGTCCCTGGCCCTAGACCTCAGAGAAATGCAGTATTATTCAGGCTACCACTGAATCACACTTCAGGCCCAGGTATAAATCAGACTCTCGCTGCCACAATAATGTTTGCGCAGAAGCACCTCAGCACAAATATTCCTCCTCAGTTTAGGAGATTGTTAGTTGAACACTAGCTGCTTGTTCACAAATGGAGCCCTCTCCTCTCCTCTCCCTCTCCTCTCCTCTCCTCTCGCACATGTCTCACACTCTCTCTGTGTTTCCATAGATCTCTCCAAAGCTCCATCCCTCTGCAACAACTGCCGCCTGCATTCTCTCCTTTCTCCTGCTGTTAACTCTCCCTGCTCATGACCCTGTCTGCCGTCCAGTAGTCCCATTAAGTTGTCCCGCTGTCCCTGCCTTTCCTGCCCACCAGAAGCTGCCTTCATCAGGAGGAGCTCATGTTAACTGATTGATTCCATTTCTATGTTTTCCATATTCCACGTTGTAAACTGTCTTCTTGTCTGTATACAACATCTATTGCACGTCTGCCCGTCCTGGGTGAGGGATCCCTCCTCTGTTGCTCACCCTGAGGTTTCTCCATTTTTCCCTGTTAAAGGGTTTTCTCAAGTCGATGTGAGGGTCTAAGGGCAGAGGATGTTGTCATAATGCTGTGTAAAGTCCTTTGAGACAAACTGTTTGTAAAAATGGGCTATACAAATAAAAATGTCTTGCCTTGCCATTATAAATACCCAGGTAAACAGGGGACACAGTTGCAATCTGTACAGTGATGACACTACAAACCTGTTACCCACTGTTTACAGACACAACCCTTGCTGATTCATTAATAAAAAGCTGAAATAAAGAGATCAAGTAGCAGTTGAATATTCAAAATGGATGTTGTTTAGGAAAAATATCAATAAACTGAAAAGAAATCATAATCATGCTCCATGATGGTGCTGGTGACCCCACTTTCATATTTTGATTTTAAGTTGAGTTGTACCCACCTAATAGCAGGGCTTTCTGAATGGACTACAAAACATTTTTGTAGGAGGGCTGCACCAGCATTCATGAATAAGTTTTCATATTCAGTTTGCACATTAATTATTTGTTTTAATATATGAATTAGTGGAGGCATATAATGATATCCAGCTGCATTATTAGTACTCTTTATGTTTTAGTGTGGTTCTGTTTGTTATGCCAGTCATGATAAGATCTTGCTCATGATACAAGGTACCAGAACGGCCACAGACAACCTGGATGATTAATTCCCATAAACTGACAGCACAGACATCCACGATACATAAATGGGGTCTGTGTGGAGAGGGTCTTGACCTTTTGGTTTCTGGGCATGCAGATTGAGAATGATCAGACCTGGGGCACAAAAACCATGGAGCTGCTGATTAAGAAGGCACAGCAGAGACATTACTGTCTGAGACTGCTCATGAGGAACCACCTCTCCCAGAAGCTGCTTGTAGCCTTCTACCACTGCTGTATTGAGAGAGTCCTTACATACTGTCTGCGCATAGGTATGCTAGCTGCACAACAGCAGAGAAGGTGGTCCAGAGGGTCATCACCACTACATAGAAAAACATCAGCTGCCCTCTCCCCACCCTGGAAGAACTCTATGGGTCCTGCTGTCTTGGGAAGGGTAAAAACATTTTTAATGACCCAAAACACCCAGGACACTGTGTCTTTCAGCTTCTGGATACAGGTGCAGATACAGGACATAAAAATGAGGACTAACTGATTAAAAAACTTCTAACTTTTTTTTTTCCAAAAGCAAAAATTGCGAAAATGTTTTGTTGTTTTATTGTATTTATCTATGTTTTATAGGTTTTCACTGTCTTCAGCTTTTTACCTTTCTGCACTGCAGAGGATGCACCTCAGTTTGATTGTTGTGAAAATGGCAATGACAGTGAAGTATCTATCTATCTATCTATCTATCTATCTATCTATCTATCTGTCTGTCTGTCTGTCTGTCTGTCTGTCTGTCTGTCTTGTCTATCTGTCTGTCTGTGTGTCACAAAAATCTGCACATGACCACCTGAGTTCTTACATGAGGATTTCATGGTGTACTCACTAGGCACCAAAGGGCTCCAGGTGAGATGGCGATTATTGTGGCTGCCCTGGGGGTGTTATACATCAACGCTAGTTCTCCAAAGCTGCCTCTGTTGTCATAGCAGCCTACCAGCTTCTCTGTGCCATCAACCTTCATGAAAATGTTAAACACCCCACTGAATCAAAACACAAAGCAGGAGACAATTGCAAATCAGAGAAATATCAACACATGTCAGCCATATTAATGACTTCTAATATATTGAGTTAACAATAGCATTGATTTTATATAATTTTTGAAAATGACATATATAACAGTCAGTGATTTGATTATGTGAGAATTTGCCTTTCAATGACATAAAAATTGTCCCCATCATCATCTTGATCAATGATGTGCTCTCCTTCTGTGCAGAACTTCTCAAACATGGCATCCAGTACCTGAGACATCTCTTCCTGGAAGGTATAGCAACAACAACATTAAAAAAAGAAAGAAAAAACACATACATTTGAACTTCACATGTTGAAACAACCATGCAGAGTCAGTGTACCATTTCAGCTACTTAGAGATAAACAACTTTAAAAACCCCTGTGCATCCTGTGCATGGGTTTCAAAGTTTGAGTTGTGGCAAAAAGCTGCTGTTCTGTAATTTTAGAGATGACAAATCACAAACGAAAGGAGTGCAGGGGGCTTATGCAATAATCCACTCACTGGATCCAAATTCTTGAACAGAAGAATGTCCCCACATGTTTCCTGTAGTCTCTGTCTCTGCTCATCGGTTTTTGGGTGTGTGACCTGCAAAATAAAAAAGAATGCACCTGTGATGTGGTCCCCCAGGTGGCTTACATCAAGTAAGTCATACTGTTCACCAATTTATTCAGCTTCAGTCACATTCAATGGAGAATACAGACAAGATAGTGCCACAGCCTACCCTTGGCTCTTTATCCTCGTCATCTTCATCAGGATTGAAGGCCTCTGCACACACTGCATGCAGCATGATTCAACAGATGAATAAACTGTTCAGTCACTGCCAGACAGTTGATTAGACAAATACTATGTTTATTTTCTGCAGTCAATCCAGTAGCTTCTACTCATGCACGAGTTTCTTATTCTTATTCTATGGATCATATTTTTGCTACTTGTTGACAGTGTAAGAGACAGAAACCCTATCAAACCCTCTCACCCCACCCTGACCCCCCACATCTCCAGTCTGTATAGATACAAAAGACAATGAAGGCTACTACCACAATCAATGGTATAGTTTCATATATGATCAAGCAGCACAGCTCTCATTCTACTCTGACAATAACTGAATCTCACTGAGGATTCACTTCCATTTAATGCGATAAATCTTTAAATTAACACAACTCTCTTCCCCTCACAAGTGTGGGGATTGGGTGAAAACAATATATGCCAATATCAGTACTCTGTGAGATATGATTTTATTTAATATAGAAGTAGCCTCTAATTTCTTTATTTCTTTAGCTTAATTCTAAATTTTAACTATTGTTGTGCCCCATGCAGCGAATGTTTATTGCTCATCTGTGATAAAAGCTGACAAATCAATCAAAAAAATCAATCACCAGCTCATATTATCCATTCAAACATCCAACCATCACTCCCAATACAGAAAAGATATTTTGGTGAAGCTATGAACTCACTTTTAAGAAAAAAAGATTATTATTAGTAATACTTGTCTGGACCTCCCCACCGACATCACTCAGTGACATCATTACCCAGGCGCCAGAAAAAGAGGCTTCACAAACTAATAAATCAGCATTACTACAATCATATGAAGACTGTGAGAAAAGACAGATGGAAAAATACATGAATGTTGCTTGTAATGGAGGTTTTCTGATGTAGCCTCAGTGCATGTATGTCAAACAAGTTTTATTACAGCACTGACACTGTCCAGAGTTTTTTTCCCAAACAGAGCAGGATTTTGACAGCTATTGTTTAACCAGGCAGCAAATAACAACTCACCTGATGCTCTCCTGATGAATCTGTTTATCACCGGGGCTGAAAAGCATAAAGAATATATCAACATGTTGTCATGAAGTAAATCTATAATAATCCTCTAGATTTTTCCATCTAAGGGGGCACATGTGTGGCAGAGTATATGCAGCCCTGTACTTATTACAGATCCATATTCATTTGGGTAAATCCTGAATAAGGACAGATGCTTTGAAGTACTTTTACTTCAAACTTTTAGCTACAAAATTTAAATGAGAAAAAAAATTAAATTTGAAACACAGCAAAACGTGCCATGCTCCAACACAATAGTTTGGTTTGAAATATACATAAGATAGGAAGCCTCAGTCATTAATAGGCTGCTGGTCAGTGTTGTCTGAGGAGGAGGCTCATTGACATATCAATAAGACAAGATGCTAGAGGTGTGATGGTGCATGGTGATGAACCAAAAACATGACAATTGTCAGTTTAATGGCTGAATATTGAGTCCTCATGTAACCATTTCATCCTGCCTAGTTAGACAACACCACTCATTTGGATGCTGTGTCAGAGCTCTCGATTGCTATGCTACTTGCTGCATCTTACTACAGTTATATTTCATCAGAAAGCACCAAACGAATTCTGGACTGCCACTGACATGTCTTCTTTTCTCTGATTACATCACTTCTGTTTTCTATCTTTCTGTGCTTTGTCATATTTTCGATACATGATCAGGGGAGGCCCATGATCAGGCCTGTGAATGAAACAGAAAAAAAATATTCAGTCGACCTAGAGTTTCAAGGTCCATCTGCAGACACACACACACACACACACACACGCACACAAATACATACAGAGAGAGGGAGAGAGATGAGAGAGAGAGAGAATGTGTCTGCATAGATTAAGCATTATTCAGCCTCCATGACCATATATGGTTAATAATAAGAGCCGTAGTGGATGCAAGGTGGCGAGCGCTGGAGCATCATGCACCGTGCCGTGTTTCTTACCGTCTCCCACTGAGCAGCATCCACGCAGCTATACATGGTCTCTATTCCCATTAAACAATAGTCATACACATTCGCTGTCATCCATATTGTAAATCCTTAACCCTACCTAGGAATTCCTCGTCATCGTCGTCCTCCTCTTCTCCGTTTTCCGAATCGATCTGCATGGCTTCATCAATGAAATTGACCGATTTTCCAGATTTTGGAGCCGAATTTTGGTCATTGCCAAATGAGGCCTCCTTGGTCTCACTGTCCTTCAGCTGGGTGAAGTACTGTAATGCAAACTCGAGCAAATCTCTGGGTTGATTCCTCAAAACTTCCACGGTAAAGCTCTGTAACAGCTCCGTCAGTCCTTCAGGAATTTCTATACTCATTCCTGTTATCAGTCTATGAATGTGGATTAAACAGGTTTGCTGAGAATCTGAAACGATCGAAATCTCACAGACAGGATTTCAAAAAAGCCCAAATCAGCAGACCGATGTAGTCAGGCCACCCAGTCAGAAAGCGTCCACAGCCTCTCTTTTGCTTGAATGAAAATGGCTGTGGATTTCTGGTCCAAGCATCTTCTGCTGCTTCTGGCTACAAGAAACCCACGCATGTGACCCAGGACTCCATGGCAACCACCTATCATGGGATTGCGTAGCAGCAGCAGCACAGAAACCGCAGTCAGTCGCAAAATACAAATGATGAGAAAGAGAAACCTTCGGGAAGGACAGTCAGAGCAGAGAGGAAAACACATGATGTGGACATAGCCGTGAATATAACACCACCTATGCTGTGGCCACTCACGTTTTTTACTCTACTGCCCAGTGTAAATGTTTCACCTTTCAACACCTTTCAATAATTATTTAAAATAAAAATGTAATAAAGACTGTACTGCATTGCATATTGATAATTAGAAAATTCACAGCTTTGCATTCTGTGACTCCAGTCAGTATGAATCATTTCATAAACTAATACAGTGCTTATAGTGCTGGGAGTATGGACCCCAATTGTTATTAGAGAGAGAGGGGGAAAAAAAGATCTTTTAGTGTCATGGGCCCGTTCAAAACATTGTGATTACCAGGACAATTCTCTGTGCTGCCAGGAAGTTTCATGACATGGTGTTATCTTCAGTATCAGAAAGAAAATCCTGTGACCAAAACCTGAGTCTACATGCCTTTATGGTCAGTCTGTTGCATTGAAAGCAACAAGTGATGTAGACACAGAATACTGCAATGAGATTTTTTTTTATGTTTCCTCAAACCTGTAAAATGAATAACTCTTAAACTGACCCTTTCAACCTTAACTGTTCAGGAAGGAGAAAAAAAAAAAACAAAAAACAAAAAAAAACAAAACAATAAAAACAAAACAAAGAAAAGTCAGAGAAAAGAAGTGACAGCAAACAGTATGTAGATCCAATTAGCAGGAGGTGACAAAATTCAGAAACCCGCAGTTTTGTAAAAAGAAGCATCACCACAGTCAGGACAGGATGCTGTGAAAAGTGTGCACCATATTTGTAGGATTACCATCTTTTAAAACAAATCTCAAAACCCTCCTTTTTAGTTATGCCTTTCTGTAGTCTGGTTTTGCTGATTTAGTGCTGGTCTTATTCTATTAATTGGTCTGTAATCACATGTTGTTATTGTATTAACTGTGTTTACCTTTGTGAAATGTATACTTTATATATTATCCACATTGTTTTGTGGCCCCTACCTTTTTGAGTGTCTTATGCTCTGTGAAGCACATTGTGGTTACACCCGGAATGAAATGTACTACACAAATAAAGTTTTGCTTGTTTATTTGCTATCAGGTAGAGTTTGATGGAGGTGAGCAGAGGTCAAAGATGCCATGGCCTGCGTCCTGTCTTGCTGTGAAAGTCCCTGTGTCTTGTCTTGTTGTCACTTCCATTGTGTACTTGAGTTGTTCCCTGTTTTATTTTGAAGTTCCTGTATTGTCTTCCAGTGTTCTCCCTCTTGTGATTATCTGATGTGTCTCACCTGGGTTGATTAAGTCAATAAATACATTTTGTTTCACCACACCCGCTTGTTTGCTGTCTACATTTGGGTCCAGTCCTTCACCTAACCTGACAAAAGAGACATGAAGGAGTAGCTCTACAGCTGTGAAGAAAAAAAAATACACAAAATAGAACACAGCTATTATCTGCCACAGTTATCATCTCTTGCTATTAGACCCCCCACCCCCCAATTCAAAACTGCAGGTTTTAAACTAAGGGATTTGACTTGAATGTGTACAATGAAACACCAGACTGATATCTAATGTTGTAAGACACCAGAGACAGTTAATTTTAGGAGAGAACAAGCACTGTGCATATACTGTGCTCTCTGAACCATAGATCCTAAAGGTTGTTTCTGCTTTATGCCTCTCCACAGACCAGTGGAGCTTAACAGCTTTGGAACAGTCAGACTTAAAAATGCAATGAAATAATGCTCACATACAGTGCTAATGGTAAGTATTCAGACCCCCTTCAATTTTTCACCATTTGTTATGTTGCAGCTTTATGTTAAAATCAATAAAATTCATTTTCCCCCACTGTCAATCTACACTCACCGCCCCATACTGATAGCACAAACCCAGAATCTAAAACATTTTTGCAAATTAATTAAAAAAGATTAATTAATAAGATAGATTAACTAATATTATCACCAAACTTTGCACAAGGGTCCAGTCCCATGCTGGATTTGCTCAGATGCAAGGACATAGGACATGTCAGTATTCCTCATGGGGGGCCACAGCAAGCATCTAAATTAAAAAAAACTGAAAATTCCTAACAAATCAACCATATGTACTACAGTTTTTCCAACTGGGGCTGCCAAAATGTAGCCCCAGTACTTTAGAATGTTTTGTACAATTAAATCCAATGCAAATTATGAAGTACATCACCTTTCTCCTCCCACAACTTGCTCAATTGACACTAAATTTGCTACACTGCATCTTCAGACTGTCCTCCATAAAACTACCACCCAGCTTTTTGATATTTGACAAATTGAGCTGACAGTGCATGAAAATGTTTGACTGTAAACAGTACAGTAAACATGGATGTAATTTGGGGGGAGGGGCAGGGGGGACATGTCCGCTACCATCCAAAAACAATGTTGTTAGTGGGTGATGGGCTCCCAAAATCTTCTCGTGGACATGCAAGCATTCTGAGTGACAGAGCACTCTGGCAGTCACCTGGGACTCATAGAACCATAGTTACAATCGTAACTTTTGTTCTCTTTCATCCCTACTGACCGCCAGAGGCAGTGCTTTAAGTACTGGATGACATATTCCGAGAATGTCACAAAGAATCACACAACCCAGCTTACTGATGAGAGGCTGAAGACCCAGGGCAAAGGACCACCCCCAACAGGTGGGGAGCAGCTGACATTAAGCTGATAAAATCGATGAAAAGTGCCCAGCAGAGCCAGATGGACAGTCCGCAGCTCCAGCACGTTGACGTGGTGCGTGCGGTCACAAAGAGACCACTCGGCCTTGGCAGGTCTGCTGCGCCAAACTGCACCCCACCCTAACTGGGATGCATCCATGGCAACAGTCTCACAGAAGGAAGGAATAACCCCCAGAAGCGCACCCCCCAACAGGAACGCCCTGTCTTTCCATGGCACCAGGGTGCAAATGCATACCTGAGACACCCTGATCAGCTTGCATTTGTGTAACTTGGGGTCCAGGCGGAAGCTGTTCAGCCACATCTGGAGAGGACACAGTAACAATAGGCCGAAAGATATGGCAGTCGTTGCAGCCGTCAGCTTGCCCAGGAGCTGCAGGAGCTGGACGAAAGGTCACCACTTGCCCCTCTTGAAGAGGGGAAGGAGCCGGAGGATGTCGTCCACACGTCTCTCTGACAAATGGGCCTTCATGGCAACCGAGTCCAGAACCAGACCCAAGTAGGCAGCCCACTGAGTGGGCAGCTTTTTGCCATGTTGACCGTGATGCTTCCACATGCGGCCTCTACATGCAGCAGAAGATGGCTGGCATCCCAAATCACCTGAGCTCAGGAAGGTGCGCATACCAACCAGTCGTCCAGATATGGCAGGATCCCATGCCCCCTGCCTGCAGAGGCGCCAAAGCTGCTGCAACACCCTTGGAGACAGGAAGAGTCCAAAGGGAAGCACTCGGAACTGGTAATGGGGGCCCTGGAAGGAAAACCTCAGGAAGGGCCCTCCATGGCAGCCAAGGGACAAGGGAGACGAGCCGCTCAGGTGTGATATCTGTCCAGGTGCAAGTGATCTCCACAGCTGGGTTTTGACCACCGCGACCTGTCAGAAGATCAGTGATCGGGCTGGTGTTTCACAAACCCACATCAGGCAAACCATGTCAATGGTGCTGATGGTTATAAAATCGCATTCATGGCACCTAATTATAATTTCCCAAACACTGATCGCTGGGTTTTCTAACGTGATCAATGCAACAGTGTCTGAAGCAAGGGCGGACTGGCCATTGGGAGTACTGGGAGATTTCCCAGTGGGATGCTGGGTCAGTGTGGGCTGGTATGGCCTGAGAAAAAAAAAAAAAGGTGCAGTTGGGCTGTCTTTACTATGGCAACTATTGTTTGCAGTTTCTCTGGTAGTATCTGGCTAATCATCTTTGGCCCACGTGGGTGTGTCACAAATGTTTGATGTCGGGCATTGGACAGGCATACCAAGAAACATGGAGAAGAAACACAAGGAAGGCATGGAGAAGTTGAGGGAAAAGAAGGGACACACATTACAAAGCGGATGCTGCCCAAATGTCAGAAACTGATGACATATTTCCTGCTGCTGCATCGGCTCCACCGTCATCTGCAGTATCCACAACAGCACCTGTGGCAGGTCTGACATCACCATCAGTTAGCAGAAGACAGCGTGACCGGGAGGGAAATGTCACTCAGGTAAGGTGGCTGTAATGTGATCATTATTTTTGCTAGCTTGCTAAGTTTTAACAGAGTGCATGTAGTTTGCTTTTTGCTGTCAAAACATCATTATTGTGCATAGACTACAACCAGACGGGGCTCAGTGGTCAATATGGCTAATAAAGTAATGTTACTAACATCATTATTATCTCTTTTCCCTTAAAGCTGGTGAAAATGTGTATTAATGTATTATTCACAGTCAGATTATAAAACTTAAGCTGTACTTATTCAGTATAATGTTTATATGCATATTTTTTTTGTCTCCCACTTATGGAACAAATGGAACAAATGGAATGGAACAACATTTGTTCCATTCATTTTGTATTTGATAATAGTGGGCTGGCAAATAGAAATAGTAATAGAATAGAAAATACTTTAATGATCCCCAAAGGGAAGTTCATTTGTCTACTAGCTCATCTACCATTTGCAGAAGAATTAAAGAGTCTGATGGCTGTGGGTATAAAAGATCTTCTGTATCTCTCTGTCCCGCACTGAAGAGAGAGGAGCCGTCCACCACCGCTGCTTCTTTGATCCATCAAGGTGTTATGAAGTGGATGATCTGTGTTGTTCAGGATGGCCTCCATCATCCTCATTGTGTATCTCTCCACCACCTCCTCCAGAGAGTCCATCTTTACTCCAATGACAGAGCCAGCCTTCTTAATAAGCTTATCCAGCCTCTTTGCCTGCTTTTTTCCTAAACTTCCTCCCCAGCAGACTGCAGCATAAAATAAAGCACTTGCCACCACAGACTGATAAAACATCTGCAGCATCTTATTACAGATGTTTAGAGATCTGAGCTTTCTTAGGAAAAAGAGGCGGCTCTGCCCTTTTTTGTAGAGTGCATCTGTGTTAACAGACCAGTCCAACTTGTTATCAAGGTGAACACCTAGATATTTACAGGTTGTCACCACCTCAATGTCCACTCCACAAGTGTTCACTGGCTGAAGAGAGGGCTTGGACCTACAGAAATCCATGATCATTTCCTTTGTCTTTGAGATGTTCAGTGTGAGGCAGTTTTTGTGACTCCAGTCACTGAAGGCTTTTATCAAATCCCTATATTCAGATTCCTGTCCATTCCTAATACATGCCACAATAGCAGTGTCATCTGAGTATTTCTGGATGTGGCAGGACTCAGATCTGCTTTATACAATGGGAACAGGAATGGAGCCAGGACAGTCCCCTGTGGAGCCCCCGTGCTACTCATTAATGTCTATTTAATGTAAACAGACTGTTGTAAAGCAACCATGTCCACCAAATAAATGTAGTTTAATGGAATTCTGCACTAAATATTTCATGCTTCAATTCCATTTCCAGTTGTGTGGCCCTTCACTGTATTGGACTCAGTATGGCCCACTGGAAAAAAAATATTGCTCTAGGCTGTAGTTGTATATTTGTGCTGTATAGTTGTATATAACTTCATACTGATTTGAGGTGTAGGGTGGATATCAGGGCACTATAGGGTGGATAGGGTGGATATCAGGGCAGTTCAGGGCATCAGGGCAGTTCAAATTCTGTTAGTCAGTCAGTTCTTGTTACGCCCTGTAGGACGAGGACTAAGCAAAGTGAGCACCTTGCAAAAACGAACACGCACACAAATTTTCTCTCGTTTGTCTGTTCCATACACTCTTGCTGTGGCACCGTGAGTTTCAGCATAAAAATTCACACAATATACATAGCAGAATATCTACTGTTACAGGACACAGCCTTCCAGATGTGGATTCTCTCTCTCTGAAGTCCATCTTTCATTTAGATGTAGTTTTCAATTTGTTTCACAAAACCAAGCTCACACTGCGTGTCCTTTTCCAGGAAACATTTATTCGATCAAGAGACGGGATCGTATCTTTCCATAAACAAGTCAGTTAAATATTAACAAATTTACAGTCATGAGGAATGTAAAAAAACCCAAAAACAAACAATGCTTGCCTTAAAAAACCCAGAGATGCCACCCATGCAAGTCAACCACAGAGGCATTGGAACAAGATACAAATCCTGCTTCCAGCTGTACTGTTAAACGCTCTTCCATTCAGTGCTTCACAGTTCATCTTTGTCTGTCTTTGTCTGCAAAGAACCAAAATCAGGGTTATGAAAAAAGGAACATGAGCAAATAGTGTGTAAAACTATTTCCATCTTCAAGATGCCACTTTTCTGTAAAGTGTTCTCACCGTTTCATCATCATCACCCTCGTCTACAATTTCATCTTTATCTTCAGAGTCGTCATCTGCTGGCTCTTCTAGTTCCTCCTCTGGTTCTTCTTCAATCTGTAGAGCAGTCACAAAAGACCAAACTGAGCAAAATGAGAAAAATGGGAGGCTTATACTGTGTAATTTGCTATGTAAATGCATATGCACAATAATACAGTGTGGCAGCCAGTATTGACTTGCCTGTTCATCCAGAGGTACATTCATGCTAAGTCGGAGCATGCGCTCTATCCTGTCACCATAAGCCTTTGTGTCAACGAGCTGGTAACCTGAGCGCAATGTCGCTGTCTCAAACAGAACCACAGCCAGATCCGATGCAGTCTGATCCTCAGCGTTAGTCTGGTGAACACAAGGAGAGGAAACCTTTCAGATTTGTGTACATTAATAGGTTAGATCCCCATATCAGATATCTGATGTCCAGTGTGTTTTAAAATGGTCAAAGCTGTATTAGTTGACGTACACCTATGAAATTTGCTTGGCACCAATAATGTACAATACAGTGGTCAGACTTACATTGATTCTGTTAAGCATCTGCTTGATGAGGGGATGTTTAGGGTTGATTTCTAGTGTTTTCTTCTGGCTGGCATAATAACTAAAAAAAAAAAAAAAAAAAAAAGAGAGGCTCTCAATAAGGGTTCAGACATGCCACAACACCGTTATTTAACAAATCTGTCCTCATCATTACTCACTTTGTGGAAATGTCTTTTCCTGTCTGGTAAGCCTGTGCCTTCATGATCCTCTCCATGTTTCCTGACCAGCCATACTGACTGGCAACCAGAGCGCAGGGTGAGTTAGTTAGCCTCTGAGAGAGCACGGCCTTCTCAATCTGTGGAACAGAAAGCATCGTATAAAATGAGTTAATAGAATGGGCATAACCAAGTAGCTGTAGCCAAATGTTTAATACTTCTGCACCACTTTTCAATGTCATATTACAAATGTCTGGCCCTTCACCTTGTCCTTCAGGGCCTTGTCCTTCAGCCAAGTGGTGAGAGGTTCATACTCTTTTTCCAGTGCCTCCCTCTTCTCTTTGGCCTTATCGCTCTCATCAAATTTGACACCCTCCTTTGCCACATTCTGGAAACGTTTTCCATCAAACTCAGGCAGTGCCTGGATGCAGTATTCATCCACAGGCTCTGTCAGGTAAATCACCTCATAGCCCTTCTTCAGCAGCCTCTCAACAAAGGGAGAAGATTCAGCCTGTAGAGAAAAAAAAACAACAGAAACAAACCAGTTCATCAGATGATTTAGGTGACCTTTGTTGTGCAAGTTCAAAAGTCTGCAATTTGATCCTATCATAAAAGCGTTCTGTTAAACTTTCTTTTTTCCTAATTACAGTTCACCTCCTTCCTGCTTGTGCCAGCCATGAAGTAAATCTTGTCCTGCTTCTCCTTCATGCGCTCAACATACTGCTCCAGGCTTGCCAGCTCTGTTTCGCTGTTAGAGGTCTGGAAGCGCAGCAGCTTGGCCAGACGGGTCCTGTTGGAATGATCCTCAATGACACCCAACTTGATGTTGGTTCCAAACTCCTTCCAGAACTTATCGTTGTACTGTTCCTCTGCAATCTTCTTGATCATGTCCAAAGTCTTACGTACCAGCTTCTTACGGATAACCTGAACAGGTACAGGAAGAGCAAAAGTTTCTTAATTTTCCACTCATATCGAGTTTAACAGTCCTTAACATTTTCCTCTTTTCCTCCTCTACTTGAAAAGCAGTTGCTGGCTTCTGATTTGAATGTGCTATGTAAAGATTGGTGGTGTGTAGTTTTAAAATGCCAACTGAATCAGATAAGGACCAATTACATTATACACTAAACATGTCATTTACTAATGAAAAATAAATGGTTTTGAGATGTTTTATTCATGTTTGATATGGAGCTCACCTTTAGCAGTTTGTGCTGCTGCAGAGTCTCTCTGGACACATTCAGGGGAAGGTCATCAGAGTCAACCTGACAAAATTGATTTACATTAAATCACAGTACAGGTGCAATTAAAGCTACAGCTTAAGAGTCCATAAAAGCACATGGCTCTCTCATAACCAGTCAGAAATCACTCACCACTCCCTTGATGAAGTTTAGGTACTTGGGCATCATGTCGTTGAAATCATCTGTGATGAAAACTCTCCTGACAAACAGCTGTGTCAAGAAGTATATTTAAAGATTGAGTCAATAAAATTACAAAATATCATTCCACAAGTAAATACTGTCCCTTTAAATAAAAACTGAGTATAATTGGAAACACATACCTTGATGAAGTCATTCTTCTTGGAGCCATACTCATCAAACAGGCCACGGGGAGCTGAATTTGGCACAAACAGGATGGACTTGAAGGTAACCTCACCCTCAGCTGTGAAGTGGATGTGGGCCAGAGGATCATCACTGTCCTGTTGGGGAACACAACATAGTCATATGTACTAAAAGACTGCACGCAATTTATGCTGGTGTCTGACAAACAGTCACTTTTCAGGTACCTACCTTGGAGAATGTCTTGTAGAAAGCCTTGTACTCATCCTCCTCAACCTCCTTAGCTGGTCTTTGCCAAATGGGCTTGATGTCATTCATCAGTTCCCAGTCCCACACAGTCTTCTCAACCTATGGCACAAGCACCATGTAATTTTAAATAAATTGAAAAATAGTGCACCACATTAATATCAATACAAATTACACATGCCATCATCACAAGCCCCTTTCTGGACTTTCTACCTTCTTTGTCTTTGGTTTGTCTTTATGCTCCTCCTCTTCTTCTACCTCAGCCTCATCCTCAGCAGTCTCTTTCTCTGGTTCCTCTGCTGCTGCAGCATCTTCATCAATGGGCTCCTCAACTGTCTCAGTCTGGCATATTGAGAGGAAGAAATTATGTAACTGTTCATTCCAATATTTATCAGTGTCATTAAAAAGAACTATCCTGAGATCAGGTCTGAGTGTGGAGGAAGCATCTCACATAATCACCTTGCTGGCCCAAACGTAGATGGGGAAATTGATAAACTGCGAGTATTTCCTGACAAGGTTCTTGATTGTCTCCAGCTCCAGATAGTCTGAGGCCTCCTCTTTGAGCACAAGTCTGAGGTTGCAAAGAAGATAGTGAACATTTCATTTCAAAATGGATAATACTCTAATGTGAGACTAGTATAATCACAAGAGAACAGTGTAAAAGGTTGGAATAGGAAAACAAAATGTAAACCTACGTGATGGTGGTTCCTCTGCCTAGTGTGTCCCCACGGGGGTCCTCAATGACTGAGAACTGATTAGAATCAGACTCCCAGATGTGCTGGGTGCCATTGTTGTGCTTTGAAGTCACAATGACTTTGTCCGCAACAAGGAAAGCAGAGTAGAAACCAACACCAAACTGGCCAATCAGCTCTGAGGTAGACTGTCCCTCCATCTGCATCTCTGTCATCTTGTTGAGGAATTCACTGGTGCCAGACTTGGCAATTGTGCCCAAATTCTTCACCAGATCTTCTTTGGTCATTCCAATACCAGTGTCAGTGATGTGCAGCATGTTCTTCTCTTTGTCAGACTGGAGATAGAAACAACACTGTGAAATTACTAACAGAGCAGAAATTATAATGTTACCAACCTAGACTACTATTATTAACTATGATCACACTATATCTTTTGCATACTTTTATTTTGATGGTCAGCTCTTCATTGGTGGCCATGGCATCTTCACTGGTTAGAGACAACAAGCGGATCTTATCCAGAGCATCAGAGGCATTAGAAATCAGCTCCCTAAGGAAGATCTGTAACAGATAAAAATTCAAGCATTAGTTTTACCTTTCCTGGTGAGGTCTGTAAGTCCTTGCCATAGAAGAAAATCATTCATGACAAAAGCTGCTGCAAACAAAATATTACTTCGTACTCACCTCCTTGTTCTTGTAGAGAGAGTTGATAATCAGCTTCATCATACGGTTAACTTCAGCCTGAAAGGCATGTTTTTCTGACTTTTCCCTGAGCTCCTTAATTTGAGCTGCATTCAACCCATCCAACTGAATAGCCTCCTCCTCTCTAGTGTTAGACAAATACACACACACACACACACACAATCAACTATATTACAGTCATCAACCATGAAAATCTGTTTTCTGCCTATCAGAAAACCTATTTAAAGGCAAGATCAACCAGATTCCCTGGGCATAATGAGGGATGTGCAGTAAATATGGCAAAACTTTTCCTGCCACTCAGATTTCCAAGGTTGCTCTAGGCATTTGTGTGTACAACTTCGTAACACTGACCTTGGGCAGTTAACTTAAGGCTTTGCTGACCTTCTCAAACAGAGGTACAAGTGGCTAAAACAAATGTAATATGGAAATATATTGAAAGTGACACCCACCTTTGCACCACCTCGTCATCTGTTCTGGAGCCATCCCTACTTTTACCCAGGTCATCCTCTACTGTCCCATCAATGTCAAGTTCATCATCTGCCTTTACAGCAGCTGCCAAGGAGGAAACATGTCAAATTTCAGTTAGTTGTCCACACGCTGCAGATACGCCAAAGAATTCTCATCTAAGATTATCTTCGTGAGAATGGCGTTCTGCAAAGCCCTGCTCAGAATCACCAAATAAGCCAGGTGGAAGGTTAGGGAAGCTGGCTTTTACGAGCTAGTCTATGGACGTACATCTATGAGCAACAATAGTTTTTAATAGCAGTGTTAGCCAGCATCAGCTTGAACATATATGGTGTGGCTGGAAACTTCTCGAATGGAATAAGGGATACTGGCGTCAATGGGAGTAATGTACAGAAGCCAAGTGGACATACAACCTATCATTCAGAAACGCCAAGATTATACTTGGAAACTGCAGATCTATGAGCGCTGCGGTCTTAGGTAAGCACGGAAATAGCACAAAAGCAAGTTAACGTTAGCTTACCGACTAACCGTGCTGGCTACAATGTCGACTAATTAAAAATAAAAGAAGTGAAGCAGGGAAGCAAATCCGCCCACTACTCACCAAATGCCAAAGCAAAGAGAAGACCTATCAACCAAACCCGTTTCATTTTAAGACCAATGGCGATGTGGTTCTTCAGCTGCTCAGACAAAAGCCGGCCACCTGCGCACGCTGCTCTGCCTTTACAACAGAGACTAGCGACCTGGCTCTCCCACCAAAAGAGCCCACTCTGTTAAACCCATGACAACCGGAACCAATGGTTGCGCACCACGCACAAGCTTTGACCAATCACAGCTGAGCCCACAGCACATGTTGTCCAATCAGATTCTTCAACATAAGTCAATACCCGAAAATCGTGGCTAGACACCATTGGCCAAGTGGATGATCGGCACATCACTTCCGAAAATGTACTTCTAGTAAAAACCATTTGTGTACACTTCAGTTAAACTTTGATTTCCTGATGTAGTGTCACATGTTGAAGTGACATGTTGAAGTCTGATGGAAATGTTGATGTTATGGTGCAAATATTTGCAACATTCTGTCTGTACACATGACTATTTAGGTTATAGGTTATATATGTTTAGGTTATTTACATTACTTACGAGAAAAGTGTGGATTTACTGCAGTCACATTTCCTACTCAAAAGGCACACACTGAATTAGCTCATCCACCTCTGCTCTTGCCCCACTGGGTGGGAATGTCCAGTTAGTTACTTTTACTCCCAGCACATGTTTGTGGTTGCGCTATTACAGTGCTGCTGCTGGATAGTGCACAACATTAACAAATGCGCACTCTACTGAGCTGTAACCGTCTGTGGAGGATCAAAGCACAAGTATCAAATTGCAGTTATGTTTTGACTTACTATCACAGAGAATCGGTATAATGTTGAACATAGTTTTGGCTAATTTGTCATTTTCGATCTATGTTTGGCTTCTCTATGTGCCACTATGTCTAAGAGAATCCATTTAAAATATCCAGTGTTTTGCCCTTTACAACTATCAAAACTCCAAAGTGTTGAGAAAAAGGGAAATTAGCGAGCATAATAGTGACTTTATATAATAGATTGTGTTTAGGCTTTAGATGACTTAAACTTGTTCAATTTGTTTGTTATTTCACCTGATTAATAGATTACAGTTGTGGTATTAGAGTAGTCATTCTGCTGCTTCTCTGGGTGTCTGGGTCTGGGTCTGATGCTGCCAGCTACATGGTAGTTAATGCAGCTCAGCAACAGATTATTTTAATGTGTATGCTATTGAGCTGTTGGACATGTTGATGGCATTTGAATGGGTGGAGCAAAGTATCTGCAGGAAAATAGTCATATGTGGCCACTCTGTGGCTGCTCTTACAAACATTAGAACTGGCACAGCAAAATATCATCATAATCACTGTACATTTATTATTTCAGATACTGTATACATTTACAAGATTAGTGACTTGGGGAAGGAATGTGTTCATGTGGATTTAGGCAATCTGGGAAACAAGAGGGCAGACAAACTGGCAAAAGAGGCGGTTAAGAGAGGAGCTGTGGAAGCCCCCCAAAAAATCAGACGGTAAAGCCTCAGCAGCTGAATGGGATACAGAGACAGAAGGCAAGAAACTGCATTAAATACAGCGCCCAGTAAATGTGTCAAAGAACAGGGGAAGTGGAAGAAAAGAACAAGTAGACCAAGGACTGGGCACAGCAACTTGAATGGGACATTGCACGTCATGGGGAAACACACTACAGGTCGGTGTGACTATTGTCAGAAGGCGATTGAAGGCGAGTCAATTGAAGTCGTGCTGATTTCATGTAGGACATTTCACACAGGACAGACAGGTATTGTTGGAGGACCTGAAGAAAATAGGACACGTGGCAAGACTGAAGAGCATTTGAAAATAAGGGGAGCATACGCAGGGGAGGAAGTGTATAATCATGCATTTTCCAACGGTGACTGGACTTATTTAACGAATTTAGTCGAAGATATTGTGAGGATTAATGGAGCCTGAGGGTGGCAGCAATGCAACACGGAGGATGCCAGCTGCCGTTAAACCAGGAAGAAGAAGACTGAACTCCCAGCAGCCTGATTTGCTGGTTCTCCAAACACGGATGTGATGCAGGAGCAAACGTCCGGGGACACTGGCCGTTCTCGGAAGGACCTGCCTGCTGCATGTATTCGTTCAGTAGTCCGCTGCGACAAACACCCAGGCTGCCATACCAAGAACAGAGCTATGGCGCCTTTGTCTTTGCCGCTGCTGTCACTCTTGAAACACAAGGACTGTCTGCAGAAGGCGACTGTTTTCTGTAATGTTTTTCAGGGTTTGCACAGTCGGCCATTCCGGTCTTGCTTATGGAAACGGAATTTCAAGACGATACACTTTGGAGTGGGCCAGCTACTGCCACAGCAGTCCACAGTGAGGAAGCACGCAGCATCTGTTTGTAGCAGCTCCTCAAACGGCCAGGACATGACAGAACGGCTGTGGTCTCTTTACAGTGAGACCAAACGGCAGACAGAAGGTAATGAGCTCTGATACACCTGGGCCTACTGACGTACCCTTCATTCATTCATTCAAGGTAGTGCGTTGTTGTAAATGTTAAACTCTTGATGCTTTATGAACCTGAATACCAGTGTTTCAAAAGGAATCTACTGTTGTCACGCCTACACATTTCATAGAAATAATACACTGGACTGGAGGTATGGTACTTTGTTTCACACATTAATGAGGTGGAAAAAACACCATCAACAACAACTGCATGTAAATGTTTTTTTTGTTTTTTTGTTTTTTAATTCAAACTGATATATAATGTATTTTTGCAGGTGGTAGCTTTTTTTTCTTCTTTGTTAACAGTAACAACATGGCAAGTCTAGTATTTGTTGAGAATTTGACAGACAAAAGTAAAATCAACCCTGATCATTGTGTAATGCTCTTAATTATATACTAAGATGTTCTTATTGTTTTGTCTCTTCCTGAATGGAACTTGAATAGGAATTGAACTAAATATTGATTAATGTATGCATTTAAATTTAAACTAGCAACATATTTTCACCTCACAAGGAACAGAAATGTAGTTATCAGACATGCTTCAGTTCAGACAGTTTTTTTTTTTTGTTAAATCATGAGAAGATCATATTTCCAAATGGAAACAAACTGCAGAATGATCTCCAGTGTCTTTCTTCTCAGATCTCATCCCCGTCATATTCACCAACTCAGTCAACCCAGATACCATTTTTGCCAACAACGAGATGAGCCTGCGAGACATAGAGATCTATGGCTTCGACTATGATTATACCCTGGCATTCTACTCCAGCCACCTCCACACCCTCATCTTCAACATAGCCCGGGACATCCTCATCACTAAACACAGGGTTTGTGGCTGGTGTATACCTGTCACTAATCTGTCCACACATTCTTTCCAAATCCAATATAACCATATCATATCAACCAACATACTTGTTCCTTCCTCATGTCAAGCTCTTGTTTCTTCTTTAGTACCCAGAGGGTCTGCGAAAGTATGAGTATATTCCAGATTTTGCAGTAAGAGGGCTTCACTATGATGTTCAAAAGGTAATAACATATTTTCTTTGTTTACCTGAACACAATGAAACATTTAATTAAAAATGATTTTGCACATGTTAAAGTGTGAAGCTAAGTGTGAAGATCAATTCAATTATTTTTTTCACAGGCACTGCTGATGAAGATAGATGCTTTCCACTACATCCAGTTGGGAACTGTTTACAGGTGTCTGTGCACTGTATTATTATTATTATTATTATTATTATTATTATTATTATAATAATATAATAATAATAATAATAATAATAATAATAATAATAATGATAAAAACAAGGCAGTTGGTAAAATGTATAAAACACAGACTGAGGGTAATACATTTTTTGCACCATGTAACAGATCAGATCAGATCCTTCAACACTTAAGACAATAGAACTTATTGTACTTATGTAATATTCCATGTTTCTCTTACAGGGGTCTTCATCCAGTTCCCGATGAGGAAGTCATTGCCATGTATGAAGGTTGCCACGTACCTCTAGAGATCATGAGTGACTTCTATGGCAAGGTGATGAGAACTTAAACACTTATTTTTTATGTAGTACGTAACAGAGTATTAATATAGATTAACAAATGTAGGCATAAACAACAGCATCTAATCATGTGTGTTACTGTCCTGCAGAGTTCACATGGGCACACCATGAAACAGTTCATGGATATATTCTCCCTACCTGAGATGACCCTGCTGTCCTGTGTCAATGACTTCTTCATGAGGCATAATATTGACTATGAGCCAGTTCACCTCTACAAAGATGTAAAGGTGAACTGTCTTCTTATTGTACTCTTATACCCTTATTCTTTATTGTTTAGGGAAACTGATTAACATGAATGTTATGTATATACATGTTTGAAGTCTCCCTTGGTACTCCAGTCATTCACTGCCACCTTATTTTAGCCCTGAAAACTGGTGTCTAATTTTAGTCGAGCAAGCCCACCTCCAGCCATCTGAGTCTGAACTATGGTGCCTCTGCTACTTTAGAGGGAGAGAGGGGTGAGAAATCACCACTGTGTTCCTCCTGGTCCTGTCTCTCCTTTGCGTCACTGAAGTGTTTTTTACGGATTGCTGTCATTAAAAAGCCCTCACACATGTGCCTCTAACATCTTTTCAAGGGCACCCTCCTTTTCCTTTTTTTCCCCTAACCAAGCCTGATTCAGAATCAGAATACTTTATTAATCTCCAAGGGGAAATTGCTTAATTCATTCATTATTCAGTATCAATCCTGTCATTTTTAATTGTATATTTTTTAAACTTATTTTCCTTTAACTTTACTTTCTTTATTTTCTAACATTGTGTCACTTAAGGCAAGACTTTCTGACTGAGGGCTGTTTACTTTTTTTCTTCACAGGAAGCCATTCGAGATGTTCATGTCAAGGGCATTATGTACCGAGCTGTGGAGGCAGATATTGGTAATGCACTTTGATTCATATACTCTGTTTGAACTAATGATAATGATGATGAAACAGGGTTATGGCCACAATTGAGTTGTTGCCAAGACATGAAAAACTGATTTGGAAATAATGAGGCTGTGATATGAAAACAAAAAGTGGTGTTTTGTTCACTCAAGTTATATCAAAACCACTCACCCCACACACCTTTCCCTTACCTTTTCCCTGCCTCACTGTTGTTCTCTCTTGTTCCTTAGAGAAATACATTTGCTATGGTGAGCAAAGCCACGCTGTGCTGAAGAAGCTATCAGAGCATGGAAAAAAGATGTTCCTCATTACCAATAGCCCCTTTGACTTTGTGTAAGTGGGAGCAAACAGAGGGCATTTTTTTTCCAGTGTGGTAAATAGAAATCATTGTGTACTGGTCTACAAATGTTTGATAGGTGTCACAGCATAATGCTCCCAACTTCTATGGATGGGAAGAAAAACACACACATTAAAAGACTTTATGTTTTCCATTCATTGTAAGTCACTGACTGTGATTCCCTTTTGCACAGTACTTGATCTAATATATTGCTATGTTAAATCATCACAGCAACAAAAAATGTAACAGCCAAATTTAAAATAACATGGAAGTTCCATTGAGTTTTGTCACATTGTTGAAGCAAAAGATAGATATATTATTGCTGGTGGTTGCATCACTATCTCTCTGTACTGTGCTGTCAGCTCGTGTTTGAAATTGAGTGTTAAGATATTACTGCCAAACTAACAGCTTAAACCTTTTGGCTGCCTCAGGGACCGAGGAATGAGCTACATTGTAGGGAAGGACTGGAGGGATCTGTTTGATGTTGTCATTGTTCAGGCCGACAAACCTGGTTTCTTCAATGACAGGAGAAAGTAAGTTTGTTGCAGCTGTGGCCACAGCTCATTTAAGTTCATCCTATGCCTGTTGCATTCCACTAGAGGTCTCAATGGTTCACACAGACCTGTAATCACCAATAGACCCTCTACACTATTTTTAAAAGGAATGTACATAGATGAATGTGTGATTTAGAGTGTGTTGATATTATAAAAGATTTTTTCTTTTTTTTACCAGACCCTTCAGGCGAGTGACAGACAAAGGTGCATTATTGTGGGACAGGATTCACAAGTTGGAAAAGGGACAGATATACAAACAGGTGAGATGACAGGTGATTCTCATGTCATGCTAGCTAATTATTTCAAATTATACCTGCACACACCTTTACAAAACTACAGCTAAATGTCTTTTTTCTCTGTAGGGTAACCTTTACGAGTTCCTGCGACTCACTGGCTGGAGAGGATCCAAAGTGCTCTACTTTGGTGATCACATCTACAGCGACTTGGCAGTAAGCAGTACCCAGACATATATACAACAAAGACTTAATTGCAACTACACAAAACAGCATGGTATGATATAATTAATGATATTAATATTACAGAGGGGAGTTTTAGTTACTGTTGTTTATAATTTAAATTGGAATTCATCTTTATATATTTTCACACAACAAAACATTTTGTGAGTTGCACATGTACTGAGTGCTGGAAACAGAATGCTTATATTAAAATAGCTGCGTTGAGTATATGTTTAAATCAGGGCCACTCTCACTGTACACTGAATGTGAGCCTCTCTTCTACTACATCTACTACATAGATAGAAGTGAATGTCACTGCACCTGGTATACCAATTTTACCTGTAGCCTAGGAACTTGCCAACATTTGCCCCGAATCTACTCTAAGCAATCAAACTGGCACCTTTTTTCTCATTGCCTCAGTAATTTATAACTATACCTGCTTATTTGAATGTGTGCCTCATCAGTTGGAAATGGTTAATCAGTCATTGGTACATAATACTTTATGTTCATGTAGCTTATTTTTTTATCTTCATACTGTTTGATAAAAGAATCCAAATACATAGACTCCTTATTACTTTGATCCAGTTCAGACACTGTCTCATAGTGTTTTGTGTTTTGAGATATGGTCTCAAGATTTGACATATGGTTTTGATCAATATTAGTTGCTGACTAACAGATTGCCACTTTATTTTCTTTCATCTTAGCTGTACATCAGTGTTGTCTGTATGTTGGATTATGAGCACTGTGCAAAGCATCCGATTATGCAATAGATCTTCGACTGTGATTGAAGTACCTTAGGTCTGAAACTCTGGTGTTTGAATTATAGTGATTCCTTGTGTTTTGCTTCATTATTTCATGAATGTTGACACGGACCTTACACATATTTTGTCAGTCATAGACAATCCATGCTGTATACACTGTTTTGCAGTTGAAGACTGGTCTTTATTCTGCAGGATCTAACACTGAAACATGGCTGGAGGACGGGTGCCATCATCCCTGAGCTGAGGAAAGAGATCAAGATTATGAACACGGAGCAGTATGTGCATATGATGACCTGGTTACAGGCACTGACTGGACTTATTGAACAGATGCAGGTAAAGAACCTAGCAAAAACTTTTGTGTCAGATTTTTCTTGCAGCTTTTTTTCTCTCTGCTTTTGAGTGCAACTCTTTGTGCTTAACTTATGTGCACTGCTCCCAAACAGGTACACAGGGACCTGCCATCTCAGGCTGTTGTTGAGGAGTGGATCCAAGAAAGAGAAGCCATGAGGTAATGCAGATGATTACTTCATTTGAAAATTTACTAAGTTTCTCTAAAGCTGATCTAACCATGTATGAATGTGTGTGTAATTGCAGGCCACAGACAAAGGACATCTTCAACGCACAATTTGGGAGTCTTTTCCGAACATACCACAACCCCACTTACTTCTCGCGCCGACTGTCGCGCTTTGCTGACATCTACATGGCCTCCATCAGCTGTCTCCTCAACTACGACTTCCAGCACACCTTTTTTCCCCGCCGTACTCCCTTGCAGCACGAGTCCCCCTTCTGGCCTGAGAACAACTCTGCTAACTCCACACAGCTCCACGAGACCAAAGCAGGGTCTGATTAGAGAGAGAGGGCAAGTGATTGTTCAGACTGAGTGATCTCCATGGCTGATTTAAATTGAACCCTTTTTACAAGTTTTTAGTTATGGCATTTTAGAGCATGCATGCCACATTTTAAATTGTGTACAACTGGTTTCAGTCATATAAGTTGTTGATGTTTATTGAGCTTTAAATTGCCAAATAATTCAGTGGATTTTGTGCATTTCAAGCCAAATGCCCTGTGACATAAGAAGCTGTTTGACTCTTGAATTGGAAAAACACGTACTGTAATCGGAAACTTGAAAGCATTGGTTGGTTCGTGTTTTAAACTAGAATTATGCATTGACACTGTTTAAACAACAGGGGGCAGTCACATGAAGTCTACTGTAGATTCCTGTATGAAATCCTCGTTGGGAATTTTTTTTAATTGTAGCGACAGAGATTACGATTGAAATACTAATGTACAAACGTTGTTGCCTTAAAGCAACACTGTATTTTTTCGACTTTGGACGAATCGTGCCCTGCTGCGGTCTGCACTCCGGGACTTCCCAGGGCGGGTAAAGGGCAGAGCGCGTCCTGCTTTACGAGGATCCCCGGGGAAGCCAACACAGTACGTGCATGTGTTGACGAATCCGGTGTCCGAGGAAAGCAAAGAGGGTTTTGACGGAGGAGTGAATTAAAAAAAGCGAGCGTCAGAGTTACAGGCAGAGTCGGAGTTGAAAGGTCTCCCTGCTCCTCCAACACACACACGAACCCCCTGTGCTGGGCCACACGGCCGGCCAGCCCCCCCCCCCCTCACAGCTCTGTGACACACAGCCCTCTTTGCCTGACACCGGCTCCGGCTCCGTCAGCAAATTCACGTTTACTACTGTGCTTCTCCGGGGATGATCGAACAGCATATAGTAGCTGTTTACGACACAGGTAGCAGACAGTTGCCCTTGTCAACCAGAATAGACCTGCTAGTTGTGTTGCAGTCTCTGGTTCATACTGCTTTGTAGGCTAGCTACTGTCATTGTCTCTAATAGCCTAATATGATTGCGGTAATCAAGATGATCAGTTTTGCCAGTTAATTTCATTTTGAGGTGAACACTCTGATACGCATTGCACTTTGATTTTTTTTTTTTTTTTTTTTTTTTTACAAAAACAGCCTGTATTTCTCATTTTGGCAGATAAGAAATGGCAAAAAATATAGGACAGTATCGGTGCATTAAGCATTGTTGTAGCGGGAGTCTGTGGGGTGGTGGGGTTTTGCAGAAAGTGTATGAAATGAAAGAGTAAATGCTGCAGAGGAAATATATTTATATAAAAGCTGAAATCTTATAGTTTTTTCTCTATGAAATTGGAAAAGGGAATTCTGTAATTGCAATGGCCACAACCAAGACCTCATGGCGTCTTTCCTTAATTTGTCCCTGTAGTCTTCAATTTGTCTTGATAAAGTGTATTTTTATTTCACTATTTATTAAAATGTAAATGGATCAACGGTCTCAGCCCAATGCTTATCTCATTAATATGAAGCATCATGGGACTTGTGCAGAATGTGAAGGTGTGTGTGTTTATTGAAGGGGTAGTGCACTGTAGCAGGCTACTTCTACGTTTACCATGAGCGCACCAACAAATGAAATGTTGCATGACTAGAAAATTAAGTTTGAGGACTAATTAATCCCCTGATAACAATCCTTCAACTTTCCAATTAGCATTATAGCCGCAGGCTTGTTGGGATTAATCCTTCCAAATCGTGTTACGGACTCATTTCCTGTATTGAATTTGGGGCTTTCTCCAGCGGACCAGGTGCTCAGATAGCACCTTGGAAACAGGAGAAAGCCAAGTGATTGAACAGGGATCAGGAATGATAAGATCGATGACAACGGGTTTTGAGCTGAGCGCGGTGTCTGCCCTCCCATTTGTTTTACCTGGATTTCCTCAAGGCACCATGGACAGCAACATCACGACGCCGTGGAGCTCCGGCTCTCATCCTTCATCTGTCCCTGCCACGATGGGGCCCGTGGCGCCCACCGTCTTCCCTCGGGTGGGCTACAGTATACTTTCTTTCCTCATGTTCATCAACACAGTCTTATCAGTTTTCAACAACGGGCTCGTTATAACTGTGATGCTGAGGAATACTTCTCTCCTCCATCCTATGAACGTTTTCATCCTCAGCCTCGCTGTGTCTGACCTGATGATTGGCCTGTGCGGCTCACTGGTCGTTACCATCACTAACTACCAAGGTTCTTTCTTTATTGGCCATGCGGCTTGTGTGTTTCAAGGATTTGCTGTCAATTATTTTGGTAAGTGACGATCTGAGACGGGGCTATAACACCACATCATATCCAAGAAAAGTATGTTATTATCTTAAAAAGTGGTTATTAGATTAGTTCTTGATTTAGGAAGCAAGCCAGCTGTATTCCAGAGTACACTAGCTTTCAGCAACATTTCAGTGTCTTCTGTCAAATGGGTTTACCCAGGTGTTACAGAGATTTTGGAGATTCTGTTTGGACTAGGAGCTAAGATTTATTTGTTTATTTACTTTTGCTTTCCCAGGCTTGGTTTCTCTCTGCACTCTGACCCTGCTTGCCTACGAGCGCTACAATGTAGTGTGTAAACCAAGAGCTGGTTTGAAATTGAGTATGCGGAGGAGCATCATTGGTCTTCTGTTTGTCTGGGTCTTTTGCTTGTTTTGGGCTGTGACTCCTTTATTTGGCTGGAGCTCATATGGACCAGAGGGAGTCCAGACCTCTTGCTCTCTGGCCTGGGAAGAGAGATCATGGAGCAACTACAGCTATCTCATCCTCTACACACTCCTGTGCTTCATTTTCCCAGTTACAGTCATCATCTACTGTTACTCCAAAGTGCTTACATCTATGAACAAGGTGGGTTCACTATGCCTTTTCATCATATAAATAGAATCATATAATATGAATAGTATCTTATTCATCGTATCTTTACACCATTAAAACAACACTGACAGCTTCCACCTCTGTCAGATTATTAGCTTTTAATGGAGATCATATTTGTTTTCTACCCATAGCTTAACAGGAGTGTGGAGTTACAGGGTGGGCGTTCCAGCCAAAAGGAGAATGATCATGCCATCAGTATGGTGCTGGCCATGATAATAGCTTTTTTTTGTTTGCTGGCTGCCCTACACGGCATTATCATTGGTGGTAGTTGTGGATCCAGAGCTTTACATCCCTCCACTGGTTGCAACAATGCCCATGTATTTTGCCAAGACCAGCCCTGTCTATAATCCGATCATCTACTTCCTCTCCAACAAACAGGTAAGCAGGTGAAGTCTGTATCTACTGTGAATAAGAACAAAGATAAGCAGCACTATATATACAGATTTGCATGGATTAATGTTTGAAATTAAGACACATGTGTCTCATGACAGGGCGGATATGTGTCTTTATGTCCAACAGTTTCGTGATTCTGCTCTGGAGGTGTTGTCATGTGGCCACTACATCCCCCATGGGCCCACAACTGTCAGCATCAACATGTGCACCTTGAGTAGGAGAAGCCAACTGACTTCCTTAAGCAGGAGTGTCAGTACACACAGCAAAGTGCTGCCTCTGTAGCTGACCCCAGCAAAAACAACGAAGCTGCCCTGGTTGTCAGTTTACTGGCACCTCATTGAGGACACATCTGCAGACTGCTGCAATTCAGAGAGATCATCACTGTAACCAGATGAGAACAGAATCAGTGCAGAGATCTACAGCTGATATTCAGAAGGTGGACAAAACAACTGGAAAACCACTGTATATGCAGTTATGCCATCCAATCCAATACCACTTAAAAAGTTACTTTGTTCATCTTTTGTTTTGTTTAATCTCTTTTGAGACTTTGTCTTGGCATTTTTATTAAAAAGCATTTTATTGCAGGGTATTCCTGCAGTAGGTTTTATTTTTCTGTGATTTGCTTAGATCAATATACTTAGTTTATTCATGTATGTGTGGATGTTGGGAGCTAGCCAAAAGAAAAGAGGTCTTGAAAGAACAGATAACACTGAGAGAGAGAGAGAGAGAGAGAGAGAGAGAATATAGAAGTCAAACCTTTGACCCTTGACCTTTTGTTCATGAAGAAATAAAATGCTCTGAACCTGTTTTTGTGTATTATGAGAAGACGCTTCTTACTTAATTTTCAGGAAGTTCAGGAAGAAGAAGGAAATAATGATTCATACATATAATAGACTGTACATATTACATGGCTTCTTTGGGGAACTGGTGCTGAGATTTTATGTAAGATATACTACATAGCACCACTTCTTTTGCAACATTATTATGCAAATACACAGAATTAAAAATCAACAGTAGCCAGCTTCATCCAGTCAACACTGAGAGTGCAGCCAAATAATTTTACTTATTTTGGATTATGCAATAAATCCTGCCTTGGATCATTTTGCAGTTCCCACCAAATCATATCGAGAATCATGGTGAATTTTGGATGCACTTGTTGACCTTGAACAACTCTTGTCTCAACAGGGTGAGCCAGTAAAAAGGACTTTTCTGGGTCAGTCTGCTCTGTGGTCTGACAGTCCATTATATGTTTTATTTGTATTATTATGATTATTATTTTAATCTTTGCAGACAGTACAGAGGGGGATTAGAAAGTTCAGAGAAAGATGACATAATGAAATAGTCTCTGGGCCTGATTCAAACTCAGGACATTGTGCTTCACATGGCACACGCCTAAGCCAAACCACCACCAAGATCATAAATGTGTATCAGTAAATAAAGATTAATTTAAATAATCAATTTTAACTCATGTTAGTGTTATTATTTGTTGATTCCACATTGGGTTGTTATGTTGTATCACATTTATTATTCATTATTATTATACACTTTTCATAACACAATAAACCCTTGCAGTAATGTCAGAGAATATTTATTTTGTAAAAAGAAACAAGTTCCTGTGCTGTATTCAGGCAATTTTTATTGAGTTCCATGTGTTTTCTCTTTCTCTTGCTTGTTAACAAACAGGTATGATCAAATGGCTTTTCACACCTGTGCACACCTGTGCACAACAGATCAGTCTCACATCCAGTCATCCAATCCACAGCCAATTTAACAACAATACAGTCAGCATTGGGAGTTCACTCTCTGTGATTTTGTTTACCTGCTGTAGAAGAAGTGCTGTCTCTATGTGAGTTTGGTCTTTTACTTTTACCTTTTACTATGCACTATGCATGTATGAGGAATTTCTGTTCCTACCCACTAAGTACCCACACTGCAGTCATTTTGCATGTTTGGTTTGTTTCATTGACACTCTGGGCTCTATCTGGCCATTTGTGTCCACTTTCTTTCTTTCTTTCTTTCTTTCTTTCTGTCTTACACTATATTAGCTGTGCATAGGGAATGAAATTTTCCTTTCTGATATTTTTTATTTTAAACCTTAACTCTTTAAATATATCAATAATATACTTTATGCATCTAATTGAAATGAAACCCATGAAAACTGCATTTTTTAATTCTTTTAATTCCTTTACAGTGTCAAATGATACAATTTAGATAAAATGGCTCTAAACTCAACGCTTGAAAATTGTAGTGTTTAATGTTTTCTACCAGATTATGTCATTGATCCATTTTTGGCCAAGGGAGAAATGTCATGTTATATTCTTAATAATCACAGGACATCTTGCATAGGTCAAAGATGCAGCTGCAGGGGAAACAAAAACAAACTCTGGCACCGTTTAAAATCTGGAGTTCATGCAGATGCAGTGCACATCAATTCAGAGGTGTGCTACATCATGTGTCAGCAGCACGCACAACATGCACATAGACAATAAACAGAGTAACAACAAGGAGTAAGCCAAGGAGTCTGCTGTATTGAATTTCACACTTGTTTGACAGATTTGACAGTGGAATTAAAGCAATTCTCACTTTCTGGAACTTTTACACTTTTCTTTGTGTAAGTTAAAATGCTGTTAATAATCTGGTGTCACACTAAAATGTAAGAGAAATCCACCAGAGTTAAAAACTCATCATTATTCCCTTCTCATCTGGTTCTGAGAAAAGTCTGACCAGTCGTATCATTCAGTCCTAATGCTACCTTTAGACGAGCAACCCTGTGCACTCCTCTCTACCCCGACCAGGAGGAAGGCTTTTTAACAAACAGAAAAACTTTATTGACACCTGTGACTCAGGGCAGTGGCAGGAGAGAACAGAGGAGACTTTGGAGTACAAGTCAACACACATAAGAAACACTCGGTCGGCTCGCCAGTGTTGAAGTCCGGATCAACATGCTCCGCACCAGCACATCCGGTCGCGTTGGTCCGCTGGCCCGGCTCGTCTACAATCTCTTCCCTGCGTTTCCAGTGCCAGTAACGTTACTAACACTTTATTATAAAACTCATCACTCATCGCTGACCCCGTGTATACGGTTGTCTTTGACTGTGGTGGTTGAACAGTAACCTCTGAATCAGACTCAGAAACATCTTCCTGTTTCACTCTCTTTCCTCTTCTGTTTACCGTTGCCTTGCCAACACATGCAGGGGGAGAGGGAGGGGGCGCGTGGAGGTGAGGCAGGAGGTAGAGGTGGGTGGGACTTTGGAGGGAGGTGGAGTTGTTGATCAATTTTTTGTGCTGTGCTGTGTGAAATGCCAGAAAGGTAAGAATGGCTTTAAGATATCCGATCCAGTGAATGTGTAAAAAACATGGACGTACACTTTCTAACAGTGGAAGGTAATAATTACAATTCAGTGAGTCACTTAACATTTTTCCAAATAAATGGTTGTACACTTGTGTAGCAGGGGTAAATAATGTAAAAGAAATGCGGTCTAATAATGATTATCACAGTTGATTGATAGGCTATTCCTACAGAATGAACATGACTAAAGAGGAAAGGGTAGCCTATATAAACTGACTCTACAGTAACATGTCTTTTATAACATTTCTGATGGTGCAGTATTGGTATGGTATTGGATTTGGGACTGAAAAAGCTGGATCAGTAGCATTATGTGATTTAACAGACATTCTGATTTCGAATGACTGATGCAAATTTAAAAATTCAAGTTGGTGAAAGTGGAATCTTTCAAAAATACATATTAATTTTGTAGCATTTTGAGAATGTAAACAGGAGCCGCTTTTGGCCATGAAAACGTGTGGGAGTTGGAGTTTTTATCTACATTGCTTTCCCTGCACAAAAATAACAATTATAATCAGTGTTGTTGTTGATCAGTTATAGTACAGGAGAAACCAGTAGCACGCACAATATAGACAACGGTCATTTTTGAGCTTGTTTATGAACAAGTTGTCCAAACAAACTAGCATTTGAAGGGTTAAAAAATTAAAACTGAATTGATATTTTATATGTATGATAAGAACTGATGTTAATTAATAGTTTTATGTAGTAAAAGTAGCAAATAACATAAACATTCTAAAACAAAAAATCACAGACTGAATGTATAGTGGTTTTGAACAAAGCCAGAGGGTTAGAAAGACATCAAGGGTGACTTTTTTGTTTAATTCCTTATTTTGCCCTGTTCCCTCCCAACTTGATTACTTGATGTAAATATTGTAAAGGGGAATCCACATAAATAAATAAAATAATTCTAAATAAAGAAAGTTTGTGTTTTTCATTTGCAACTACATTTGCCTCATCATCTTTATCTTTGCAAGCTTCTGCTCATATTGTCTTTGTTTACAGTGTCCTGAAATATTTAGTCATTTATTTGCACCAGACATCTGGCAGATAATCAAACTTCTCCTTTCCATTAATTCCTTTCTATAACTATGTGTAAATATATTTTTTTAGATACACTTGATCACTCTAACATGTACATGATGGTCAGGAGGAAAATGTATTGTGTTGATCTAATACCAGATTTGACCTAACCCACAAGTTTACGCATCTCAAGCAAAGAGCATTTCACACTTTATCTCCAAACAGGATTACACATGTCATGCTATAATCCAGCAGCATGACCTTCTTTATTTCCTGAACCAATTCAAGAGCTCCCAAGTTATCCACCTGGCATACTTAATGCAAAGCTTTTAACCTTTTGGAGGTAGGCTATTACAATAAATCAAATGGAGAGCTGCTGACATGTATTTATGCACAGTGCATGCACCATTGTACCATGCTATGATTATTGCATCTCAGTTTTAAGATGCTTTTTAAAGTTGGGTATCAGAAACGAGATAATAGTGACGTAAATGATTTTCAATTAACAGGCATGCTTTTTCCAGTTGTCTCTGCTGTGAATACACAGCACAGTTCTTAATAAACGTAAGCAGTGAGGATTCCCCAGTGACCTGCTGGTGCTATGGAGTGATAATGAAAAGGGCGGATACTTTTGGCTTAACTTGTACGAGTTGCAGTTTCACACATTAACATCATTCATCCAGTGGAGAATGACATGTCGGCTCAATCATCATATCGAGGATGAAGATACAGAGCCAAACATGTTGACTCTTTGACCCTGGAGATGAGAACTGAGCTTTCACCTTCATGGGACTCAGGGAATAGCACCATTTGGGAGAAATACATTGACATCACCTTTGTGGTGGCAAACAGCTTGATTCTGTTAACAACTTCTATTGTGGGAATTGCAGCAAATATTTTTGTGATACTGGCAGTTTACCACCAAAAATCACTGCAAACCTCCAACAATGCACTGGTGGTGAATCTTGCAATAATAGACATTCTACGGTGTGTGATTGACTGCCCTATCCTCTTGAGCATTGTTACGGCTGTGCATCGAAAACGACAGGTGGGAAAGTTGATCTGTGATGCACAAGTGGCTTCTTTCTCTTTCAGCTGCTGTATCCAGTTGTTAACACTGGCATGCATTAGTGCAGAGAGATACCAGGCCATTTCGCAACCCTTCAAAACTAGTCAGCGAAGAAAAAGGATCACAGTGCTGATCCCTCTAACATGGACTTTGGCTATTCTGATGGCTGTCGTCTGTCTCATATTTGTGAAGGACTCACCCGTGTACATGAGATGCACAGGACCACAAAGAGAAACACCATTGTCATATGACACCTTTGGACTTTACATGCTATTCCCTCTGTGGGCAGTTTGCTTTGGTATTATCATTGGATTCTATGCTCGCATATTTCACCTTGTGAAGTCACACAATCGCAAAATATTTGACAAAGGTACGTTTACATTGTCTATAAAGACAAAAAGAGATGATAAACAGAAAAGAGAAGAAATTGTGGAAAATGAAAAGCCTGTGCAAAATCAGACAGTGAACAAAAATGTTGCTCAGGTAAAGTTGGTGACACAAGATGAACCAAATTCATCAAAAGCTGCACAATGTGCCTCCAGTTCAGACAGTGAGAAAGAATTAAAAAATACTGTGGAGATAAGTGATTTGGAAACAGAACAACCTTGCCCTCCTGTCATTCAGGTTGCAGTGCAGCCTGAAGAGAAACCTTTTGTTAAAATGGAGCAGTCCAACCCCTGTCTTACAAGAGCTGAAGAAAAACCATCAAATGTCTGTACTGTTGTCAGCAGTGAGAGCTCAAACACAAAGGTGTCAAACAATTTCCACACAGAAAGCCAGCCTGATAAAGAACCCACTGAAATTAAAGAAAGCAGCTCCCAAGTGAACTCACCTGCACAGTTAGAAGATCCTGAAACCACTGCCGTTTTAATGACTGAAGCAAAACAAGCAAAGAACAGTAATGGACCTACAGTGGCTGTTACAATGGATCAAGTCTCTTCATTATATGCAATGTCAGCCAAAACTCCTGAAACAGAAGTTCCTATACAAAATATGGAGGCAGAGGGAGCTGTTTGCATGATGCCTTCAAAAGCAAATAAAGAGAGAGCAAACAAAAGAAGGAAGGTAAAATGGCCAAACGTGCTGGCTACATCATTGTAACCTTCCTCTTATTCTGGCTGCCATTGATCACAACTATCCTAGTTGTTCACAAAAACAACTATATGCAGGTAAGTGTTTGTAGAACTAAAGATGTGGTTGTTACTGGCCTTTTGTGGGTAAAAATTACAGAATTCTTTTTCTGGCAGGTGAATGTCTCTGCTTTTGAAGTTGAATATTGGGTTTCTCAGCAACTTTAATTCTGACCTTTGAGCCCACCTTGAGGTCCCCAAAACATCATGATACCAGCTTTTATGAAATGGCGAAGATATAAATTTGGGTCTGACATATTTCTAATTTGTCCTTCCAAGAGCATGGAAGGGTATTTGTTTGAATTTAAATGTGTATGCTAAATATGTTCATAGAAATGAATGATCTGCAATACTTTCATAGTTTAATACTATTTTTTTTTTTCAGATAAGGATCATTCAGGATGTGGAGATCCTATCAGTGTCCGTTGCCTGCATCACATCACTGAGTGACCCAATAATATATGCCGCAGTTAACCCTCAGTTTCGGACCGAGTTTTACAAGCTTAAAAATAAGGTCAACTCTGTGTTCAGTAAGACATGATAATGTTTCTACTCCTGTCTACCTTTGGGTGGCACTAGACCAAATGGCTATATTCAATCTTCACTATGGAACTGAATACTAAAATGGTTATTTTAGTATTTGGTTCCATAGTGAAGACTGAATATAGCTATTTGGTTAGTGCCACCCAAAGGTAGACATTTGTGTATGGATTGATCAAATATTAGGTAAATCAAACCCCGGATACCAAAGTATGAATTCTTTTTTGGTGACAGACGGTCTATTATTTTACATTTTGCTGTGCTATACATTAGAATTTGTGCAGGCAGTCTTCTCAGCAGTTACTACATCCTACAGAGCATTGGCGCTGCGTGCTGAGAGAAGCAGCTTGGACCAATGCAATCAGCTCAGCAGGGGGAAGCTGCTGAGTTCTGTATCAAATTATCAGTGAGAAGCTGCTTGTTTGCCTCCAGAGACCCTGCAATCGGGACCCACCACTGGGTTGGTCAGGTCCTCACATGTCCTCCAGCAGCACCTAATTATCATCCCATCCCTGTTATTAGTGATGCTCTTTGAGCAATCAGGGAAAACATTATGAATTCCACCTAACTGTGTCTTAGAGCTAAATGAAAAAAGAAGACATGGGTCATTTAATAGATGTTTCAGAAGAGCTACAGTATTTATTCTATACACTGCTCCAAATGCACAATGTGTGATTACTCCCATGTCCCATTTTCTTACCCCTTATAGATGATGTACTCCATGACAAGATTTGTATTTCATTAAAAGCAAAGTGTTGCAGAATTTACATAATAACATACCAGCCTTGCTGTGTTTCCTTCCATCAATCAATTTTTACTCACAAACCTCCAACAAGAAGCAAAGACATACTTTAATAAAACAGAATTCTGCAGTGACAGCATGCAAATCCTTAATTCAACCAGTTAACAGACAGAAATAGTGTGCCAACAACTGTCAACTAAATCTAGAAATAAGAGGAGCCAACTTCAAATGCAGCTGGTGAAATTCTGAGATATTTACAACATGAAAAATGTACAAAATGGCCATTAGACACAGTGAAATCTACCACATCTGGCTTTTAAATATTAGATTTTAATAGAACCTCAATGGAACTAATGCCCATCACGCTTTTATATGGTTTCCCAGGTCAATACTATTGTGTCCACAGCATTGGCGTTGTAAAGACTTGCAAAGAACATTTTTTACAAGTCTAGCTTGTGACCTAACTAATATGTACCCTGTATGTTTCTCAGTCAATTGTTAATTGATGACTGTGGCTCTCATCCAAGTGCAACAACAGATTTTGTTATTTTGACTTTCACTTGCACATTTCACAAACATGTCAGGATGTGTAATATTTTACCCATCAAGGGATGACATCAGCCAGTTAATGAGCCATTTAATGAATATTCAGTTATTCATTCCTGTGGATATACGTATTCTGAATTTACAACAGGGAAAGTACTATTTGAGACCCGAAAATTGGGGGAAAGGGTGGGGGTTCAAAACAATCTATTTAACAGGGGAGTGAGTTAAGTGAATGTTTCTAATGTGTACGTATAATATTCACAAATATGGCCCTCAGATAACAAATGTGTGCTTTGTCGTCAGAGGTCATTAAGAATGACCTTTAAACAACTGCCATTTCTCCTTTAAATCAGAAGACAACAAATACAACAACATTAACATATTCAAAAATAAAGTGTTTTTTTTCACTCAGTATGCTTAGGCAACAATGACAACCGCACAACCCCAACACTTCCTTGCTCTCCTGTGCTTAATGGAGCAAGGTCTGCCGGTTGCTTTTATTCCAAGGCAGTTCACATCATTCGAATACCATGCAGAGTTTGACATCAGATGAGATCACAACTTCAAAAAAGAAAAAAAAAAAAAAAAGAAAGAAGAAAAACCCCAATCTCTGCTAATCCTATATCCCTCTAGATTATGGCAGGTTGATGCTCGGTGGTCCCTCTTCTCAGCATCTGGTGGTTCTTGAGATCAGTTAGCTGATAGAACAGGCATGCCATCTACAAGGCAGATACTCGGACAATGTTGCTCTGAGAGTATGTGGTGGTGGTGGAGCTGTCCCCATCTGATGAGGTCACCACCGGGGCAGACAGGCTGACCATAGAGGGAGTGATATAAGGTTCGTCACGTTTCAAGGGCATAGTCTCATCGAGTTTGGCATTCAGGCTGGAGCGGCTTTAAGAGAGCACAGGATGAAACAGAGTGAGAGGTCTGATCTTGTCAAAGTATTACATGAGGCCCATAATACACATTGTCCTTTCATACATCCTTACCTTCTACAAAAGCCAATCTTAAAGGGGAAGTGAAACAGCTAGTCCTACATTAACAACAACATAATTAATTAAATGGATTTCAGTGTAGAACAAATGTAAGCATAGCCTATAACAGAAAGGAGGTTTATTTTTTTTAGCAATGGCACAGCCTTCTTTTAGTAAGACAACCTGTGACATGTCCTTGCTAAAAAAAAAAAAAGTGAGACTAAACCTCTTTTCTTATTTTTTCTGTTATGTTTACATTTGTTGTGTTAGTTGTACAGTTCTCAAGTATACTGAAAATCCATTCCATGAATTATGTTAAATTGGCTGGCTGCTTAACTCCCCCTTTAAGACATATTGTGCAGAGGAGGCATATAAACAAACATGGGCTCCTGTTAGTCATTTAAGGTATATTTCAACTTTAATGAGTTCTTGCAGTTTTTGTCAATTTATGTAGAATGTTTAATGTTCTCTTTCATAATATTTCGCTCAATGTCTCACTATGGGATGCATTCTCATTTGGCCAATCCTGATTGGCTGGTGAACATGTCCTTCCGCATCAGGTAGTCCCACCTACATTAAATAGGTCATGCGGACGGCACCACCTCATTCAAACACCTCTTCTCACTTGAAGCATATCTCGTCCAGGGTTAGCTAGCTAAAATGTCCACAGATGGATCTTTTTAGCTTCTGTCGCTGGGTGCTACCTAGCCTTGGATAATTTTTCTGCTTCGTTGGTCACACAAGATCGGATTTAGTGCTTCCCTCGCCTTCCATGGATTGGTCGGCACTAACCTCAATGTCCCACCACAGCAGCTTGAGCACCGAGCATTAGCACACCAGCTAATTTCTCAGTTTTCCTCACAGTTAGCACACCAGTTAACCCTCCTCGACTCCCTGCCTGCACGCCAGCTCACAAGGAATGGAGGCTAAAATCCCTCACACCAGAGGGCACGGAGACTCCGGGTCGCTGTGGAAATGAGATATCGAGCAAGGATCCACACCAGGTCTGCTTGAGCTACCGGTGGCTGGAACACACCTGGCTAGCTGTCGATGTTCCTGGCTCATGTCAACACTGTGCTGTGTTTACCATCAAACGTCTCTGCAGACGGCTAGCCCACCAAGCTAGCTTGTCTGGACATTACCCCAATCTCCCCTCTGACGATGTTGGCGTCGAAGGTAGAGAGGAGAAAGAGGTTGCTGCGGTGGCGGTACCAGAGGCTAGCACCAGCTGGGGCTCCAAACTCGACCTAATTGTGGATCCACCGCAGGAGGAAGACGTCCTGGATTTGAACTCTCCTCATATCAGAGGATAAAGAGGAGGACGATGTTTTCATCACTCCGGCCCTGGCTGCACAGGCCGCAGCCTCTGTTGCCTCTGGGGATGGAGATGAGAGTAGCACACCAGCTTCTCCCCTCCCCAGCTTGGACATGCTCAACATGTGCAAACGCATTGCTGCCTGGCTGGCCATCCCTTGGCCTGCTGTTGTAGTTGAGATGATCAGATCCCGCTATGCAGTGCTTTAAATGGGCCAGTACACACCAGTACAGACTACCGGCACTTCTAGATTTTGGCTTACCAGGACTTTTTTACGGCATACCAGGACTTCTCATGAGCTAATACTCTTACCGATTCGTGATAGTTATATTCCTATGGCTACATTACCCACTACATTACCCAGTGTACACTAGTGCGCCTGTCCTTTTACTTGCGAGACATTCACTCGCAAGGATGTCTTGCGGAACTGAATCTGCCAAAAAGGACGTGAAGAAGAAGAACATCACATCAACGCGAGTCGCAACCGAAAGTTATGTTTGATTCAGTACCAGTTGGAGTTGCCTTGTTCATAAACCTCCTGTCCAGTAGATCCCTCCAGTGATGTGAGCTGTGGTGCTCAGCAGTCCAAACCCTGACATTTCTATTTAACCCCAGAATACACTCTTTGCATTTCTGTAACTATATGAACATCTTCCTCATCAATAATATCAATGTTGTTGGTCCTCCTAAATATGTGTATTGCCCATTTAAGTTGTACTAAAATCAAACATATATTCAGGTCTAAAATAATATATTGTCTAGGACTGTGTCATTTGATTGATTTACTTGATTTACTTGTCAAGTGCATAGCTTAGTTCTCCAATTTTGTCCATGCCTCCACCTTTTATCCATGTGCTGATGTATGTGTGTGTGTCCACATATGGTGCCAGTTCAACTTCCCTTGTTCATCAGCCTCCTCCAGTGCAAGCTACTTGAGGACCCCCTCTGAAGACCACCCTTGGGTTAGTATTCAAGTGCAAAATACTGAGAAAGGACTTTTCAGTAGGATAGAGACACCTTCTATGAAGTCAAATTACAAAGATAGATTAATTTGTCTTCATTGATTATTCTTAAATGGATTTTAACGAGAAAATACTTGTTAAAACTCTTTGTGGAAAGTTCAATAAAACTATTTAAAAAAAAAAAATCTGCTGCATGTTTGAATGTATCACTTAATGATCTGCTGGTACCAACTGCCTGCCACCTAATTTACCTGCCCACAGTTGAATAAGGGGAGTACTGGCACTTATTTTTTTCCACTTAAAGCACTGCCGCTATGAGGGGAAGAAATTGCCCCTGGCCAAGAGTGTGACAAAGCAGCTTCTCCCTGTCTTCCCTGAGCTGCTGGATGAGGTGGTGCGCTCATGGAAAGGTTGCCCCCTTCAGCAGCAGGAGCCAGATTCCCGGGCCTTGTCCCTTGACTGTGAGGCGATGGAGAGCCTGGATCTGCTCCACATGCCTCCAATGGAGCCACTTGTCGTAGCCCACCTTCACCCCCGGCTGTCAGCGGTGTCCTCCTGGAGCCCCAGCCTGCCATCCAAGTCTGACCATTTTCAGTCAGCCCTGACTGAAAAAGTGTACATGGCAGCAATGTTCTCTCCCTGCTCATGGCTTATCTGGCTGAGTTACGTGAGGGACGTTTTTTGCAAACACAGGACCCAGCCAGGTGGCTCAACCTCACTAACCTGTCAGACAGAGACAAGACAACATCCTGGACATGCCCATTGTCCCGGAGGGGATCTTTGGTTCCACGCTGGCCTCCATGCAGCGGCAGTATGAAGCCAATAAAAAAGATGATGAAGCTCTCCAGCTTTGTCTCCCTTGCAAGCCCCCAGCTCCTTCTCCACCTGTGCAGCGCAAAACCTGCACACAACCTTGCACAAGCTGCTTCACAAGTTTCGCAGTTTAAAATACCTAAACAGCCGAAACCCCAGCCCGCCCCACCTACCCTGCCCAGTCGGGCCAGCTAGTCCAAGAAACCCTCGGCCCCAGCTGCAACTCGACCAGCACAGGCCATGCAAGCTGCCAACAACCAGGCCAGGAAGAAGAAGAGAGTGGCCTGACAGCCCTTCTCTCCACCAGTGATACAGCTGGAAGTTCCCCGTTCTCCAGCTTCACCTGTTTGGCTTTCGAGTGTGCACACAGGGGCCCCCCACGCCCCCATCTCCCACTTGGCATGGACCATGCCAGAGCAAGCTGGGAGAGACAGACATTTGATGGTAGAGGGTTCAGTGGTTGCCCTTCTCTGATGTCCACAAGCACGCACACACAAGTTTTCTTAAAGAAAATAAAATGTGTCCCACTTCCGCATCCAGGCCAAGTGCCGAGGGCGCAGCTAATAAAAGCCAAAACTATCAAAATAAACAGCGCGGTGGTGACACCCACTGTCCCCCGGCTTTCCCCGGGACGGGGGCTGTGCAGACCCCGCTGCTGCGCTGGCCACCCGGGCTAAAAGGCACAGTGCCCGGGTGCCATGTCACTATTCCACCAAGAGAGGGAACCAACGCACCGTGGCTTGAGTCTCTCATGGTGGAAGGGCTGCGATGTGCGTCCCCTCTCTCCCTCATATGGGAGAGATGGGCTGCGCTCGCAGCATCACCCTAGGTGTTGAGGACGGTTTCCAGGGGATACAGGCTGAAGGCTCAGGGAGAGTCAGCTCCCGTTTTACGGGAGAAATTCCTCTCGCTGTCAAACAAAGGAGCAATTTGTGTCATCCCTCCCGCACAGTGTCAGAGCGGTTTTTACTCCAGGTATTTCCTCATCCCCAAAGGGGGGGGGGTTTGCTCTATCCTGCTTATGCACACATCCCTGCTGCGGCTTGTGCGAGAGAAGGATTGGTTCACTTCTGCCAATCTGAAAGATGCGTATTTCCACATCTTGATCTATCCTCCCCACAGAAAGTATCTGAGATTTACTTTCCAGGGGATCTGCTACGAGAACTGCATGCTCCCTTTCGGTCTGTCTCTAAGCCCGAGGGTGTTCTGCACGGAAGCGGCCATAGCTCTGCTGAGGCGGCAGGGCATCCACTTGACCACATATCTGGACGATTGGCTGCTGTTGGCACAATCGGAGCAAGAGGCCAGGGCACACACGCGTATTCTCATACGGCACCTATTAGATCTGGGTTTCATGATAAACGCAGAGAAGAGCAGGCTGTCCCCAGCACAGGGCATAATCTCTCTGGGATTATTTGCACATGCTGGCACACAGACTGATCCTGTGGAGCTGCGGCTGTCTCCTCTCCTTGACAGCAACGCATGTCCTGGGAGCCCTCCACACAGGCCTGTTATCCAGGGGTGCACCGGTATACGGGGACTGGACTCTGCACCTGGAGATTGTGGATCAAATATGGACCTGCAGTCGGGCCACGGATCTGTTCGCACAGTGCGCTGTTTTACTCTCTACGCGGCATGGATGCTCCCCTGGGCGTAGACACACTAGCACATGCCTGGCTGCACAAGCTTCTTTACGCGTTCCCTCCCCTGGCCTTGATACCCCCCACTCTGTCCAGAGTGAGGGAGCACAGCCATGCACTGATTTTAATAACTCCACATTGGCCTGCGATTCATTGGCTGGCAGAGATACATCGGTTGCTGTGCACTTAGCACTGGCAGCTCCTGCTGCACAGGGACCTGCTATTGCAGAGGCGGGGGATGGTCTTCCACCCGCACCTGGAGTACCTGGCACTGTGGGCGTGGCCCCCGAGTGGCTCAATCTCTCAGCTGTGGGACTCTCACAGCGGGTGATTTCCACTATCCAAAGTGCTCCAGCCTCCTCCACTAGATCTCTGTATAACTGTAAGTGGAGAGTGTTCAAGGAGTGGTGTCAGAGAAACGGCCACATTCCTTTTCAGTGTCAGGTAGGAGTGGTTTTGTCATTCTTGCAGGACCTGATTTACAAATAAAAAGACTTCTCCACGGTTAAGGTTTACTTGGCAGCCATCACCGCCTGTCACATGGGGTTTGGGAAGCAAACGGTGAGTCAGCACCCGCTGGTTTGCCCTTTTATGAAGGGAGCGCGCAGGCTTCTCCCCGTGTCCAGGCCACTGGTACCACCATGGGACCTGGCTGTGGTTTTGGAGGGGCTTAAGGGCCCGCCTTTTGAGCCACTGGAGGGGGAAGACTTGAAACACATGTCTCTCAAGACAGTGTTGTTGCTGGCCCTGGCTTTGGCTAAATGGGTTAGTGATATCCATGTGCTTTCAGTGCACCCGTCATGCGCTCAGCCTTTCCGGGGGGATGTATGGATGATTTGAAGCCCAACCCGGCTTTTGTGCCTAAAGTGGTGGGCTCATATTCTCCCATTGACCTTGTGGCTTTTGCTGCTTCGGGGGAGCAGCAGCCACATGCGTTATGTCCAGTCCGTGCAGTGTGCACTTACATGGATAGGACAAGGGGCTTCAGGAGGAGCGATCAGCTGTTCGTCTCCTGGGCTAATCCTCGTAAGGGAAAGCTTATCACAAAGCAGCGCCTGTCCCACTGGGTGGTGGAGGCAAGTGCTTTAGCCTATACAGGTTGCAGCCACTGGGGGCCTGTGAGCACACTCAAATCGGGGCTTGGCCACATCCTGGGCCTTATTCAGGAGGGTTCCTGTTCAGGACATCTGTGCTGAACAGATGTCCTTAACATGGAGATGTCTCACCAGACAACCCTTCTTGCTGGGGTGAGTGAGAAGAGGTGCTTATCTTGAATGAGGTGGTGCCGTCAGCATGAGCTATTTAAGATAGGTGGGACAACCTGATGTGGATGGACACGTAGTATGTTAAGGGGAACTAAGTATATAATGGTCCAGAATATATATGCTTGGAACTATCTTCAACAGGTATCATGTACAAAATCATCTAGTGTGTATGAGGGATAAACAATGAAACATAAATAAATACATTTAGAAATACAAAAATAAATGAAAAAATACAGAAACAAAATCTATATTAGCAAAATGTTTTGTTTTGCATTTATTTGTGTAGTTCATTTATTATTTTCTACAGATGGAAATTAGTTCTCGAGCTAAATCTGGCATATTTACAACAAATTATTTTTGTATGTTCATGAATATGCAGAGTCCCATTATAATGAAAAAAATAATTAATATATGATTTACTACATATTTTCACACAGCTATGTGGTTGTATATACTGTTATTATTACCTAAAATGATGGCAAGGAATCACATGAAAAACAGCTGTCACCCTCTGTTATCAATTTACACAGCTCATGAAATGTCACACTTTGGTCCGTGTAGCTCCGTGTCCGTTTTGTTAGTTTGATTTTTCCTTTAAACCAAACTGTCAGAGAACAGAAGTAAGCTTGTAAGCTGGTAATTTGGATTTCTGTTTCAAACCAAAAACCATAAAACGAAAATTCAGGCTGTTTTTTTCGTTTTATGGTTTTTGGTTTTAAAATGAAAAAAACAGAAAACCAAACTCAAATAACTGTCAATTTTGATTGGACTTTTCGTTTATGATCTTAAACAAAATATTAATGCCGATGACAGACCGGAAGTGTCTGAACTTCAAAATAAAAGCCCAGTGAATTGAATTATAGCCTATAAAATGTTTTTTTTTCTTTTTTTTTCCCTTGTAAATGTTGTGTTTTGAGCATATGGATACATTTTCACAGCTGTTTGCTGCTGATACGTGTGTGTTTTGTTTCTAAAAAGATAAAAAAATATATATATTACGATTTGCTGCAGTAACGTTGGCTACCTTATGGAGTAATGATGGGGGCTGGGTAATAGACACCAGCTCTTCCGACCCAGAGATCTCCAACCGTATTTGGCAGATGGCAGTGGCCCCTTTATGGTTCTTTTCCATTCTTTTCAGCCACATGAGAGCCATTCCCAGACCTCGGCTACAGTCAGGACATCAGTTTTCCAGGGCTCCCTTCCAGCCAGCACAGGGCACATTTGTCGGCTGTGCTCGAAATGCAGGGATTTCATCTCTAACTAAACTGTCCTGATGGTGTCCAGTTGGTCTGGACCATCATAATTCTGATGTATTTTGCATTTGGTGCAGCAAGTTTGTACATTAACTGAGAGTTAACAGAATCAACCATCACACGGCTTTACAAATATGCTGAAAATAGTGTATACATATTTCTGGCTTTGTGCGTGCCTGACAGTTTTACCATATGAATGAATCTACACAGTTTCCCCACTAACCTATGTCCCCCCATTTCGAAACTCATTCTGGCGCCAGCATACAATTCATATTATCATTGTTAAGATTATATCAGTGACAGATTTCCAGTGTGATGTTTACAGAACATTAAACCAACTCTAAGTAACATTTCAACCTTCATATAATATTCTCAGTACTTTTTTACAACAGGTTGAATGACACCTCTGTCATGGCCAGAGGGGGTCTGTATCGCTTTCACTGGCACTAAGCAGCTTCGAGGTGGATGGAAGGAACCCCTCCACACAAAAAACTACAAATGTGCTGACTGCTTTACGGCATACATCACTTCTCCCTTTCCCCATTTGTTAAAAAATGGAAGCCGATGCGAAAGCCTATGTGGGATTACCGCTATCATGGCAGAAGCAGCAAGAAAACCAAAGAAATTAAAGGTTTTGTCTGAGGAAAAAAAAAAAAAAACGAAAGAGGGAGAGGAACAGAGTCAAAGCCCAGACAAAGATTAATATTGGCCCGGCTTTCACTCGCTGGCGTGAGTTTGAATATTCAAATAGTCATTCAGTTAAAAAAATCAAATAGTTTATGAGACTATCGTCTTGTCTGAAAAATGGAAATGTTCTCTTTTTACTGTCGCAGAAGGAGAAACATGTGAAGACTCCTACAACATCAGAAAGTTCTGTGTGAAACTCAGTCAAATAAAAAAACAAGTGAAACTAGTGCAAACTCTTCACGGTGCGGACTGTGATGAGAGGTGGTACCAGAGAATACTGACGTATTTTTACGTCGTTTATGACGTCGTATGTTTATAACACTACGCGCTGGTGCTCATGGGAAATGGGGTCTTCCTTCAGGCAGAACACTACCGCTTTGGTCCACAAGCGCCGCCAAACTCAAAAATGAAAACTCTTTTGTATTGCTTTAAGTCTAAATCCTCTCTCCACACTGCTGTTAAACCGGTCTGCATTCCCTGCTCCCGACCCAGTCTGCCGTCCAGTAGTCCCATTAAGCTGGCCTTCCTCCCTGCCCACCAGGAGCTTCCTTAATCATTTTTCATTAACTGACTGATTCCATTTCCATGTTTTCCATATTCCATGTTGTAAACTGTCTTCTTGTCTGTATACAACATCTATGTCACGTCTGCCCGTCCTGGGTGAGGGATCCCTCCTCTGTTGCTCACCCTGAGGGTTCTCCATTTTTTCCCTGTTAAAAGGGTTTTCTTGGGAGTTTTTCCTCAGTCGATGTGAGGGTCTAAGGGCAGAGGATGTTGTCATAATGCTGTGTAAAGTCCTTTGAAACAAACTGTTTGTAAAAACGGGCTATACAAATAAAATTGCCTTGCCTTGCCTTGACGTCCTACGTGTTGTGGAAATACTGTAAGGTTAAACTGTTTAATAACAAAGAGTCACAGCCAGCTGAAGGCTTAATGATGATGATGAAACTACCAATACACACACGCAGTAAAGACAAGGATCATGCATTTTTCTGACTGTAAGTAAATGAAATTCAAAGAGCTGTAATTTTCCTTAAACACACAGTATGTCTCACAAGAACAAACCACATGTGGCTGAGTTTATAACACCACCACCAACATCCTTTATATACAACTGTAGATCTGTGCAGCAAAGAAATTATGTGTAGGGCAAATATACTCTTCAATATTAAAAGGTAAGAGAGTAAAACCCTCATGATAACATAATGAGGTGTTCTGAGCTAATCTGTCATGTTTAACATTAATTTCTCATTAAAAATGCACAAAAGACAGTTGATTGTGATTTATTGTCCATTTAAGCTCTACAGGTTCGAAACAACTCATTTTCAAAATGACCGCCCTACTTTTTAAAGCATTATCTTTTTATAAATCCACTATTATAGCATTTATGAATGCGCAGCGCCAAAACCTGAATGCTGATCGCTTGTTCTCATTGCCCAGAGGCATGATGGGAGGCACCCAAAGCATCATGGGGGGGTGACTCTACTGCGCATATTCAGTGGGCCCATAATTCGGAAGTAAACCCAGAAGCCAGAAACTTTTTCAGTGTATGTGCCAGGCGAGCAACTCCAATTGAAATGAACACCGGCCATTTTCAATCCGGCATCCAGTTCATATAATACATCCATGACTTAACTGAAGGCTGCCATGTTGCATTGCCATCTTTGAATACGGTAGCCGAAGGGGACAAACTTCATTCGCCTATTGCGTTTTACCTGTAAATCCCCATGTGTTGTCGGGGGCAATGAGGAGAAGCAAGCAAAGATGACTATGATGATGAAAGGGCCCTGTGGTTCATTCTGCTTGCAATTTTCCCTTGAAATGGAGGACCATGCATACTCTTTGCCCCATTACAGGGAAGGCAAACCACCCAAGAAAAGAAAAAGAAAACTTGACCGGGATAAAATGAGCGTGTCGGCATAGCTTTTCCCAGGTGGAGACAACTCATGAGCAAGAAGGACTTGCAAACAGATGCAGAGGTTGCAAGCTTTCTGCTAGACAGGTTTATTTTGGGGTAATTTTAGAACCAGGGCAGTGTAGTCCAGCAACTACTATATCCTCCTGTTTATGTCCTGTTGCATCCTGACAGTTCCACTGCCCCTGCTTTGCTGACCTCTTTCCCTCCCTCTCCCTCTCACATCCTCATATGATCTCTGAGTCTGCAGGCCGAGAAAAACGATTTCACGCTGTTATTTTGTTACATTGTTCATTTAGAATTAGCACTATCAATTTATTATATCACATTTGTTGGTAAAAATGACTGTAGCTATTAGCTATTAGCAGTAGCATGGTAGCAAATACATGTTAATTATGGAGGACAGGCTTATAACTTATCAACATTAATAACAAAACAGAATACGTATTGTTCTGTACCTCATCACTTGATGGAACACTGAAATTTGAGCATGAAGTTGACATATTGACATGTGCTTGACTCTTCGCGGCTTCCGTGAGTGGTAATAACGCATTCCTCTAGCTTGTTCTTGGCCGATCAGCTGCGCAGAACTTTTTTTTCGTATTATGTCCGACAACTATCGTGTGATTGGTCAGAAATTTGAAGTGGGCGTGGTTAAATGGGACCGGCGCTGAAATTTGTACCGGAATGGATAGTTTTGAGGATCAGCTGGTCGAGGCGGTAAGAAAATATGAACATCTATACAACACATCCTGTAAAGCATATAAAGGCAGCCAGAAGCTAACTGTGTGACTACTAATCTCTCCTGGGTAGAGATCAGCATAATGTGTGTGTGTGTGTGTGTGTGGGTGCATGCTGAATGAAGACGTGATCCGACGGTCGTCAAAACAACTGGCTGACATCTTGAAATACGAAAAGTTCCTCTCATCGTCCATCTCCCGCATCTTTTGAAGCAAACCCTGTGCTCTCTCTACTCAACTCGCGTCGTATCGAGTGGTCGAACATGCCACACGTTCACTCTGTTATCTCCTCGCCAATCGTGGACAGTATCCGCTTCAAACAGTCCCGCTGGGACTTTAAGGTTTCCCCTGCTTTATGAAACTTTTCTGATGCGATGTGATTGGGATATGATTTTTTTTTTATCACACTGACCTTGAGGCTATGCTTGAAGTGCGATGCCTGCTGGCAACTTTTTGTAAATAAACAACATGCATTTTACAAGGGGAAAACTTGAAAGTTGTTACTGGATTGGTCTGGGATTGGATCTCATGTGGCTGAAAAGAATGGAAAAGAACCATAAAGGGGCTGCTGCTATCTGCTAGATTTGCCCGGGTTGGAGATCTCAGGGTCGGAACGGGTCTCTGAGAAGAGCAGGTGTCTATCACCCAGCCTCCAGCATTATTCCATATATTTACATTTATTTTGAAGTTCAGATATTTCCGGTCTGTCATCGGCATTAATATTTTGTTTAAGATCATAAACAAAAAGAGGAATTTTGTAACAATCAAAATTGACAGTTATTTGATTTTGGTTCCTTGTATTTTAGTTTTTAAACCAAAAACCATAAAACGAAAAAAACAGCCTGAATTTTGGTTTTATGGTTTTTGGTTTGAAACGGAAAACCAAGTTACAAGCTTACTTCTGTTCTCTGACAGTTCGGTTTAAAGGAAAAATCTAACTAACAAAGTGTACACGGACCCTCTTTCTTACCTGCCCTTTGTGCTCTCAGAACGTTTTAATTACTTTTTTTAGGTATTAAAAATACTGAATTTTTTTTTTTTTTTTTTTTTTTTTACAGATACAGTGTTGCTGTTGTTGTTGCTTTGGATAATCCACAGAACAAACTGTCAACATTTCTCAGGTTAGGGACTATTTCTTCAGTAAAAGGAGTTTTGTTGTAAATTATTCACAGTTGCGTGGACTGTGCAGAGTGATGGAAGCACCGTTCAGATTTTTCTTTCAGGCACGAACAATATTCAGTTCACTTCCAGTGTGTTGGGTTGGAAGCGGAGATCTCAAGGACAGACACACAGACAGAGAAAAGGGCAAATAAAACCAAAGCTATCTGGATATAAACCACCAGGTATAGCAGGTACACAAGGTAACACATGTGAACTGCCCCTTTAAGACTAGCACAGGTCAAAACACCAGGTCTGTCTCTTTTCAGCAGTTACAGCAGGCATTCCAGCTTCCAGCTTTCCTTCTTTTCCATTTCAGTTGAGACATTTTGTGAGAGCTTAGGTCTCACAACATCAACATAAGCCTCAGCACGCAGCATCAGATTGTTTTTTTGTTTTTTTTTTTTTCAAATCAAACCATACGGGAGGGGCAATATCTAACTTCTATGGAATCTTAGAGAATGTGAATAATACACCGTCAGATCCATTTAAGGAGTCATGGGAGAAAGAACTGGATAGTGAAATAAATCTCAGATGAGACGTGGGAGAATTGTAAGAACATTCATGATGGTTCAATCAATGCAAGACACAATTTGATACAATTCAAGGTACTACGTAGACTACACCATTCTCCCTCCAAATTGCAGAAAATATTTCCGGAAGTGTCATCACAATGTGAAGAAGGAACACTATCCCATCTATTTTTGTCATGCAATATTCTGGGGCTCCATTTTTCACTAAGGCCTTTAATCGTCTATGTAATCCACCCCCACTCATTGTGTTGTTTGGGGTTTCCAATCTAGATGGTGTGGATAGTAGATGTGAGGCTAGGGCTATTTCCCTCTCAACGTTGTTAGGCAGAAAGCTGATTTTACACTCCTGGAAATCTGAAACGGCTCCTACATTGGATGGCTGAGCTGGAGAACAGGTACAATATGTCTGCTAAAGAAGAAATCTTTTTTAAAACCTGGCAACATTTTCCCAAATTAATGTGTGGAAGCTGACCTAGTGGGAATCTGTCACTGTGCTGTTATCTATGTTGTTGTCCTGTTTGTCGCATTTCGAAAACCTCTGTCAGAAAACCTGTACTGTTCTGTGTAACACCATCATCTATTGTTAATATGTATCTATTCCACAGAAAATAAAAATAAAACACACACACACACACACACACACAGAAAAAACACCAGGCCTGTTTTTCATTCATTATCTTCTCAGTTTAGTTTATCATATGATGCAGGATCAGTAGGTGGCATGGGTATGTGTACCTGGTGTGACAGAGAGATGTATAGAAAGAAAAAAGTACAAATCAGACAGATTACCTGTTGACCACTGGCCTCTCCCTTATCTGTATAGTGCTAAGCTCCTGGTTGTTTGTGCTGGGCAGGTTGAAGCTGCTCTTCTTCCTGTGGCGTCGAGAGCAGCATGAGCTGAGGCCATGCGGAGACGAGGACAGCGAGGAGGAACGGGAGCCAGACTTATTCACTGCAGAGATCTCCATGCAGTTGGCTTGAAATGTCTGCTCATCCACAAACTCATGATTCTGAGGAGGTTGAAAAATTGGGATTGAAAGTTGCTCATGAATTACTCAGTTACATCAATGACTGGCTCTGCTAAATATTGAATATATTGAGATATTTCATAATAAGACACCAAAATTGTTTGATGATTGGAACATTCATCATCAAGGGAATAGAAATATATTGGCCCAGATGTCCATATTAACTGCCATCTGTCAAAACATTCACAACTGTTATTCCTGTGACAAATTTGCATGACTTGAAGGTCAAGCTCTGAGTATATTTAAGGATGTGCCAGCAGGTGGCAGAATAACACCAAGCAGAATCTGATGTCAGCCTCCTGAATCATGTGCAGTCTCTTTTTGCTTCCCTCTGTCACTTGTTCCCCACTCTGCGCAATCTATAATGCACACCATTAAAGGCCTAATGTACACATGTATGCTGCCATAAGAGTGGCATGAGGCCTTAGTGGAGATTTGCCCAGTTGACAGGCTTTGCTGGGGGAGGGTCATCTGTAAAACTGATTTATGTCCATGTTTCTCTATGACTCCATGTTTAGAGCAGCAAAACTCATGTCATAGCCAAACATTATAAAAGGCTCTTACCTCTCTAAATTATAGATTGTGTAAAATGAAAAATGAAGTGGGTTGGTTTGACCGGAAGGAAATCTTGCTACTGGCTGATAGAGACATGTTATCTTCAGCATGTTGTTAGCATGGGGACTCATCATTTCCCAGCCCTATTTACTTCTATTCATGCATATAAAATAGTTCCTACAGCTTTTCAGTGGACAAAAACAACCTACTTTGTTTCCATTTGAAACACACTAGAACAAGCACACACCACTGATGATACAGCAAGAAAATGAAAATGAAAGATGCCAAAATGATTGTGTGTTTTCCGATGGACACAGCTTTTGAGGGTGAAGGGGAAAAAAAGGGATTTTTACCGTGGTTTTCTCCAGGCAGTGCAGCAGGTGATGATGTTGGCTCTCAAAAGGAGGGCTGGCGGCTTTCCCCACCAGGGCCTGTCCTGCCTCCTTGGAGGCCTTGGAACACACAAATTGAAGAAAAAACAGTGTAGATGAGCACGGTCAGAATCTGTGAATCTCAGGCAACAAGTAGTAGCTCAGTGATGTATTGGAGAGTATGTAAAGCACTGAGAATCAAATGCTGATAACACAGCAGCCAATCGACTGAGAACCTAGCGAGATTGGGATAATTTAGAGGTGCATAGAGACAGTTGCTTCTAACAACATGTTTCAAGACTTGGTTTTGCCAATTAGAACTCAACTCATTTCAGTGCAACTGCAGTGGCACGCCTCGACACAAACTGAGCACAATACACCAAACACAGCACAGATTTTAAACCACAACCACACTACAGACTTTGATGATGCTCTGCACGGCTCTGGGATGGAAGGTATGTTGTGTTAGTCTGCATTACAACCTGGATGCTCTAGAAATAACACACAGAACACACAGCAAATCAAAAACAGAGTTTAGAGGAGATTGTAGGCTGAGCAGACAGCGTCCATAGGTGACCTACTGTCCAGGAAGCCTTTGGTTCCCTCCTTCCCCTCCAAACCCTGTTGAACAAACATGCAGAGCTTGGTCATGTGTCAGTGTGACTGTAATGGCTGTGTATTCCACCAGAAGGCAAGTGTGCCTGCCTGGTCCTCCTGCTGTATGGAGAGAGACAGAGAGAGAGAGAGAGAGAGAGACAGAGAGAGAGAGAGAGAGAGAGTATTGGGGAAGCATGTCAATGCTGCAGCTGAGAGGTGCGATGTAAGAGAGACAACGATCACACTGAAGCACTGGGATGACAGCAGCCCCTGTGTTACAGCATGAGAAGCCCCCCACCCCCTCCCCTGTGTGTGGTGGCATGGCCCCCCGAGCAGAGCGGCATGCATCAGTGAGGCCCCGGTCAGTCAGCCCCCTGCTTGCCCCCGTTACCTCCTCCAGTGAGTCGATCAGGAGCCCATTTTGTTTGTAGCGCATATAGGCATTAGTGCCTCGAATCTTCGCAGCACGGATTCTAGCAAGACGAGTTTTCTGTTTGAACAAACAGACCCCTGTTTTAGCCTCTGTTGCCTTATCTGTCCCACTAATTTGCTCTGTCTCTCTCTGGCATTCACAGTATTTAGAAGGGAGAGGCTACTCTTAGATCTATGTTCAAATTCTACCTTAAACACTTTCAGAAATAAATGCACATATTGCTGTTGAAAAGCTGCTGACACACAAAACTATGAAGATCATTTGCTCAGTCATTCTCATTTAGTCTCTTATTTCTCTCTCCCTGAAATGTACTCAAGCATTTTTAGTCCACCCAATGCACACATACAATACACAGAATAACAATACAGGATTAATATTCTGAAAGATAACATTTACCCTGTCACTGTTGTGTGGATAAGACAGGGACAGAGGAAAGAGGCAGATAGGAGAAAAATAAAGCAGGATAAAGAGATAAAGGAGGAGAGAGGCAGTACCCTTTGGGCTCGTCGTTTCTCCGCCCTCTGGCTTTGGTGGTAGATGCGGCTAAAGTTTGACACAATGACAGGAACAGGCAAGGCTATGACCAACACCCCACTCAGCGAGCATATGGACCCAAACACCTTCCCCACGATGGTTTTTGGCACCATGTCACCATACCTGAAACACAAACAACAGAGGACAGTGAGCTCACTAGGTAGGAAAACAATACAGAAAAAACATCCGTCCTGGAGGCCTGTTTTATCGTGTTGTGTGCTTAATACTATTTTTAATAGTCTTGAAATAGTTACAGTGGCCTTGGATTATTTCACTACTTCAAATAAAAAGTTACACATTTGAAGTGGGTGAGGAATAAATAGGACTTTTCTGAAGTCACTGCTTCCTGACCTACTTTCTACATGCCACTGTGATGCTCCTCATTTAAAACTCCCATTTTATATATAATTACACACCTGCTGGCAATGGCTTACAGTATGCTTTCACGTCATGACCAAATGTGCTACACATCCCCTGTGACCTCTGTTAGCCAAACAGCTTGTGAGAGATACAGGGAGTAGTATCACAACAAATGAAAGCAAAAGGAAGAAGGGAACAGCATGATGCCAGACTCTGGAGAGATTGCTTGCATTGGTGGGCCTCAGCAACAAACACTTGTGTGTGTTTTGTTCTCTTTGCCACATCATAATGAGCTACTGACCTGGCCTCCTTGGAACAGGTGCTCAATGAGGACCTTGAAAAACTGGAGCAATACTGCAAAGCCTGGCGCCTACAACCAAGCCCAACAAAAACAGTCTCTAGTGTATTCCATTTTCGAAATTCAGAAGCCACCAAACAAATGGACATCTGAATGGGTGGACATCAGCTTAAACACGCTTTGAACATACCTGGTAGTGATTCTGGACAGGACAATATATTTCAAGGAACACCTGAAAGGAACTGCTGCAAAGGTGAAAACCAGAAACAACCTCCTCTGTAAACTTGCAGGCACAAAATGGGGTGCAGCAGCTACCACAGTACACCTCAGCCTTGGCCCTTTCATTCTCTGCAGCAGAATACTGTGCCCCTGTCTGGTCCAGGTTTCCCACACACACCATGTAGACACCCAACTGAACACCACTGTGCGAATCACAACCGGAACTGTCCAATCAACACTGCTTCCCTGGCTCCCTGTCCTTTCCAACATGCTCCCCCCTCCCCACATCAAACGAAATGAACTCACTCACAGAATACTCAAAAAGGTCAAAGACTCCCCCCATTTACCAATCCACACTGATATCTTCAACCGTCCACCTGTTGTCTTCGATCCAGACGACCAATCTGGAAAGAACCTCCAACCACTGACTTTGATGCCCTGCTAGCCTGGGTAACTGAATGGGAGGCCAAAGACATCCCAGACAAACACCTGGTATCCGACCCAAAAAAACAGTCCCTGGCACCAACCTCCCAAGGAGACAGTGGACCACCTTGAATAGATTTAGGACTGGTCAAGGTCCCTGCTTGGCCAGCCTTCACAGATGGGGGAGCAGCCTGAGCCCACTGTGTGCTTGTGGAGAGGAGCAAACCATGGAGCACATCATTGAAGCCTAGTCTCTTTGCATAATGTAGACCAAGAGGCAACTGCATGGCTTAAGAAATTTGCATTCGCTAAATGAAAAAAAAAAAAAATTGTAACAAGCCTTGAATACTGGATGCAGATACATGGTGAAATTACATTAAAAGGATTCATGTTCATGATAAGAAAGGAAAACATCTCTTTGGAAATGGTGCACAACACTGATCTGATGGTGTACCTAAGCACAATCGTGTCATTTTTCATACAAAAGTTTAGCAGGATACATTCAGCACAAACATATTAATGGTAGATAAAAATAAGTATAAAAAACATGAGGCAGCAAGACCCGACTGATTGCTCCAAGGCAATTAATTGCACACAGAAATCATTCCAACATAACCTGCATGTTCATGAACACCTCAGTTTGTTAGACCATGGGCATTACTGTTTTAAAAACTGAGCAAATAAATTATTCAGAGTGTATGTTTCCTTGTCTTCTAAACATCCATCCATGTGCTGCAGAGGACCAGCAACCATCAGGATTGCAGATGGGTGAGATGAATGATCGGGACCCTAATGCACAAATGACCTGAGAAGACCATTACCTCGTGAGAGTAAGATGAATGCAGGTGGGAAAGGACATCAGCACTGCTCAACGGCTGTGACAGCAGCACGTTTCTCAAGTGAGGCAGGGTAATGTGAATGTATCGCTTCATGGGAGGCTGAGTATTTCATAAATGAAGTTGTCTAATGCCCACAGCCGTCTGCTTTAGTCATTAGCCTCTGGTTTCCATCACATTGAGCCAAACAGCCTGGGTTTTTACAGAGCTTGGGCGGAAAGATGTACATTTTAATATCACGCTTGATGAGACCTCATGTACAATAGTTTGTTTTCAAGTTGAGTAATCTCACACAGATGTCATTAGCTCTATAGATCATTACAGGTCAAGTCATTTTCCTTCCTAATCACTGACAGAGCTGACAGCAGGTGTCACTTACAGATTCTGGATGTACTGCTGAAATCCTATAAAGAGAGCCGCATGAATGCAGTGTGTTGCAAGATCAATGTGACTGCTCACATGTGTTTTATAACAATGGGAGGAATGGCAGAGAGGCCATTGAATGTGAAAACAAGTCTGAACAGTTAACTGTTTTTGAAAGCAAAGCATAGTAATGAGCAGCTAAAGAAAAAAATAAGCAAGCAAGCACACTCTGAAGAGAAACACTAACAGTGACATATTGTTCATAAGGGGAAAGATGAGATACACAAAACTCTGCCTCTTGGATGATGGCAGAAGTAGGAATTAACAACAGCTAAGTAATGTTCCTGTTTTGTTCTTGTTGTCTCTGAGTACGAGGTGCCAACATTTGCTACCTTGACATGGGTGAAATGCAAAGATGGATGACCAGATCTTTATCCACCCTGCAGAGGAGGAAGAAGGATGTCGGAATGACTGAGAATCAATTCCCCAGTTCCACTCACCTGCAACTATACTGTGCCAACAGTTGCACCACTCTTAAAAAAGTGCATCTTTTGGGACTGTGCTATAATGAGATGACAGCATTGCAGATAAAGCACAGTGAGAGAGTGAAACTGGGGGTTCACCCCAGACATTGAAGCAGAAATGTTAGACTAAAAGGAAAATTTGAACTCCAGAATCGGGGGATTAATATCCCCACCCAACTCGGATAATAGACCAATTAAACATTCATGAGTCCCTCATCAACCTGTGTGGTAGAGTTTGTGCAGCTGACCTTAAAAGCAGTGCAGTATTCCATCAGAGGGTGACAGATTTCTATACATGACCTCACTGCCTCACACGAGTGCCCACACCCTGAAACATGAACATGCATGAGACACACAATAACAAACACACAAGTAGCCAAAAACACATATTTGTTTATGTGGTTGTACATGTATGTGTGTGTGCATGTGCACTTGTGCATTGGTGAGGGTATGTGCGTGTGTAAAAAGAACTTTAATTTAACATCTACTTCAACCAATACCCCTTTCTAAAAAAAACCAAACAAAAAAAATCTTGTTCCTTGATTGTCTTCCAGACCCCTGTGTCTGAAAAAAAATTAAGAGAAAATTGAAAAAATCTGGCCTTTTCTATTTATTTGAGCTTCTGTGTCTACTACACATTAATAAACTAACCTGCTGACAAGCCTGGTGTGCGGGGGCTGGTGGGAGAAAGGCAATAAAAACCTGCCTTAAGTGAGCTCAGGCTCAAGTTTCTGATATAATCATGGACGTCATGGAAGTTCTGCTATCCCACCAACTCACATGCCAGTGGAGAGCATCAGCAAGAACTTAGTACTGCTGACGATTATGATCCAAGAGGGACTGTAGCTCTTTCATCAGAGAGGGCTTTGTCAACAGCGTTCAAATCCAATCATCCACTAGCACCTCGGTCATGGCACTTCAAGCTGTCTCTTCCTGGGCTCTACCATGAAACTAGCTTGCCTCCTGCAGAGGTGACTGTCATAAAGTGCATTTATGAAAGCAAAGGGGAAAGCTGATGCTCAAATGGTGTCAAAGTAATCGCTCTACTGATGTGAATGTTTAAGGTCAAGGTGCTCAAACAGAGAAAAATCTTGTGATGAAGAAACTAAAGCTGTCAAGCTACAAAGTACCACCCCATTCAATCTAGCATGGTCAAGGCAATAAATTGTACTTTGATTCTTCTTAGGTATTTCAACAAGAAGCAATGGAATGAAACTAATTTGATTAACACACTGAACATTTTGAGTTGTCAGCTGATTAGAATCAAGATTAATTAAGCACACTGTCATAGTTCATGTACCACCTATCCACCACATGTTGTTTCATGGTGATAATTACTAAGAGGCCTGCTATCTGATAATCTGAAAGTCAAATTAATTTCAATCTCGCCCTCTTCTCTGAGATTGGTTTAATTTAGCATCCCACACTCCCTTTGTCTCTTGTAATCAGCAAGCAGGTGAAATTGCACCAAGACACACACATTGAACTCAGTGTGAGTTGAGTCTCAGTACACTTAATAGGCTACAGCTGCTCTTTGAGATGCTAAAACAAGGCATTCATTTGAAGAAGCACTTCACTGACAAAAAATGTCAATATCAATTTTCAGTCAGTATTTACATTTTTATCATTTCATAGAGATGAGATTGGTAAATTCCAAAAATGCTCTTTGCATCAAGCACTGTCAGCAGGTCTTTGATAATTCTGTGAGTACTTGATTTTTAGTTTGACCTCCAAACATCCCATTGTACACCAAGCTCACTACCAGTGCTTCCTAAGGTAATTCTCTCATTAGTTCTGTCAGTTAACATTCAGGTTACTTTATTCAGGTAAACTTGTTGTTAAGTAAAAAGTGTAATACATCGATTGAACACAGTCTAGCCACACAGCAACAACACAGACAAGACAGTAAATAAAGTAAAGTAGTCAATACATGATGTATTCAGAAAAAGGAAGGAAAATAATCAGAGCTCTGTGGCAGCTGCAGGACTGACAAAACTCTGACCAATCCAATGCTTTGTGCTCCAAAAAGCAAAAACCAATCAGATGCCTTCATGTCTAGTTCTGCCTATGCCCAATCAAGCTGCTGTCTCTCCTTCCTCTGGCGTGTGCGATCAGTGTCTTCACCTATATCCACAAAAAAGCCACACTCCAGTCTGATGGTTGGCAATGTAGCTCTGGCAATGCACGTTAAGTGTCTTCACTTAAGTCCACTGTAAGGTGGAGGCGTGGCTTCAGAGAGAAAGGGCTGGGACTTTTGAATTGTGTATGTTCAAAATGTGGCCTGCTTCCAGGATCTCCAACCCTACCTTTAAAACAATCAGAACGTTTTATAGCTGTAAGGCTTTGACAGCAAGAACTCCTAACCTGTGAGACCAAAACCTGTTAATTATCCTGAAACTCTAATACTGTCACTTACTGTACCAATCAAAAGTTGATAATGATACAGAGAGGCATTAAAACACTGGCATACCAGAACAGAAACAAGAACAGAGTCAGAATGGCTCCATTTTTACCAGTCATGACAAATAGCAAATGGAGCATGCTCTTCGACTATAGGGTTCTCTGTACCTTCTCCACAAGGGCTGAAAGAGCACAATATGCATCCTTGCTGACAGTTAAATAATAGATGACAAAAATGTAATTTTCTTTCTGAACTCCATCATGCTCACACTCAAACTATGAATTCAGAATCACAAGAAAATAGATTACATTGCCTGCATGTCATGGAGGCACACTAACATGAGTGACAAGATGATATACATTTTCTGGGGTTATATGTGTGAAGGTTTGCAGAGTGAGGTAGAAGGCTTGAGAGAGGTTATATCATATTAAGAGCTCTCATGAAAAATGTAATTCATAAAAACAGGAAAGGGAAGGCCATGTGATCTTTCCTCTCTGTGCCAATAGGCATGACGAACATGGCCAGAGAGAATGAAAAGAGAAATCCAGCAAACAGAAATGACTACATTTACAAAAAAACAAAAAAACAAAAAAACAGGGGAAGTGACTCTAGCTGTAAAGGAAACGCTCTCTGGGACACCATTTGTTTTTATAGGTGATGAATCAAATGTAGAACTCTACAACTGTGTGCTTCAACTGGCAGCAGCAAAGTCTGGTAGCTCTGAGTTTTTACTCAACCTTTGCTTTATTTTTGTTGTGTTTTTGTATGTTTTTGTCGTATTTTGTCAACTACTGATGGATACTTCTGTGGGGAGAGGAGATTCTTCAGGAGAGGAGCTTCTGTCATTGAAAATGGATCAAGTCTGGAGGATGCCACCCTGTTCCAGCTGGATGAGGAGCTGCTTTCATGGTTGCTGTGCTGGTGGTGCAGAGGTTAAAGGCTTGGAGGTGGAGATGTACTGTGAGTCCTTTCTGCCATCAGTCATCATGCAAAATATCAACTCTCTGCTCAACAAGAGTGATGAGGAGCTGGAGATATAGGTGAAGACTCAGGAAGTAGACATTTTTTCAAATCAAAACAATACATGTGTACATCCCACCAATGGCTACTGCTGAAGTTCCATGTGAAATCCTCCATGAAGTCATTGCTAGGATACAGACTAAACATCCTGAGGCACTTGACTTCAGTCATGTCTCCCTGATGGACTCACTGAGGATGTGGTGGAGAGATACGTGCTGGTGGAGTCCATTCTGAAAAACTCAGATCATCCTCTTCATAACACCTTGATGGACCAAGAAAAGAGCGGTGGTGGACGGCTCTTCTCTCTTCACTGCAGGATGGAGAAATGTAGAGGATTCTTTGTACCTTCAGCCATCAGGCTTCTTCATTCTTCTGCAAATGGTGGATGAGCTGACAGACAGATGAATTTCCCTTTGGGGATTAATAAAGTAATGCATATTCGTATGCACATTCATATTCATATCCATATTTATATTTGTAAATCTGCCTTGTGTTTTGGTCAGCATGTTAAAATATTGAAATACTAAGTGCATTCTGTATTTATATCTCTATCATGAAACAAAACAAAAACATTTTTTGTAATGCCAGAGACTGACTGATTTTTCTGATTCAGTGGCACAGCTACTGAATGTACCACTGCAATACATTCCTCAGGGGGACACACCACAAGGTTTCAGAATCAGAAGCACAATAAGCGAACATGATCTCCAACATGATCCCTAAACACCACGTATCATTCTTGATGTTCTGCACTGGATCTCTGGCTACAGGCTGGGAACACAACATCCAAAACACTGCCTCTCCTGGGTTTGGAAACCAAAGACTGATGGGATTAAGAGTGTGTGGGCTGATAGGACTCTGCTCTGATGCTATCCCTTAGATATACATCATTATAGAGGGGGAATCCCACAGGCGCTGGGATTAACCCACTAGATTCTCACTGCAAGTGATAAGGTAGAGAAGGAGAGGCTGGCAGAACTACACTACATAATGGGGAGATGGGAGAACAGAGATAGCAGGGATTCAACAGACCACACTGCCTGGTGTAATGCGCGTGGTTGGAAAAACAGAGCACTAGAGTATGAGTAACTGTAACAATAGCTACAGGGAAGGACAGCTTTGAGATAGGTAACATCTCTGACTCTGTGGGCAACAACACTCTGGCTGCATTGTTCTGATTGGATGCTGAAAAAACAGTAAAATAAAGTGCAAAGCAGATCTGAAAGATAATTTTGTTCATGGTATACACAATCTCACTTAGATCCAACCTCTGCAGATCTGTGAGAGGGACAGAGCTGCAGGTTAGCATATGAAGTTCAAGGAAACAGCCAAGGCATGCATGGCTATATGCTATGTAAGTGTTAATAAATTGTAAATGAAGACTTGGTGGTGCAGCAGTATCAGTGTAGCTTTGATCTTGCAGCTGAATGTTCACCCAAGATTCTCAGGAGCAACACATAGCCAATAAAGGCCAGAGAAATTCCGCTCATTTAGCTATGCAAACAGAGATAAACCATATAGAATAATCCCCCACGTATAACCCTGGCAAAGGCACCTCAGCTCTTCCTCTCTCTTGCTCACATATCAAACATGTATTCCCTCAGCTCTCCAAATCCCAGCTTAACCCTCACCCCATGAAACCAGGCGGCTAGTTATCATCGAGGCTTTGACATTAGCATGCACGCCCTTTCTCATTTGGGAGATCTTCTTAAGAGTCAGGGATGATAAAAAAGCTTTCCTCTCTACCACTCTTCCATGCCTGACTTTGACTCACCCTTCCTCTGCCTGGACCTGCCTGCCTCTAACTGGCTGGAGATGAAATGCCTCACTCTCTTTCTTTTCCTCCTCCTTTTCTATTATCATGCAGTGCTTTTCTTCTGCTCTTCCCCATTCACTCAGTCTGCACCTGCTGACACTTGAGAAACAACTGCTGTTCTATGCAAAAATGTACTCATAGTTCACTATCATTATGTGTCAAACCACCTCTACTCTAGCCCCTTGTTGTTGGGTCTATGCTCAAATTCCTTGTGGCAATTTCTTTTAATTACTCAATGCATTGCTGTTCTGTATTAATCAAGGTTTTAGGAGGGTTATGTATCCACATAGACCTATAAAATACAAATATAAAACACAATCATACATTGTCTGTTTCAGGGAGAGGTATCCATGATGCAAGACTTCAATCAGTCAGGACATGATGAAACCGACATGAACTGACTCCAACTCTGGTCAAAGTCTAATTTGTCATTCTATGTTTAGAATTCCCATCCTCCATACAATACTTAAGAAAGCCTGAAGGTAAAAATACACTCCCACATTGTAAGGATAATACTTTGATAGTGCAATTACACTGCTTCATAGCTGAATGAGGAGGGCAAAGGAACATGAAAAGGGGTAGAAAGCATGAAGGGGTACCAGAGCTATGGATTATGAGAGAATGTGATAGTGAAATGAAATCATCAGACTCTCAAGTGATTATGCTAACGAGCTCATTCCGTATTCATCCTAGACTAATCAGCATGTGGAGGAGAGAAGGGTGGGGTTAAAGGTGAAATTTTTGAAATTTGAGGTGACCAATTACAAAAAAATAAGAAAATTGAGAGTAATAATATCAGTAGTAGGACTAGTAACAGCAATGTTAAATTTCAAACTTTATGTATTTGAATATTTGAAATTCCACTCTCTAAATTAAAAAAAAGCATTTGAAAAAGTGATGATGAACATCAGCATGATACTCACAAAAAAAAAAAAAAACAGACCAAAATGGCCTCTGAAACACACTGTATGCTACTGCCCAACTATTGACCAGATAAGATTTCTGTGACCCCTATGACCTTTGTTATGTGATCAGGTGATGGAGACAAGCACAAATGTGAAAGGCCTCTCAGATTAGTGCCCCTATGTTGGAATGGGGAACTGGTCCAGGAGCCTCATCACATTGACAGTAGATTAGTCTCCCCAGCACCAGAGCAGACGGTGCAAGATTAACTTTGATGTGTGATTCCACACAGAGCAGCCACTGGATATTAGTTCCCTCTATCAATTGGCCCTGTTAGCTCTGAGTTTGTAGTGTGTGCATTCATAAGATATGGTATCTGAAAATCTGATTTTTAATAGCAGAGAATAGCATTGCCAGATTTTGGTCTCTGTGATTTAATATGAGTATGATAGTTTTACCCATTGGCTGTTAAGGTTAGGTTTAGATATTATATTCAATATTGATTTATCTATTCACTGCTTTCTTGATTAAAGCAAAATTCTAATTTTGCACATGTGTTAAGACCATGTATGGAAATGCAAAACTAAATCCTACAACTTTAAATGAGAAACAGTTTGAACTATTAACTGTAAATGATGTCATCAGCAATTCCAGAGCTGAAGTAAAGCAGTCATGTTTTGACCAACAGCCAAATGTGATTTAATTATTAAAAGCAAAGAAAAACAGGACAATCTCATTTGAGAAGCTGGAAGGTATTTTGTTAACAAAACTCCTGAGCTCTCTACTATACTAATGAAGACTGTGATAAAATTGAGAGCTCCAAGTAACTGGACTTTGTATTGGGATTGTTCAGATCCCAAAGCCAAGGACAAATGTTCATGATTACCTGACTGATTGCAGAGGCATCTTTTGCAGGCTCTGGACAAATTTAGAATATAAATCCAAATGAAAAATACGATCCAAATAATAAAATTTGGAGGGATGAAAAATTCCCAGGGTAATAAATGTTGAGGAAAAGATCAATTTTCCACAGGCCCAACTAAAAAGACTTCTCAAAACCTTTAGACTCTGTTTGAGTTGCAATATTTAAGTGTCTGTATCAGCTTATTACACCAAACAGCTGCAGACCATCCTTTTGCTTCATGTGTATACAAAATCAAACACACAGGGCAGGTGTCTAGTATGGCAGACTTAGTAAGACAAGTAAATACAACTCAATCTCGATTTTTGTCACACCACAGGGAGAAGCATTTAAAAGTTCTCTGAGAGTTTCTCTGAAACAAACTGTGAGGAACAAATTTCAGCTGTTTACAAAAAACACAACTGCATGTTTGAAGGATCACTTTAAAATCTCACAATCAAACTGGGGGGGAGATAGCAGGTTACAAGGAGAAAGAAAGAGCTGTAAAGCGCAAAAATGTACTGAGTGTGGACAGAAGCCAGGCTTGTGACAGCTGTGAGTCCAGATAACAGCAAGAACCAGGAACCAGTAAGAACCTGTGGGGAAGTATTGAAAAGAGCTGCATCTCTTCTTGCAGCTGACTGGCCCTAGGGGCAGAGTTGAGCAGCTAGCTGCAGCTATAACCACCATCTCCCCACCTGCATGATGCTACTTCTTGTGCATTGGGACATCATTACCTTTTCCATTTAACTCCACTAGACTTCTACTGTCAAATCAAAAAATGACATGAAAATAATAACTCTGGGCCCTGGTCAGAACAACAGGAACACTAACAAAACCAAATGGTCAGTTTGGTGATGAAAATTTGTCTTGCATCCACACAATCTATTCGTCATTGATGGGCTTACTGCTGTGTGTGCTTTCACAACAGGAGCTGCTGTAGCATGAAATGAACTGACCCTGGGTTGCAGCAGCATCTTTGTCACTACAGAGGACAGGCCTCCTCATGAATAATGATGTTAACACTGATAACAGGTAGGAGCAAGCCACAGCTTTGACTCAGATAGCAAATTTATATGTACCGTTAACAGCTGTGACTGAATGAAGGTTATTCATTTTAATCACACTACAGCACACCCTCCCACTATCCCAGGGGGTTGCTATATTTAAGCACTTTTTCATTTCTTCTCTTCTTTTTGGTTCTTAGCTGATGGCAAGAGAATTGCTTTGTGGGACGTCTGCCCTTAAAGAAAAAGACAACAGAAGGAGATATTAATAAATATACTGTAGTATGTGAAATGTGGAGTGAAAGTGAGCTGTATCAATTTCAATGCCTTTCTCTTTGATTGTGTAGTGTCATCAAGTCTTGTGTCTTTTTCCTGCTTGATTTTAAGCTTTTATATCTCTCTTTTCATCTTTTTCTTCCAAAACACAAGTGATGTTTCCATTGGATGCTGTTTACCACTCAGCCTTATGATTTATAACCAATGATTCATATATTACCCATCACTGTATGCTCTCAAAATGCTGGCTGGTCATCTCTGACAGTAAGGAAACAACAGCATTGGTTTTTATTCATATTCAAAGCTCTGTCACAGTTATTGCCTCTTTATTTATCATCTTTGTTAAACCAACACCAAGTAACTTTTCAACCTTCAGATAATATTTTCAGAACTTTTGTGATGGTACATCGACTTACAACAGGTTGAATGACACCTCTGTCTGTATCGCCTTCAGTGGCACTAAGCAGCTTCGAGGTGGATGGTAGGAACCCCTCCACACAAAAAACTACAAGTGTGCTGACTGCTTTACGGCATACGTCACTTCCCCCTTTCCCCATTCGTTAAAAAGACGGAAGTCGATGCAAACAAACTCTGTGGGATTACTGCTATCGTGGCAGAAGCAGCAAGAAAACCAGAGAAATGAAAAGTTTTATCTGAGGAGAATAAAAAACAAAAGAGGGATCGTCTTGTCTGAAAAAATGTAAATGTTCCCTTTTTACTGTTACAGGAGGAGAAATATGTGAAGACTCTACAACAATCAGAAAGTTCTGTGTCAAATAAAAAACTAGTGCAAACTCTGATGAAAAGCGCTACCGGAGAATGTTGACATAGTTTTACGCCGCACGAGGAGACTTTGCTCTTATTCAGAGAGGAGGACTTGAATGGTACCACCGTGATGAGAAGTTGTATTGTTACAATATGTCGTTACAAATGTGTGTGTGTGTGTGTGCGTGCGTGTGTGTGTGTGTGTGTGTGTGTGTGTGTGGGGGGGGGGGGAAAAATAATCGATTAGTTCCGCGACTATCAAATAGTACTTTTGCTTAAAATGCCCATCCCTAGTTTGGACCTGTCTTCTGTTGATTTCCAATCAAACTGCATGCGACCGGGAGATCAGGGTGTTTACGACACCACGTGCTGGTGCTCATGGTAAATGGGGTCCATAAGTGCCGCCAAACTCAACCAAAAATGAAAACTCTTTAGTGTTGCTTTAACTTTGAAATCACAAAACATTAGTGCCCACTCACAGAACTGGCTGTTGCTTCATATTCCATCTGTCAGAACTGAGCCAGGTAAAATGTCTCTCTCACAATGCACAGTATACATGGAGCAATCTGCTGAAAGTCTTAAAGTTAGAATTTCAGTACAGCAGTTCAAAATCCTCATCTCAAACCTGGTTTCACTGGATTGTAACTGTTCTAATTGTACCTGAGCACAATTGTTTGACTGTGTTCACTTTTCTTTCTTATCTTCTTAATATTTCATTTTCTGTTCTTCTTTGTTGTAGGAGGAGAGAGGCATGGCAAAGTCCACACAAATTGATTTGGATTGAGTGAGACCTCTTCACCTTTGGAGGTAACTGAATGTCACATTAAAGAATCTGTGTCCCCTCAGGATGCTCTCACATGCCTTCCTGTGACATCTAGAGGACAGTAGGGACCAGCTTCAAACATTACCACAGCTGTGACCAGCAGATACATTGACAGTGTAAATGGGATGTGTGTCATGTGTGTTTCCTTGCATGGAAAAGTGAGTCTATATGTGCAAGTAAATGAGACAAAGCTAGATCTGAAATTGATTGCATTGTCTGGCTGTATTAATGGTAGCTGTCTGCATAGCTTTTTCCTCTGCTCAACTTGCTGGTTTGTCTTTCCCCTCAGGCCTGTGCAGCTCAGTCAAAACGAGACACATTCCATTTGTCTGTGGCAGTTATGTAAAGATAGAGCCATGGATGCCAGAAATCTAACTCTTAAGCTCCTCCACAGGGATTATGGACAATTGGCTAGAGAGAAAAATACAAATAATAATCAACTGTTTACGATTTTCCCTTAATACCTTTGAAAAAAAAGAAAAGCGAAAATCCCCACATGGAAATGCAGTCCTTAAGCAGGCGAAATATTCCTGTGTAGGAAGCCTGCAGAGAGACACACAGACAGGAAATCCCCTAGGTGGAAGCTGAACCCACACTTTAATAATGCCTAGACAAACATATTAATCTGAAGTATATTATTCATCCAGTTCTCAATAAAACTTTTAAAATCGGACCGTTTTTATGTCAATGAAATCCAACTGGTATAGCTTCAGAAAGCATTGACAAGATCAGATTAGTGAGGATTTTTTATGGCCTAAGCAGCCTCCCTTCATCATCACATTAATCCTCACAACTTTGTTAAAAAAAAAACAAAAAACAAACAAAAAAAAACAACCATGAGATGCGAACAATACCTTCTTGAAGTGCCTTGTGAGTCATTGGCTGTCACTTACCCCACTGAGTTATGCTAGCTTTCTGTAGACTTATTATTGTATGACTTACAGATTTTTTTCAACTGCTAACAAACATTGGCCAAATTGAAGTCATTGACAAAACTCTTGTGAAGTCCATGTGGACCAAACATTTCATTATTTTCACACAAAATGAATCCAGTGACCATGGTTACCAAAATTCTATACTTGTTTATCAGCTACTAGTCCACCACCTGCAAAACACTATACTTTTGCAGCACATTTTACAGATGGTAACACTCCTTCTAAACAGTTAAAACACAATCAAAACAAAATGATAGGGGGAGTGTATTTCTGCTGCAGCATCACTGAAATCTACAGAAATGAATATCAAAATATTGACAGTAAAATGAAATAAGGATAATTCCAAACATAGCTGAGTGCAGTTTTCAGCTGAAAACATACCCAGGTACCTGGCAGAGAAAGAAATATCATCATCAGCTGGCAACTGTGGATGTCCCAGGCCAGAGAGGAGCAAACATTACACTGTGTGTCACCCTCTGCCGTGATGGTTTGCCTTTGTACAAACCTCACATTGAATCCTACAATACAGATAGGCTCATTTCTGTCTTAAAGTTATACATCCAAAAAACGAATTGCTGGACCAAAGCTTCAAAACAAAAACTTCTTGTAACAACACTTGAAATATATTGTGAACATAAACATGTTTTCTGCTTTGCATTTTGTTTGCAATTCTATAACACAGTTACTGCAGAATGTTACACACAGTTTCCTAAATTAAACACTTATCTCAAAAATGAAATACCTTGTTATCATTGTGAAGACACTTTTATTTAAAATGCAAAACACATCTGGTAATTGGACATACTTATGCACACACCTGGGGGGTATTCCACGAAGCTCTAAGTTTAGCTCTTAGCTCTAAGTCTTGCTTAAATGGCCTAGTCTCACTTATTTTAGTGAGAGTTCACTTCCATCAGTGTGGCTCAGATCAGCTCCACTTTGGTAACCATGGAAACCAAGCACCAGCAATAAAAATCATGGCCACCACAGAGAACAGCTGTGGAGCTATACAGTAGTATAACTGTGAGCAGAAACAGTTGTAGCACAGTGTATAGTTGAATATGGTGATACAAAGCCATGTTATAGAATAATCTGTTACAGGTTACACTGCTTGTGAGTCACTCCTCACCAACTCTTACCACTGTCTCTTACTGACTCTGTAGTCTCTTTTCTCTCTCACCTCTCCACTCCACTCCTCTGCTCACCTCCTCTCCTTCACTCCACTTCTGTCATCCTTTCTTCCTCTCCTCTCCTTCACTCTCCATTCCTGTCATCCTGTCTTCTCTAAACTTATCTAAACTCCGCTCCATGACTCCTCTCCTCTCTCCTCCTCTACGCCACACACATACACAATCTAAAATACTACGGTATGAATGACATAATACTAAGCAAACAATAAGTAGCGTAATTCAAACTGACACTTGGGTTGAAATCGAACCCTCTGCGGATACTGTAGCTGTTAGTTCCTCTTCCTCATCTTCATCCTCTCCTTTATCCTCATTTTCCACGTTTGGCACCATCACTCTATCCTCCTCACTCGTTTTTAGGAATAACCAAACCAAATCGGTCCATTACGCTAACTCACTAACTAGTGTCTGTACACCAAGCACAGACATCCACATCAAACCTTGTGGGCCGACTGTGTACAAACCAGCCAATTCAATCACGCAACACAGCAAAGTTTGAAGGGAGTTTGTTGTGATTTCTTGTGAGGATTGTTACCAGTGATTTTTACATACAGTCTAAGTCAGACAGATGTCATATAGTTTTGAGGGTGGGGGGGCTAAAGGGGGGCAGAGCCTTTTACACCTTAAGACCCTGCTCCCCCCCCCGCCGCCGGTGAACTGGTGCAGGTTTTGATTGCCTCCATACTCAAGTTGTTGCAACAGGGGAGAGAGGTCATGTGGCCAAATGCAGAAGAGAGGGAATGAATGTTTTTTCTGTGTGTCTCCTTTGGAAGATTGTAATTTCAGAATTATTATTCTGCTATTGCGTAACAGTAGCTAAACTTTATTTTTAACCGTAAATCACTAAATGGAAATGACCCCCAAGAGTACCCAGCTGCAGGTAAGATGGTGGACAGGTGTGGTTTGGCCCGGTATGGAGGGCCAAACCACTCCATACTGGAAGTCACAGCCATAAATTGGAACCTTCCTGTATATTCGCTGCTACAACCACACAAAATTCTTTATTGAACATATCCATTAAATATTCACAGTGCTGGTGGATAAAGTAAGTGAACCTTTGGATAATAACTGGTTGAACCTCCTTTGACAGCAATATCCTCAACCAAGCACTTCCTGTAGCTGCTGATCAGAACACGTACAACACTCAGGACGAATTTTGGACTATCTTTCCGTAGAGAACTGCTTCAGCCCAGCCATGTTAATACAATGTCTGATGTAAATGGCTCTCTGCCACTCTGTTCTAGATTTACTTTGATATTTAGGGCCATTGTCCTGTTTGCATCACCCAACTTCTGCTGAGCTGGCTTACATTATCCTGAAGGAAGCCTTGAAAAAACTCTGAGCAGCAAAGCAGCCCCAAACCATGATGCTTCCTCTGCTCTACTTCACTGTTGAGATAAAGTTTACGTGCTGGTATGCAGCGCCATTTATGTACAAAAAAAAAAGAAATCTAAATAATTAAATCTTAGTTTCATCACTCTGCAAAACATTTTCCAAGTAGTGTTGTATATATATGTATATGTATATATACATATTTATATGGTTGTTTCTTCACCCAGCAGGGATCTTCAGGGATGTCACATGTCTGGGACCCCAGACATGTGACAGTCAGTGGGTCTGGAAATGCATTCACTTTCAGGTTTAACTATGAATTTAATGTAATAATTAGACTTATACTGTCAGATGTATTCTTTTATTTCTCTTATTTCTGGAATCCAGTTAAACACAACATTATACTATTATAATGCAACATTGAGAACTTCACTTGGAGTTCTCTTTTTTGTGAGGAACCTTTTATTGACTTCCATCTAAAAAATAGAAGAATAACAAAAAGAAAGAAAGAAGTTAAAAAAAAAGTTAAAGCACGAACTACAGGGTTACAGACTCTCACTGGCCATCATAGTTTCAGCCTGTAGTCTGGTCTCTTTCTTGTCTCGCAGGTTTTTCAGTTACAATAAAGTGGTCCAATCATACCTTGAGGTGGAGAAAAGGAGAAGTCAACATTGATATCTGGTAAATTTCACAGATCACCTAGAGAAGATGAGTTTGTTATACAAACCAACATACTGAACATGGATCATACTTTACCGATTTAAAGAACCCACAGAGGAAGAGGCACTGTAGATCTCCTATGTGTCCACTGGTGTTTGTGTGTTAAGTGCAAACACCCAGGGCTATATATATTTTATATATATTCTATTTATTTATTTTATTTATTTATATTCCATGTTCTATTCCAGAACATGTGCTTCAGCTGGGAGCAGCAAAGTCTGGTAGCTCTGAGATTTTACTTAACCTTTGCTTTATTTTGTTGTGTTTTTGTATGTTTTTGTTGTATTTTGTCAGCTACTGATGGATACTTCTTTGGGGAGAGGAGATTCTTCAGGAGAGGAGCTTCTGTCATTGAAAATGGAGCAAGTCTGGAGGATGCCACCCTGTTCCAGCTGGATGAGGAGCTGCTTTCGTGGTTGCTGTGCTGGTGGTGCAGAGGTTAAAGGCTTGGAGGTGGAGATGTACTGTAGGTCCTTTCTGTCATCAGTCATCATGCAAAGTATCAACTCTCTGCTCAGCAAGAGTGATGAGGAGCTGGAGATATAGGTGAAGACTCGGGAAGCAGACATTTTTTCAAATCAAAACAATACTTGTGTACATCCCACCAACGGCTATTGCTGAAGTTCCATGTGAAGGTCTCCATGAAGTTGCTAGGATACAGATTAAACATCCTGAGGCACTTGACTTCAGAGAGATCAGAGATACACGCTGGTGGAGGCCATTCTGAACAACTCAGATCATCCTCTTCATAACACCTTGATGGACCAAGAAAAGAGCAGTGGTGGACGGCTCCTCTCTCTTCACTGCAGGACGGAGAAATATAGAAGATCCTTTGTACCTTCAGCCATCAGGCTTCTTCATTCTTCTGCAAATGGTTGATGAGCTGACAGACAAATGAATTTCCCTTTGGGGATCAATAGAGTAATTTGTATTGTATTGTATTTGTATATATACTTATATATATATATATATATTTATCTGAACCGATTAATATGGGCTAATAGAACTGAGTGTGTGCAAAGATGTTTTACACCACAACTCACCAAAAAGGCAGCTATATTGGCCATACAATTTTGCCCAGATTTATAATTAAAAGTGCACCTGCTTTAGCTAAGCTAACGTTAGCCTGGACCATCAAGTCAGGTGGAGGAACAGCTTGCCTGACTTCGATGCATTACATTTGTGGATAGCATAGAATTGCATCTTAGATAATGCACCACACTTGTTAGATAGCAGATAATTAAAAGACTCTTTCTCTTACCATTCTTCGTATCCACCCTCTCTATCATCGTAGGTCTGATTTTCAGTGCAGAGCGCCCTTGTCCGCCATGTTGCTTGCAGCTGGGCCCCTCTCGGAATTGAAGCAAATTGCTGCATTGTTGATTCATTCTTGTTACAATATACAGTAATTTAGTGCACTCTGTGAAGTGCTTAGACCTTTTTTCTATAACAATACACTTTATCTAAAAAAAAAAAAAAGAAGCATCCAAACTTCAAAGATGTTTTTTTATGTAATGCTCTGTTGTTTTGTACTTCAGTGTGTTGAGAGTGACAGTGTTTGCTTCCTAAGTGAGACTTGTTGCCAGTGTTGTGGATAAATGAGCTTGTTCTGAGATACGTACAAAGTGTTTTGTTGGTGAAAAACAGTTTTGATTTGATGTTGGTGAGATGAACTGTTTAGCTGAGATGCATGTTGGTAATGCAGACTGTGTGAAGAGTTTTCAAAATCAACAATATACATTTCTTATTAGTCCACCTAAGACTGCATGAACACAGTTATAGAAGGATGAAATATTACAACTGTGGTGCACACATTAATACACCTGTAAAAAACTAGTGTGAGGTGAAAGAAAAAAATACAGCCCCAGAGCACATGCCCTGTTTAGTTTCTGTTTGACCAAATGGCCTACATTAGGTGATATATTTGGCTATTTATAGAAGCTAGGGCAAGCAGGAAACAGCTGCCATGTGTCACGGTGACAGACTGACATCCTTCATCTCAGCAGGACCTCCCTGCCAGGCAGACAGGAGGAAGCTCTCTTACTTAAACTGAAATGGGACATAGCCTTTTATCATTCATACAGCATACAGAAACTAATGACCTTACAGAAATCTGTATTCTGCCTTAACAGCGAGTGGATTTCACTCAAGTTGGATCAGTATTGATCATGAGGAGCTTTTATTGTGGTATCCTGGTGCTGTTAACTGGTGCAAAATTCTCTGAGAAAAACTCTGAGAGAAACGAGATGGTTCATGAACAGCAAAATAGAGCTTTAAGCTGACAAACAGGCTAAATCAATATTCATGAATTTACCATGACGCTGTTCATCACTTATTATGTATGGGCTGTAAACCACATCTCAATTAAAAGTGTCAACATCAAAGCAATACCTTGTGTTTGTTACATGTCTGTACAAGTGTGTCCCAGTGAAATGAATGTACCGTATATTCCATGGCATTTAAGTGTAGGTGCTTTAAAGACAATTAGGGTAACTCTCAAGGTAATGGATTTCTCTCATTTCTCCTCGATTAATGTTTTGCTGAGAGGCTAAAAGATCCCATAATTCTGTTACTTTTACATTTTTAAATCTTATCAGAGGTGATATCCTGTCACTCTTTAGATGAGGTGTCAGAAAGGCAGAAGGTACATCAGGTATGTTGTACAGCATACTGATGATTGCTGTTAGCTATAATCTCTGAATCTCCGCTGGTCACAGATGTTGGAATGTTGGCTAAGGGGTGTTTTTGATAAAAGACAAATGTCAGGAGGAGTTCTCTGTCTGGCATCATCTGGCACTGTATCAAGATACTGTGCTTGCTACACTGTCCCATGCCCTTGTGAGAAATAATTTGCACAAAGAACAGCACACCTCTCTCAAAACATTCACATGGCAGTTGGTAGTATCATCACCTTCCTCACAAGGTTTTGCTTTGGGAAATGGACTATATATATATGCTGCTCCCCAAAGTGGCACTCATTACATGCCAGTGTGTGGAGTAATGTAACGTTCGGACCTATGGTTCAGCTAGAAGCGAAGACAAGCTACTGCCTCTTCGTTGTATAATGATTAGTTCAAGTGTTATAGAAAGTAACAAGCGCAGGGCCGGTGACTTCTGCATTAAACACTGTCATTTATTACATCAGTTCATTCAGCTGTTGTTGTAACATATGTTGAGTTGACCAACCCTAACCATGTAACTGAAGCAGAATTTTCTCTGCAAGGAAAATTTTAGTGGTCAAGTATTTGTGCACTGCAGTATGTGAAAATGACATACACATATTGTTTGTTATGTTTGTTATGTCCAAAATGAGCCAAATGTCTTTAAGAATGACACATACAGGCAGAATAAATTAATTAATCTCTTTTATGGTGTTACAATGCTATGGTATGGTTTGGTTCGTGCAAAAAAGATTTTGAAAATTATTTTTTAAGGAACAATATTGATGTTGAAGCAATAATGATAAAACTGAATGTTTTATTGACCGCTCCATCCACCTATACCTCTTCCCTACATGGACTTTGTTCTATAGTAATCACTTAACATCCAAGATACATTGGTTTCAGGGAACCTACACTGAAACGGCTTGAACTGTCATTCTTCGAGAGAGGTCAGAGTCAAATTAGAAGGTTGATTCCACTGCCATGATTATACCATATAGTGAATTTATATTAAAGTACAGCCAGAAACAGATTATCTGAATTTAGCATAGCATAGTTTAGTTTTGCATGAAGACTAAAAACAGGGGAAACAGCAAGCTTAGCTCTGAACAAGAGTTATCGTTATATATGGATGGGATTAAGAAAAGAATGCTGCTGACAAAACCATGATGAAATGAAGAAAAATTTTCAGCAATTTGACTACAAAAGAACAATACAAAATAAAAATATTGCAGGACATGCTGCAAGTCATATGCAACATATTTGACAGAGAAAATGAAAACATACACACTAAGCTTATTTGTAAATGGAACACCACAGTAGACACTTGAAGAGCATCTCCCCCATAATGCTGTGATCATGATGCCATGTTTAAGCTATGATAGACACCGTTGATTTATTTTCCAAGAACAACTTGTGTATTTGTGTGTCTGTATTGGTGTGTCTCTTTATGCCAGTGTGATCTGTCAAAGTGGTGAAGATATTTTCTCAATTCATTAAAGCTAGGGTTGATGTTGAGAAAGATCCATTCTCTCCAGCGGCTGCATGCCTGCAATGAAATTGACCAATCGCAGTCATCCGGCCCGCATGGGAGTTTGCACTCTTTCTCTTGTACCCTCCATCCAATCCCCTCGATCAACTTTGACACTCCACTGCTCCTCGTCCCGCCTCATCCCAACCCCTTTCCGCATTTCAAACTATGAGCGGTTTGTAAGGCCCTGAGCAAGTTGAGTTTAAAGCTTGCCCATAGACTGTACATAAAAAGTCGAATTAATTAGATATAAGTCCTTAAAGATTCGGATAATTAGGTTGATTGACATGTCTGTTGTCCAGTGATTGACAACCTGACGACACCAACCTCAGGTCAGACAACAGTGGATCTGGCACTGGAGGATTAAACACCAGAGGGGAGCTCCCATTGTTTGCACATCGTGTTGAGTCAGTTTTATTAAACTGATGTTGTTTCTGATGTTTTTGATGTGTGGATGATGGATAGTGCAGGTACAGTGTTAGCAGTTATTTAGTTTCAGCCAGTTTTTATTTCACCGTGTTTATGACTTGTGTGGCGGTGCTAACAGACCGGACTCCGGAGGGAGCTGAAATCACGATTTGGTAAGTAACATGTGTTTTTTGTTTTTTTCTGAGTCGCTCTAAATCATTTTTAATTTGTTGTATTTTCTCCTGTGTGTTTTGGCCGGAGAACGTGAGACTGTCCATGTCCAAGTTAATATTAGAGTTCATGTGAACAACCGATTCACCTTGCTAACTCGGATAGCTGGCCGTTGACTTTGTGTTAGCTATGCCAACCGTAGCTGGTCTCAGACATTTACCGGACAGGGATAAATACGGTTTAACAGTGAACACAGCGTCATATTAGCAGCTGGCTATATGCTGCAAAACCCTTGGGTTTATCCATCATGTTATCTTGCCAGTTTCATACTGTACTCATCAATACACGATGTATGGAGGTGGGAGTTTGTCATTGACTACTGTGAATTCACATACAAATGTCCTCAGTTGAAGCAGTGTGAAGTGTGCTTTATACCAGATATGGTCAATTAAAAACCAGCAAAGCAAATCTTAATAAATAACTTAATTTCATATTTAAGATATTTACACCAGTGGAAATGTACTAAAAGCTGTGGAGGATGTAAAGGTGAGCCTCACTGTCACAACGGCCCTTCACAAACCAATTGGTGACGTCATGGAGGGTTGCCACTTGGGCTTGCCCCACCGGCAAAGGCATACAGAAAGAAAGCGCAAGTCTGCCACTGAAAGAGGAACTATGCAAGTCTGGTCGCTTTTCCGCTGTTTTGCTGCTCCCTGCTTATACAGGGAGTTTTTGTTGAACAGGTAATCTTTGGTTTTTATTGTGGAAGTTGTGACATAGATACCTTTAATTATGCCAGTGCTGGTTTATGACTGTGAAAGCTGGCGTTAGTTTTTCTGTGTCATTAGATGGCGTTGAAACAATTTTTGTCTCTGTTACTCCGCATTCAAAGCTGGTGCCGTGTTTGGTTTCTGCCAGCCAGCTTGTTGCTCTGGGGGGGCGTTTTTCAAATCTTTCTCATTGTTTTTCTCAAAGTACACCATAACTTTAAGATGTATTGTGCTGTCTAGGTGAGTGGTTTGAGAAGTGCTCCCAAGTCATATTTTGGTTATGGAATACTGGGCACAATACTTCTTATGTAGTTGAACATTGCAATCACTTTTCAACTTAAAATTAACATACAACATTTTTACACTTCTAATTTAGGATATATTAGTGTAAAAATAAGTTTTTTTTAAATTAGCCATTATAATAATTATGGATGTATATGTAATATTGGTTGATGTTTTTCATGAATCCAGCAATAAACATATAACGAGGAACATCACTGAAAAGGAAATAACATACCAACAGCCATTACCTCATCCACGCTTAAACCAACAACTAATAAATACCACTGTGAACATTGTGAACATAATGAGCCCCACCACCACCCGTCCTTGTTGGAGGACGCTGAACAGACAGAATATAAACAAATGATTACAGAGCTAACAGACGAATGCTAACATGAGAGAACCCAAATGCAGACGTCTCATTCCATTACGTTATGAGTAATCTCCTGGTCAAACTCTGCTTCCCAAAAGTTATAAGATGCCTCTGCAACCCAGTTAAGGTAAAAAAAAAAAAAATCTATTTGACAAAAATAGTGATGCAGTTAAGTCCTGTTTGGTCCAGACAGAGTCTCCTCTATTGCTGTGCTGATCGGCCTGTGTCAGTCAGACTCTTTTTCACTCTCTCTGACTCCTGAACAGGGCTGGATTGGGACAAAAAATTGGCCCGGGCATCATGAGCTGAGTATAGAAGTATAGAAGAGGTGAGACATGATCATTGATGAATATTAAAATGAATAAATGACATATTCAGTGATATTTTCATAGACTATTTATTCACCACATCAGTACACAGCACAGCAACACAGAATATTTCCTCAAACTTAGCAACCTTTAAAAAGTGGAAGGAGACAGAGAGAGAAAGAATATGACTTGATGGACTTACTAATATGATCACAGTAGTGGTATCACACAAGAAATAAATAAATGAGATAAATATTAAAATTTATAAATGACAGATTGTGACGGAGTGATATTTTCACAGACTATGTACTCACCACATCAATAAACAGACACCTTAGAACTCCACAGCAGCAATACTCAGCACAGAAACACAGAATACTTCCTCAAACATGGCAACCTTTTAAAAGGACACAGAGAGAGAAAGGTGAGAAAGAATGACACTTGATGGACTTACTCAGATGATCACAGTGCTGGTATTTTTATTCTAGAAACAGTTGCATCATGTATTCTATACAGTACTTAGCAGAAACCACAGCAGGCTTCCAGCTTCCCATAAGAGACAGTGAGAAGTTAAAGCTGGGGTTGGTAATCCTGTTCAGAAACACTTTTTGTTACACTGGGTGAAATGGTCCTTCTACCTTCTGAGTAATCAATACATTATGTATCAGAAAATGGAACGAAAATCATCAGTCCTCTGTGGCAGCTGCAGGACTGACAAAACTCCGACCAATCCAAGCTCTTCACACCGAAGAGCAAAAACCAATCAGATGCCTTCATGTCTAGTTCTGTATCCGCCCCCTCCATCCCTGTCTCCGATGCGTGTGCACAATCTTCACGTGTCGCTGTTGCCAGAAGAAATCAGTGTTCAGAGTTACAGCAGAACGGATTTCATGCTCATTTATGAGCAGTGGTTGAGAAAATGCAGCCCCAGTTACTACTTCCAGCGTTACTTGTAACGGCTCGCCCCGAGAAAAAGGCAAGGAAGAGAAAGGAGGCTGAAAAGGCTGCTAACAAAAAGGCTCTGGATGAAGCCAGACGTCAAACCAGAGTAAACATCGGTGTTGCTTTTGAGCGGTGGAGACAACTGAGGGATTTGAAGGGCCTGAAAAGTGATGCTGAGGTTGCTCTCTTTCTGTTGGACAGGTAATTATATGCTTTGCCTCAGGGAGGATTTGTTATTTTTATGAAATGTGTAACTTTTGCTAATGTAACTACTTTTGTAGCTTGTATTAGCCTAATGCTAATATTAGCTTCTCTGTGGGTTTAAAACGGGTCAGTGACGCTAGTATTGAATATATATATATATATATATATATATATATATATATATATATAGTACTCCTCCTCCTGCCGCGTCTTTTTGTGCGGTGCGCGTTCCAGTTTGTGGGGGCGTGGCTTGGACGTACACACTGACGGGAGGGGGGTGGAACTCAGAAGACGTGCTATTTTCAAATCTTGCTAGCTCTCTTGCTAGCTCTCCAGGATTACCAACCCCAGCTTTAAGGCTGGAAGAAAACAGCTGTGTGTATATACAATACCTCATTCTTATATTTATTCCACCTAGTGTCTTATGCATTAAATTATATCTAAATTATATCTGCAAGTGTAGAGGGTTTATGATGAATACTAGCCTAATCATTTGGTTTCACATGAACATGTTTGCTCTGTTGAGCTGTTTCTGAGTAAAGAATTACTGTATAGTGCACTTGTATCAATTAATAAACACTGAAATATTTAACTACCTAACGAATTAAATCTATACTTAACTAACTAAATGACTGAGATTAAATTACTGAAGCCCTAAGATCACTCTCACTAGTATAACATCATAGAAACAGGCCAGAAACCCCGTCATGCTAGCTAGCAGGCACAGCTAGCTAAATCAACCAAACTTGATTCATATCTAACCCAGGTAGACTGCGGTTCATCACTTCTTACCTGAAGCTCAGATTCCACTCCACTCGCACCGGCGGCGCCACCAGCCGTTTCAGATGCTGCTGCTGCTCTGCCATAGCCACCAGCAAACATCTGTGTTATTTTAACACATTTGGCAGCATCTGCTTGAGGGGCTTGTCTCTTTTTCTTGTCTCTTATTTTTTCCACGCCTCCTTTCCGTTTCTTGCTGTTCTCCATTTTGTTGATCTCCTCTCTCCCCGTATGATTGCTTGATTGATAGGCAGCTGAGGCCCAAGGGAGGGCTGTAGGCTAATTGGTCCAGCCCAGAGTCAATCATGACTAACGGGTCGATCTACCAGTTTTGTGTACCAATAGGTATCATGACTAATACTACCGTTTCTATTAATACGAGGACCACTAGTAAAAAAATGGTCCTGCCCAAAATCATTGCCAGTCCAGCAGTGCTCCTGAATGTCACTCAAGCTTCTGACCAGGTGCACAAATATTCACTGCAGTCATGAGGAAGCGCAGCTTTTTAATATGATGTTTTTCTTGTTCTCAAATACAAATAATTTTAAAAGTATTTGTTCGAAATAAGTATTTATTAAAAAAAAAAAAAAAAAAAAAAAAAAACCTTATTTGTGCCTTTCCGAATACCGTATTTGGATTTGGCTCCACACCTAGTAGTAAGAAATGAGAAATGTTTGGAGGTGATGTAATTATACTCAGAAGTAATGATGAAAATATTCACTCCATTCCTTGATAGTACATTACCAATTTAATAGTAAAAGGACTCAGAATGAGCTTGTGATTCTGGTCCTGTACTAACTGTTGAGTAAACTATGAGGTCACGGAGCACTATGTAAACCAAAAAAGAGAAAATTTAGCCTCCATTTACCTATGATCGTTTCCTATACAGTAGATGATGACTATCTCTAAGTGCCTAATTGTTTTTATATTTTTAATTTTATCATTTAAATCAAAGTTTAAAAATGAGAATATAGCCTATATCCATTCCCTGTCATCAACTCAGACTCATGAGTAACAAACAAAACCCAAATTATTCAGCAACAATGCTATTAAACAGCAAAAACACAAACCTTGAGTCTCCACCAACCACGAGCCGTTTAAAGATAAATGGTACACTAAAATACTTGTCTATATGCCGTGATGTACCATGTTGATTATGTACATTACATTGTTTCCGTCATTAAATTTCACAACAAAAGCACAACCCTCAAAGTGAGACAAGCAAAAGATACAAAAGACATAACGTTGTATACAAAACAATCATCATGTTTGGTTATTAAAACTAACATTTTTGTTGTGTTTGCCAACTATCAACAGAGGAACAGTGATAACAGTAATACTAGGACCATATTATACTAAATAGCTTAATGTTGTATATTTCTTTAGAGAACACATTTTATGTGATCCCAGCATGATAATTGCATGGATCTGATGCTAAACAGTGTAAACCACAAGACTAAACTGAAAAGAATCTACTTAGAATACTGTTGTACATTTCAGCAAAGTGATGAGGAGGCATTATGTGGGTGTGCATACTGCATCTCCATGACCAGATAAGCTGTTTTCATCTGTATGTTAATGCTGACTATGTAAATAAGCCCTGCAGCATGAAAAGAGGAGATAGCTGGTTTTGGTTTATCATTTGCATGATCCATCTGATCCACTGATCCCATGACATACATTTTACATCCAATATCTTTACAACATACAGTGGTGTGAAGCCCTGGAATTAAATAATTCATGAATTGAAGTATATTGTATGCATAATTTGTTTTAAAATATAATCATATCTTCAATCTAGGTTACAATTATGAACAAAATGATACATTTCAACTAATAATACACAAATCATTGTGTTGTTCTTGTCCATGATGAAAATACCAAATATTCAAATATTCACAAATAGGCTTGAGAAAATATGTGAAGGAGGAGTTATCTACCTTGACTCCACACTGAACATGAAAACTGTATACCAAAAGAGTTCACCAAGGCAGGTATCATGATTTTGGGTTGTTTTATTGAATGTTTAGGCTCAGGCACAGTGGAAAATGACTTCCCACATTTATTGAGAGACCTTACAGGGCAATGTCAGGGTGGCTGTCCACTTGTTGAAGCTGAAATGGGAGGTGAGTGATATAGTATAGGATAGGATTGTAAACATTGTCAAAGTAAATGCCTTCGCCAGAGCCCAGACCTTACCCAGACCTCAATCCAATGGAGGTGATGTGGAATGACCTGAAGAGTGTCATTCACAGCAAATACAATCGTCTGTGGATGTTCTCATTCATCCAGCAAATACATTCCGGAGAATAGAGCTGAGCTGAAGCAGCTCACGGAGAAAGAATGGTCCATACTTCCTCTGGAGTGTAATTTTTGTGTGATCATCTTAAGAACAATGGGCCTCATTCATGAACCGTTCTTAAGAACAAATTTGTTCTTAAGTCATACTTACAAAGTTTTTATGAAGTGTGGCATTTATGAATGTTTTCTCATCCAGGATTTGTTCTTCGCTAAGAACAAAATCTGCGCATACTCAAGAGTATACTTATGCACATTTGAGAGCTGACACTTGTGCAAAATAATTGATCATTACATTTTCTTCTGTTCTGCAGTTGTATAATGTAATATTTTTGAATTAAATTTTTTTTCTTATCATTTTTATGTTTTTAGTAATTAATTTCATTATTTTACAAATCATTGTGGTCTCTTAAAAACACTATAGACACTTAATTCATATCAATTATGTTCAGTGAGAATCACTGCGCCATCCAATAGCAATTAAATGACTGATCATATGATAATATGATGATATTTATGAGAGTGCGGTCTCTCTGATAATGACCCGAATTGCTGGTCCAGCTCAGATCAGTCTGGACCAGCCTGTCCCCCTCCAGTTCTCTGCATCTCTCTTCTTTGTTTGCCAATACTTTCTTTAACCACAGATTTGAGATCAAACCATTTCTTCTTCACTTTGTCAGTTGTGTGCTCTTCTCCAGATACAACATTCAGTGAAGGACTGACAGCATCCCATGCATCTTTATTTTCTGTTACTTTGCATCCACTGGTGATGCTATTAAATGTAACTAATTATATATATATATATATATATATATAAACATATATAAACTAAATATAAGCTACTTTTGTTTCTCCTCCAGCACCAGTACCTCTTGACTACTAAAGTTCTTTTATGTTTTGAGTCGGGTGCTCTCTCTGCAGATTTTCGTTTGAGCATTTCAACTTTCTTTCTCACTTTACCTCCACTTTCACCAGTGTCTCTGGTTTCTGTGTGCACACAGCCCTGCAGTCTCATGCCCTTTTATGGGCATTGATGCGGTGTTTACCTATGCTAATCCTATGTTAATTAGGATCACCTGGCACTCGCTCTCAATTTACGAGGAGATGGCAGTCATCAATGTAGGAACACAGCTGCAAACAATTCTGCGGTTTAATAACGACTTCATGAATCTGATGTGGAGTTTTCTTAAGACCATCCTAAGAAGAATCTAAGAAGATTCTTAAGAAGATATTGGTAAATGAGGCCCATTGTGTCAATATTTGTGGAGTACATTTATTAAAGTGGAAGTCTTTTTTTTATTTTAAAAGTTTTGCATACATTTTCTTGTGATTGTATCAACTTTTAAGATTGGTGTGTTAACTGCTTTCTCCTTATTTCCTAATGCAGGGATGCTGCACTCATTTGGAGTAATTTTAATCTTGTTCTGGAAAATTGTGTTAATCTTTGATCTAACTCACAATGCAAAGAAGAAGCTGAAAATGCTGAGCAATGGGAAAACTCTGATACCATATTTTATGTGCTCACACTACATTGCCCATACCCAAGTGCAGAACTTGCTTGTCTATTTCCCAGGTTAATGCAGCACATTCAAAGTGAATTAATGAAACCCCCTGCATGGAATGAATGTTATTGGTGCTGCCCTGAAGACAGGTTGTCAAAGAAATCGAATCAAATGGCAGGACAGCCATTTTGTCCCTGTTGTATAGATTATTTATCAATCTGGCCATCCGCAGTGATGCAAGCCTGCTTTTAAAGTCAGTTCACACACAGAGTATCCTCACCTCAACCTGGCAGCTGGAATAATATCTTTTTCAGTTCAGAGTAAGAAAACATATATACATGTATCTATTATTTATTTATTTAGCAAATTTCTCAAGCCAAGCAGTTGCCTCTTGGTCTACATGATGCAAGAAGACTAGACCTCCTTTTAATCTTTAGAGAGGGCAGGCTTCAGTGATGTGCTCCATGGTTTGCTCCTCTCCACAAGCACACAGTGGGCTCAGGCTGCTCCCCCATCTGCGAAGGCTGGCCAAGCAGGGACCTTGACCAGTCCTAAATCTATTCAAGGTGGTCCACTGTCTCCTTGGGAGGTTGGTGCCAGGGACTGTTTTTTTGGGTCGGATACCAGGTGTTTGTCTGGGATGTCTTTGGCCTCCCATTCAGTTACCCAGGCTAGCAGGGCATCAAAGTCAGTGGTTGGAGGTTCTTTCCAGATTGGGCGTCTGGATCGAAGACGAACAGGTGGACAGTTGAAGATATCAGTGTGGATTGGTAAATGGGGGGAGTCTTTGACCTTTTTGAGTATTCTGTGAGTGAGTTCATTTCGTTTGGTGTGGGGAGGGGGGAGCATGTTGGATAGGACAGGGAGCCAGGGAAGCAGTGTTGATTGGACAGTTCCGGTTGTGATTCGCACAGTGGTGTTCAGTTGGGTGTCTACATGGTGTGTGTGGGAAACCTGGACCAGACAGGGGCACAGTATTCTGCTGCAGAGAATGAAAGGGCCAAGGCTGAGGTGCGTACTGTGGTAGCTGGTTGTTTCTGGTTTTCACCTTTGCAACAGTTCCATTGAGGTTTTCCTTGAAAGATAGCGTCCTATCCATAACCACTCCCAGGTAAGTTGGGTTGGGAGCGTGCTTAAGCTCTTGTCCACCCATTTGGATGTCCATTTGTTTGTCAGCTTCTGAATTTTGAAGGTGGCATACACTAGAGACTGTTTTTGTTGGTTGTTGTTTGGTTGTAGGTGCCAGATTTTGCAGTATTGCTCTAGTTTTACAAGGTCCTCATTGAGCACCTGTTCCAAGGAGGTCAGGTTGGTGGCTTGGGTTGCCAGACAGATGTCATCAGCATAGATGAAATTGCGGGATCTGGTGATGGGCAGATCATTTGTGTATAGGATGAACGGGGTTGGGGAAAGAACTGAGCTTTGAGGAAGTCAATTTTTGTGTTTTTCATGCACTTGTTGTCTGTCCTAAGTGGACTCTGAATCTCCTGTTGTTGAGTAAGGTTTGGATTATGGCTATGGTTGCCCAGGCAGGGAGCACTTTCCTGAGCTTCAGCAGGAGGCCTTTGTGCCAGACCGTGTCATAAGCTGCTGTGAGGTCGAAGAACACAGTCCCTGTTTTTAGCTTGCTCTCAAAGCCATTATTGATATAGGTGGTTAGGGCCAGTACTTGTTACCCTGTGCTACAGCCTTTACGAAAGCCGGCCTGGTCTGCACATAGTATTGACTCCACTCCTGGGGATATACGTTGTAGAATGAGGCTTTCCAAGATTTTGGAGGGAACACAGAGCAGGGAAATTGGGCAATAACTTGCTGGCTGTGTGTGATCTTTTCCAGGTTTTGGTATTGCAATTACTTTTGCTGTCCGCCACTTCTTAGAGATTCAGTTCGTATGTATAATCCAGGTATAAAATTTGTATGTGTATGTATCTATTAATACCATTGGAATATGGGGCAAATGAAAGTGAGCCTACAAAGGCCATAATTACATAAATATGATGTCATAAATCTGTATGACTGTGTGATATATAATATGTATGGATTCCTATAAAATGTTAATTAATCATTCTACTTACACCTCCATGACAGCCTTTTAAATCTCAACCTGCCTGTTGTAAAGTCTTTCAGTGATGAAAATGAGAGGCTTCTGTACTTTAATTCAACAAAAAAGAAGTCTTTTTTCACAGATTCTGTGTTTCACAATGATCTTAGTCTTCCCTGAAGAAGGTTCTGCCCCTCACACTCACACCTCCATTTCACAGTCATTTCCATGGACAGAGAGGAGCTTGCACAGAACACATTTCAGTGACAGGTTCCCCTCATTAAGTCACCTGTCACTTCAGGACCATTATAACAGCCTTATATTAGCATCACCTCTCCTCCCCATTGAAGCACCTGGAGGCACACTGTGAACCTACAGGTTAATGACAGCCAACACATCTCAGCCACTTCTGCTTTACACAGCAATACATCACATCGCTCATAATGGATTGCTGATTTTCATAATGTATGCAACATACACATTGCCAAGTGGTGTGATGTATTACACTAAACACAAAATTACACCTACTGCAATACATAATCAAACACCAAATGTTCTCGTGGACTGTTGTGCTCAGTTGAAAGAAGAAAGAGTCAATATCTCTGCATGGTAACTTATCCAACAACATACATACTAAGAATGCTCAGTGATAATGCAATTGTTATTTCTTGGGAACATTAGATACAGTAAAGATGTCTCCAGATCGTTCTGTACATTTCAACTACATTTGACATGCTTTGAAGGGTCTGGAATTCAAGACGAATTGCTCTGCTCCACACATTGAACCATGACATTTACAATTTGCAGTGTAGACTTTGATTGCAACGGGGGCGAGGTGTCAAAACTGGAAAGCATGATAATGGTTATACTTCTGGTAGTTTATGGGCCTACAGTGACCCTGGCATCTGTTAACCTTGCCACCTCTGTCTTATAAATCCTATTCTGAGAGGTTTATAGTGCTCATTTGTCAAGCCTTACCAGTTGTATTCAGTGGGTGGAGCTGTAACACATACAAACCATATGGTGATAAATTTTGCATCTATTGAGTGACTACAGTACAGCTGCACTGTCAGATGTCCGCATAGTAAATGCCACAAGAAATCAGTAATTGGAATGATCATGCCCCTAAGCATAGAGGCTGTAGCTGAAGGAAGAATTTGTGACAACTGGGAGATAAGTGTGTGTGATTGAAAAGAACATGTTTGTGTCTGAACAAAGGTCTGTTATGTCCATCAAAGGTAATGTCTGTGTCCAAAGGAATGTGGATGCCTCTATGCCAGCCAAAGCCCTGCCTTTGTGGGTTTGTGTCTGACATCCACTGTTTTCACAGCTGCTCTAAGCAGTGCACTTCATTACATCTTAAATCACTTAAAAGATCAGAATCATCAAAAACCCCTTCTGCAGCTAATTCAACCTTACTGTGTGGATCATCTAGAGAAAATAAGGGCAAGCAAACCTCTACCATCTGATTCCAGTCCAGTAAAGTGCTGTGCTATCTGCTTTGCCAGTCTATGTTTGCCAGGCTGCTATTGCTGCCTTAAATTGCCAATATTACATCAGGAAACAAATGTATATTCAAAGACCTTAGTGCAGCTTTTTGAAAGTACTGGTAAACACCATACCACAGATAAGAATCTTATGTTCCACACCATGTCCAGTTCATGAAGATTTGAGCAGAAGCATTCTCATAGAGGCAGATTCCACTTTGTAGGGTGTATGAAAGCAGCAACAGGGATTAGGCTCAATAAATAAGGAGGGATAAGTGGGTCTTGTCCTGTGTTTGGTTCCACAGAGAAATAGGCACACGGAGACATGACACACAGCTTCACAGTGCTATTGATTCTCCACTGGTCTCCAGGCTCCTTTGCCTTTCATTCAGGCTGCCTGCCAAGTTCTTCTGACCAGGAGGCCTTGCTCTCCCAACGTCTGCACGTCTGCTTAAACACAATCAATGGGCCATCAGCAGGGGAGAGAACATACACCACTGTTTTAACTTCCACAGAGTCTGCATCAGGGAAATTGAAAGTATAAGTAGCGGAAAGGTATCATGATACCATGTGGGCATAAAGCATCATTGACTATCAGAATGAAATCAAATGCTTTCACAGGCTTAAAATGGAGGTTCCAGTGAGTAACACCACCGCCCGTCTTTTAAGAGCTTATTTACAGCCAAATGAAAAGACTACCCCATTCATACGAATACACATTTGTAAGACGTCAGTCAGTTTTTCTGCATGCCGAGCTCTGAAACAAACTGTCCCCAATACCTCAATTCCCCTGATCAGATAAGAATTTGAAGGTTACTGGAGGACAGTGCAACAACAGATGTTTTCTTCACCTCAGTGTATTTCAATTCTATTCCACAGGGGTTGCATGAGATGCTTAAACGCACACCTTCAGACAAAGATAAATTATTAGAGGGAGCCGAGTAAGTCTTTCAGTAGTGGGTATTCAAGCCTCTTCACTGGTGGTCCACTATGCAGCATTCTGCACCATTGCAAGGCTTCAGTTCAGGTTGCAAATCTATCATCCAGGCTGTCATGGTTCACAATGGAGTGACAGAAATGTCCCCATTACCAAGGACGTTTTGTTTTGTCCTGGCACAACAGAACATTTTTTTCAAATCCATCTTTAGCAGCACCAGGAGGATCCTGAGCTGAATGCATCAACATCTTTATAGCTCCCTAAATATAAATAATGCACCCACTTACACAACTCATTGTTCATCTGTTCTTTGAAACTGATAGTATGACAAATGCAGCATTACATCTGAGGTGGCAGCTTCAATCATTGGATCATGCATATCACTAATTATGCTTTCATTGGTCATTTCAAGGGTGAGCAGTAGTTAGACCTGTATTGAGTGAGTACAGGGGGAAGCTTTGTATACCATGTGAAAACCACCAATGCATAGAAAGATTGCAGATAGAGAGAGGATGGCCTAGTGACAGATATAAACAAGAACAATATGTGTCTGCAGATCTTAAGCATGACTAGGTGCAGAATGGCTGCATCAATGCAGATATGAAGCCAGCAAAAAACAAGAAGGAGCAATATTAAAATGTCAAACATACAAGTTAGCATGTTTGAATCTCAAGATAACCCAGAAATGACAGAAACCTGAGTGTGTTTAAACTTTATATTGGTAGAATTCTGCCTTATTCATCTGATGCATATGCTTTAAGCCGCATGCATACACACATTCACACCTACAAATATAACAATGTATAGTGATAAACACACAGCTAGTGGCAATTTGTTTTCCAATGTTTGATCTATTATGCAAAGACTTTTAAATTACGACAACATTACTTCAACAGGACCTCGTTTATGTGTCGTCTATGAAGAGGAGGGCATAAGGACTGACAGTGCACAACCTCACACATGCAGCAGTAGGTAGAGAAGCAACCAGGATATTTTCACACACGTTAGGAACTGACTGATTTTTAAATGCCGCATCCATGATATTCACTTGTTGAGATAAAAACAAAACAAAACAAATAGCATCCACTGTCGTGCTCATTCACACTTTTCAGCACCTTGGAAAGCGCACCGCCCGAGATTGCCGAGTCGGGGTGAATAATGGTAATAATAACAATAATAACCCACGCCCAGCACCTAAGCGGTTGAGTGCGCCCATCAATACAAATTAATTCAATGTAATCGTCTTAAGTGCGTTTAATTATTTTATGCTACATCAGCACATGGTGCGGCTGATGTTGCTCACGAGCATGAAATTTGCGTTCAAAATATTTACAGTACCTCAGTGAGAGGAAGGCAGGGGAGCTGAGAGAAGATGAACGAGAGGCAGAGGGGAGGCGGTGTAGGAAGTGGAGCCTGTGTGTGCTTGTGTTACCATTTTGTAAACTACTTTACCCTTAATTCAATCACTGCACTTGTGCCTCAGCTTGGCTTGTAAATCCGTTATGCAGGGTCTTGGCCACAGCGTAGCCTTTTCTTTCGTTGGTCCTATGAGGGCTCTCCTTTAACGAGGATTTTTTTGGAGACCTCTCCTACGTCTGCTGATTGGCCAGGATGTTTGTAGCTACTCATTATGCTAACCTTTAAAAAAGAGCCCATCCAACATAGACTCATGCAGGGACGAGGCCTAACCTTCGGATAAGGGCTGTTTGTGAAGTGAAAGCTCATTGATAGGCAATGAATGGCGCACAGAACCCCGTATAAAGCACACTTTTCCTACTCTTTGATTGGACGAGCAACGCTCGAGGCACTTAATCTACCAAATGGATGCACACCTGTGACCGCTCCACACTCAAAAATTTGAGTTAATTAGGTTCTGCATCACCCAGTGATATATATATATATATATATATATATATTTACCTAGACTACTACCCAGTAATTAGAAAAATTAAAAGTAATGTATTAGTACGTGTTGTTATTGTAATTAAAAAAAAAAACTATAAACGTCTTCTGCATCGGGCTTTGCTGGAAATGTGTGGATTGCATGGCGATAACAAGGCAACTCAGACAATGATTTGTGGTGTAGCCTACTCAATAGCTTATTGGATATTATGAAGTACAGTCACCTACCCCAGTGTCGTCATGGTGACAATGGTGTACCAAAACGCTGCGGGGATGCTGGTGAACTTGCTGGCTGTGGAGCCTTTTTCTGCATAAAACATGACCGTTGCAAAGATAATGATAGCCATGGTGAGGGAAAATAGTAGGAAGCCCAGCTCAGAGGCGCAGCTCTTCAAGGTGTAGCCTAGGATGCGCAATCCCGCGGAATGCCGGGAGAACTTGAAAATCCGAAAGACCCGGAAGACTCGCAGCGTGACGAAAGCGCCGCTCACCTGGTCATTGTCGGTCATGACCAAGCCGATATAGTAAGGCATGATGGCGACCACATCAATGACGCTCATCACACTTTTCATGAACTTGTAGCGGCTTGGAGCTGCTATTAAACGGAGGAGATACTCGATGGTGAAAATCATGACACACGCAGTGTCCAAACAAAAGAAGGCAAGGGCGTAACGGTCTCCACAGGACATCTCTTTTGACCTGTTTGGCAAAGTACCACACGGGACCGTCTCCACTACATTGGCCATCACTGATATGGCAATGAAGAAGCCTGTGACATAGTAGAAGACCAGTGCTAAAGTGCTGGTGTGCGGGTTTTCAAAAGCCCGCCACAGGTACTCCCGGTACGTCAGGTTCACCGGCGTGACGTCATTGTTCATGTCCATCTCCTCGTCATCTTGAAGCCTCTCTGCATTTTCGCGCCTACGGTCTTTGTACTCCTCATAACAGCAGTCCCCGATTATCTCGGGAATTATACCAAAGAAAGCGAGCTCCTCGTCGTATGCAGATATGCATTCTTGGCGTGGATAGTGTAATTTCCCCGTGCGGTAAAAATTTAGGATATGTCTGAAGATGTCAGGGTCACGATCGAAAAAGTATTCGTTTGTCTCCTCGTGGAAAAAGAAGTCTCTCTCCGTGCTCCCCAGCAAAGTGTCCGGGTACCGCTCCAAAGTGTTTCGCCATGTCTGAAATTTGGTTCCACTTACGTTGAGGATAATTAGTCCGTCTTGGGCTTTCCTCTTGTCTTGGGGAGGAATGGGCATCGGGGTACTCGCCACAGGCATCCATCCTATGGCCGCCGCTCGGGCGAAGGGGAGCCATGCCGCTACACCTGCTGCCATGGTGACCTGTAGTGTTTAAAACGACCCTGCTCCGGTTATCACAGTGCTACGGCACAGAGATGAATTGCATCTGCAGGAAGAACAGCAGACGAAGACACCGATAGTTAGGCTCCTTAGGCATCTGGCTTGAATGTGATAAGATAGATACAGACAGACATACATACATTTCCATTCACTTATACTGATACTGCGCATAGCACTGGTGTGTACCACTCTCAAGCCTTATCCACACTGGAACTGTTCAGTTATGGAAGCCTACTTTGCGGCAGAATATGAAATGGATTTCGAGAACGTCACCCATCGATAAGCAAGACTGTTTTTTGTTCAATAAAAATCTAATGGAAAAACCCACCTTAAGAAATGCTGCTCTTTCAACTGCATCCAGGGGGAGTTTAATAAAATACCTATCCTTGGAAGAGAATATTTGCGATTCTGCCACCCATATATGTATCGCTGCAGCCAGACAATAGAGAAAAACGGCACAATAACGTCGCATCAACAAGTTAAACAATTCAAGCTACAGTTTCTCGGCATTCGTCCGAGCGCGACCTTTCCCTCTTCGTCAGTTCTTGCCGTCCGCAAGGCGACGGCGCTCAGCTGCATGCGTTTTTTCCCCTTTCGTTGCTGCTACTCCTCAGTAAACTCCTTTTCCTCTTGTCGACTGCAAGACCACCCTCCCTCCCCCTCCTCCTTTTTACCGTCAAGCCCCGACTGTGGAGAGAGGGGAGTAAATCATATGCAGAGGGAGAGAGAGAGAGCGAGAGAGAGAGAGAGAGAGAGAGAGAGAGAGAGGGAGTGTGTGTGTGTGACAGAGAGAGAGAGAGAGAGAGAGAGAGAGAGAGGGAGTGTGTGTGTGTGACAGAGAGAGAGAGAGAGAGAGAGAGAGAGAGAGAGGAGAGGAGTGGTCCTTTCTGCATCCCGAAATTCCTCTGTGCTTCACTGTAGGGGGAACTAATCAATGCGTAATGGTAGTCTAAGTAGGCGGCATTTCTAAAAGCAAAGTGTGTGTGTGTGTGTGTGTGTGTGTGTGTAGCGTATTTGCGTGTCTGTGTTTGTATTCTGCGAACATCATAATTGGATTTACCGTGCTCTGGTCTACTTTGACCGTTAATATGGAAGGTCCTGTTTGAAGTCGTGAGGTCGTGCTGTATTTTTTTGTTTGTTTTGTTTTTTTTTTCTAAAGCCACATTATTGTACGAAGTCCTTTGAAGTTTCCCTGTGGTCTTTATGAAAGAGAAATATAACAAGTGTGATTCAGTCTAGGGAGTAAGAGCGATGTCTTTCTCCCTTCAGACACTTTAGTACATTACACCTTGGGCATGGTTCGTTGGCAAAAAAAAAACTGCAACATGCAGATGCCTCGGTTTGCTGTTTTTTCTGCACTAACGTAAATGTAAGGTTTTCAGATCGGCAGCAAATTGTGATCAATAATGTTTTTGAATCGCATTGGTCTGTGATGCTGCGGAGTTACACGGCTTAAAGGTCATCATCATTGGGCTACACCGCTCCACTGACATTTTCCCCAAATAACCATAATCAATGAAATGCCTCTCGTGTCCCATAATGGGAGTCAAGATATCTGTGCCCACTGTGGAGTATGCGTTGTGGCTTGGGACCATATTTGCCTTCAGGTATTAGAACGTAGAGAGCGTGTTCCCGCGCGGTCGTGAACAGACCCGTTTTCATCGTTTTTGTCTTTCAGCACCGTGGACAGCACCCGAGCTTTCAGCGGCTCGTACAGGTTACAGCTTTTCATGCATATTGTATTGCATGCAGTCACTCAACTGTGGGTCTTTTACATGGCTGCTGAACTTCGACCAATGGGATGCTCCTTCCGATTGTAGACTACTAGGTACAGACTCGTTCCCTGTGGAAAAAAGCTGTTAGGCTTATCCAAACAGGTGAGTAGGAAGGGGCTATGCACTTTCCTAAAGGACAGTTCGATAAGTCTAGGCAAGGCAAAGCAAGACAAGGCAAGGCAAGGCAATTTTATTTGTATAGCCTGTTTTTACAAACAGTTTGTCTCAAAGGGCTTTACACAGCATCATGACAACTTCCTCTGCCCTTAGACCCTCACATCGACTGAGGAAAAACTCCCAAGAAAACCCTTTAACAGGGAAAAATGGAGAAACCTCAGGATGAGCAACAGAGGAGGGATCTTTCACCCAGGACGGGCAGACGTGCAATAGATGTTGTATACAGACAAGAAAACAATTTACAACATGGAATATGGAAAACATGGAAATGGAATAAGTCAGTTAACAAAAAATGATGAAGGAAGCTCCTGGTGGGCAGGGAGAGAAGGCCAGCTAACTGGATGCTGAAGGACACATTAGATGTTGCAGCAGTCAGACATGTGGCCTTGTACCTCCCAGATCTTTAGCCAGACTGCACTCACACCCAGCCACTGGTCCCCTGTGGCACAATGCTTGGATTTTGTAGGATGAATAGACAGGACTGTCCCATTAGTGTATGCTGACGATATCAGAGCACACTCTATGTTCCATTCGAGCAGTCACGCCCAGGGGCTATGTATTCATTAGGGCATTTAAATATTCCAGCAGTTGCCAAATGGCACCAAATACAGCCATCTGAACTGAGCGTGATGCCAGACTATAAGCTTGTCAGAGCAGAGATAGCAGAGATAGCCTTAGTGATTTAATTTAAAAAGGTAGGGAAAGTGGTTATTTAGCATCCACATATCCTGGTAATTTAAGCAAAGCAATGCAATCTGGTGAAAGACTCTGAATTTTTGGTTGCTTGTGTTTTGTTTTTGTTTTTGGGCAAAATATGCTATGTTTGTTCACCTTTGGTCTGTTATATCTGGTCTGGCTTTGGTCTGCGTCTGTATCAGGTGATGACATACTTTATAAACATGATCTATTTCAAGATGTTCCAAGGTCATTTCAGATTATTGGTGTTGACACAGTGCTGTGCAGATGATTTAATTAAATTGTCTGTGTGTTTATGGATTTACTCTTTGAATGATGTAATTAACACGTGCCCTTAACAAGGTTGAACTGCTGATTTGGATGCAAAATGAATGTGCAAGTCTCAGTTTTCAGGGGCTTCCAGTAATAATAATACATAATCAGTCTGTAGTCCTGTCTAGCCAAATAGTGCTTGCTGACATTTTGAACTTGTACCACTGAAATGATGCTAAAGCCCCTGGGATTAGGTTGTGCAACAGGATATATTTGGTAAACATGTCCTTAAGTGTGCTCAGTGTTGTAACGCAAAGGCACAGACCCAAAACCAACACACACACACACACACACACACACACACACACAGATACATACACTGGCTGTCTGATAACCCTTTGGCATCCGTGGAGGCTCTCACATACACAAAAACATTTTTTTTTTTTTTTTGATCCAGTGACAGTGGCAGTCTGTCCACTGTAGTACACTGATGCAGCCCACTCTGCAGCCTGTTTTCTGTATGCTATATTTAGTCAGGCCCGGCTCAGTGATTGAGATGATGAAACAGATGAGTCCCCTTCGCTGGACATATGCCAAGGTTTGTTAAGGAGGAAGTGGCAACTTGCATTTGATGCAGGTTATCAAAAGGAAAATTCTAAATATTTGAAAATACTGAGGTGATATTGAAAATTTAATCCTGAAATAACAATGAGTGGAATGGATCATCTGCAGCAGAGATATTTGCTTCAATGCCTACAGTGGCTTTAAAGACAATAATGTAGAACAGTGCAATGCACTGGGGCAGTAGTGGGACAGAGGTCTAATTTAATCTTATAATAAACTTTCTTTTTATGGAGCATTTCGAGTAGATGCAAAGTTCATGACAAGCGATAAAAGGATAATAAATAAAAAGCCAATAGAATGAGCAGTAAAAATCCCAGAAAGGGAGAGACAAATAAAACAGGCAAATTACACACTAGTACCCTATTTCAAGCCTGGAAACTCCCTGTCTTGTTTTATGACATAACTGCTAATAAAGTCATGAATCATCCTCATGACCTCTGGGCGCAATGACATGCTAATATCCTCAGGTGAACATCCCACAGACACACAGTGCATGTCCCCCACGACATCTCCCTCAGCTGCCTCTGCCGTTCCTCATAATGAGTTATTGACCCCCTGTGAATGTGTAAAATAGAGTAAGTCCTCTTGGCTCTTTATTGCATATGGCAGCTGATGTGTTTCTGCCCACGTCTCTCTATGTTCATATGTGTGCATGTGTGTGTGTGTGTACACTGTATACCCAAGCAAGCACTCGTGTAAAGTTATTTATATTTGTTCATGAGTGTGTATGCTGTGTACTGCAGGGAAGGGAGTTGCCAGGAGTGGGAGGCTGATGTTTGCACTGAGGACTGTACGAGTTTTATCCTTGTCAGGATTGCTGGGATAATCTGTAATTTAACAGCTACTGGTTGTTGTAAATCTGCAAATAGAGCATAGGGGTGTGTCAGGTTCAAAGCATGCAAAATGCTACCTGTATTTCTTTAGTACTTGAGGCACATTCAAATTTGCGCCTTCACTCCCTGCTGCCACTGGAGAGGAACAACTGGTGTGAATGGTGCCATTACAGCTACTAAACAAATAAATTAGTGGTTTGAATATGATCTTACTCCTTAAGTGATTCTAGTGTTTATGTACAGTCTACTCTGGATGGGAGACAAAGATGTAGGGACAAGAGTTTCACACACTTGCACGTTTTTAATTTTCACCCAGCTCCTTCTCACTGTGTCTATAGGGAACGTAGCTCTTGTCATCTGGTAAAGAGGTATAGAAGGGATTAGAGGGGACAGGGAGGTGTCTGTCACTTTGAGGACTTTTACCTATAGCTATTGTTCATACTCTGCTGTTTGAAGAGTCCTTGAGAACAATATATCATTGCACCATTAACTACCACTGCAGAAGGGTACATATCCTGGAAAATGTAAACCAAGGCCAAGAAACTAAACCAAACAATACGTTCCTATATCTCGCCTTTATCTCATGATGTGAAGTTAAAATCCCTTAGACAGCATGGCACCTGGCTGGCAAACCCTCACTGAAACAGAAATTATCTTCCATGGACAGCATTTACCACCTCTTCTGTTGAACACAACTGCCATTGCAGAGATGCTGAGTATATGCTATGTGATCTATTTATATACATTAACAATAACCACACAGAGTTCATCTTGGTGTGCACATATTTGTGTGTTGTAGCAGTTTCATTACCTGCATCCAAGATAGATAAAATAGTATATGATATAATGTATATCAGCAGTGGAATCATATTTGTTTGGTAAATATGAAGTAGAATGTGTTCAGAAGCTATTTTTTTTTATGTGGATATGATTTCAGTTATCATTCAAGATAATCTGACAAGGGTGACAGTTCATAAATACCCTCAAGGTCAGGCCAACAGTATTTTCTCCACACTCTCCAAACTTCTTACTAATCCCTAAACATATATTCTACTTGAGTTTACGCCTTCAGCCCTTGCCCACAGGGACCGTCTCTGAGTGTTATGCTAGGATAAGCTTTAATTCCTAGATCACTATCACCATCAATTGAAAGCAACTGCCAGGGAGGCAAAGGGTCAGGAGGGGATTGGACATGGTAGCTGGGTTGTTTGTTTGGGCAGTGGCAGTGTGGGCTTCTCCTGACGTCATTTGTCGGGACTTGGCATTGACTGGCCTGACCAGTGACATTTGCTTTCCCACCATGTGGCCCCTGCACTTTGAGGCCAGATGGCAGATGATGTCTCCAAAGCAGATGACACACAGGGCACACAAATGCACAGACACGCATGTGCACAGACACACACACACACACACACAGCTACATGCACACATTCAGTGTTCACAATCAACTTTCCCTTTACTAAGCAGAGAGAGGGTAGCAAAGCAACAGATCGATTGTCACCCAAAATAATTTAAAGTCCTGATAGAATGCCAGAAAGTAAACTTTGGGAAAAGTGGATGTATTATGATTGGAGCTGGGTAGATCGATGTTTTCTTTTCTGTTTGAGGCTTAGCTTGTTTGTTCGGGGTGAAATATCATCATGAAGGCACATAACACAGCTGCTCCACCTCTCCTTTATCTGGACTTCTCTCTGTTTCACATCCCTGCCTTTTCTTTTTCTTTTGTCCATGCCCTAGACCCAAATGAGGGAATCATCAGTCATCAGTTAGGGTTCTTATTCAGTGGAACAACCAGTGAACTAAGGTTTGTCATTGGACTTCATATCTCGTGATATAGTCCAAATACCCAGGGAGACATGAGTTGAAAAACAAACAGAGGCTTTGCATGGTGTATGAAAGTATGGCCTACTAACCTTGTTAGGAGGAGGCAAATCAATTTACTCATTTTGAAAGTTTTATCAATAATACACATCACAGCTTAGAGGTAGATGATGGCTTTCTCTAAATACATCAGTAAACTGTGATAAGCATTGGCACTGTAATCTAAAGCTCCTTTAGTAAAATCATTTATGCTTTGCTAAAAAAGCACACTAATCACACAGTCACAGGAAATTATAGGGACACATAATTAATGGCAGGTAAGCACATGTTGATCAATCTATAAGAAGGCCCAGTGCGAGGAGCTGCTTTCATTGTGTGACTCAGACATTTTAAATGAGCAATTATCTTCTGTGGGATGAGAGTCCAAGCATTTGACCAAACGACTGCACAGGGGGCTAGGGGTGATGTTCTACCATTGACAATCAAGAGAATAGCTCTTCGTATAGTTTAGTGCTAAGATTAGTTACAGGAAGACATAGCTATTGGCTTTCTTCAAAAGGGCTAAATTATATATTCTATAATTTTATATACTCACCAGCACCTCTAAAACTCATTTAATAACACAAGTTTAATCCATAAAAATTATATATATATATATATATATATATATATATATATATATAAACTAAGATAACTATTTCCCCTTGTTTACAGTCTCCGTATCAAGCTGAACTAACCACTGGTGGCTGGAGGCTTGAATTTAATGAAGAGATATGAGTGTGGTGTCACATACCTAGAATCAGGATATCTTATTATCAGCATCTATTTTGTGAGTAAGGTATTAATGGGGAAACACTACACCATTGTTAGCAATAAGAGCACTCATTCAAAATGAAAACCCCAGTGCTTAGGCAGTGTCATAAACTGCATTGAAGTTCCACTGAGCATACCATTGCCTTACCCATTAGAGAAAATCCTTACATGTACCAGCTTGATACAAAGATAATGATGTATTTCAGTCTTGCGTAAAGAGCAATATAGTAAATTAATGGATGAGCTCCAATGAATAATGAGATAACCTGCCTATTAAAGATAAGTTGAGGTGTTGAGGTCATCAGCTCCAGAGCAGCTCCTATTGGACGGCAGCTCAATTTAAGTGGGGGTGGACTATCCTTTGAGATTTTTTTAATTAATCAAAGTCCCCAATTTAAACTCAACTATTTTACATTCAAATGTATCTGCTTGTCTCGCACATGCAAAGCCCTTGTGTGATGTGAGCCTGTATCTTAATTACTCTGAGATCACTGATACCCCCCCCCACACACACACACACACACACTCCTCTTGAAGAGACAGAAAATCATTTTATAGCTGAGAAGATAAGTCTCTGTTCTCCCTTTAACAGGCCCCATAACCAAAGCACATCTGACAGTGTTGTAATGACAGACAGGCAGCTAAGGGCCTCATTCCGATAATTCTTCAGCTACATACTAATAATAAGCCTCACCACATTTGTGATGAACTTCCAATTTAGCCTCTGCAAAGATATAACAATTTGAAGGCAAACATGTATTGTTACAATTTTTTACTTTTGGTAAAACACAATTTCAAAAACTATGGGTCCATGAATGAACTATAATTCAAATGCGTTGTTCGCATCGTACCATTAAAAATGCCATTTATAGGGGTACTTCCGATTTCATTGACGTAAGACGTGCATTTTGAAGCATGTTGGCTATAGCGATCAATTTAAGATGAGCAAAACAAAATAAATACAAACTCGCAACAAATAGCCTAAATAATCGATATAATTCATGAATGATAGAAAGTGATATTATGGCTGAGAGGTCCCTGCATCCCTGTAAAGGCATCGTGTTGGAGTCGTGCGCTGAGACGCTGCCAACTTCATGAGGCGAGTCCAACTGTGTGTTGTGGTGACTTCATCACTGCTGCACTCATGAGGTAAATCACACGTTATGATGTTGTTGACTTTATCAACCTCACTTCTCCAACCAGTGTTTAAATTGTTGACAGTGTAGCTAATGGCTAGCTTCAAGAGATAACCACGCTAACAATGCTTATTGGTTTACAATGTAAACTGGTCAGCTGTTGTATGCTAACGTAAATCATTTGTTGTTATCGGCTGTTTTGCACCTCATCTGAATATTTTACTCATCCAGAAATGAGAAATGTCGACATTTATGTTAGAAGTGATTTAACTGGGCCCTAACCAGTCATATAAGTAATGCTTAAGAGTGTTTTGATATGCGTTCTTAATTTAATAAGCTCTAATATGGTCTGTGTTGACAAATGTGTATGTTAACAGCAATGTGTTGTTGAGAAAATAAAATATTAAATGCCATGTGTCCCTATGTGGCAGACCTGGGTCCAGTCCACTATGAGCTGATGCATGAACTCGTCCTTTGACAGCACCAGGATAAGCTGCAAACAGTCAGAGCTAGTAAGTTGAGAGTAACATTTTGATCATCATATTTGCATTGACATGACTCCATTATTTAATCGATTTATAATGTGTAATGTTATTGCCCTAGTAGATCACTGTGCTCCCAGAGAGCAGGTGTGTTCCCAGTGTCTGTACAACCAGACTGGGAGGCTTCAGCTGCTGGGCTCCTAGTGTGGAACCAGCTCTCTCCTTGGGTCAGAGAGGCAGGCACTCTCTCCACATTTAAGTCCAAGCTTAAAGCCTTCCTCCATGACACGTCAGTGAAATAGGAAAGACATCTAAAAATTGCATTTTTCATGGTACAACGTGAACAACACATTTGAATTATACTTAATGCACGGACCACTATGGCCCTTTTATCAAAAACACAAACATGCTCACAAAATAAAAAATTTCAGACATCGTCCGGGTACCAAAGTATAATCCATTTTCATGTCAAAAATGAAAAATGAGAACACACAGCATTTTTTCACTTTTGTTTTAAACCAAAAACGGAAAAGCAGATTTTGCTGTCAGAATCAAAAAATGAAAAACAAAAAAAACAAAAATCAAATAACTGCCCAAATTTGGTTTCTACAAAATCCTTTTTTCAGTTTTTGGTTCTCTTTTAAGAATATGACCAGAAGCGTAGGTGAAGAGTAACAATGTCAAAATAAAAGAAGCCTGCTATTTTATTAGTCAGTTTACACATAACTGTATGGACTCAAAACAATACAAGCATCCCTTCTTCTGTGGCTGTTGCACAAAATAAAGATAACGGATTAAGCCAGGGTTTCCCTGTTATTCTGGCTGAATTTAGCTTGGACTCGATTGTGTGAAAGCAGAGGCACATATCTTACCATGGAGATTTATTCTTTGCAGCCAACCTGTTCCCAACCAGGTTAACAGCCAAGCTTAAAGGGATATTCCAGTGTAAGTTTAACCCATGGTCTAACACAATGGTTCCCAACCTTTTTACCTTGAAGCCCCCCTGCTTGTCTGCCAGGCTCCTCCATCCACAACCCCTGCCTGCACACATACACACTTTTACTCACAAAAATACAAAAACAGTTGAGGTTTTTGCTCCTATTCTCTTTGTCTAGACATCATTTTGATTATCCAATTGGACATGTTATTGGATTTGTTATGTTAATATGCACAAATACACTTTTGACCTCAGAACAGACAAAGCTCTGTGGACCCCCTGAAATCTGACACCCCCTGGACCAATGGGAACCAATGATCTAACACACTGTGACACAAAGCAAGACCCCCCACCCCCCACCCCCCCACCCCCACCCTGCCTTCAAGAGATCAAGTTTGCTACCAAGTTATTTTGCTATTGTGTGGTCTTTGCTGAAGTCACTACAACTACAGAAGTTTGCGGTCAGCAAACGTCATCTCTAAAGCGGGGGTCTTACTTGGTGTCACGGTGTGTTAGACCATGGGTTAAATTTACACCGGAATATCCCTTCAACTTATCCTGTGTTGTATTGGTTCAGTCGGCTGTCAGTCTATGTATTACAGTTTACAGTGGTCTACTTTTTATTAATGTGCATTCAGTGAAGAAGCTGTCATCATTTATATAAAACCAGTTTCACGATAGTTTTGCTGACTTGTTTGAAGACTGCTGTTCATATTGCTATCAGAAGCTGTCTACATATTAGAAATTGTTGATGATGTTGCAAAGGTGGTTTTGTTACATTTCTTAGGAGAATTGAGTCTTTTCCTGGTGTTTTATAGGTATATTTTATTTACCTGTAACACAAGCACAGTGGGGCATTAATCATAACAACATAAATGGTTATGCTCTCAGACGTTACATGGTATGTGCCTAACAACACTGTGCCCACTCACACCCGCATTCACACTGACACTTGGACTCACACTCCCATGGACACTGACATTCAAACAGACACTCACACTTATCCCATTTCCACTTAGCGCTAGTGCTTTGTACTAGTGCTAGTTTGGAGCCAGTGTCTGAATTTGCACTGGTTCTTTGCTTTTCCACTGCTTAAGCACCAGCTCCTGGCTCTCAAAACTAGTTCCTAGCAAGCACCGACTCCTTGCTGGTCTAGAGCTAAGAACCAGTTCTTCCAGGGTTGTGGGCGGGGTACCTGACCAACAGGACAACAAACCTTCAACAACAAACACCCTGATTGGTTATTGCATGACAGTTAACCCCTTACACAACATTTCCTCCTTTTGAGTAAGAACAAACACATTATCAACTACTGATTAACAATGCACCTTTGTTTTCCTTATTACTGAATACATGCATAAATCCTCCTGAACCATAAAAAACTCAAAATGACACAATAATAATGTGTGGCTTTCTTCAGTTCTAATAAACTCACACCAAAAATCACGTCCAATATATGTGTGACTTTCTCTTTCTTTTTTTTTTAAGCCCAATGAGGTCTAGTGTCTTTATATGTCCATTCTCATGGGCGGAAGTGAGAGTCTGCCTGACCTTGTTACATATATATTGCGTTCAGGTGTCTGTATGGTTTGTGTATTTGCATTATTTCTGAGATTTAGCAATCCATACGTAGTCCAACTACCATCAGCCAAGCCAGCTGACCCTGAAGAAAACAAATAAAATGCTTTTATGTAACTCAAATATGACATATGTTATACATAAATACTAATTAAAAGAAAAAAAAAATTATATTTACATTTTCAATCGTAGCCTAGCTATCCTAAAACACACCATCTCTAGCATCATCAAAGCCAACATGCTGCACACATGACAATGTTATACCAACAAAGAATAAAATGTATTGAGGAAAGACTGATAGTTATCTAAATTTGCTTGCAGATGTCAGATAACCTACCTGCAATCACTGCGAAAATGTCCTTTTGAAGTGAAGTGAAGCAACAGTTGGAGAAAGACCAGCGCTATTATTTGAATTTCCCCCTGCAAATAAAAGAGGAGAAGAAAAAAAAAAAAACAGGAATGACATCACTGAATCCATGCATTAAGTAGACTGAGGAGAGCAGCAGGTATAATCAGTCTGAACTGGTTAAACTAGCACACTCAACTTCTACTTTGTTGTAATTAACATGGTTGTCTTTGGTTGACCATTTGTTCCATTATAACAAAAGTGGATTAGATATGGTGCCAACAGGAAAAACCTTCAGGAAAAAAAGAAATGTGCAAAACCTACCAACTGACACGATGCCGAGCGATGGTGAAGGTAAGGTTAACATAAGGTTTTTCTTTTAGGCATGAAATTAATCTTTGGATGCCTGCTAGGTTGCTGGCCACTCTGGCTCAGTTGAGAAGCCTGGGTGACCGACGTCCTCTTTTCCTTGGGGGTGATGGGGGGTGATGGGGGGGGGGGGGGGGGTGTTAAGAAATTCATGAAAATGTCCGGTTTGTGTGTGTGTACAGTGGTATGAAAACATTTAGGCATCCCTCTGAGGCTGCATAATAATTTACTCTGTCTTCACAGAAAATGATCACATTAGCATGCCATTCATCTTCTAATAAAAAGCTGAGTACTGGGGTATTTTCCAGACAAAGATTTTTGGTGTAGCAATATTAAGTTGTATGAAATTAAATCAGACATAAAAAATAATGATTTGGGCACCCTTGTCATTGTGTTGATTTGAACACCTGTAACTACTTAGAACTGATTCATTGGAACCCAAAATTGGTTTGGTGAGATCATTAAGTCTTGAACATCATAGCCAGGTGCATCAAATCATGAGAAAAGGTATTTAAGGTGGCCAATTGCAAGTTGTTCTTCTCTTTGACTCTCCTCTGAAGAGTGGCAACATGGGGGCCTCAAAACAATTATCAAATGACCTGAAAACAAAGATTGTTCAACATTATGGTTTAGGGGAAGGCTACAAAAAGCTATCTCAGAGATTTCAGCTGTCAGTTTCCACTGTGAGGAACTGAGTGAGTAAATGGAAGACCACAGACATGGTTCTTGTTAAGGCCAGAAGTGGCAGGCCAATAAAAATATCGGAAAGGCAAAGGCGAAGGATGGTGAGAATGGTCCAAGACAACCCGCAGACCACCTCCAAAGACCTACAACATCATCTTGCTGCAGATGGTGTCACTGTGCATCGTTCAACAAGTCAGCGCACTTTGCACAGGGAGAAGCTGTATGGGAGAGTGATGCGGAAGAAGCCTTTTCTGCACACACGCCACAGAGTCGCTTGAGGTATGCAAAAGCACATTTGGACAAGCCAGCTTCATTTTGGAATAAGGTCCTGTGGACTGATGAAACAAAGATTGAGTTATTTGGTCATAACAAGGGGCGTTATGCATGGCGGCAAAAGAACACAGCATTCCAAGAAAAACACTTGCTACCCACTGTAAAATTTGGTGGAGGTTCCATCATGTTGTGGGGCTGTATGGCCAGTGCTGGTACTAGGAATCTTGTTAAAGTTGAGGGTTGCATGGATTCCACTCAATATCAGCAGATCCTTGAGAATAATGTTCGAGAGTCAGTCACAAAGTTGAAGTTACGCCGGGGCTGGATATTTCAACAAGACAACAACCCAAAACACTGCTCAAAATCTACTCAGGCATTCATGCAGAGGAACAAGTACAATGTTCTGGAATGGCCATCCCAGTCCCCAGACCTGAATATCACAGGGCTATAAAATTCCTTAAATATGTTCATATCAACATTATAGACAAGCATGCTTGCTCTTAAAAAAAAAAAAGGACATTCTTGGCCTATTCATTTTCCCTAAAAATTCCTTTGGTGATATGATCAGGTTAGAAAAGTTGCAGATGGCTTAAAACTGCCACCTTTTGACCTGTTGTGAAGTTGCTGTCTGTAACATAAACATGACCAAATTGAAGTAAAGAAAAACTGCGATAATACAGGAATGTTTATATTTCTGTTTGCATTTTTTGTAGTCGTTGAGGTCAAATCAAGCACATGCAATGCCTGCAGCAATGCTGGGTACATTCAGAGGAGATATAAATCTCCTCAAAGAGGAAATGCATCTTCTTAAAGAGGAAAACAGTCTTCTTAAAGAAGAAAACAGAATTCTGAAAGGAGAACAAGACTTTCTAAAAATGAAAGCCACTGACCACACTGCCAATGCCACTAACAAAAAGGGTATACAAAGATATGATTGTCATAACCTTTCCTGTGATGATATTTAGTAGCTGGCCATTTCTTTTTTTTCATTTTTAAATCTATTGTACTGCTACACTTTTATGGTTAAAGAAAAGGGCTCCTATCATGATGGACTCATCTGACTCCGATGATGATACCACGTCTGATACCGATGAGGATTTAGTGGACATCAAAGCAAAGATGCCGAAAAAGAAAACCAGAAAGCATCGTTTGGACGAAAATCCAAAAATATCGACTGGACGAAGAGGTAACTTGCATGTGCCATCACACATCGCACTTAATAAAGCACTGACATACCAGACCCTCTAGGAATTTGCGCTGCTGTGACTATTCATGCAAATTCAACCAATCCCCGTGAATTTTGTGAGATCTGCTACTTTAACAAATCACCGCAACTTTTCTGCAGCTTTGATCAATTATTGTTGTTACCCACAAGACGTTGAGCTATAAACTCGCTTCCTTACGATTAATGATAATGTTGAGTGTTCTCTCAGATTCAGTCAACAGATTTTATTTGCTTTAAAGGAGCATTTTTTACCATATTGCTTGAAATCCCCTTCACACCCAGATTGCAACCAATTAATTAAATGCTCTGACACAAAATTAAAAAAAAAAAAAAAAAAAAAGTCATCTGTGGAATGGACAGGACAGGAAAAACTCCATCCAATCATTTTAACTGACCAGTTCAAATTATTGGATGGAACTGCCATTTATCCCTCCACCCTCTGCATGTACCCCTCCCATGCATGAACAAATTGCACATCCTCAGAGGAAGCAAACCAAAGTCAGAGCTTGGCTAGTTAGATATGCCAGATAGCGTAAGCAACTATCTAATTAGCTAATCTAATCAACTAATCAGCTATGAGAAAATGTTAGCAAAGGTTAGCAAATCAATGCAGCATTGCGCTCGTGAATCCTCGGAAAAAACATTGCATGTTCCTGAGGGGGGAGGTCTGAAGAAAGGGGTTTTTCAAAATGTTGCTTGCTCCACCCTACCTTTAATTCCTGATTGAACTGTACTATCGTACTATTTAACAGATTAAGTTAATCTTAATTACGTCAATTTTAATGAATTATTATAAGTATAACTATAAAGAGTGAAAATCTCAACTATCTTTTGCAATTTTCACTTGATTTTGAAATTTCATTGCAACAAATGCCTAAAAATACTAGAACTTTCATTGCAACTTTTTTTGAAAAGCTGCCGTAACATCAGGCATTTTAGGCCACAACAATCACAAAAAAAAGTCTGCGAAATCCTGGAGGGACTGACAGTACATTATGGTAATCCAAATAAGACAAACTTTTAGGTGCAGTCAATGCAGCAGGGGCAGATGGTGCATTAAGGGTGCAAGATTGCCAACTCTCCTAAAATTTGGAGAGATGAAAATCTCTTTCAGTATAGATACTTTAAGGACACAAGATACAGGACAGGAGGCTTTAACAATGGAATAGAATGTTTCACTTCTGGCACCAATTTTAATCTGAAGTAGTCTTAACAACATCAATAGCCTGTATCTTTGTCATTTTACTTATAGCACTTATGTGTTTTCATACATCTACACCTCACATCTTCACATAGCATAGCTGAAATTTGTAAATGCTTTGCAAGCTACTTGCAGTATTCACATGCATGTGAATACTTGTGTGTGGGGTTTTTGTTATCGCTGTTGTGGTAAGCAGCGGATCAGCTAATGGATTGGTTACATTTTTCAAATACCTGATACAGCTATTTTGTCCATATCTGGATCAATATGTGATTCGAATATCAGATTAGTGCATCCCTACCATCTCAAAGTGTAATACACCCCACTTAGTCACCTCACTTCAGAACCATGAACCACTGTTTTTATTTTGAGCCTTGAATATGTATGAATGACTATTAGGATGTTTGTGTGATTTTGTGATGTTTGTGTGATTTTTGCCTCAATTGTTTTTGATATGTCTCATAGCTTCAAATCCACATGATGTACTGCATTGATACATGAAGATACTTGCAGAAGTGTTGGGCTTGCATGCTGAAAATTTGACATTGACCGGAACACCACTGGTCTCACCGCCATCATTGCAGAAATGAAAATTGCTGATCCAGATAAAATGCCACCCTTTAACAATGGAGACACTCTTGCAGGATATTCAAAAAAGTGCAAAACTGTACTCCATGAAGATGAGGACCTACAGGAAAAAATAAAGTCCATGAAGAAAACGGCTGACCTGCTGCCCATTGCACATAAGTTCAACAAATAAGTTGGTTAGGTTTAGGGTTTTAACAGTTCAGACTGAGTTCAGATTCCATTTAGTTGTCCTTTGTGACTGCTTGGTAACATTAGTAACACACCTGGTAACATTGCAGAAAATACATGGTAAAGGTTAGAACAGATAATATGTAAAACTGAACAGGTTTGGTTTAATTACATAGTAAGAAACTGGTAATACTGTGGAAATAAGCTACACTTCCTTTTACAACACACTTTCATCTTACTTACTTGGAAAATAGACATGTGGATGATATGTAAAACTGAACAGTTTTGATTTAATTACATAGTAGGAAACCGGTAATACGTGGAAAGAAGCCACGCTTTCTTTGACAGCGCACTTTCATCTTATTTACTTGGTAAATAGTCATGTTCTACCTGGTAACACTACAGAAAATACATGGTAATGTTGAGAATGGAAAATATGTAAAACTGAACAGTCTTGGTTTAATTACATAGTAAGAAACTGGTAATACTGTGGAAAGAAACCACACTTTCTTTTACAGCACACTTGCATCCTACTTACTTGGTAAATAGACATGTTTTACCTGGTAACACTGCAGAAAGCTTAATTAGAGAGGATGGCACATGTGCCAGGTAAGTACGGAATACAATCAAGCATGCTAAATGAATGAGCAAAGTTATTATCAGCCAAAGCAGCTCAATAATCTAGAAACTAGATGGACAGGTGAGATACTGGATTATACTCCCAGGTAAATGGGTTGTTATTTCTCTCTTTTTACATAGTAATTGTGCTATTATTTTATTGTAGTTACCGTCATAATGCAGGTAGTATTTACAATTAGTACAATTAGTATTTACTCTGTAGTTACCATCATTTTACCAGTGTTAGTTACCTTGTAATTTCTTTCTTTTTACCTTGTAATTACACAGTAAATACACAGTAATTAGGGGACTGTAAAAGAAAGGGTTACCCTTATGTGGACCCTTCCCTTTAGGTGACTATCTATTGGTCATCCTGGATGAATACTCGAGGTTTCCCTTTGCTGAAATTATGCAATCTACTTCAGTGTGCAAACTCATTCCTGTCACATAGACAAAATCTTTTCAACCGTGGGCATACCAGAAGTGGTGGAAAGTGACAACGGCCCTCCATTCTCAAGCAATGACTTTTCAGATTTTGCAAAGTACCTTGGTTTCCACCACAGAACGATCACCCCCTACTGGCCACAGGCCAACGCTGAAGTCGAAAGATTTAACAGAACTCTAACAAAAGCAGTACACACAGCTACGCTAGAAGGCAAACCATAGAAACAGGAGCTATACAAGGTCCTTAGCAGCTACCGTGTGACCCCTCATCACACCACCAACCGGCCTCCAGCTGAAGTATTCTATGGTCAACCCATGGCAATAAAGCTACCATCCATCTCTCATCCTACAAATGATGAAGGTCTCCGTCTAACAGACAGATTGAAGAAAGACAGGATCAAACACTATGCAAACAAAAGGAGGAATGCATCACACTCTGAACTCAAGGAGGGTGATGTCGTCCTGATACATCAGAAGAAAACAGGAAAACTCATTCAACCCCAGCCCATACAAAGTCATCACAGTGAAAGGAACAATGGTCACTGCACAGAGACATGAACACAAAATCACAAGGCACAGATCACAGTTCAAATCTGAAACACACACAAGAAGTCACACTCACAACAGGAGACGATGATGATGATGACCCTGATAGCCAGATAGCCTGAATAACCTATCAGGCTAGATAGATAGCCTGAATAGCCCTGAAGCCAGGAGGACCCCGTGAGGGAAAACAGACGACCCTCTCAAAGACTTTTGTCTGAGCTGTAGCAAAGGCTATGAAAAGTGATGAGACATTGACAAGTTCCCACTACAGCCTCTCATCACAGTTATGTTTGTGTTGCTCATTAAACACCTCTAACAGGTGTTTAGAAATGTTCAGAAACACTATTTTCAGTTATTCATTTAATGTTATATACCTGACAATTGAATTAATAGCACACCACTGGATCATAGTGTAACACCCGTCTCACACACCTATGGGGCAGGGCCTGGGTCGATCTTATGATATTCCCTTTTTGTGCTTATCTATAAAATCTGAGATATTTAAATGAACACCAAACAATACTTGGAATGCCAATACTCTTTTTAGTTGTAGGATTTTTTTTGTTTAAAGTAATAAAAGTATGAAATAAATCACTTGGGTTCAGTGGAAAAAAATAAATAACTTAATATTGAACAGAAATTGTACCCATTTTAAATACGGTTCAGGCACTTGACATTAGCACCAAATATTCTGAAGCATCAGGCAAGCAAATAATGAAATCGATCCCCACACACTCCCATGCCCACACACAACCATAAGTTTCAAAACCACAAGAAATAAAATATTATTCCTATAGCTGGCACTCTTATTTACTAACTGAAAATGAACTGGGTACCCAATGTGTCAGTGGAGCGATGCAGGCCTGGGTCGATGCTCGCATGTGTGGGAGCCAGAAAACCACAATGGCTGCTTCGTGCCACAGCACAAAAAAAACAAAACAATGGACTGTAGTGTATTGATGTGTTGATGGAAAAAATGATCACCGCTGACACGTCTTCTCTCACCGATAAAAAAGACTTAATTGCGGGAAAGAACAATGTCAAAACCTCTAGCCGAATCTGAGGGAGTCTCCAGTGCCAATTGTAGGATGCCCTCCTGTTTAGCTCCAACACACTCCTTATATACCGTTTCTTAGCGCATTCCTTAGAGAGACGTCACCATGCATATGATTGATGACCTCTGACCTCACTATCTAAACTTTCAGGCTACAGAAACATCTGGTGTTTATGATTGTCTAGTGTTTTGTTTTTTGACTTTGTGACCAAAAACACCTAGCTCATATAACTGTCTAAACAAAGATAAAACAGGAGGCCCTATATGGCACAGAAACATAAACAGAGGAAAAAGGAAACACAAGTCATATAAGTGGAGAGGGGGTTCGGACACTACATATTTCCCCCTTCGAAGCTCATAGAGTCTTGGATACAAGAGATAACATATACAACAATTTCTAGAATGTGAGAGCGAAAACCTGTCAGGCAACCCTTATCATAAATTACCTTCAAACAATCTGGACAAGAAATTCTCTCATGGTCCCTCTGCCTTAGGCGACCACTTATTAGCACTCCAGGCAATTAAGAAAAAGAAAGGCTACTAAAGTTATATACAGATACATTGTAAGCAAATATACCTGGATACCTCAGAAAATAAAACCCCAAAAATATCCAAAATCAGGCTGGTCAACCCATCAGACCCTCCATTGGACCTTTCCCTGCCTGATTCTGATTTCCCTAACCGCCCTAAAAGGAAAAAACATCTGAGGTTCCATAATATTTGCCCACTAACAGAAACATATAGAGGTTATTGCTTATTAGGTTATTGGATATCTGGATTCCTTCAGGACTTCAGGATCCCTGAACAGCCAACTTCTCATAGTGATCTTCTTTTGGTATTCTTCTAAGGGGAAAAGAGACAATATACCAGTATCTTTGCAGAATGTCAGATACAAACTAGAAACATCAAAAACAAAATAACATGTTATACATAGGAACACGAATTCAACATCTATTACGTAAGGATTATAATTCACTTTGCAGCCAAGCTCTCCTATAGTAGAGGACTGCAGAATAACCTGCTATTCGATTAAGTTTCTAGAACGGATATGTTTCCATCAGTTCTTTTTCCATACCCACTTCTACCCACTACACATTATCCTCCTCTTCATGTTTTCTAGTTAATAATGACATTTGAGCTTGATTTCCAGGCATCACCACTTCAACCCATCTTAATATCATGGCTTTTGCAAAAGTCAGCACTGGAGTACAAAAGCAGAACATCAAGCATAATGAAATAACAACTGCTACTGAGATCTGAGCCAACACTGCTCCCATTGGTCCAAATTTTTCCTGTAACCAAGCATTTGCAGACCATCCAGCTCCCTTTGATGGACCAAATGCATCCTTTATACTCCTTAGTGCATCTGTGACACTCGTCATGTTGTCTGAATTATCAGGGATCAAAGTATAACAGGCATCCCCAGTTAAGTTTAAGGCCATACACAGGCCTCCTTGTTTGGCCAAGATATAATCAAGGGCCATGACTTTTTTGTGTGTTCCTCAAAAATTCAAATCCTGCCATGGTTTCATTTGCAAAGGATTGTAGGGTATACGTAATATTATCAATATAATCTGCCAAAAATGTCACACCATACCATGGGAATAATCCTAAACCCCACTTTTCTGCTAAACTTATCCTCCAGTGGAAAGCCTTCATAGTATAAAATTGTGCCAATTCCCTTTTTTGCCTGCTTACTGGAATGACATTGGATTGACTCTCAGTGGGGGCATGTCCCTGTTGTAAAGCAAAAACCTCATATGGAAGTTTCAGCCTCGCCATGTAACAGCATCCTGTCTACCCATGTGGTAGGAATATATATGCTTTATCAGCACAGACCCACCAAAGTTCTTTAAAATTTCCCATAGTCACGTTTCTGATTCCGCACAGTCAAACTCCTACTCTGTTTTTGATTGGGGGCATGAAAGGTCACTATATATAAATCACCTACCGCTCCACAGTTACATTTTCCAAAATGCATCATATACCTATCACAATCGGATATTCCCATAAACATCCCAAGGCCAATATATGTATTATTCGAGCAAAAACAGTCCTTGGCTGTCACAGGCGTCCACCTCCATTGCATTGGGAAGACTGACATATAGAAGCCAATGGCTCTGGTATCGCTTCTAATATTGAAGGCCATGTGCCAGGAGCTGGAACTCTCACCACAAATGGACCTTTTATCTTCCTTACAGATCTTACAGAATGAGTCAACTGCTGGAACCATAAATTCCTGCTTGCCCACACGTCTGGAATTTTTAATGCCTTAGAATCAAATCCAAAGGCCCTCCATTGTGCAAATTCTACCAATTCATCGCTCACATCTGAGACATCCTCTTGAACTATACCAGATAGATCTGCATCACTTTTTCCCCTGATGTCAACACTTTCATGATTACTACTCTCGTCGGCCTCTGAGTGACATTTCCTACCCGTTTAGAATTCAAAGTAGTCACCTCTGGTTTCTGTGTCACTTCTACTGATTTCTCTGCTATTAAAGAGTCTATTATTAATTCTGAGTTTTTTACCATGACCACCATATTTTGCAAGTTACGTTGCCTTTTATCCCATCTTTCTGGGGTAAAACAACTTTAGATTGTGGCTCTAAGTAGGTGCATGTATATTCCCCTTGATCTTCCAATGTGACTTTCCGCAAACAGAGTGAACAATCTTCCTTTACTCTCAGCCACCACATGTCATTACACAAAACATACTTCCTTTTACTGAGGGGTATAGCATCAACTTCAGGCCCTGCTAATACCACTTCTTCACCACGGATGTTTTCCCACTTTAGAGAATCATCACCACTAGAAGTCCACCTTCCACACTTGCATTGAAGCTGAACTGACTCCCCTAAGGCTACTTCAATAGTAGTCTTCATATCGTTTTGGTTTAACCCTCCTTCTGACTGGCCTTGTATTTCTTGGCCTGGATGAACCTTCTGATTGTCCTGAAGCGACATCATTACCCTCCATAATCTCTGGCATTTTGCATTCCACTGTGGTAGGTCCCGTTGTTTCTGGGGCATGTTGGAAGTCAATGTCATTGAATCTTTCTTTCTGCTCAGTGACTGGAGCATTGCCTGTGGCATCATCAAGAACATCATGAACAAGATCATCACCCCCATCCATAACTTGAACAGTCTCATCTGGCTCCTTTGAGTTGTTGACATTCTGAGTCTGTGAGGGTGGCTCTCCTTCTTTTGGTGCTTTGACAGTGTGATAAATGATACCAAGTCGGAGACTCTTTAACTTGAACTGCCAGATGTGAGGAGGTTTGTAACCTTGTGGCAATCTTTTGTATTGGTAAAAAACTGTCCCTTATAGGTGAACCTGAACAAAGTCTGACTTTCTATACTAAGTGGAATACTGAAAAATGCACCACATTAATCAACACTGTGAAATATGTGGCATTTGGGGGTATTTGGGTCAACAAAGTGTGCGGATCTTGTACTTCTGCTGGAAAATCAGCCACTACCTCATTTACAAACCTCAGGTCATGTACTAGACGATAGGAGTTATCTGGTTTCTTGATAGGCAGCAGCGGCATATTGCTTTGAGAATTTTGAGTTATCGTCAAAACACCTGCCTTCAAAAGCCCTTCAATTTGTGGTTCTATCCCTCGAATTGCCTCTTATGTCAGTGGATACTGATCCTTCCATGGAGGTTTAACTCCAGGTCTGAGTTCCACTTTCACTGGAGGAGCTGATTTCACAAGACCAATATCAGTGCTATGTTGAGACCACAACCTCTCAGGCACTTGCTGTAACATTTCTTCCTTCAAACTGTCTGTGTCTAGATCAGCACTACAAATGGCTTCATGTGTCATTCAGACAGTTTGTGGATGCCCATAACCTTGAGCAGAAATCATAATCTTTAGAAACCACTGGTCCTCACTCCAGATGGCAATATTTTCCTTCATTGGCACAAACACAGCTTCTGCTGCTTCCGCCATCATCTCTCCTATGTGCTTCTGTTCATAATCCCCAGACATCATCAGAGTTGCATGTGGCACACTCTTTTCAATGTCATATTCTCTACTCACGTAATCATTCATGTCAACCCCCACGGCCGCCCCTTGTGGTCCCAGAATTATACGATAAGATAAGATAAGATTGTCAGGCCGATATTTAGGGCAGGACTCAGATGCAGAGAAGGTTCAATGGATTCAAAGGATTCAGGCTCTGGTGCTCACACACACAGACAATGACACACTGGCACAGGACAAAGGGAGACAAAGACCATTTAAACACAAGGTGACGGGAAACAGGTGGAAACAATCAGGGTGGGGCAGACAATCAGACTGGCACAGGAGGAAAGGCAAGTGACCTGAAATGAGAGGAGAGTTACCCTTTCAAAATAAAACAGGAAATGACAGGACCAAAATTCCCAGACAAGACAAACCTCACCAAGGTGTGACAGAGATAAGCTCAACTTGTTTTGGTTGATAATGTAACCATTCTTCAGGATTCGACTGGCTAGAGTCTTTAAAATACTTAAGTGTGCAATGAAATGGATACTCTGGGAATTTTGCGTCAAGCACATTTGCTACAATAAACTTCTTCCATAATTCCACAGGTTCCAAAAACTTTGCACTAAGATCTCCAAGCCAATATACTGAAGAAGCCTCATCATCTGTTGTCATTGGTAGTTGGCAGGCAGTATTATTTGGTATCTCTACCAGACAGCATACACTTTATGGTGCAATTCAATCTACATAGAGCATCCCTTCCCAAAAGTGCAATTGGTGTATGTTCTGATACCAATATAGGAATGGTTGTCTTCTGGTTTTTATAGCAGAGCTCAATTGGCTTTGTAAGACGTATCAGCTGTTTTACTCCCTTGAACCCAATTGTCCGTATGAGCTGACCAGACAGGAAGGTGTATAGCATCTTCAGGCCATATACAGGTGAATGCCGCTCCGCTATCCACCATTACTTCTAATGGTCAATTGTCTACTTTCACCAATATTGTTGAATCTTGTTCTGGCCCCGATACTATCAGCTGACACACCCTTTTGGGCTTTCTGGGCACCCCTACAAACCTAGCTCCGGGCCCCTGTAGGGGTTCACTGGTCCCCGGGTCATCATTGGCCATCCATCCATCCATCCATCTTCCTCCGCTTATCCGGGGCCGGGTCGCGGGGGCAGCAGCCTGAGCAGGGATCCCCAGACCTCCCTCTCCCCAGACACTTCCTCCAGCTCTTCCGGAGGGACCCCAAGGCGTTCCCAGGCCAGCCGGGTGACATAGTCACTCCAGCGTGTCCTGGGTCTTCCCCGGGGCCTCTTTCCGGTGGGACATGCCCGGAACACCTCCCGAGGGAGGCGCCCAGGGGGCATCCGGTACAGATGCCCGAGCCACCTAAACTGGCTCCTCTCGATGTGGAGGAGCAGCGGCTCTACTCCGAGCTCCTCCGGGTGACAGAGCTTCTCACCCTATCTCTAAGGGAGCGCCCTGCCACCCTGCGGAGGAAACTCATTTCGGCCGCTTGTATCCGGGATCTCGTTCTTTCGGTCATGACCCAGAGTTCATGACCATAGGTGAGGGTAGGAACGTAGATCGACCGGTAAATCGAGAGCGTTGCCTTTCGGCTCAGCTCTCTCTTCACCACAACGGACCGATACAACGACCGCATTACTGCAGCCGCTGCACCGATCCGCCTGTCGATCTCACGCTCCATCCTTCCCTCACTCGTGAACCGGACCCCGAGATACTTAAACTCCTCCACTTGAGGCAGGAACTCTCCCCCGACCCGGAGAGGGCAAACCACCTTTTTCCGGTCGAGAACCATGGCCTCAGACTTGGAGGTGCTGATCCTCATCCCAGCTGCTTCACACTCAGCTGCGAACCGCCCCAGCGCATGCTGTAGGTCCTGGCTCGAGGGAGCCAACAGGACAACATCATCTGCAAAAAGCAGAGATGAAATCCGGTGACTCCCGAACCGGACCCCCTCCGGACCCTGGCTGCGCCTAGAAATTCTGTCCATAAAAATAATGAACAGAACCGGTGACAAAGGGCAGCCCTGTCGGAGGCCAACATGCACCGGGAACAAGTCCGACTTACTGCCGGCAATGCGAACCAAGCTCCTGCTCTGCTCGTACAGAGACCTTACAGCCCTCAGCAGAGGGCCTCCGACCCCATATTCTCGGAGCACCTCCCACAGAATGCCACGAGGGACACGGTCGAATGCCTTCTCCAAGTCCACAAAACACATGTGGACTGGTTGGGCAAACTCCCATGAACCCTCAAGCACCCTGTGGAGGGTATAGAGCTGGTCCAGTGTTCCACAACCAGGACGAAAACCGCATTGTTCCTCCTGAATCTGGGGTTCGACTATCGGTCGAATTCTCCTCTCCAGCACCCTGGAATAGACTTTCCCGGGAGGCTGAGGAGTGTGATCCCTCGGTAGTTGGAACACATCCTCCGGTCCCCCTTTTTAAAAAGAGGGACCACCACTCCGGTCTGCCAGTCCAGAGGCACTGTCCCCGACTGCCACGCGATGTTGCAGAGGCGTGTCAGCCAAGACAGCCCCACAACATCCAGAGACTTGAGATACTCAGGGCGGATCTCATCCACTCCCGCTGCCTTGCCACCGGGGAGCTTCCGAACTACCTCGGTGACTTCAGCTTGGGTGATGAATGAATCAACCTCTGAGTCCTCTGCCTCTGCTTCCTCCATGGAAGACATGGCAGCGGGATTGAGGAGATCCTCGAAGTACTCCTTCCACCGCCCGACAATATCCCCAGTCGAAGTCAACAGCTCCCCACCTCCACTGTAAACAGTGTTGGCAGAGCACTGCTTCCCCCTCCTGAGGCACCGGATGGTTTGCCAGAATTTCTTCGAGGCCGATCGGTAGTCCTCCTCCATGGCCTCCCCGAACTTTTCCCATACCCGAGTTTTTGCTTCCGCGACTGATCGGGCTGCCGCACGCTTGGCCTGCTGGTACCCATCAGCTGCCTCGGGGGTCCCCCGAGCCAACCAGGCTCGGTAGGACTCCTTCTTCAGCTTGACGGCATCCCTTACTTCCGGTGTCCACCACCGAGTTCAGGGATTGCCGCCACGACAGGCACCGGAGACCTTGTGGCCACAGCTCTGAACAGCCGCATCAACAATGGAGGTGGAGAACATGGTCCACTCGGACTCAATGTCTCCAGCCTCCCTCGGTATCTGGTCAAAGCTCTCCCGGAGGTGGGAATTGAAGACCTCAGTGACAGAGGATTCTGCCAGACGTTCCCAACAGACCCTCACAGTACGTTTGGGTCTGCCGAGTCTGTCTAGCTTCCTCCCCCGCCACCGGATCCAACTCACCACCAGGTAGTGATCAGTTGACAGCTCAGCCCCTCTCTTCACCCGAGTGTCCAAGACATACGGCCGGAGATCAGATGACACGACTACAAAGTCGATCATTGATCTCCGGCCTAGGGTGTCCTGGTGCCACGTGCACTTATGGACACCCTTATGCTCAAACATGGTGTTCGTTATGGACAAACTGTGACTAGCACAGAAGTCCAACAACAGAACACCACTCGGGTTCAGATCGGGGAGGCCGTTCCTCCCAATCACGCCCCTCCAGGTGTCACTGTCGTTGCCCACGTGAGCGTTGAAGTCCCCCAACAGAACGATGGAGTCCCCAGTTGGGGCACTTTCCAGTACCCCTTCCAGGGACCCCAAGAAGGCCGGGTACTCAGCACTGCCGTTTGGCCCATAAGCCGAAACGACTGTGAGAGACCTATCCCCGACCCGAAGGCGCAGGGAAACGACCCTCTCGTTCAGTGGGGAAAACTCCAACACATGGCGGCTGAGATGGGGGGCTATGAGCAAGCCCACTCCAGCCCGCCGCCTCTCACCATGGGCAACTCCAGAGTAGAAGAGAGTCCAGCCTCTCTCAAGGAGTTGGGTTCCAGAGCCCAGACTGTGCGTAGAGGCGAGCCCGACTATCTCTAGCCGGTACCGCTCAGCCTCCCGCACGAGCTCGGGCTCTTCCCCCCCAGTGAGGTGACATTCCATGTCCCTATAGCCAGAGTCGTTGTCCAGGGATTGGGTCGCCGGGGCCCCCGCCCACGACTGCCACCCAAACCACAAAGCACCGGCCCCATCTGAACCCTCCCGCGGGTGGTGGGCCTACAGGAGAGCGGGCCCACGTCGCTCCTTCGGGCTGTGCCCGGCCAGGTCCCGTGGGCTAAGACCCGGCCACCAGGCGCTCGCCTGCGAGCCCCAACCCCAGGCCTGGCTCCAAGGTGGGGCCCCGGTAACGCCATTCCGGGCGACGTGCACTTCCTCGTTGTAATATCCTTCATCTGGGGCTTTGGAACCGCTCTTGGTCTGACCTGTCACCTAGGACCTGTTTGCCTTGGGAGACCCTACCAGGGGCATTAAGCCCGGACAACATAGCTCCTAGGATCACTCAGGTGCTCAAACCCCTCCACCACGATAAGGTGGCGGTTCAAGGAGGGGGTCATCATTGGCTGACCTCTGAATTCCCCTCTTGGGTTTCCTCTGAAATTTCCCCTAAAGTTCCCCTTTCTGGGGCTCATATGTTTTAACAGGCTCATTTGTTTATGTTATCGAAGTCCTCCGGACAGAGGCTCATATGATTTATCAAACATCCTTTGAAGGCTCATCCAATGTCCTTCTCAGGCTCATGAATTCTTAACATTTACTACGTATATATTCATCATCATTATTATTATCATTCTTGACGATATCTCTTATTCTCAAACTCTATTGACTCCTATATCTTATTCAACATGAATTCTCATATCGTATTAATTACACATAAACCCCAAAAACCGGTCCACACATACACAAAACAAGGATCCCCAAACAACACAACAACACAGAACATTTGACTTTGAGTGATCACATATTTTTCTTCCAAATAACTAAGCCTATGACTTCTTCTATCTAACTTCTTTTTCTCTTAGCTAACCTCTATTTTCTGTTACTCTGTTATCCTTATTCTTCTTTTACAGCGTACAGCGTTTAGCAGCAGCACAGGCTATAGATGATTCCTCACACACGTTCTCCCGGTAGACTCCGTGGCAGACACACACCACATTCTTCTCATGCAGGTCAGTTACACAGCAGGCTAACAGCTTCACTTATGCTAGTGGCTGAGTGAGCTACTCGGTCATGAAGTCTATCAAACAAGCTAACGTGAGCTACTCTAGCTTTTAGCTGGTCTTCTTGTGGAACACTCTTCTCCAAATAGTCCTTTGGCAGGCTCGAACATGGTGACGCGTTGAGTGAACAGTCACTCTGAGACTCACTGTCCGTTTGTCTCCATGTATGTTCCTCAACCAGCGTCTTTACTTCTAAAAGTCTTTTGTTCGGATGTTGCCTTTCGCCATCATCCAGCTCCTCTCTCGGTCACGCCCTCTTCCTCCTAGTCTGCTCCTTTCCCTTTCATTGCAGGTCATGGCTTGGTTACTGATGCCAGTCTGGTGTGCTAGAGTTGGTCTCTGCTGCCCAGGTGTTGCTGATTGGAGTCATCAGCCTCAGTCTACTTAAGCTCCTTGCTCCCTTCAGTCAGTGCTGGATTGTAGACTAAACTACTCGTACCACTGACCTTGCCTGTTGTTTCTACCCAGGAACACCAGCACTTAAAACCCAGCCAGAGATCCAGCCCTGCCTGCCTGCCTGCCTGCTTGCTTGCTTCAGCCTTTCATCTGCCGCCATCATCTGCCCCTTCATTTACAATAAACTCCCTTTAACTGCCATCAGCCAGAGTCCACCAACCTGGTCCTTAACACTCTCGCTCTCTTTTCCCCAACCACAACCAGCTCTATCTCACACCCCCTCTACCTCAGACTGCTCCGCTATTAGCCGGACTCACCTATATATATGTAGATACTTTATATGACACTGACACTTGCTACAGCGGTTCACAAGAAGACTGCTTGGTTTTCTCCTCCTTTTCTCACTCGCAACACAAGGACAGCAGGGCATCAATCATAACAACATCAAAGGAACTCAAACATTACATGCCTAATGTTCTGGGCAAGTCAGAAGTATTTGTCTCCTTAATGAGAGAGTAAGGCAGGTCCTATTCACCATAGAAAGGCTCAAGGAAAAAGCTCTCCACTTTTTCCAAAATTTGGAATCACTCCTACCAGCTGTGTTGTTTGAAAAGGTTGTTGATTTCACCATGAAAGCCCAACTAGCCCAACATACCAAAGGTAAAGAAAGGCAAACAAAGAAATTCTGCATCTGTATCTCCAATACAAGACAATTAACTCAAACAAAGCAGGAACCTCAAAAGGGGAACAGGAGGGAAACTGTTGAGTCCTTCAACTTATAAACCCAGGACTCGCGTGTTCGTTTGATGAAGTATGCAGGACACAAAGTTAAAGTTAAAATCACATCTTAATTTATTAAATGAATACAGCAGAGAATCAAAGTTTGAGATTGCTTACAGAGCTCTGGACCACAATGCTTCCACCGCCTCTTCCTAAGCAAAGTGTGTATCTTCCCCGTTTACACAGATAATTTTGTACAGAATTCCACCCCACCCTTGACCTAGAGATCCCTTCCCCAATCTACTTCTCTGCAGGTGGCGGCGACCTGTCTTCTCTACACTCACTGTCCTTGCACTCAGCGACACACCTGCTGAGACCAAAACTCGGCCTGTTGGCTCTGTTGCTCTCAGCGGCACCACCGCCAGGAAGTCGACATTAGTCACTGGCGACTCTGTCCTCCAGAACGTGAAGGTAGAGACTCCAGCGAGCATAGTTAGGTGCATCTCGGGGGCCAGAGCGGGCGACATTGAGGCAAATTTGAAGCTGCTGACAGAAAGTAAACGCAAATACAGTAAAAACGTAATCCATGTTGACGCTAATGACACCCGACTTCGCCAGTCAGAGTTGACTAAAGTTAATATAGAATCGATCTACTTTGCTGCTGCCGCCTTCCTGCTACGGTGAGCGTATTACGTCATTGCGTCATTTCCTGTTGTGTGTGCCTGTGTGCCTGTTGAGTTAGACGCTCTCCCTCAATCCTTCGTCTAGCTTTCTGCTAAACTTAATTTAAGCACCACTGCACGCTACGCTTAGTTCATTACACAAGTCTTTATAACTCAGGTCTATCACAGGACCCTATCTGTACTGCTGCACTCAACGTCCTCGAAACCCAAACTTACCTAGCATAGCTATGGCCTCTCTCTCTCCCTCTGCTTCTCCCTCCACTTCTCCTTCTCTCTCCTGCTCCATGTGCCTGATGTTTAGTTATTCCTCTGCCTCCTTTAATGAGAATGGTACATGTAACAAGTGTAGCCTGTTTGCAGTCCTGGAGGCGAGGCTTAGTGAGCTAGAGTCCCGGCTCCGCACCATGGAAGCTAGCCCTGTAGCTCAGGTAGCGTCCCAGGTCCCCTTAGCCACTGCGGAGCCACCTAGCCTAGCAGCCGCAAACAGCTCCCCCGCAGCTCCCGAGCAGCCGGGAAGCCAGGCTCGCTGGGTGACAGCACGCAGGAAGCACAAGTCCACACGGCCCGTGTTGCACCACCAACCCCTTCATGTGTCCAACAGATTTTCCCCACTCAGCGACACACCCGCTGAGACCCAAACTCGGCATGTTGGCTCTGTTGCTCTCAGCGGCACCGCCGCCGGGAAGCCGACATTAGTCATTGGCGACTCTGTTCTCCGGAACGTGAAGGTAGAGACTCCAGCGAGCATAGTTAGGTGCATCCCAGGGGCGACGCAAATACAGTAAAATACAGTAAAATTGTAATCCATGTCGGCGCTAATGACACCCGACTTCGCCAGTCGGAGTTGACTAAGGTTAATATAGAATCGGTGTGTAACTACGCAAAAACAATGTCGGACTCCGTAGTTTTCTCTGGCCCGCTGCCCAATTTGTCTAGTGACGACATGTTTAGCCGCATGTGGTGGTTCCATCGCTGGATGTCTAGGTGGTGCTTAGCAAACAACGTGGCCTATATAGATAATTGGAAGAGTTTCTGGGGAAAGCCTGGTCTGATTAGGAGAGATGGCGTCCATCCTACTTTGGATGGTGCATCTCTCTTATCGAGAAACATAGCACGTTGTGTTAGTCATTCTAACCCCTGACAATCACCCAGAGTTCAGACCAGCAAGCAGAGCCGCAGTCTTACACGCCCCTCTGCAGGTTCTTATGTGCTGCCACCCACCCAACCCTGCTTATACCCCATAAAAACTGTGTCTGCCTCGAGGCTGTATAAGCCTAAACCCAAAGCTAGAGGAGCCAATTATGGCAACTTAGTTAAAATCAAAACCGCTACATCAGCAAACCAAACAAATAAAACTATTAAATGTGGTTTGCTAAATATTCGATCTCTCTCATCCAAGTCTCTGCTAGTAAATGATTTGATCACCAATCACCAAATCAACTTACTAACTCTTACTGAAACTTGGTTGCAACAGGATGAATATGTCAGTTTAAATGAATCTACCCCTCCCAGCTACATTAACTACCATGTGCCTCGTAACACTGGTAGAGGAGGAGGAGTGGCTGCAGTCTATCAGTCAGATCTGCCTATTAACCCTCGACCTAATGCTTCATATAACTCATTTGAAAGCCTTACGCTCAGCTTCTCTCACCCAGACTGGAGAGCAGAGAAACCACTCTTACTTGCTGTGGTGTATCGTCCTCCTGCTCCTTACTCTGAGTTCTTAGAAGAATTCCCTGACTTTCTGTCAAATTTAGCAATGAACTCAGACAAAGTCATTATAGTGGGCGACTTCAACGTTCACGTGGACGTCGATGACGACTGTCTGGCCTCAGCATTCAAGTTGCTTTTAGATTCAATTGGCTTCTCCCAGAGGGTGCATGAGCCCACTCACTCTTTTAATCACATCCTTGATCTGGTACTTACTTATGGAATAGAAGTGGATCACATCACAGTTTCCCCTCAGAACCCGGTCTTGTCTGACCATTCTCTAATAATCTTTGGATTTACTTTAACAAATTACACCTCGCCTGGGAAAAAATACCACTACAGTAGGTGTTTATCTGACACTGCTGTTTCTAGATTTAAAGAGCTCATTCCAGCAGCGCTTGCTGCCACACCTTCTGGTAATACGATGAGCAGCTATGCTGATCTTACTCCCTCGCAGGTAGATTATCTTGTGGACAACACTGCAGCAACACTCCTTGGGGCACTTGATGCTGTAGCCCCTCTGAGAAAGAAAGTCATCAACCAGAAGAGAATAGCTCCCTGGTACAATTCAAATCTGCGCATCTTGAAGCAGAAGACCAGACAGCTGGAAAGGAAAACACACTCCAGCCAGCGCGAGGAAGACCGTCGAGCCTGGAAAGATAGTTTATTAATATATAAAAAAGAGCTTCGCAGCACCAGGAGTACATACTTTTCATCTTTAATTGAAGAGAATAAAAACAATCCCAGGTTCCTTTTTAACACTGTGGCCAGGCTGACTAAGAACCACAGTGCTGTTGAGCCATGCATCCCTCCGACTCTCAGCAGCAACGATTTCCTAAATTTCTTTACTGAAAAGATCGTAAATATCAGAACAAGGATCGGCAGTAGTGGACCACAGATTACAGCCTCTACGAAAGCACCTCCCAGACTTGGTGCATACTTGAACAGCTTCGTCCCCATCGACCTGTCAGACTTAACTTCTGTAATCACCTCCTCCAAATCAGCTACATGTCTGCTTGACCCAGTCCCAACAAGACTGCTCAAGGATGTCTTCCCCTTAGTTAACGCTGCTATACTGAACCAGATCAACCTTTCCTTAGTCACAGGCTATGTGCCACAGGCCTTTAAGGTGGCTGTCATTAATCCTCTACTTAAAAAACCCTCTCTTGATCCGGATGCATTAGCCAACTATAGGCCTATATCCAACCTTCCCTACATCTCTAAGATCCTTGAGAAGGTTGTCCTAATGCAGCTTCATGAACACCTGCACAGTAACGAGCTCTTTGAAGCTTTCCAATCTGGATTTAGGGAACACCATAGCACTGAAACAGCACTGGTCAAAGTTTCCAACGATCTTCTTATAGCTTCCGACAGAGGTCTTGTCTCTGTACTTGTACTTCTGGACCTCAGTGCTGCATTTGATACCGTCGATCACAGCATCTTATTGCATAGACTTGAACACGAAATCGGGATCAAAGGATCTGCTCTAAAATGGTTTGCTTCGTACTTATCTGACCGATTTCAATTTGTTAATGTTAATAATGTCCATTCAAAGTACAGCAGAGTTATGTATGGTGTGCCGCAGGGCTCAGTTTTAGGGCCAGTTCTCTTCACTCTTTACATGCTCCCATTAGGGGATATAATCCGTAAGCACTCCATCAATTTCCACTGCTACGCTGACGACACCCAGCTCTACCTATCAATAGAGCCAGATGATAGAAGCTGCCTCATCAATCTGCAAGATTGCTTGAAAGACATCAAATCCTGGATGTCTTCTAACTTCCTTCTACTGAACTCTGACAAAACAGAGGTTATTGTGATTGGACCCAAGCATCTCAGGGATACATTCTCCACTCAGATTGCTACTCTGGATGGCATCACCCTTAACTCCAGTTCAACAGCGAGGAACCTTGGAGTCATTTTTGACCAGGATCTTTCCTTCAGCTCTCACATAAAGCATGTGACTAGGACTGCCTTCTTTCACCTGCGCAGTATGTCTAAAATCAGAAATATCCTCTCTCAGAGTGATGCTGAGAAACTGGTCCACGCATTTATTACCTCTAGGCTGGACTACTGTAACTCTCTCTTGTCAGGATGCCCAAAAACCTCTCTGAAGAGTCTCCAGCTGGTCCAGAATGCTGCAGCGAGGGTTTTGACAAGAGTTAATAAGAGAGAGCACATCTCTCTCATTCTAGCTTCTCTCCATTGGCTTCCTGTAGGATATAGAATAGACTTCAAGATCCTTCTACTTACCTACAAGGCTCTTAATAACAAAGCTCCAACTTATTTGAAAGACCTCGTCATTCCATACTGTCCTACCAGAGCACTTCGCTCCCAGAATGCAGGTCTGTTAGTGACCCCCAGTATTTCTAAAAACAGACTGGGAGGTAGAGCCTTCAGTTACCGGGCTCCTCTATTATGGAACCAGCTCTCTCCATGGGTCAGAGAGGCAGACACTCTTTCTACATTTAAGGCTAGGCTTAAGACCTTCCTCTATGAGAGAGCTTTTAGTTAGGGCTGGGTCAGGTAGCACTGATCCATTCCATAGCTACGCTGCTATAGGTTTAAACTGCTGGGGGACACATCAGGTTACATGGAGCCTTCTCCTTCCTCTCCTCTCCTCTCCTCTCCTCTCCCCTCACATTTTGAACTGCCATTATTTGCTGCACTTTGTAGTCTGGCCTTGGTGTCTCGCACTCTCTCTGTATTTCCACAGATCTCTTCAGAGCTCCATCCCCCCGCACCAACCAACCAACCGCCGCCTCCATCACCTCCTTTCTCCTGCTGTTAAACCGGCCTGCACTCCCTGCTCATGACCCAGTCTGCCGTCCACTGGTCCCATTAAGCTGGCCTTCCCTCCCTGCCCACCAGGAGCTGCCTTCATCATTTTCGTTTCTCGTTAACTGACTGATTCCATCTCCATGATTTCCGTATTTCATGTTGTAAATTGTTTTCTTTGTCTGTATACAACATCTATTGCACGTCTGCCCGTCCTGGGTGAGGGATCCCTCCTCTGTTGCTCACCCTGAGGTTTCTCCATTTTCTTTTTCCCTGTTAAAGGGTTTTCTTGGGAGTTTTTCCTCAGTCGATGTGAGGGTCTAAGGGCAGAGGATGTTGTCATAATGCTGTGTAAAGCCCTTTGAAACAAACTGTTTGTAAAAACGGGCTATATAAATAAAATTGCCTTGCCTTGCCTTACCTGTCAATAGAGCCAGATGATAGAAGCCGCCTCATCAATCTGTAAGATTGCTTGAAAGACATCAAATCCTGGATGTCTTCTAACTTCCTACTACTGAACTCTGACAAAACAGAGGTTATTGTGATTGGACCTAAGCATCTCAGGGACACGTTCTCCAATCAGATTGCTACTCTGCATGGCATCACCCTGAACTCCAGTCCAACAGCAAGGAACCTTGGAGGATCTTTCCTTCAGTTCTCACAAAGCATGTGACTAGGACTGCCTTCTTTCACCTGCGCAGTATAGCTAAGATCAGAAATATTCTCTCTCAGAGTGATGCTAAGAAACTGGTCCACGCATTTATCACTTCTAGGCTAGACTACTGTAACTCTCTCTTGTCAGGATGTCCAAAAACCTCTCTGAGGAGTCTCCAGCTGGTCCACAATGCTGCAGCGAGGGTATTGACAAGAGTTAATAAGAGAGAGCACACGTCTCCCATTCTAGCTTCTCTCCATTGGCTTCCTGTAGGATATAGAATAGACTTCAAGATCCTTCTACTTACTTACAAGGCTCTTAATGACAAAGCTCCAACTTATCTGAAAGACCTTATTATCCCATACTGCCCTACCAGAGCACTTCGCTCCCAGAATGCAGGTCTGTTAGTGACCCCCAGTATCTCTAAAAACAGAGTGGGAGGTAGAGCCTTCAGTTACCGGGCTCCTCTATTATGGAACCAGCTCTCTCCATGGGTCAGAGAGGCAGACACTCTTTCTACATTTAAGTCTAGGATTAAGACCTTCCTCTATGACAGAGCTTTTAGTTAGGGCTGGCTCAGGTAGGCCTGATCCATTTTATAGCTACGCTGCTATAGGCTTAGACTGCTGGGGGACACATCAGGTTACATGGAGCCCTATCCTTCCTCTCCTCTCCCCTCACATTTTGAACTGCCATTATTTGTTGCACTTTGTAGTCTGGCCATGGTGTCTCGCACTCTCTCCGTATTTCCACAGATCTCTTCAGAGCTCCATCCCCCTGCACCAACCAACCAACCGCCACCTCCATCACCTCCTTTCTCCTGCTGTTAAACTGGCCTGCACTCCCTGCTTACAACCCTGTCTGCCGTCCAGTTGTCCCATTAAGCTGGCCTTCTCTCCCTGCCCACCAGGAGCTGCCTTCATCATTTTTCGTTAACTGACTGATTCCATTTCCATGTTTTCCGTATTCCATGTTGTAAATTGTTTTTTTTTTTGTCTGTATACAACATCTATTGCACGTCTGCCCGTCTTGGGTGAGGGATCCCTCCTCTGTTGCTCACCCTGAGGTTTCTCCATTTTTTTTTTTTCCCCCTGTTAAAGGGTTTTCTTGGGAGTTTTTCCTCAGTCAATGTGAGGGTCTAAGGGCAGAGGATGTTGTCATGATGCTGTGTAAAGCCCTTTGAGACAATCTGTTTGTAAAAACGGCTTATACAAATAAAATTGCCTTGCCTTGCCTTGAAGTGGATGATCCGCGCTGTTCAGGATGGCCTCCATCATCCTTATTGTGTATCTCTCCACCACCTCCTCCAGAGAGTCCATCCTTACTCCGATGACAGAGCCAGCCTTCTTGACAAGCTTATCCAGCCTCTTTGCCTGCTTTTTTCCTAAACTTCCTCCCCAGCAGACTGCAGCATAAAACACTTGCCACCACAGACTGATAGAACATCTGCAGCATCTTACTACAGATGTTTAGAGATCTGAGCTTTCTTAGGAAAAAGAGGCGGCTCTGCGATTTTCTGCAGAGTGCATCTGTATTAACAGACCAGTCCAACTCGTTACCAAGGTGAACACCTAGATATTTATAGGTTGTCACCACCTCGACGTCCACTCCACAAGTGTTCACTGGCTGAAGAGGGGGCTTGGACCTACAGAAATCCATGATCATTTCCTTTGTCTTTGAGGTGTTCAGTATGAGGCAGTTTTTGTGACTCTTGTCACTGAAGGCTTTTATCAAATCCCTATGTTCAGAGTTGTAAAGAGGACTCAGAGTTGTATTTAAAGTCTGCTGTATACAATGTGAACAGGAATGGAGCCAGGACAGTCCCCTGTGGAGCCCCCGTGCTACTCATTAATGTCCCAGAAAAACAGTTGCCCAACCTGACAAGCTGTGGCCTTTCTGTCAGGTAATCTGTGATCCAGGAGACAAAGGAAGGATCCGCTCCCATCTCTTTGAGCTTGTTTTTGAGTATGTTGGGTTGGATGGTATTAAATGCGCTCGAAAAATCAAAAAACATGATTCTTACATAAGCGCCAGATTCCTCCAGATGAGACAGGGCACGGTGGAGCATGTAGAGGACTGCATCATTCACTCCAATGTGTTCTTTGTATGCAAACTGCAGGGGATCTAGTCTGTCTTTGACCTCAAGCCTCAGTAGGCATAGAATCAGACTCTCCAGGGTTTTCATGATGTGTGAACTCAGGGCCACGGGTCTGTGGTCATTTAGTTCAGCCAGACATTTTCTTTTTGGTATCGGCACTATACAGGATGTTTTCCACAGGTCTGGCACCCGCCCCAGCTGTAGACTCAGGTTGAAGATCTTGTGGAGAGGATGACACAGTTGGGCAGCACAGTCTTCAAGCATCCTTGGACACACACCATCTGGGCCAGCTGCCTTCCCAGAGCAAAGTCTCCCGAGCTCCATCCTCACCCCTGTCTCTGTGACTGACAAGGGTAGAGGAACAGGTGTGAGAAGGGGAGTAGCTGCAGCAGTGGAGATGTAAGATAAGATAAGATAAGATAAGATAGTACTTTATTGATCCCACGACGGGGAAATTAGTGCGTTCGTGCCTTCGTACCCAGGTGATGAAGGAGGAGGAGGAGACATGGTGGAGAAGCACACTTGTGGAAGAGAGGAAGGAGCTACCATGGAGATGCCCAAATGTTGGGGGGCAGGGGGCAGAAGGAGGTGGAATGGAATGGGATGTGGCCTCAGTGTCGAACCTGTTGAAGAACTGATTGAGTTCATCAGCTCTTTCCACATCACCCACTATTGGCTGTCTTTTACTTTTTGTTGAAGCCAGAGATGGTATTGATTCCTCTCCATACCTCACGGATGTTGTTGTGTCTCTTCCTCAACTCATGTTGCACCTGTTTGAGCCGTTCTTTGTCACTGTCTCTAAAAGCTTCCTTTTTTGGTTGAGGATTGCCTTTATGCCACTTGTGATCCAGGGTTTGTTATTGGGGAAACAGCGTATAGTTTTTGTAGGTATGACTGTTTCTCTACAGAAGTTGATGTACTCTGTAAAACAATCAACCTGTCTGTCAGTGCTCATACTGTTCTTGTCTGTTTCCAGCAGCACATCCCAATCTGTGCATTCAAAGCAGTCCCTTAGAGCCTTGCTAGCCTCAGGTGTCCATTTCCTTACTGTGAGTGTAGTTGAAGGTTCCCTCTGCACACATGGTTTTTAACAGGTCTGCAGAAAAACCAAGTTGTGGTCTGACCTGCCCAGTGGTGGTAAGGCAGTAGCTCTGTAAGCCAGGTATATTCACGATGGAATCTTAGATGTTTTGATTTAACCAGGTTTCAGTAAAACACATTTAGGCTGCACTCAGGGTACACTTTCTGAGTCTTCACCAATATCTCCAGGTCATCAATTTTGTTGGGCAGAGAGTTAACGTTTCCCATGATGACAGATGGTAGAACAGGCTTGTATCTCCATTCCCTGGCCTTCAACTTTGCACCAGCACGACAGCCACAAAAACACCTGATCTTGGCTGGAATAGGGTGACATACTCCAGATTTGCTCTGTTTCAGTGACAAAAGCTCTTCTCTTGAAAAAACTATTCTTCCAACAGAAGTATCCATCAGTAGTTGACAAAAATAACAAAAATAAAGCAAAGGCTGAGTAAAAATACTCAGAGCTACCAGACTTTGCTGCTACCAGTTGAAGCGCATGTTCTAGAATGTCCACATAATATGTACATATAATAAGTCCACATAATAATAACAACAATAATAATAACAATAATAATAATAAATAAACAAATAAATAAATAAAATGTAGTCAATTACTTTTAAGATGATTTCAATCAAATCACACAGCTAGTAAGAAGTGGATCAGTTGATTACCAATTGCTACAACGCCACGCCAGGCATTTCACCTGGAGAATAATGTTAACCCTTTGCAAAGTTAGAGCACGCAATTTCGTTTACTAATGAAAGCTTGAGACTGGATCCAGCGTAAAACATCAGTTCACTTTATTTAACAATTATTTTCTTAGACAATGATTCCATTAAAAACACACACACACACAAAAAGTATTTGTATCAGATGCTCAATACAAATACTTTGAGCACACTCCTCTTAAAACACCCCCGCCCCCCACCCACCCAAATAGAAAGAAAAAGCAATTAACTAAAATGGTTCTAAATCGGGGTTAAATTAATTAAACCCACATGACTTGACAAAACCAATACAAAAGAAAGAAAACTGCAAAACAGCCCACAGCAAAGAAACCAAAATCAGGAAGACTCTTGGACATATCAAACCTGATAAACAAAAAAAACATGAAGGTAATATAATTGAGCAAATAATAATAATAATAATGATGATGATGATGATGATGATGATGATGATGATGATGATGATGATGATGATGATAATTATGAGTTCCTCTGGACTTTTTGTGCCATTTCATTTTTTTCCCTGTCAATCTGGCTGTTTTCAAAGAATACAGCTGAAAATATGCCAGAGGATAATCATTTTTGATAAATTTTTGGATGGTGGTCAGCATTTTTTAATTTAGCCTAAAATGGCTGAGCTATGCAAAACCTCCCTTTCATGTTCTTCAATACAAAAAATGTCCCATAGGAAACCATTATAAATGCCTTTTTGATCCCACATTTATCATATCATAAACTAATGCATTCCTTGATGTTAAGATATCATTTTGGACTACAGGCCTTCAATTTGTAATTTTTATAGTTGTCCACCATGTGGTGCCACATTTTTCCCATTTAATGCATGGAGCAAAGTTTTACACTTTTTACTGTTTTCTGCAGGGGTGCTTTGCTACTGAAATGATAAGTGTGTGTCACTATTGATGTCACTATATGTGTGTGTGTGTGTGTGTGTGTGTGTGTGTGTGAGTGAGCGAGTGAGCGAGAGAGAGAGAGCTTGTATCTTTCATGTCCAACTTCATTCAAGTCTTTTCTCTTACAAGGCCTAAAACAAAAACTAAAACAAATTTGGACTTTGTTTTGGTTCATGCTCAGGTAGTTTATGCAGGTGCATTTTGGAGATGGCAAGACAATACAGCTGACAGGAGGCTCTAGAAGTCATCATGCAGTCTGAGAATAAGGATGACTTCTCATCCTCCTCTGACGACTCTGAGACTGACACGGCGGAGGCTTCAGAGGTAGAATCAGACCAGCTGGAGTCTGACTCTTACTCCTCTGAAGATGAGAGTGGACGTAAAATGGATGAAGCCATAAAAGGATGGATTTCAAAAAATGGAAAGATAGTTTGGTCTCCCACAAATGCTGCAACGCTCCACTATGTTCCAGCAGCCAGGTTTGCACCCAGGACCTACAAACTATGCTGCCGCCCAGATCAGCAACCTGATGTCCAGCTTTGCACTGCTCCTGACAGATGAAATCCTGCAGCATATTCTGGCCATGACAAACCTGCATGGGAGACGCTCCATCACAGACTGGCGAGATTTGGACACGGAGGAACTGCAGGCTTATGTGGGGCTGCTCATATTGGCCGGTGTTTACCGGTCAAAAAATGAATCCACCCTCAGCCACTGGAGCAAGAAAGCAGGACGGAGCATTTTTCCAGCTACGATGTCCCACAAGAGGTTTCATCAGATCAGCTGAGCATTGCAGTTTGGTGACAAGCTCACTCGACACAGACACCATGATGACAAGCTGGCTCCCTTTCGCAAAGTGTGGAATATGTGGACACACTGCCTGCCAATGCTGTTCAATCCAGACAGGGACATCTGCATCGATGAATGGCTTGTCCCATTCAAGGGCAGGTGCAGCTTCAGGCAATACATTCCAAAAAAGCCATCCAGATATGGAATAAAGATTTGGGCAACCTGTGATGTAAAAACATCCTACGCCTGGAGATTGCAGGTGTACACAGGCAAAGCAGCTGGCGATCATGTTTAAGTCAGCCAGGCGATGAGGATATTCCTGGAGATGACAGAAGGGCTCCACTGTCACACCATTACCTGTGACAATTTTTTCACCTCCTTCACACTAGCAGAGGAGCTGCTCAGGAGGAAACTGGCTCTGGTTGGAACCATTCGCCGGACCAAGCCTGAGCTTCCCTCTCATTTGCTCCAGGCAAGAGTGGAGCAGGTTCCTCTTCCACCTTTGCTTTTACCCAGACCCACACACTGGTCTCTTACATCCCCTGAAGGAGCAAAACTATGCTACTCCTTAACACAAAACACCGCAGTCCAGATGTGAGTGACAAGAACAAGGGAACGCCCATCATCCAGCTCATCATCCAAGATTATAACAGATGCAAAGGAGGTGTCGACAACCTTGATAAGGTAGGTTCTACTACACATCAGTTACACACAAATACTTTTCCTATAAAAAGACTAATAACTATTATAAGAAAGAATACTTGGATAATTTATTCATATTGTATGTTTTTGTGATTTTTTTTGTTAGGTTGTTGGCACTTACTCCTGCAGGCGGAGAACAACTCGATTTCCACAACCTGGTTGACATTTCACTTTACAACGCCTACATCCTGTGGACATCCATCGATCCATCTTGGCAGCAGCGGAAATCGTACAGGAGGAGGCTCTACATTGAAGAGGTGGGAGAAATGCTCACATCGAGACGGCACCCTCCCTGCTCATCGGCCGCTGCAGGAGTTGTTGCAAATCTGCAGCGTGCTGCACCTGCTGCTGCAGGCCCCTCTTTCATCAGTAAGGGCAGGAGGTGGTGTGAGTTTTGCACAGACACAAAGAGAAAAGTTAGCAGCAACTGCTGCAAATGTGGGAAATCTATTTGCAAAGAGCACACTCTGCACACTGTCCATTTGCAGCCTCTGCTCCACCTGAGCTGGCACTCACACTCAGACACATATGCTGTCTCCCTCTCTTACACATTGCCCACTCCACATCTCATCCTCTCCCATCCCCAACAACATACCTAAATGTTTTGTTCATAATTCAATGTTCACTTTCAGTGTTTATGATTCACTTTCATCATTCAGTGTTCATCTTTTAAAATAAATGTTTCTTTCTGGTTCAAACTGATCTTATATTTTTTAACAGGGTAATAAGCATCGAGTGGGGAAAAAAAAAACTTTTACTTGTAGTAGGAGAAGACCCAGTGAATATCATTATATATCATTATAGGCTTTTATTCAATTTAATCTGCCACTACAGAAAAAATAACAATGCATGAAAAACAATGTTGCTGCCAATCATTGACCCATCTGAAGGCCTAATAATAATAATAGTAATAATAATAATAATAATAATAATAATAACAACAACAACAACAACAACAAAAACAACAACAACAACAACAACAACAACAGGTAAATTGTAATTGAAATGTATTTTATGAAAATTACAGTTTTTCTTTCTTTTTTTTTGGATAAAAAAACAGGGGAGTTATGTAATCATACTGGCCATTAAAGGGTTAACAACCCCAAAATATTATTATTATTATTTGATATGTACACGTCGGGCTGAAGTAGCTCTAAAAGACTGAACCATTTAATGTAGAAACAAATATTAATATATAATGATTTTACAGTTTTGGGGAGGTGGACATTTTCTGTCCCGAAGAACACGAAAGGAAGTTTTTTAAAAAAAAAACAAAATCTGACACTGCAAGAAAAAAATAATAATGCATGAAAAACAATGTTGCTGCCAATCATTTACCCATCTGAAGGCCTAATAATAATAATAATAATAACATAATAATAATAATAATAATAATAATAATAATAATAATAATAAACAATAACAATAACAACAACAACAACAACAACAACAAGCAAATGGTAACTGAAATGTATTTTATGGAAATTACTTCAGTTTTTTTTTTTTTTGATAAAAAAACAGGGGAGTTATGTAATCATACTGGCCATTAAAGGGTTAAAACCCCAAAATATTATTATTATTATTATTACTATTATTTGGTATGTACATGTCGGGCTGAAGTAGCTCTAAAAGACTGAACCATTTAAAAGTAGAAACTAACATTAATATATGATGATTTTACAGCTGTTTTTGGGAGGTGGACATTTTCTGTCCCAAAGAACACGAAAGGAAGATATTTTAAGGAACAACAACAACAACAACAACAACAACAACAACAACAACTCCAAACAAACATGCAAAGCAACCCAAAACATCAAACACAGAAAACGAAATACGTAATCAAACCCAGATGAGCATGCATTAAGCAAAGAAAACAAAATAATCAAACCCAGATGAGCATGCAAAAGCACAGCAAACATTAAGCAAAGGAAACAAAATAATCAAACCCAAACAAACATGCAAAGCAAAGTAAACATTAAGCAAGGAAACAATCTCATTCCCACTAAAAATTAGTCCATACATACTTTAATATCTGGAGACATGCGCAATAGTACACCTCTCGGGGTGAGGACGGCAACAGCACAGTTAGGGATAATAATAATAATAATAATAATACATTTTATTTATAAAGCGCTTTTCAAAGTACTCAAAGTCGCTTTACAGAAATTGACACAACAATATTAGAAAACAACAATATTAGAAACACTTAGAAACATATAAGTACAATGCAGGGATTGATCAAACATAAGATGTCCAAAACAATCAGAACGGAGAGAAACATAGTTGGGTAAAGATTTGAGTGTAGTGGATGGACCAGACGGATCATAACAGTGTAGGTAGAGTTAGAGTGCTAGATGTTAAAAGCAGAGTGGAACAGGTGCGTTTTGAGAAGTGATTTGAAAGTCTTGAGGTCTGTGGTTTCTCGGATGTGTTTGGGAAGGGAGTTCCAGAGGGTGGGGGCAGCAACAGAGAAAGCTCTATCTCCCCAAGTTCTGTGCTTGGTCTTGGGGACAGTGAGGAGAATGGCATCGGAAGAACGGAGGGTGCGGGAAGGGATGTACGGGTGGAGAAGGTCTGCGAGGTAGGAGGGGGCCTGGTTATGGAGTGTTTTATGGGTGAGGAGGAGGATTTTGAATTCAATTCGTTGTGTAATTGGGAGCCAGTGGAGGTTCTGGAGGACAGGTGTGATGTGGTCACGGGAGCGGGTGTGGGTGAGGAGGCGAGCAGCAGAGTTTTGGATGTACTGGAGTTTATTGAGGAGTTTGGCGGTTGTACCATATAGTATGCTGTTGCAGTAATCAAGGCGGGATGTAATGAAGGCGTGGATTAGAGTTTCAGCGGCCGAGAAAGAAAGTGAGGGGCGGAGGCGAGAGATGTTCTTTAGGTGGTGGAAGGCTGATTTAGTGATGTGTTTGATGTGTTGGTCGAAGGAGAGATTACTGTTAAAGATGACTCCAAGGTTGCGGCAGTGGGGGGAGGGTGACAGTGTTGAGTTGCCAATGGTGAGGTGGCAGTCTCTGGCTGTTTGGGTGAGGGAATTTGGACCAATTAGAATCATGTCTGATTTGTCGTAGTTGAGTTTGAGGAAGTTTGCTTGCATCCAGCATTCGATGTCTGTCAGACAGTTAGACAGGGTGGAATGAGTTGAGGGGGTGATGGATTTGGTGGTGATGTATAACTGGATGTCATCAGCGTAGCAGTGGAAGTGAAGATTATGGCGGCGGATGATTTGACCAAGGGGGAGGAGATACAGGATAAAGAGGAGAGGACCAAGCACAGAACCCTGGGGGACGCCTTGGGACAGGGGGGCAGTTGAGGAGGAGCAGTTGTTGATGGAGATGAATTGTTGTCTGCCAGAGAGATATGAGTGTATCCAGGTGAGGGCAGTGTCAGTGATGTTGAGGAGGGAGTTCAGCCGGAAGAGTAGGATGGAATGATTGATGGTGTCAAAGGCAGCGGTGAGGTCCAGGAGGATGAGGATGGAGATTTGTCCAGAGTCTGAGGAGAGGAGGAGGTCGTTTGTAATTTTGAGGAGGGCGGTTTCAGTACTGTGTTGTGAGCGGAATCCGGATTGAAATTCTTCGAAGAGGTCATTGTTGTTGAGGTGGGATTTTATTTGTGAGGCGACAACACGTTCCAGGATTTTTGACAGAAATGGGAGGTTAGAGATGGGCCGGAAGTTGTTCATGGTGTCAGGATTAAGACCAGGTCTCTTGATGATGGGGGTGACAGCAGCAAGTTTCAGTGAAGATGGGACGGAGGCAGAGCTGAGCGAGGAGTTGATGATTTTGGAGACCAGCGGAGAGATGGTGGGGAAGCAGTCCTTGGCGATGGAGGATGGAATGGGGTCAAGCATGCAGGTGGAAGTCTTCATGGATGAGATGATTGTGGATAGCATAGTTGGGGAGACAGGTGCAAATTTGGAGAGGGGCCGGGTGATGAGATGGGTGGAGGGGGGTGATGGGGGTGGGGGAGTAGGGGAGGTAGTTAGGGAACTGTAGATTTTGTCAATTTTGGACTGGAAGAATGAGAGGAAGGAATTGCATTTGTCAACGGTGAATGAACTTGAGATGTTGTCGCTGGGGTTAAGGAGTTTGTTTATAGTAGAAAAAAGAGCCTTTTGGTTGTTGGAGCCGGAGTGAATGAGGTTTGAAAAGTAGGTAGAGCGTGCAGTGTTGAGGGCGGCTTTGTACTGTAGGAGGTGGTCTGTGTAGGCTTGGAGATGAACTGTCAAACCAGTTTTTCTATGAAGTCTTTCAAGCTGGCGCTTGCGGGATTTCATTTGGTGGAGTTCGGGGGTGTACCAGGGGGCAGAGTGGGAAAAAGAGACAGATTTGGTTTTGGTGGGAGCAAGTTGGTCCAGACAAGAGGAGAGAATACTGTTGTAGTGGTTGACTAGTTCGTCAGGATCATCAGACAGTGGGGGAGGATGGGTTGACAGGGTGTTGGATAGGGAGGCTGAGAAGTCCTGGGGGGAGATATGTTTAAGGTTTCTGAAGGATATAGTTCGTTTGACCTTGGGGAGGGGGGAGGGTAGATTGATATCCATGAAGATAGCCAGGTGGTCAGAGATGTGGAGGTTGATGCTGAAAAGTTGATGGATGGTGAGACCAGAGGAGCAGACTAGGTCCAGGGTGTGACCATGGTTGTGAGTGGGAAAGTTGACATGTTGAGTGAAATTGTGGGAGTCCAGAAGGTCCAGGAAGTCGGAGGCTTGTTTGCAGTTTCTGTTGTCGATGTGATAGTTGAAGTCGCCAAGGAGGAGGACAGAAGGTGAGATGGCTGAGAGCTGTGCAACAAAGTCGGAGAAGTCGGAGAGAAATGATAGATTGGGCTTGGGAGGGCGATAAATAACTGCAATAACCAGGGGAGCAGGACCAGGCAGTTTAAAAGCAATGGTTTCGAAGGAGTGAGCAGGGGTGGTGGATATGGTGATGATTTTGAGGTCTTTTTTATGGATTGAGGCCACACCACCACCTTTGCCAGTGGGACGGGGCTGGTCGATGTATGTGTATCCAGGAGGAGTGGCTTGGTTGAGAGAAAAATAGTCCAGGTGATTGTGCCAGGTTTCAGTGATGCAGAGGAAGTCCAGGTTGTTATCAGTGATGAATTCGTTTAGAATTAGTGCTTTGTTATTGAGTGATCGAGTGTTTAGCAGAGCCAGTTTGAGGAAATGCTGCTGTGTGATTTGTTCTGAGGAATGAGGAAGTGAGCGGAGGTTGGGATTGGACTGTCTCATAGGTTTCATTGAGTGTTTGTTCTTTCTCGTATGGTTGATCCTGTTTGGACGGTGGGGTCTCACTGAGATGATAGGCTGAATGGGGAAAGCTGCAACAGGGAGTGGCAATGACAGATGGAGCCTATAGGGGGAGCTCTGACAGGAGGAGGAACTCTGAGAAGGTACTGTGGGGGGAAAAAATAGAGCGGATGGACTGGTGTACGAGGTGGATAGTCAATCCAGTGCATATCTCACTGCGTGCTGGAATTTGGAAGCGAGGATGTCGCGTCCCAGCATGCTCAGGTGAAGACCGTCTCGTCCAAAGAAGGAGGGACGCTCCCAGAACATGTCGAAGTTGTGGATGAAACGGATGTTATGTGCTGCGCAGGCAGATTGGAGCCAGGTGTGGAGATAGAGAAGCCTGCTAAAACGAACATCGCCGCGGCCCAGAGTGGGGAGTGGGCCAGAGACAAAAACAGCTTTTCCAGAGCTTTTAAGAAGATTAAAAAGTTGGATAAAGTGAACTTTTGTCAGCTCCGATGGTGTGCGAGTGGTGTCGTTCGTGCCACAATGAACAATTATTTTCGTAATTGTTGGAGGCGCTGACTCCAGGAGGCCAGGAAGTTTTCCCAGGATGTCGGCGGTTGTGGCTCCGGGGAAACAGTGAGTGGCCGCATTCGCGAAGCGAATGTGCCGAACGATGGAGTCGCCGACGATCAGGGCAGTGGGGGGGAAGAGAGGAGTGGGTGCCTTGTTCACAGCAGTGTGAGAGAGGGAAGGGGCAGCAGCAGCGGAGGCGGTGGCGGAGGTGGAAGATGGGACATCCGCAGCGGCTGCCAGAGCTCCTGATGTGCGGCTGTGGTTCAGCTCTGGAGGCTGCTTTTCCGGTACCTGAAGGCAAGGAAGATCACCAGAGCGCCTGTTTACAGCCTCCATCAGCAACCTGCGGCGAAAGGAGGAAGATTTCCCCAGCTGTCTGTTCTGCTGAGAGGAGGTCGGGTGCTCGCCGTGGGCCACATCCGTCAAGAGTGGCAGGTGCGTGGGCAGGTTTGGTGGGAAGTTTGGGGCAGAGACCTTGGGTCTTGCTCCAGTCCTTGACCATGTAGCGGTCAGAGATGGGAGCGCCGTTGTCGCAGCTGCCACTGGAGGAGCCGACACAGCTGCAGGTGGAGAGACGGAGTCCGGTTCCGTGTGAGATGGAGGAGCACCAGCCACTGGAACAGCCTCGGCCATGGGGACATCAGCAGGATGGACAGAGGCATCAGGTGGTAGCGGGGCGAAGCGGTTTGTGAGGTTGAGGGATGGGATGCAGAGGTGATGCAGCCACGATGCACCAAACAGTCGCACAAAACAGCAAAACAGCTGATGGAAACAACAACTGAAACAGCAGCCGGCCGACAGCAGCGTGAGAGGGGAGAGAGTCAGTAGTCGCAGAAACAACCGCACACTCGTTAACCCATACACAAAAAACACATTAGAAGCTAAACAATAACTAGGTCGGTAACTTGACAGCATCACATCTAAATACAGTCAGATGCTGAATGAGCATCACAAAGGTGAGGAAAATAAGCACTCAGCGCTACAGCGGCACAAGTACTACCGTGGCCTAACAGCTGATTACCCGTTCCTCCGCTGGAGCACACAGGATAAGTTACCGGGGGAACACTCAATAACGCCCGAAACTCACTCCAATGAGGGAGAGAGGGGGAAGACCCAGGTACATGAACTGTATGAGGGACAAAAGCCAATGCTGAAGATAATTGCCAAACTTTAGGAAAAAACGCACAAGAGCCGCGCAGCAACTGAAACATACCCAAGAGGAGCGACGAGGTCATCAGGTGAGGCGACCAGGTGTGCAACTAGGGAAGGCGGGGCACCCAGAAGCCTCAAGGCAAGAGGGCTCTCTGTGTAGAACCACCCACTTTTAAAGACACCGCCCCCAGCGTAGATGGGCCAAGATGGCCGCACTAATTAAGGCAGGGCGTGGCTTAATTCCCATACTGCCACATTCAGGACTGACGATGCCATGCAGGATGTCCAGGAATTCAGTGAATGGTGTTATATGGGCCAAGAGTGGGATGGTAGTGAAGGACACCATTTTGACCAATTACGAATACGAATACAAATTACTTTGTTGATCCCCAAAGGGAAATTCATTTGTCTGTCAGCTCATCAACCATTTGCAGAAGAATTAAAAGCCTGATGGCTGAAGGTACAAAGGATCTTCTATATTTCTTTGTCCTGCAGTGAAGAGAGAGGAGCTGTCCACCACTGGTCTTTTCTTGGTCCATCAAGGTGCTATGAAGAGGATGATCTGAGTTATTCAGAATGGCCTCCACCAGCGTGTATCTCTTATCTCTCTGAAGTCAAGTGCCTCAGGATGTTTAGTCTGTATCCTAGCAATGACTTCATGGAGAATTTAACATGGAACTTCAGCAGGAGCCGTTGGTGGGATGTACACAAGTATTGTTTTGATTTGAAAAAATGTCTACTTCCTGAGTCTTCATCTATATCTCCAGCCCCTCATCACTCTTGTTGAGCAGAGAGTTGATACTTTGCATGATGACTGACGGCAGAAAGGACTCACAGTACATCTCCACCTCCAAGCCTTTAACCTCTGCACCACCAGCACAGCAACCACGAAAGCAGCTCCTCATCCAGCTGGAACAGGGTGGCATCCTCCAGACTTGCTCCATTTTCAATGACAGAAGCTCCTCTCCTGAAGAATCTCCTCTCCCCACAGAAGTATCCATCAGTAGTTGACAAAATACAACAAAAACATACAAAAACACAACAAAATAAAGCAAAGGTTGAGTAAAACCTCAGAGCTACCAGACTTTGCTGCTCCCAGTTGAAGCGCATGTTCTGGAATTGTTTCGCAATTGCAGCACACACTGTAATGTTCCTTCCACGCTGGAACACTGACAATGGCCCACTGCCCAATGATGTTGTTTCTACCCAGTGTATGCTTTTGGCAAGATTGAAACCAACTTCATCAGTGTATTTACATGTGGCTCTGCAGCAGCATCAAGCTCCATAACTGTCCAAAACGGTCAGGAAAAAGCATATGAAAGAAAGGATACCAATATGAGTCCATAGTGTAACACAGTACAATCATACAGTAAACTTGTGGACAGTACCAATTATTGTATTGGGCTAATATAAAATGAATGAACTTAAAAGACTTATTTGCACAAATTCATAGCATAGTTTCACTCTCAGAGTCTCTCTCAAATGGCACGCATGGGCCTCCATTATTATGCAAAGCAAAGCGCAACCCTGAATCTTATTTACAGTCTTTTTCGATTTGTTTAAGCACGATTTTGAAAACAGAGCCCGGTTTTCAAAACACTACACACTATTGACGTACAGCTAAGCCCTGCCCCCCTCCACTCAACAAACAAATCAACATTCTGTGATAGGCGCTACGGCAGAGAGGACATCCTTTGTTATGTTGATGATGTGCTGTGGCCGGATGCACACAGAAGATGGGATAGACAGTAACTGCGACATATTGTAATTTCAGTTACGTAATATAAATGTGTCTGTTTAAAAAAATGTTCCCCATTTGCATTTTGCAAATAGAAATATAAGACTCTATGATAATGCCTTTTTTTGGCACATCACTGCGCAAATTGCAGGTGGTTAAGGCTACTGATTTGCTATTTGTTTGTAAAGTTGTGATGGAAAAATACAATTTTTTAAAGAGTTTATATAGTTTTGAATTAAGTGTTTGCTGTGCAAGAGGTATCTGAAATTTTGTACTGTCAGAACAATGCAATCAAATTGCGTGAAATACAGCAGAAAATCATCAATGACCATATGAATTTTGAAGGCACCAACAGTGTCAGCCTTTTCACCTCTAATCGTGTCCTAAAATGCAACTGAATGCCGATGAAGCCCTTTGACTGTGACTCAGAGAGGGTCAAGGAGCAAAGATTCCAGTATGTACAGGTAGGTGTTCAATACTGCAGTCTACTCTACAGCATAAGTCTGTCTTTCTGTACCACTTACAAAACTATATGCAATTTTCCATGTGTGAGTGTTTCAACTGGATTCCTAAGAACGGCTACATAAATATATTTGAATGGATGAAGCTGGATTCAATATGATCAAAAGGAGGAGGAGAGGCCGGAACATGATTGGCCAGTTGCAGTCGCTGGCCAGTGTGGTGGCAGTGTCATGTTATGTGCTGCCATCAGCAATCATGGGGTTCTTCACCATCATGCCACATTGGGACCATAGAACAATCAACATCTCCTGACATTTCTTAGCGATCTTGGAGATATTGTGTTAGGGCATGAGCAGCAGGATCGTGAACAGGCAGGGCATCCTGTCTATGTCATTGTGTGGGACAATGTGAGTTTTCACCGTGCCATCCAGGTCAGAGAGTAGTTCGATATCAACCAAGAATTCCCAAATGTTTACCTTCCACCATACTCCCCTTTCCTCAACCCAACAGAGGAGGTCTACTCTTTATGGCACTGGAAGGTTTATGACTGCCAACCCTACACCAGGGAAAATCTCTTGCAGGCCATGGAAATGGCCAGTAATGACATAGGTGTGGACATAGATATATATAAGAAGACTAGAAGTCTCACCTGACGCCGCTGCCCAATGACACAGCGTCGCCACAAAGCGGCTATCTTGGGTCAGTCAACTCGCTTCCTCAGAGCATTTAGCCTATGGTGCATGTTCTACTATAACAACCAGAATTTGCTTAGTTTTTGACTGATTTTCAAATGCTTTGCTTTATTATGAACATCAGATGGCAGTTATGATACTGCATACTTAAAAGTCTTGATGCTGAAAAGGCGTTTGATAGAATTGAATGAATCTTTTTGCAACCCTAGAGAAATTTGGAATGGGGCCCACTTTTTGTAAGTGGATCAAAGTCCTGTATTCAACACCTATGACTGCAGTCAGGACAAATGGCCTGATCTCTGAATATTTTTTGCTCTACAGGGGTACAAGGCAGGGTTGCTGTCTGTCACCTTTCCTGTTTGACATTGCAATTGAACCACTGTCAATTGCTATTAGATCAGATAGCAGGATTAAGAGTATATCCAGAGACCAGAAACCATAAAATGCTGCTTTATGCTGCTTTATGCTGATGATCTGCTTTTGCAAATATCAGACCCAATTGAGAGCATACCCCACCTTCTCCATTGGTTACAAAAATCAGGGTATATCAGGGTATAAGGTTAATTTGTCAAAATCTCTATTATTTCCATTGAATGATCTGGCAAAACAAATAACGTATGAAAATTTCCCTTTCAAAGTTGAAAATAATAAATTCACTTACCTGGGAATAGAAATAGCAGGCTCAATTAAGGCTATCTTTCAGCACAATTACAAGTCCATTTTAGACTGTACCAAATCTGACCTGCATAGGTGGTCGAAACTACCATTCTCACTGGCAGGATGGGTAAATGTAGTGAAGATGACTGTAATGCCCAGGTTTTCTTTATTTATTTCAAATGATTCCCATCTTTCTCCCCAAATCCTATTTTCCCCAGCTGGATCACTTCATCTCCTTATTTATATGGAATAAAAAAAACCTGCATGTATAAAGAAGGCAAGCCTGGAGAGAGCCAAGCCTGATGGTGGTTTGGGTTTACCTAATTTTTTATTTTACTACTGGGCAGCTAATATTGTCAAGTTGACATATTGGATCACCATGTTTGCGGATAAGGAGGGTCCAATTTGGGCTGACATGGAACTTAGAACTACACTCCTAATCTCCCCAATCTCAGTTTTAACTGCCCCTCTCCCACTAAATATCAAAGCACCTGAACTGAACTCAAACCTGGTGGTCCAAAATACTATTAAGATCTGGGGTCACTTCAGAAAATTTTTTAATTTGACCAATATATGTAGTATCTCTCCAATAATGTTTAACCATCTTTTCACACCATCTCAAATAGATCATGCATTTGCAGTCTGGCACAGAAGCGGCTTGGTCTACTTTCAAGATCTCTTCACCAGTGATGGCTTTGCGTCATTCAAATTTTTATGTGAAGAGCATAGTTTACCAAAGTCTCATTACTTACGATATCGTCAGGCTCGGAGTTTTACCTCTAAATTTTTTCCAGGGTATCCATCACCAACCCCCAAACACTTACTGTACTTAGTCCTTAATATAAATCCACTCAACAAAAGAGCAATATCAAAAATATATACATTAATTCTAGACAGCTGCCCTTATACGTGTGACAAAATCAAGGCAGCTTGGGAAGGAGAAATTGGAAGAATAATACTGGAAGACACCTGGAAAAATACTATACAGTGTATACACACACCTTCTCTTTGTATCAGACATGGCCTGATTCAGTTCAAGGTTGTCCACAGGTTGCATTATTCTAATGACAGACTGGCAAAATTATACCCTAATGTTGAACCAAACTGTCCTAGATGTCAGTACTCTCCTGTTTCTCTGGGACACATGTTTTGGTCATGTCCATCTTTGTATGGTTTCTGATCTTCAATCTTCCAATCACTCTCAGCCATACCTGGCAAAACACTGCAGCCTGACCCTCTGATTCAGTGTAGTTAATGATGAGCTAAAGTTGTCCCACTTACATAAAAATGCAATTACCTTTGTGTCATTACATGCCCGCCATTTGATACCGCTGTACAAGGAGGTGAAGGAGTATGTACAGAATCTCCTGGATAGAGGTTGGATTCGCAAATCTGTGTCTTCCTATTCCTCCCCAGTGGTTTGTGTCTAGAAAAAAGACCAGAGTCTGAGACTGTGTGTGGATTTCAGTGGGGTGAATGGAAAGACTGTCCCAGATTGTCATCCACTGCCATGAATCTAAGACCTCCTTGACAGTTTGCAGGGCAATACCTGGTTCTCAATCCTTGATCAAGGCAGCGCTTATCACCAAGGATTTGTAAGTGAGGAAGCAAAACATCTAGTGGACATGCTGACTAATCCACCCATCCTAGTTTACCCAAACTTTGACCTCCCATTCATACTGCACACCGACACGTCCAATGAAACGTTAGGAACAGTGCTATATCAGTGTCATGGGCTGCAGCTCAAGAACTCTAACACCTGCCGAGAGAAATTACCACCTCCACTCTGGTAAACTTGAGTTCTGGGCTCTCAAGTGGTGTTTCTGTGATAAGTTTCAAGATTAGTTGTATTATGCCCCAACATTTACAGTGTACACAGATAATAACGCTTTTGACTTGTGTCCTCAGCACTGCCAGACTGAATGCCGTTGGACACAGATGGGTTGGGGAGCTGGCTGATTTTCATTTTGATATCAAGTACAGGCCTGGGAAGATGAAAACCGACGCTGATACCGACGCTCCAGGTATCCTTTGAACTTTCAAGATAACATTAAAGAGCACACAGAGAACATGTCACCAGAGCTTGTGTCTGCAGTCTGGCAAGGCAGCAAAGCAGTTCAAGAGAGTGATGTACCCTGGGTTGCAGCTTTGCAACTTGATGGTGAGGACACAGATGTTTTGTCACCTGAAAGTATTTCCAGTGTTAAACCAGAAAATATCTGTGCTGCACAACAGCAAGAGTCAGCCATCAAGAAGGTGATCTCTTTAAAAGAGCAGCACTGCTCCTAATGAAAGACACAAAAGAAGCATGAGGAAAGAGACAAAGAGACTACTATATGAGTGGAATAAGCTGGTGGTGGATAATGGGATTCTCTACCGACCGACTGGAAAACACAAGCAGCTCGCCTTCCCTGAAAAGTTGAAACTAGTGGTGCTGAAGACTCTGCATAATGACATGGGCCATGTTGGTGCAGAAAAGGTTACCCATCTCACCCGCGAGAGGTTTTACTGGCCCAACACACAGCATGACATATAACTCTGTTAACAAGAGACGTACATGCATTAAACAGAAACGTCCCAATCTTCCACAGAGAGCACCCGTGGGACACATCTCCACCAGCAGTACATTCGAGTTAGTGTGTATCGACTACCTTCACCTGGAGCAAAGCCAAGGCTATGAGTATATACTGGTACTTTTATTGACCACTTCACACGCTTTGCCCAAGTTTATCCAACTAGGAATAAATCAGGGAAAACAGCAGCTGATAAGATATTTCAAGACTTCATCCCTTGCTTTGGATATCCTGAGAAAGTTCACCATGATCAGGGAGGGAGTTTTAGAATAGTTTATTCAGCAGGTTACAGCAGCTGGCGGGTATCAGTCACTCATGTACAACACCATACCACCCACAAGGAAACCCAGTAGAGAGGCTGAACCGTACACTCCTTCAGATGATGCATATGCTGGAAGAAGAGAAAAAAAGTCAGTGAAAAGATAATCTCCCCCATGTCGTGCATGCTAATAATTGCACAAGGCATGAGGCCACCGGCTTTACACCATTCTTCCTCTTGTATGGTCGACCCCCACGCTTGCCTGTTGACTTACTTTTCCCACCCAGGAGAGAGTCCAAGACATCTGATCAGCAGACTTATGCAGAAAAATAGGTGAAGAGAATGCGTTCTGCATATGAAATTGCAGCAAATAACAGTGGTAAATCCTTCACCAAGGACAAAAGACAGTATGACAGAGCGGTCAGAGGTGTCGCTCTTCAGCCAGGAGACCGAGTGCTGGTTACAAAACCTGTCAGGGAGAGGTGGGCCTGGCAAGCTGCAGGCTTACTGGGAGCAGGTGGTGCACCCTGTTGTGGAGAGAGTTGATAATGGACCAGTGTATAAGGTGCGACCTGAAAAAGGATCCGAAACACTGATAATGGAGTAAATAAATAATGGAGACAGCACAAATGAGTAAACTTAGAAAAATCAATGCACAAGTAGAAAGAACGTTACAATCAAGAGGGGCCTCACATGTTTGAGGCAGGGACCTAGTAAGAGAAAGATGACACCATTATTTTTGGACAAATAATAATAGTTTTAAGAGAAATAAGGGAGGAAGCCCCCCCTAATTTAGATAAGAGGATGTGCACTTTGTAAAAGAATAAAAAGAGGGTACAGAGACCTACAATTCAGTCTGATCCGGATCTGACTTGGGTCTGACCTCACCTTTCAGGGGGTTAGACTCTGCCATACCAAGCTCTGTTTGTTCTGGTTATTTTTGGAGAGGATATACAACATTTTGTTGGATTTTATAACCTGTTGAAGATCTTTTGGGACTCACAACTTGGTTTTCTTTATAACTGTTACAAACCCTGTGTGCAGAGAGAACCTGCAGCTACACTCACAGTAAGGAAATGGACACCTGAGGCTAGCAAGGCTCTAAGGGACTGCTTTGAATGCGACAAACTCGATCCCCTGCAGTTTGCATACAAAGAACACATTGGAGTGAATGATGCAGTGCTCTACATGCTCCACGGTACCCTGTCTCATGTGGAGGATTCTGGCACTCATGCAAGAATCATGTTTTTTGATTTTTCAAGCGCATTTAATACCATCCAACCCCACATACTCAAGAAGAAGCTCAAAGAGATGGGAGTGGATTCTTCCTTTGTCTCCTGGATCACAGATTACCTGACAGAAAGGCCACAGTTTGTCAGGTTGGGGAACTGTTTTTCTGGGACATTAATGAGCAGCACGGGGGCTCCACAGGGGACTGTCCTGGCTCCATTCCTGTTCACATTGTATACAGCGGACTTTAAATACAAGTCAATTTAGAACTCTGAATATAGGGATTTGATAAAAGCCTTCAGTGACAAGAGTCACAAAAACTGCCTCACACTGAACACCTCAAAGACAAAGGAAATGATCATGGATTTCCGTAGGTCCAAGCCCTCTCTTCAGCCAGTGAACACTTGTGGAGTGGACATCGAGGTGGTGACAACCTACAAATATTTAGGTGTATACCTGGATAACAAGTTGGACTGGTCCCTTAACATGGATACACTCTACAAAAAAGGGCAGAGCCGCGTCTTTTTCCTAAGAAAGCTCAGATCTCTAAACATCTGTAAGATGCTGCAGATGTTTTATCAGTCTGTGGTGGCAAGTGCTTTATTTTATGCTGCAGTCTGTTAAAAGGGATATGGGCTTTTAGTCAGAAGGACTATTGTTGTCAAGCTGAGGGAACTCATTGCCCATTACAACAAAGTAAGAAGAGTTACAACAACTTCAACTTGAAAAAAGCGCGGAAACTCATTAAAAACTCATAATAATCCGTTCAGATCACTTCAGAATATAGGTCAAGGTGGGCATTTCAACCAACACGCATGCGCCCGCAATGTGACGTCATACGCAGTCTTGAACTTTCAAAATCCGAGCCGACCGCCATCTTTTTTCTCCGGAGCCGAGTCATCCAAGTAAGTACATTTAAAATGATTTTGGGTTAGTTAGTTCATCTGTTGGTAATGTGCATTGGTCGTCTAACGTCTCTCGTCTCAAATGATCGGTCAACGTAACCTGTGGTTAATATTTCATGTTTGTTCGTTTTTCGGAAATTAGCATGTAGCATGTAGCGCTAGCTGGCATTATGTTGGCTGTGTTACAGCTTATGGCATGAATTTCTGCAGTTAATTTTCTTTTTAGTAAAATTTTTTAAATCCAGTGTCGCATGTATTTTATTCTCTGTTGGTGCATTTTGCATCTTTTCAATACCCTTCCAGGGCTTTTCCACATGCGCCGGCTGCCAGCCATATAGCCGACTACACAATTAACTCCAGCCGGCTACTTTAATGACCATTATTTTTATAGCCTGTATGGGCTCTAGGGATGTAACGGTTACCGGTGTCACGGCAACCCACGGTAAAATTCCCGTCGGTGAAGGTTACCGTTTAAGTTTTCATTACCATGCTAACCGCCACGGTCGATAACCACGGTGTGAAAAACTCGCGAGAGACTTTACTTCTTCCTGCGCAGGTGCAGCGTGCAACGTGTGTTTGTTATGAAGTGAAGACATGGCGGAGGGTCGCTGGGCGTACTGTATTTTGAAGTTAGTGGCTAGCAGTTAGCAGCCCTGTTTGCAGAAGCAACACAGGAAGTCGTTGTAAGCGGCAACAATAATAAAAACACTCTCACGAGACGGAGACGAGGCAAACACGTCCTGTGTTGATTAAATTAGTGAATGAAACCGAAGCTCCAGCTTCAGCTGTTTTCGCTGGTGGATCTGGACAAACTGGCTCGTTTGTTATCATAGAAACGGATCATAAAAATATAATGTTTATCTTAACTTTGGCGAGTTTTGCTGCCTTCATTTCAGCTCCGTTCACCGGAGCAGGTCTGACCAATCAGATTGATCGAGACTAGTGACGTCATGACGACAGACAAGGCAGATGGACATCCTGATACATGTAGGCTATAAGTAATAAAAGAATAATATCAGTACATTATTTATGGTATAGACTATATATAAAGAATAATATAAAATAGTGAATATAATAACTGTCTAGATAGAGATAAGAGCCAAAAATAGAGTATTAATAATTTACTTAACAGTATTGCTTTTTGTTTTGATCTAAAATGGTCCAATCTGTTTTTTACTGTTTAATGTTGATTTTACTCTGTTTTGATTAGGTTTGGCTGTGATACTATTTCAGTACGTAATAAATCTATGATTTGAATATAAATATTGGTGACATTATTTCAGTTCATCACTGTGTTTTTTCAACATTTTGAAGACATTTTAAAAATACTGTGGTATACCGATAAGCATGATAATTTTGGTCACTATAAGTGCAGTTTTCATTGGTGCATTAGCATTAGGACATGTGCATTTTTGCCACAAGGGGTGCCAAGGCGAGTATTTGATACATGAAAAATACAAATGCAATCAAATCAATTTTGCTGAAAATGGTTGTATATGTTTTTGCTTTCTTTCTTTGTTTTTTCTGTACAGGGTTACTTCAATTCAGTGTAGGCTGTGCTGTTTGGGGCAACTGCCCCTCAATGAGGTGGTCCTGTTATTCCAGTTGAAGCACTTCAGGGAAGTTCAAGAAATGACATCCTTAATGGAGAGTCTCGACAAGGATGTAAGTGCATATTTGTTGTAGTTGTGGTCCACATTAATGGTGTACCCCCACTGAGGAGAGGGACCAGGATGTAGACAGACAGACAGTAAACCTCCTTTAATGTGTTTGGATAGGCACTTTGATACAGACTGAATGAATAAGAAAATGAAACAACATAGCTGGCTCTGTAAGATGGAGGAGATGCAGAGAAATTCTGGGTTTGTTGAATAAAACCTGCCAGTGAGAAGGTCAAAGTTTAAGTTACCTCTCTTAAACTGAAAGCTCAGTTTCCGTCATTTGAGGGTTGACAAAAATCAGAGTTCTGATATCAGCTGAATATCATGTATCGTGTTTTTGCAGGCATCAAACCAAAGGAAGAGAACAGCAGCTTTGCAGGGACTGCCATGGTACATGAAGGAAAATCCTTCTACACTGATGAAGAGATGTGAGGTAAGCAGCAAAATGTTCAATGATACAAATACTAGTTCACAATGGGCAGGGTTACACATATCATTTCAGGCATCCTCTGTGTGGCTACACTATATAGCAAAACATGTCTAAAGCACAGGCACCTTTTTGTTTTTTGTTTGTTTCTGCATGAAGCCAACAGATCCTGGGGAGGACGTCATCAAGGGAATGGTGATTGGAATCCTTTTGGTTGTTGAAGATGTGAAGGAGCCCCTACCAGTTTCCTACAATGATGTTGCCATCGTCATTGAGGAAAACATTGTCATGTGTCATCTAGGTGATGTACCCAACGCTTTTGTGAACCTGATGGGCCTGCTGTACACGCTGAACCTTGACTATCCAAAAGACTTGAAATATACTTTTGAGGTGATTCAGCGCCTGTTCATGGGAATCAGATCCGAGATGTGCAGTCCCAGGGTCCACTCTCTAAAGAATAAACTGCTCAGTTAGAGGGGTGTGAAAGTTTCTTTTGTCTGCATGTCCCAGAGGAAGAATTCTCTCTCTTTTTTTTTACACTATTTAGTAAGAGGAGATGAAAGTTATCATGCTTCTGTGGGTCATACCACCTTGTTTTCATGTTCTGATTTTTTTTCTAGTGCTCTGTTTGGACAAACACTAATCCATGTGATGTTACAGAAAAATTGTCAAGAGTGGACATTTCAGCAATGTTTGAATGCTTTCATTTTCAACATTTTGAGCAAGTTTCTGAGAGATACATTTTTTTTGTTTGTATTTATGAATCTTTCTGCAGTTTACTGCAGCAACTCTAAACATTCACTCAGAATGGACTCAGTTGAACTTGGAGAGTTATTGTTTTTCCCCAAAGGAAGGGTGCTCTTTATGTATTCTATTATGGGGACAGTGTAATTTTCAGTTTGTGAGCAGCGTCAAGCAGAAGTGTGTTAGAGGGTATAAAGGCTATTTTTTTTTAACATGTCCCAAGGAAGGTCTCTTGACTTCTCGACATCCATTGACACTTACTTTGAAGCAAGGCTGGTTGAAGTTGGACTTGTTGGGGTTTTAATAAAGGTCCTTATTGAATTGTGTTTTCAGCTATTTTTTCATGTGTTAATATTTAAGTTTGACTGGCTAATTCTCATGTAGATTCTTTGTAGATATTAGGTTGCTTAAAGTAAATTGGCAATAGAGCATGAGAAAAAAATAATAATGTTGCCCTAACTTGATAAAATAAGTTCAACCAACATCTTTTTTGTTCTCTTAAGTAATGTTTTCCAGTCCACATTACTTGATACATAAAGTTGAGTCAGCAAATTGCAAGTTGTATCAATTATGTATTCCGTATTGAGCAAACTTGATTCACAGTTGTAGGAACTTGATAAAATAATTTCAACCAACATCTCTTAAAGTTATCTCAAATAATGTTTTCAACTCCAACATACTTGATACAGGAAGTTGAATCAACAGACTGCATGTTGCATCAACTCATGTTTTGAAGTGTAATAAACTTGACACTATAAGTTGACACAAATTAACTCAGTCAAAGCAACAAGATGACTTGACATAGTTAAGTTGAGTCAACTAATCTTTTTTTACAGTATACTGGGGAGGAAGTTTAGGAAAAAAGCAGGCAAAGAGGCTGGATAAGCTTGTCAAGAAGGCTGGCTCTGTCATCGGAGTAAAGATGGACTCTCTGGAGGAGGTGGTGGAGAAGTACACAATGAGGATGATGGAGGCCATCCTGAACAACACGGATCATCCACTTCATAACACCTTGATGGATCAAAGAAGCAGCGGTGGTGGACGGCTCCTCTCTCTTACAGAAGATCTTTTATACCCACAGCCATCACACTCTTTAATTCTTCTGCAAATGTTAGATGAGCTAGTAAACAAATGAACTTCCCTTTGGGGATCATTAAAGTATTTTCTATTCTATTTTACATATCCTAAATTAGAAGTGTAACTGAAAAAAATTGATATTTACACCTATTTTAAATTTTATTCAAATACAAATACAATTAGTTTTTTCCCCTCAACAAATACAAATACTGGCTGCTTTGCACACCCCTACCAGGGTCTTCCGATGAAGCTGTGATGTTACAAAAACAGACTTAAGAAAAAAGCTCTCCAAACTCCAGCATTTGCATGCAGCTCAGAGCTCCTGAAACTGCCCCCGAGGATGACTAAACACACTTCTTTATGTGGCACTTCCACGTCCTCTAAAGTATCCAACATTTAACCTTGATATATAAAAAAGAAAGATAATATCTATTAGGTTACTAACATGTGAAGTCTTGACCGATCACAACAGGCCATTTTACGTCATCTCAGTACCTACAATTTGCGTTTGGCAGGCATTTTACTTTATTCAGCTTAACGGCAGATGATGTTGATGATGTGGCTTTTCGAGCATTTTATTTTATTTATACAGTGTGGGTTAAACCCAGGTAAGAGAGAGAGCAAGAGAAAGAGAGGTCCGCTGGGTGAGCTAGATTAACTTCTGACAGGAGAGAGAGTGGCGCACTGCGCTGTCAAAGCTCGTCTCAACAGAAATGGTTTGCTTTCAAGGCAATATAGAGACAACCGAGTTGGGCAGGAATCATTTCCAAATCTATGTATGTTAGCAATAATTTCTGTATTATGTGTGTAACCCAGATCTCACTGTTAAATGACAATAAAAGAATGTTTAATAGAATGAGACTGGGCCTGAGTTCGTAAACACAAAAAAATCAATACTATGATCTCAGAAAATATTTGAAACAAATCTTAATTTTTGTTTAAATTTCTTAAATTAAGTTTAAATTGAATTGTTGTGAGCTCCTCTCTCAAGAAATTAAATATAAAATAAAAAATGCACAACAGTTATATGATGTGCAAATGAGGATTTCTCAAATGCAAAAAATAAATAAAATACAGGGTCTCTTTAAATTGTTTAAACCTGTTCCTATGGATTGTCAATGTACCTTTTAGTTCACTGAAAGGTTAAATGAAATTTTTACCTTTCACAGGTCTCTGTTTTTTGTTTTTGTTTTTTTTGACCAATCAACTTCAAAATCAACTTTAATTAACTCACAAACATCACATGTAGCCCACACCAGAAATGATAAACTCGAAACGATGCTCGGGTCCGGTGAGGCCTGAAAACTATTATGGCCACTTCACTCAGTCAAGAGCATAAAATAAAAGCCCATGCATTGTCATGTCAGTTCGATACTCACGGATCCAAAGGAGGGGCAACAGGAATAGCAGAGGGGAATAGGGCAATGGCAGTCACAGATTTGAGTGATGGCAGTCACAATCCAAACAAAGGCAGCACACAGCGACCAAACCTGGGGGAGAATAAACAGCAGGGTCCATCCACCAGCAGACCATCTCAGTTTCTCTCTTCCTCTCTTCACAACGGCCGTCTCCTCTAATTACATGAACTCTGTTGAGCCTTAATATCATCGCGCTATATTGTATTAACGTTAGCTTGTTTTAGCATTGGAAAACAACGACATGCTAAAGCTATGATATTAAAACACGGAATGCTACGCTAGCTAGCGGGTGGCTAAATGCATTACACTCCGGTCTTTTCCACTACAACATTAAGTTACAGCGCAAAAATCAAGGCATACACATTATATTCACTTTCTGTAGGTCACATATCAGAATAATATCAGGACTACAGGTAGTCGACCTCAATGATAACTCCTAAATGTTTACCACAGCACAATGTCTTCCACTCAGGAGCCCGGACGACGGTTCTCTCTAACTCTCCTGCTCAAAACATGCTAAACCACAACCGGAACTTCCTGTCCCTCCCCACTCCAGACGGATGACTTGGATTGGCTGTGAACTTGCAACAATGCAGAAACTTAATGACTGACACACAACTAAAAAATTTAGATTTCACGTTAAATGCACTCATGCTCAAATCAATAAGTCTCTTGTCTTCTAAATCACAGACCCTTTTCACCAACCACATCTATTCATTTATTTACTTTTTACCTGTAAATAGCTTAACTCATTAACTGTACATACTATATTTATTACATTTTATTCAGTACGTAGTTTAACTACTGCTTTACTTCATCTTTTAACAATTACATTTTTTTTTTTTAATAACGCAACATTTATCATGCTATATGAAGTTTTATATTTTATATAGGTCTACATGTGGCCTATCCAAAATTACACTGGCCCATCCAAAATTGAAATCCTGGCGCCTGAGTGGGAGGCATGCCAAGTGTGGGTCCGGCATACCAGGAGTTATTTCCCACATTGCCTGGCCAGGGAAGATGTGGCCTGTGACGTGGATGAAGTCCTGTGGCCTGACCCAGCACGTCGACATCATGCATTTTCCTATTGTGAACAATAAAGATTATTTCTACAGTTTTATGATCTGGTCATTGAGTTTTTTTTTATGTTGTGTGTAATGACTGTTCAGTGGTGTTTTTATTTTGACCTGACCTGTTTGGTTTTGAGCACTGTTTGAACTGTTTTTGAGGCAATAGTTTGGTTTTGCAGGAAGAGTCAGAGGTTTTGTAAATTTTGCTTGAAAACTGGGCTTTGTGTTTACAGTTCAGAGAAAATGATGGAAGTTTCGAGAAGTGTGTCTCAGCAACTGAGAAAAACTATAATGGAATATTTTTGTTGTGGATCCCACCTTCTATGTAGATCTGGCCACAAGACCTCATTCACCTTTGGCCCCTACAATGCTCCACAAATGATTACATTTCTGGATGAACCTGAGCAGCCGAGGTTTGGTAGTTTCCATCGGCTGCTCAGGTCTGGGACTAGTTCACAAACCATGACCATTTCAGTGTTGTACTTTCCCTCTTACTCCCCTGAATACAAGTGAAGACTTCTTCTCAGCATGACCCTGGAAAGTATACGACCACAGTGGCATGTGGTGACTTTCACAGATAGGGAAGCAGTGCCAAAGACCCCCACCCCACAACCAGAAATCACTAATGCAATGTGTGATTAAGTCAAACCATCAACACTAAAAGACACAAGTCCATGACTGTGTGCTGCCTGTCTTTCCCCCTAAGCTCAGACCCTTTTTCACTCTGCCTGGACATCTTCAGCTTTACTGCACTGAAAACATTATAAATATGGTAACTGTGCAAAACTGCATCAAAATGCTTAAGAATTGTGTTGTTAATGTTAAAGCCCCTACAAGGAACTTTCATTTTGTGTTGATTTTGGCAACACCTGTGGACAAAAGTGGTAGGTTTCTCTTTGCGGATTCCATCCCAATATTTGCCATGATGAAAATATAATATAGCACTGAAATTGAGCTCGGTTTTTCCTCACTAGTGTAAGACAGTTCAACACCACCTTGAACTCTCATCCCTGAAACAATGGAAGTTTCCCCCAGACTGGAAGAAACTACTTTATGTATTATGCCTTTTGATTAGTGTCTGTCTAACACCTCCTGCATGCCTGACTTCCCCTTGAAATGTTACATGGTCTCCAATGTGAGTGGTGTCTCTATGCAAATTCCTATTGACATATGATTTAAAAGTGTCTTTGTTCTGGTTGGATATTTAAGGGAAAGAGCGAGGACCCAACCTTGGAGTTGATCTGCTTACCAGAGCTCCCACACATCAGGTGTGTTACAATACTTGTTGGCTATATTTTTAACTTTGGACATCGCAGTAAATTGTTATGTTAACCATTCATTTATAATACTGTCTTATTGAGACTTCTGTTCTAAGTAGTGAAGGATCTGTTATCAGATACCTATTAGGTCTTTAGTTGTATGGTAAGTTTCACTGGGTAACACTCACACACTTTACCTCTGAGTTGAATAGAAAAGATTGAGTATCATGTTCTGTAATTATTTAGATATGTTCTATAACCTCTGAATATCTCAACCCAGGTGTCAGGGCTGCTCTTCTATGTTAAGAAGGTCACTGAATAGTTTAAGTCTATATCTGCCATCCCTGAACTAAGATAGGGACTAGTTAAATACTGTATCCCAAAGACCTTAGTTATATGGTAAGTTTCACTGGACGCTGTTGACACCCTTAACCTCTGAGTTGGACAGACAAGATTGAGTATCATGTTCTAAATCCTCTGAATACTTCAACCCAGGCATCAGGGCTATTCTTCCATGTTAAGAAGGTCACTGAGTGGTTTGTTAACCTATATCTGCCATCCCTGAACTAAGACTGATGTCAGATCTTTTAACAGCAGAATTGAATTCTTTAAAGGCTTATATTCCTAATTACTGGTTAACTATTAATTCTCACCAATATTTAATGGTACAGTTATCTTTAAGTACATGGAATCAGATTGAATAAATTAACTCATTGAGTGCCGTGCTGTTTTCCGAAGTTTTAGCCTTGAGTGCCAGCGATCTAGACCATTGTTGACGATTTTTGTAGAGCCACAGCGTATTTTATATCATAGCTATGGACACATACTACTCATTTGAAAGGTGAAACTTTATGTTTTCATTGGGGACAAACTGTTTATTTCGGTTGTCCTGAAATGTGCACAGCGAATGTTGCCATGTAATGCATGCACCACTGATTCGACAACCATGTGGCAAGCAATGCAGCAACAATCAAAAGCTGAGTTATGATAAAACGTTCAGATCGTGAGTTTTCATGAGTTTCCATTGTGATCTTTTTCAGTTCGGTTCATCATAGGGTTCCCAAATTCACACATAAGGTGTGTTAAGAGTGTCTATTTTCGTAATTTAAAAAAAGAAACGAAAAACATAAAATTACGTTTCTGGCATTCAACGCATGGGAACAAAAAACATAAAATTACGTTTTTGGCACTCAATGAGTTAATTACTTTACTTTGATAAAACCTCATCTTAACAGCGGAAAGACAGAATACGTATTGGGGAGATAATAGATAAATGTCTCTAAATATTTCCTCCCCTACACTAGCGTACCAACAAGTCAAGGCTTATTTGTAGCCTCATCAACAACAGCAACAACAGGGCCCATTGAATCAAATGCTGGTTTGGACACTGCAGGGAATTCAGAAAAGTCAATGGGTGAAAACAACAACAGGCTCCGGGCTAACATAGACACCAAAATGCTGCCAAGGCAGAACCAAAGCCAGCGTTTCTTTTTCAATGACACAGAAATTCAACTGGTGCTTGTTGAACTGAAAAAAACAGACTTATCCACTCCCAAGTCATGAGGTTGTAGTGTTATGAATAAGTTATAATTTGATGCTATATTTAAGCTATGATTTGATACTGTATGCATTATTTAGTAATGTTTCAATTGGCTGTGATTTGACATCATGTATGCACTGTTCTGTTACAAATAGATGATCTGACACTGTGTGCTCTGTCCTGTGCTTGAACGCACATAACCTGATGAGTGTCCCTACGACACCAGATAGCGGTGACTCTCACCTGATAAGCAAGTACAAGATGTAACTGTAGTGTCTTCTCTCTCTGTCAGCTAGGTCTGTTGCAATAGATACACGCCTGACTCACAGCAGATTCACACACATACTTAATACATATTCTGCACACACATCATAAACCAAGAGTGGACAGCATCATCTGACTCATCACACTCTATCATAAAGTCCAACCTCTGCATTGGGCAGGACCAGCCCAAGAAGATACTGTGAATTATAAATGTGGATTGTTTTCTCAAAGCTGTGTTCGTTTTGGCTGAGATCCTGACCGAGCTCCGTCACTACGCACCCAGCGCTGCTGTACTTTACCTGTGACCTGAATAAATTCTTCCTCTGTGAACTGAAGATTTCTCCGGTTTGTTCTTGGGCTTCCAATAAAAGAACCGATTCTTACAGTAGTAACGCCGCCCCTGCCCCCGCATAACTGGCATCTGCCTCAACATTAAAGGGCCTATCCCCCCTGGGGAGCATCCACACTGACACTCAGAAGAGCACGCAAGTTTACCCTTCAGCAAGTTAGTAAGAGGTGCAACAATAGTAGAAAAATTCCTACAAAAACAAGTAGTAAAACAATAGTACCCAACAAGTCCCAAAATCATCCCCTGGAAGTAGTACCCAACAAGCCCCAGAATGCATAGTTTGCACTGTTCTCCCCTCCTTAGTGTCTAAGTAGAGCCTACTTCCCCTGTAATTAGTGTATAAGTAGAGCCTACTTTCCCTGGAAGTACAGACTAACCCCAAGATTCCATTGGATGTGTGCATTGTGTCTCCACTCCGGCACGGCAGTGGAGCCGATGCATTTCAATTCTAGTTAATTTGCTGCGGATGCGCTGCGTCATGGCTCCGGCTCAGCTCCAGCCTTCTGGACACATACGGAGATCTTCTATTTTTGCCGGACACCGGACCACGGTGCATGAATTCAGCACAGAGCAGATCGTGCAGGACAGGAAATCGTGCACAAAATGCAAAACAAAACACCTAGTTAATTTTCAAAATAAAATACACCGTGTTTTCAGCGGATCATATTTCCCTGCACTACACATTGAAAACATTGTAATGGGCAGAGGCAGGCCTGAAATCCACAGGTTTTTAGACATCATTTCACCCCATTGACACCATGGACAGGAGATGCTGATTGTAAATCACAAAATACGCAGATCAGCAGGTCAGTACTGAGTTGTTTTCCTGCTACTCCTCTGGATTAAATAAACTGTTTTCGGTTTTGCGGTTCTACATCCCGCTGTATTGTACAATTATATGTGAAGTTGCGAGATTTCATGGGCCCCCGCTGTCCGGGCTGGATTATGAAGTTTGCACTGTTTCCACCTCCTTTGTTAGTAAGTAGGGCCTACTTTCCCTGTAATTAGTTTCTAAGTAGAGCCTACTTTCCCTGGAAGTACAGACTAACAGTGAGGAACCGGGCTGGATTATGAAGTTAGCACTGTTCTCCCCTCCTTGTGCCCCAACTTCCACAGCAACACCAGCGATCAAAATGAGTGGACAAGTCACGTGCAAACTCCATGTGAGACTTGTCACCTGTCCTCCAAGTCCTAAACCGCTGGCAATAAGCCTCAGGGACCAGCTCAAACACCTTCAGAAGAGTTGATTTTACTGATGTGTAATTCCCACACTCAGTGCTACTCAAGGACGAGTAAGCCTCCTGGGGCCTCATGTACAGAGACTTGCGTGGATTTCCAACTGAAACGTGGCATACGCTAAAATCCATAAACTGGCGTACACACAAAAAATTCAGATGTATCAAAGTGTGCGTACGCATGGATCCAAACACTTTTCCTTTGTACATCCCAATCAACGTGGAATTGAGCGCACATGTAGAAGTGCCAAACTCCTCCCTGTCCACGCCCCCATTTAAAAAAACTGAGTAGGAGCGTGTGTGAGGCCGTTTTACCAGGGAACCCATATGCACACATGTCCAATTCTGCTGGTTTATATTCTGGGCAATTAAACGGGCAAATTATTTACTCACCGAGACGCCACCCATCGCGCACCATGCCAGCCTCTTCCCAACCATGCTGTTCGTCAGAATGAATAAGTCATGTATTGAACTAGGCCACCTTGCCATGATGTTATATATATATATATTATTTGAACATTTATGGAATGAAAATGTTTCCTTTTGACAAAAACAAATTCATCCTGTGATGGCGCTTTTATAGCAATGTGTGTGCAGTCAATAGCTCCGATTACATTAGGGAAACTGGCTCTTGCTGCAAATTGCACTTTAATGTTGGACTGTTCAACAGCATTATATGGGAATTTGATGTACCTGGATGACATTCTGATGATCCTGGCCCACACAGCTGGCATGGCTCGGGTCAGGGTTTACTGACACACTCCTGACCGGTCAACTGGTTCTCATTGGAAAGCCCCTGTTGCCAGGAACCCCAGAGTGGTCAGCCCCTGTGTGGGCACAGACAACCCTTGGCTGCGCACTGTGTTGCACTCTAGGGCTGGCCGCAGCTCTGTGCACAGCTCCAGGAATACTGGCCTCGGTAGACTGACTCAAAATGACTCATGAGCCAGTTGTTGTCGTTTGCCAGTAGATCTTTGCGTTCTCTAAACACTCTCTCACATCTGATATTAACATTTGCGAGGTCCTCTAACAAAGCCGAGCCATTGGTAATACCATTTTCTTCATCACTTTGCACATGCTTTTATATCCACCCATGATTGCAACCGCATGTGTGTGCGTGTTAATTGTGCATTAATGTGTCTCTGATGTGCATATCGCTCTGAGGACTACTTGAATCACATTATTAACAGTTCCTCAGCATCACCTCAGAGTGTTGCCAGAGGAACAATAGCTCTGGAAACGTGCGTATGCCAGCTATTGAGTTGGCGTGGAGCACCGCACATTTCCACGGTCATTTCACTTTTGATACATCTGAATGTTGACGTTGACCTTGATAAATGAGGCCCCTGGGCCCTGCCGGTTAGCACATACTGCAACAATAACGTCCGCAAGACATTTAAACATTACAAAAAACATCTCTGGATCACGTTCATTGAATTTGGGCATCACTCAAATCATTACCAGCAGCACCTACTGGAGTCCCCACAGACACAGAGGGACCACCAGTTAACAAATCAGCTGCTGCTCCCTCATGGACCAACTGCAGCTTTTGCCTCTGCATCACCAGTCTTGCCAACTCAGTCTCCTGCTTTATCTTCTCCAAAGAGAGCTCCTTCTCTGCCTCTAACTTCAGACACAATGCCAGATACTCCTTCTGCTAACCCTGGACCAACACCAAGACCCGTGACATGCGGAAACAGGTCATCATGCACAGAAGCACTAACATCCTTTATCGTGCCCAAAATCTTCATTTTAAACAAATGCACTTTCAAATTGGCCCAAATGGCCTCCTTCACGTGTCTGTCACCAACATCAACCTTAGCCAACTAATTTAAGCAACTGATCCCTTGAACACTCCAACAACTGCTCAGACGGCCTCTCCAAAAACGCCTTCACCTTTTCATCCATCTCCACTAACGCCTGTGAGAGAAACATAGAAGAAAGTAAAGTGTCAGACCCACCTGTGTGCTTTATGGCCCACAGCCTTAGAGCTAAGTCCTTCCACTAGCTATCTGCCTAACCAAAACCCAACTAACTAACTCCCCCCTAGTCTTCATGAGGCGTAGCGGCAGGTACTTATGCACCTAGAGCCCGCTGGCCCGAAAGAAGCATCCAGTAAACTGGCCACCACCTCCAAACCATGGGCAGTGCTCCTGAGCAAATCATGGAAAAAGGGAAAGGGAAGCTCACAACCACCGTACTCCAACACTAACAACCCCCCACTGACAAATCCCAAAGGGGAGATGCTGCTAAACCTACAAGGAAAAACTCCGACAGAACAATGCACACACACCTTGTTCAACACTCACCTTCCGCCACTCCCGCCAAGATCCATCTCGCATGAATGAATGAAAACAGCCCGAGAACAAACACACCTGCTCATGTCGGACAAAACGCCTGTGTGCCAATGCACCACACCCCCTTGAGCACAACCAGCACCATAAATGGAGAAACACGTCACAGCTTACATAGGGAATCCCCCACAGAGGGGTCACTTACCACACCAGACCAATTAACCATAATCAACAAGCACCATGCGCCGCCAATTACTCAGACTGCGATGCCCAATTACTGCACTCACACAAAACTTCAGAAACAAACTTACATACCAAAAAGGCAACAAACCCACTAAATGCCCAGCACTTCAAATGGATGGGCCCCCAACTTTGTTACGCCTGGCTCCAAGGCCGCAACAAAACATAGAGAGGGCAGTGCAAAGTGGAACAATACAAAGTGCTTTATTGTCGAGATTACAGATGAGATGTATGATGGAGTGTGGAAGTGAGTGTCAGTGGTGTGTGAGGGTGCTTGTGTGCTATGTCATATGTGAGATGCATGTTGTCAGGTGCAAAACAAAACAGAAAAGTGTGTGGCAGGATGGAGGACCCAGGGAAGAGAGGGAGGGAGAGGCAGCCCACGGCAGCAGGTTTATATCAGTGAGCCTATAAGATAGCCGAGCACAAGTGCTGCCAGCCAGCCATCAACTCCAGCAACCTGCAAAACACACCCACACCCACACAACGTACACAGACAAGACACAGCCATGGGCTGAGGACTGTAACAGGTGAAGATGTAAACTATCCATCCATCCATCCATCTTCCTCCACTTATCTGGGGCCGGGTCACGGGGGCAGCAGCCTGAGCAGGGACCCCCAGACCTCCCTCTCCCCAGACACTTCCTCCAGCTCTTCCGGAGGGACCCCAAGGCGTTCCCAGGCCAGCCGGGTGACATAGTCACTCCAGCGTGTCCTGGGTCTTCCCCGGGGCCTCTTTCCGGTGGGACATGCCCGGAACACCTCCCGAGGGAGGCACCCAGGGGGCATCCGGTACAGATGCCTGAGCCACCTCAACTGGCTCCTCTCGATGTAGAGGAGCAGCGGCTCTACTCCAAGCTCCTCCCGGGTGACCGAGCTTCTCTCCCTATCTCTAAGGGAGCGCCCTGCCACCCTGCGGAGGAAACTCATTTCGGCCGCTTGTATCCGGAATCTCGTTCTTTCGGTCATGACCCAGAGTTCATGACCATAGGTGAGGGTAGGAACGTAGATCGACCGGTAAATCGAGAGCTTTGCCTTTCAGCTCAGCTCTCTCTTCACCACAACAGACCGATACAACGACCGCATTACTGCGGCCGCTGCACCGATCCGCCTGTTGATCTCACGATCCATCCTTCCCTCACTCGTGAACCGGACCCCGAGATACTTAAACTCCTCCACTTGAGGCAGGAACTCTCCCCTGACCCGGAGAGGGCAAACCACCTTTTTCCGGTCAAGAACCATGGCCTCAGACTTGGAGGTGCTGATTCTCATCCCAGCTGCTTCACACTCGGCTGCGAACTGCCCCAGCGCATGCTGTAGGTCCTGGCTCGAGGGAGCCAACAAGACAACATCATCTGCAAAAAGCAGAGATGAAATCTGGTGACTCCCGAACCGGACCCCCTCCGGACCCTGGCTGCGCCTAGAAATTCTGTCCATAAAAATAATGAACAGAACCGGTGACAAAGGGCAGCCCTGTTGGAGGCCAACATGCACCGGTCTGTAAGTCCGACTTACAGCCGGCAATGCGAACCAAGCTCCTGCTCCGGTCGTACAGAGACCTTACGCCCTCAGCAGAGGACCTCCGACCCCATATTCTCGGAGCACCTCCCACAGAATGCCACGAGGGACACGGTCGAATGCCTTCTCCAGGTCCACAAAGCACATGTGGACTGGTTGGGCAAACTCCCATGAGTGCTCGAGCACCCTGTGGAGGGTATAGAGCTGGTCCAGTGTTCAACGACCAGGACGAAAACCGCATTGTTCCTCCTGAATCTGGGGTTCGACTATCGGTCAAATTCTCCTCTCCAGCACCCTGGAATAGACTTTCCCCGGGAGGCTGAGGAGTGTGATCCCCCGGTAGTTGGAACACATCCTCCGGTCCCCCTTTTTAAAAAGAGGGACCACCACTCCGGTCTGCCAGTCCAGAGGCACTGTCCCCGACTGCCACGCAATGTTGAAGAGGCGTGTCAGCCAAGACAGCCCCACAACATCCAGAGACTTGAGATACTCAGGGTGGATCTCATCCACCCCCACTGCCTTGCCACCGGGGAGCTTCCAAACTACCTCGGTGACTTCAGCTTGGGTGATGAATGAATCAACCTCTGAGTCCTCTGCCTCTGCTTCCTCCATGGAAGACATGGCAGTGGGATTGAGGAGATCCTAGAAGTACTCCTTCCACCGCCCGACAATATCCCCAGTCGAGGTCAACAGCTCCCCACCTCCACTGTAAACAGTGTTGGCAGAGCACTGCCTTCCCCTCCTGAGGCGCCAGATGGTTTGCCAGAATTTCTTCGAGGCCGATCGGTAGTCCTCCTCCATGGCCTCCCCGAACTTTTCCCATACCCGGGTTTTTGCTTCTGCGACTGACCGGGCCGCCGCACACTTGGCCTGCCGGTACCCATCAGCTGCCTCTGGGGTCCCCCGAGCCAACAAGGCTCGGTAGGACTCCTTCTTCAGCTTGACGGCATCCCTTACTTCCGGTGTCCACCACCGAGTTCGGGGGTTGCCGCCATGACAGGCACCGGAGACCTTGCAGCCACAGCTCCGAACAGCCGCATCAACAATGGAGGTGGAGAACATGGTCCACTTGGACTCAATGTCTCCAGCCTCCCTCGGGATCTGGTCAAAGCTCTCCCGGAGGTGGGAGTTGAAGACCTCAATGACAGAGGATTCTGCCAGACGTTCCCAACAGACCCTCACAGTACGTTTGGGTCTGCCTAGCTTCCTCCCCCGCCACCGGATCCAACTCACCACCAGGTAGTGATCAGTTGACAGCTCAGCCCCTCTCTTCACCCGAGTGTCCAAGACATACGGCCGGAGATCAGATGACACGACCACAAAGTCGATCATTGATCTCCGGCCTAGGGTGTCCTGGTGCCAGGTGCACTTATGGACACCCTTATGCTCGAACATGGTGTTCGTTATGGACAAACTGTGACTAGCACAGAAGTCCAACAACAGAACACCACTCGGGTTCAGATCAGGGAGGCCGTTCCTCCCAATCACGCCACTCCAGGTGTCACTGTCGCTGCCCACGTGAGCGTTGAAGTCCCCCAACAGAATGATGGAGTCCCCAGTTGGGGCACTTTCCAGTACCCCTTCCAGGGACCCCAAGAAGGCCGGGTACTCAGCACTGCCGTTTGGCCCATAAGCCGAAACGACTGTGAGAGACCTATACCCGACCCGAAGGCGCAGGGAAACGACCGTCTCGTTCAGCGGGGAGAACTCCAACACATGGCGGCTGAGATGGGGGTGTTGTGGAAGTTTTTTTTTTTTTGCCGTTCACTGTTGGTGAATAATGAAATAGAGACTTCTGCCGGCCGACAAGTTTTATTTCCTTGCAAGGAAAGGTCAGTCCTCACCCAAGCAGTAATGGTAAAGGAAAAGACCCCGGACATGGGGTGAGCTAAACATTTATAGATGGGGAACGCCCCTAGGATGAATTTCACACCCCTTTGTCTGGTTGGTGGTATCAGAGCCGCCACCCTGGGGTGTGTTTCACACCTGGAGTTATCTATGGATAAGAGGTTAAGGGGTCTAGACAATATAAATTGCAAATGGTGAAAAGACAAAGGGGTCTTGGAGAGAGAAGAGATGGGGCAATGGTGAAATCAAATTTGCAGTTACAAGAGAGAAGAGAAGGTGGGGCATCAAATTTGCAGTCACAAGAGAGAAAAGGAGGTGGGGCATTGGTGAAGTCAAATTTGCAATCACAGGGGTCTATGAGCAAGCCCACACCAGCCCGCCACCTCTCACCATGGGCAACTCCAGAGTAGAAGAGAGTCCAGCCTCTCTCAAGGAGTTGGGTTCCAGAGCCCAGACTGTGCGTAGAGGCGAGCCCGACTATCTCTAGCCGGTACCGCTCAGCCTCCCGCACTAGCTCGGGCTCTTTCCCCCCCAGTGAGGTGACATTCCATGTCCCTAAAGCCAGAGTCATTGTCCAGGGATTGGGCCGCCGGGGCCCCCGCCCACGACCGCCACCCAAACCACAAAGCACCGGCCCCATCTGAACCCTCCCACGGATGGTGGGCCTACGGGAGGGCGGGCCCACGTCGTTCCCTCGGGCTGCGCCCGGCCGGGTCCCGTGGGCTAAGACCCGGCCACCAGGTGCTCGCCTGTAAGCCCCAACCCCAGGCCTGGCTCCAGGGTGGGGCCCCGGTAACACCATTCCGGGCGACGTACACTTCCTCGTTGTAGCTTTCTTCATATGGGGCTTTGGAACTGATCTTTGTCTGACCTGTCACCTAGGACCTGTTTGCCTTGGGAGACCCTACCAGGGGCATTAAGCCCCGGACAACATAGCTCCTAGGATCACTCAGGTACTCAAACCCCTCCACCACGATAAGGTGGCGGTTCAAGGAGGGGAAGATGTAAACTAGTGTGACAAAAAGTCCAACATGTTGAAAAAATGTCTCACTAGCTGTGTCCAGTCATTCACTAGTGCTGAACAAGGCTTTACTAGTTTAAAGAAAGGTCTCACATGTAAGAAGAATGTCCAACATGTTTGCTCAAAGCCTTTACATGTTCTGTGCAGAATCTGACCAGTGACATAAAATGTCATCCACTAGTTAATTAGTGAGTTGTGAACTAGTGAATCTTTTTGGACCTAACTTGTTAACTAGTGAGAGGACACATGCAACTAGTTGACTAGTTAAGTCGAAAAAGACACCAACTAGTGTTATTAGTGGCCAATTTGGGTCTTACTAGTCGGCTAGTGGTAGGCTTTGAACCTCACTAGTTAACTAGTAAGGCCAAATTGTCTTCTACTTGTGTAACTCGTGCACATTTTGGATTCTACTAGTTACCTAGTAAGTATTTTGAGCAACACTGGTTTGCTAGTAGGCAATAGTAGAGTCTAATGACTCTAAGCATTTTGAAAAACACTAGTTTGTTAGTAGAGTCTAACGAGACCTCAGCTAGTTGACTAGTCACTGTTTTGCCTTGACAAGTTAACATGTAAGAGGAAGCATGCTGCCACTAGGTAACTAGTTGCATTCCCTTGAGGTCAACATGTTAACTAGTTAAATGAAGTGGGTGGAGTGAGGACAAAATCCAGAGTCTTTGTAGATATCTTTTATTTTGAACTGAGAGCAAATAGCAAGCCTTAATTTATGTTTTTACCCACCTCCTCATTAGCCTTTGGTGTCACTAGTGTGACCAGTGAACATTTTGGCTTCCACTAGTACAACTAGTAACACGTTTTGTCACACTAGTTGACTAGAAAAGTCAAAATACATTTCAACTAGTGTGAGTAGTAGATATATTGGCTCTCACTAGTTCAACATTTTAACTTCACTAGTTAATTAGTGAGATCCAAAAAAGTGTCACTAGTGTTACTAGTGAGCATTTCAGCTTTCACTAGTTCAAATTTTAAGGCAAGGCAATTATATTTGTATAGTCCATTTTTACGAACAGTTTCAAAGGGCTTTACACAGCATTATGACAACATCCTCTGCCCTAAGACCCTCACATCAACTGAGGAAAAACTCCCAAGAAAACTCTTTAGCAGGGAAAAATGGAGAAACCTCAGGGTGAGCAACAGAGGAGGGATCCCTCACCCAGGACGGGCAGACGTGCAATAGATGTTGTATACAGACAAGAAAACAATTTACAACATGGAATATGGAAAACATGGAAATGGAATCAGTCAGTTAACGAAGAATGATGAAGGAAGCTCCTGGTGGGCAGGGAGAGAAGGCCAGCTTAATGGGACTACAGGACGGCAGACAGGGTCATGAGCAGGGAGTGCAGACCGGTTTAACAGCAGGAGAAAGGAGGTGATGGAGGCGGCGGTTGGTTGGTTGGTGCAGGGGGATGGAGCTCTGAAGAGATCTGTGGAAACACAGAGAGAGTGTGAGACACCAAGGCCAGACTACAAAGTGTGACAAATAATGACAGTTCGAAATGTGTGAGGGGAGAGGAGAGGAGAGGAGAGGAAGGATAGGGCTCCATGTAACCTGATGTGTCCCCCAGCAGTCTAAGCCTATAGCAGCGTAGCTATAAAATGGATCAGGCCTACCTGAGCCAGCCCTAACTAAAAGCTCTGTCATAGAGGAAGGTCTTAAGCCTGGACTTAAATGTAGAAAGAGTGTCTGCCTCTCTGACCCATGGAGAGAGCTGGTTCCATAATAGAGGAGCCCGGTAACTGAAGGCTCTACCTCCCAGTCTGTTTTTAGAGATACTGGGGGTCACTAACAGACCTGCATTCTGGGAGCGAAGTGCTCTGGTAGGACAGCATGGGATAATGAGGTCTTTCAGATAAGTTGGAGCTTTGTCATTAAGAACCTTGTAAGTAAGTAGAAGGATCTTGAAGTCTATTCTATATCCTACAGGAAGCCAATGGAGAGAAGCTAGAATGGGAGAGATGTGCTCTCTCTTATTAACTCTTGTCAATACCCTCATTGCAGCATTCTGGACCAGCTGGAGACTCTTTAGAGAGTTTTTTGGACATCCTGGCAAGAGAGAGTTACAGTAGTCTAGCCTAGAAGTAATAAATGCGTGGGCCAGTTTCTCAGCATCACTCTGAGAGAGGATATTCCTGATCTTAGCTATACTGCACAAGTGAAAGACGGCAGTCGTAGTCACATGCTTTATGTGGGAGCTGAAGGAAAGATCCTGGTCAAAAATCACTCCAAGGTTCCTCACTGTTGGACCGGAGTTCAGGCTGATGCCATCCAGTGTAGCAATCTGATTGGAGAATGTGTCCCTGAGATGCTTAGGTCCAATCACAATAACCTCTGTTTTGTCAGAGTTCAGTAGTAGGAAGTTAGAAGACTTCAAGGACTTGATGTCTTTCAAGCAACCACTACTAGTTGTATTAATAAGAGCCAAAATTCTCAGTAGTTTAACTAGTAAGGTGTTAAATCCTTTCTAGTCACACTAATGAGGATTTTGAAAAAAAAAAAAAAAAAAAATAGGTCACTAGCAAACTAGTGTGTTGAAAAGCTGCTACTAGTTAACAAGTCAGAGCTTTGCAGCTCATTAATTAACTAGTAAGACTTTAAGCATTACTAGTTCAGTCCAGTGGGCCACTAGTCTGTCAAAAAGCTGACTAGTTTGGATTTTGGTGCCACTAGTGTGGCTCCTGGCTTCACTAGTAGTAGTAGTAGTATGTTAGAATTAGTTTGACAAAAGTGTTACTAGTTGCTGAAAAAGAGTGACTAGTGAGAGTCTTTGTTCAACTAGTTGGACAGAATGTCTGTGGGACCAGATGTCCAACTAGTGCTGACAAAGACCAAATTATTGAAGGACACTGACACCTGATATTAAGGATATGGAATATATGCTCAAACGGCTTTCCACAGGAGAGATTTCTTTTACTAGTCAAGCACTGCTTACCTTGATTGCTCTGACTGCACACCATTTTACGACCACTAACCCATGCCCACATGTTTTTTCTTGTTTAGCCAGAGAGGACATTGTCTGTGACGTAGATGAGGTCTTGTGGCCAGATCCTTCGTTGGGGATCTGCGAGGCGAGATCCATAACCTCCTTCCCCCTAAACAAAAGATGTGTGTAAGAGGCAACAGTGTATGTTTTGATTTACAATTTATTATATATTTTAATCGTTATCATTATTATTAGTAGTCGTTTAATCATCATATATTCTATATTCTGTTGTTTCGAATCTTCATCTTATTGTTTTCATAACTATGGATGAGCGTGAGAGTGAGATCGATATTTATATTTAAGTTTATAGTGCATAATGCGTGTATGACTTGTGTACTTGGAATGTTGGCACAACAGTCATTACAAGGGCAAGTTTCATGTGATCGAGCTAGAAGGATTTCCACCCGAAATTCGGACGGAGTAAAGTTTGCACTATAGAGAAAAAGCTAAAGCTAATTGAGTACGGACTGGCTACTGTAAGTTCACAACACGTGAGCTGATGTGGGTAGCTGGAGCTAAATTTACACACTTAAGCTAGTTTGAAGTGTGGACTGCTGCTTCGACGTGAAGAGCTGGAGACACCAACACAGCTGGAAAAAAGAGGGTTTCAATCGGTGTGCCTCTAGCAACGTGGTATATTTGGGTTTGCCGGCTTAGGGGACAGTGTGTGCAAGTAAGCAATTGATTTATTTCATACAAGCCTGTGGTGACATTATTGCATTTACCTGATAAAAGAGAAGGTGAGAGACATCTATTGACATTTTGGAAAACTTTATTAAAAATATAATTTAAAAAGTTAAATTCACACATAATAGATTGTATTATAACTGTAGGTCTATAAAAAGATATTAAAATAAAACTGATTAGAATAAGCAAGTTACATTTAAAGAACCCAAAAGCCCTGCCCTTATTAAAATGACTGTTGAGGGGAGCGCTACACTTAAAATAAGAGAATTAAAGGGGGTACAATGATGAATTTAACTGGAAATAATGGACTGGGCAACGCACACACGGACTTCCTAAATCAAATAATGCTACTGAGTGATGAGGGCGTGGCAGGTGGGGTGGGGTGAGCGTTTGGAAACTTGCATTTGGGATGAGTTTCTCTCTCACACCATCGGTATCTGTCTCTCTTTGGCTCTTTTTTCCTTTTCTCTTTTCTCTTTACCCTCTTTTTTCTTTTTTTCTAGTCTGGCTTTATTTACCAACAGTTATGCTGAACAGTTGTACTGTTTAATGCATCAGCCCACATAGAATGTTCAATTTTTCTCTCTCTCTTTTTTCTCCTACCCTGTTTTACTCTATCTCTCTCTCTTTCTCTCTCTCTTATTTTTTATTTATTTATTTATTTATTCTAACAGCAATATGGAAAGGAATGAATTAGGAGGAAAGCATGTATTTAACTTTTGATGAAGAAGTGGGCCCTGTTTTATTTTAAATCCCTCTCTTTTTTTTCCTCCTCAATACTGTGGTTAAAAGGCTATAAAAGTAACCCTATGGTACATGTATTGAGAGACAGGTGTGTGTGTGCTGTTTGTGTGTGTGTGTGCGTGTGTGTGTGTGTGTGAGAGAGTGAGAAGTTACCTGCCAATATTGATGTGTCTGTGGGCGCAAGGGGAGGTGGGTGTGCTGCCATTTAACCATTGTTGACTTGACACATTATTTTTGAATTAACACATAAAATACGGTTAATTCAAAAATTATAAGCCAGAGCCTGAAAGACCTACAAGGCATAGCTCTATTGTGAATTTAGTTAAGGGAATGAGGAGGGGGGTGAGTGGTCTGCACCGGGAGAAGGGGGGAGGCAAGACTTGTACAATTGCATACCTTATATTCATCAGTGATACTAATGACTGTCTGTCTTATCTTGGAATGTGCAAGGACTAAATGTGGTGACCAAAAGTGCAGTGTGTTTAAATTTCATTGATAAGAGTCATGCTGATGTGGCACTTATTGAAGAGTCGCATTTTACCAGTCAGACAGTAAAGAGCTTTAGCAACTCCAGATATGAAGTTGTAGCCTCATCCCCTGTAGATAACAAAAGCTGTGCTGATAGTTATCAGACGTTCACTGGACATAAACATCACTGATATTGGCAGGGATACTGAAGGTAGGTTTGCCTTCATTAAAGCAGTAATGTCAAACATGGGAATTGTTTTTTGTTAGGGCTTATGCCCTCACTATGACAAAAAATTCTATTCAACACTATCCAATTTACTAACAAATTTATCAGATTGCTGTTTAGTCATTGGTGCAGACATAAATACTATAATAGACCTAAATTTAGATAAATCAAATCCTTTAAAGAATTTTTTTGGGCATTTTCACCTTTATTGGATAGCACAGTGTAGAGTGACAGGAAATGGGGAGCCAGAAAAGGAAGCCGAGCTGCCACCTTCGGCTGGGAGAGTCACCAGACCCAATCAAGTAAGTCCTCTGGGGGTGAACAGGGGTCTGGTCAGCCACGGGGTCGAGGGTTTTCAAGTGACAGGCAGTTTACTCCCCAGGCCACAAGCCATGTTAAAAAGCCTCCCCCTCAAGCCTCCAAACAAGATGTCAGGTGTTACCACTGTAATGGTTTAGGTCACACAAAACCATTTTGCCCAGCTTTGAGCCACACCAAACCATCCCTCCTTTGTTCTGCTCCTAGACCAGCCACAGTGGGTACAGTGAGAGATGCAGGCCGTACAGCCCCTGTTCTGATCAATGGACAGCGTGAGATAGCACTACTTGACTCTGCATGTTTTCAGACAGTAGTTTTGTCCAGTTTGGTCCCCAGAGAAAAATGGAGCGAAGATAAAGCGCGGATAAGCTGTATTCATGGAGATGAGCATGTGTATCCTACAGCTGAAGTTTATCTGACTGTGGGGGGGGGCAGACATTTCTGTTGACTGTGGCATTAGCTCGAACATTGCCATACACTGTCATTCTAGGCAATGATGTACCCACACTCTATGACCTTATGACCCAGCCAATATGCAAACCTGAAATGAGGACTGATGAGGGTCGGGGTTCAGTAGCTGATTTCATTGAGCCACTGAGTGATTCAGTCAAATTGCCTGTAAAATTATGTAATGTTACCACCAGAGCACAGAGCGCAGGGGGGGTCTTCAGAGAGCTGCCTTTCTTTGGGGTGGACTGGGAAGCAGGGCCTAGTAAACCTCACAAATCCAAAGCACAAAGAAGACAGGAGAAGCTTAAGGGTTCATTCAGACAAGAAACGCAGGGCTCTCCTAAACCATCTGAACAGCTTGATTTTGAGTTTCCCCCAGATCTGAGCTCGCTGCAAAAGCAAGACTCAACACTGAAGCAGTGGTTTGAAAAAGTGACAGAGGTGGAGGGTGTTCAGAAAAATAACCCAAGCTGTTTAGATGATGCCACCTACGTAGTGAAAGAGGGCCTTCTCTATCAGAAAAAGGGGAAAACTGAGGCCTTAGCACTACCACAGCAGTTCAGACAGAGAGTTATGGAGATGGGTCATTCGCTTTGTTTGGCCAGGGATGTACAGTCATGTCTCACAGTTCTGTGCTTCCTGTGAAACCTGCCAAATAACCTCTGCAAAAGGCGTTGTACGTGCCCATTTGCAGTCATTGCCCATCATTGACACGCCTTTTGAAAGGATAGGCATGGACATTGTAGGACCGCTTGAAAAAAGTGCCTCAGGTCACCGCTATATTTTGGTGCTATGTGATTATGCCACATGCTACCCTGAAGCCTTCCCTCTCAGGTCCTTCAAAGCAAGACAGGTAGCAGACCGCCTGTTACAACTGTTTTCTAGGGTGGGAATACCCAAGGAAATTTTGACAGACTGTGGGACTAATTTTTTGTCCAAGCTTTTGCAGCAGGTGTACAAAGTGTTAGGGATAAAGGGCATTAAGACCACCCCTTACCACCCCCAGACGGATGGGCTGGTGGAGCGCTATAACCAGACACTGAAAAACATGCTGCGCAAGTTTGTGTCTCACACAGGTTCTGACTGGGATCGCTGGCTGCCATACCTGCTGTTTGCCTACAGAGAGGTCCCACAAGCGTCCACAGGCTTCTCTCCTTTTGAACTGTTGTATGGCCGCCAGGTGAGAGGACCGCTGGACCTGCTGAAAGACTATTGGGAGAGTGCAAAGCCAGAAGGAGAAAATGTGGTGGCGTACGTGGTGAAAATGAGGGAGAGACTGGAGGAGATGACAGCACTTGCACATGAACACATGGAGTCAGCTCAACGACATCAGAAAGTGTGGTATGATCGGAAGGCCAGAGAGCGAGTATTTCATCCAGGCCAGAAAGTACTGTTGCTGCTGCCAACCTGTGAAAGCAAGTTGCTGACCAAGTGGCATGGACCATACGAGATCAGCAAACGTGTGGGTAAGGTCACATTTGAACTGTTTATGCCAGACAAGTGTAAAAAATATCAGACTTTTCATGTTAACTTGCTGAAGGAGTTCCAGGTGCGCTCTGAGCCTGTGCATCAGCAGCTTTTGGTCCGTGCTGTGCAGGAGGAGGACATGGTTGATAAGTTCTTCCCAGCCACCACCAAAGCAGCGGAGGCTCCAGAGGTGGACCTGTCACATCTGTCTCTCACTCAGCAGGCAGAGGTGAAACCCCTGCTTGACCCAGGGCTTTTCAGAGAGACACCAGGTTTCACCTCATTGGTGCAACACAGGATTCGACTGAAGGGAGATGCCCCAGTGCGTCAGAAGAGCTACAGGATTCCGGAGCGGTTGATTCCTCTGCTGCAAAAGGAGATTAAGCTGATGTTGGAGCTGGGAATCATTGAGATTTCCTGCAGTGAGTGGTGCAGCCCCATTGTATTGGTTCCAAAGAAGGATGGTACTCTCAGATTTTGTATTGATTTCAGATACCTGAATGCAGTGTCCAACTTTGATCCATATCCAATGCCCCGGATTGATGATCTGGTGGAGAGAGTTGGCAGAGCCCAGTACATCACCACACTGGACCTCAGTAAGGGGTACTGGCAGGTTGCCTTAGCACCAGAAGCCAAGGAGATGACAGCGTTCAGGACACCATTCGGTATGTACCAATTCAAGGTTATGCCATTTGGTCTCCAGGGGGCACCAGCCACATTTCAAAGATTAATGGACCATGTTCTGAGGGATTTATCTGACTGTGCAGCGGCATATTTGGATGACGTTGTAATTTTCAGCCAATTGTGGGAGGAGCATATGGTTCACCTGCAGCAGGTGCTGCAGAAAATAAAGGCAGCTGGCCTCACTGTACTGTTCTGCCCCAACGCCTTGCCAGGGTCAACAGTGAGATAACTCCTCTCCAACAAACCACGCAGACGAGAAGTTTCAGTTTCACTCTTTATGGCCCGTTGAAGTAGGGTAAAACTAAAAGCATGAAATACTGCTTTCGAGTCATCCGTTGGCACGTCAATATCACTGAAATCCTGTCCAAATTCCTGTAGCGCTGCTGCTTCCAATACATCTGCTTTGGCCGCTGTAGCTGCAGCTCGTTTCTCAAGGCGAACTTTATCCAGTGTAATTTCCAAACGCTTATTTTCCCATTCTAATTCTGCTTGTTTTAATTTCAGTTCGTTCTCTTTGGCAGCGAATGCTGCTTCAGTCCTTGCCGCCTCTGCCTCTGCGCGTGCATTGGCAGCAGCTAGTTTACTAGCAGAGGAACTTGAAGTCTTTTTAGATGAACAACTGGCGTTAGATCTGGTTTTTATAGATCCTGAGTTCAAAGCCTTTTCTGACATCTCAACTTGTTCTTGTTGTGCTTACTCGAGGCGATAATCCAGTCGCGGTGATTCCGTCGGGCGCGTAGCTCCCACGTAGCCCTTCGATCTTCCAAGCGTGAAGATTAGCCGGACGAAGACGTCGTTTTACTGTACTGTTCTGCCCCAATGCCTTGCCAGGGTCAACAGCGAGATAACTCCTCTCCAACAAACCACGCAGACGAGAAGTTTCAGTTTCACTCTTTATGGCCCGTTGAAGTAGGGTAAAACTAAAAGCATGAAATACAATCGATTTAGAATCAGAGTATAACAGACTGCTGGTAGCAACTAGCTTAACTCAATCAGCACGTAGCGTAACGTTCACACAGTATCATTAGCCTGCTGAATCATACATCATCTCATTAAATAAACGTACCGACGATGCCTTCAAAGCAACCTTGAAACTTAGGAAGATAGTTGTATGTCTGAATCCTTAACACAAAAAACTAGAGACGAGCTTCACGCTCGGTTATCGATCTGCAGAACATGTCCAACGCATGAGGGATGCCAACATGCGCATCGCTGGATGGTACCTGGCCCTCCAGCCATATGACTTCACAGTGTGCTACAGGTCGGGGAAATCAAATGTGGTGGCGGACTTTTTATCCAGAATGTCGGAGGATTAGGGTACTGTTTCTTTGGGGAGAGGGAGGAGGAAATGTGACGAAGAGTATCGTCACTTGGCTTGCACATAGCACATGCACTTTAGACGGAGTAGGTATGAGTACATATGCACTTTAATAATTGCACAGGCACTTTAAGAGAAGCAACAGCACTTTATTGAATATTTGCGCAATACATTTTAAAACATTGCCTTTTGCACATTTTATATGGATAAGTAACTTATTGAATATTTATCACCATATGTTAGGGTCCTTTTGCAGATTTGGGTTTGTTTGGGGAGGAGCTGTGTAGGCCGCGCAGTTTCACCTAGAGGGAAAAGGACATAGAATTAAATGTGCAAGTGGAGTTATGTGTTAATTGTTTGAATCACGAGCTAAACTACCAAATTGCAATGATGTATTGTTTGATGTGTGTGGTGTTGCTTAGTGGGTGCATGGAGGGAACAAAAGTTGTAATCTGTACTCACCAGTCTCTGTGTCTTCAGCAGGGGGTGCAGGCAAAAGGCTTCCCCAGGAAACTGGCACCAGTTTTATAGTCCCGGGTGCAACCAAGTGTACATTGGTGTGAGGGGTGGGAATGGATAGGTGTAGTAGGTAATATTAGAGGTGGTTTGAACAGTTGTTTCACTAATAGTTAATGTACACTGGTGTAAATAGGTTTTTGTTTGGGTTGTATAGATGAAAGGATTTAAAAATGATGAGTTATTCATGTTTGTGAGCAGTGGATCTTAGTAGATGGGAGCTTCCAGACCAATCAGCTGTGACACTCTATTTAAGGCGCCATTTTACATCATGTGTGGGGCTGGGTGGTTGACTCTCTGCTGTTGCCAGGTATGAATAAATGTCTTCATGTTTTGCCACCGGAACCTGTCTTTGTCCATTCTTTGCTGTGTAATCCAGCCGTAATTGTGGTCCATCTAACACACTCCATTGGAGATTTAAAGCTGGGGTTCGTATTCTTGGAGAGCTAGCAAGATTTGAAAATTGCACCTCCTCTGAGTTCCACCCCCCTCCTCCCCCTCCCGCATGGCTTGGACATACACGTACGTCCAAGCCACGCACAGCCACAACAAATCCTCCCCGAAGCAAAGCATATAATTACCTGTCCAACAGAAAGAGAGCAACCTCAGCATCACTTCAAATCCTCAGTTGTCTCCACAAAAGCAACACCGATGTTTACTCTGGTTTGACCTCTGGCTTTATCCAGAGCCTTTTTGTTAGCAGCCTTTTCAGCCTCTGGCTCTTCCTTGCCTTTTTCTCGGGGCGAGCCGTTACAAGTAACGCTGGAAGTAGTAACTGGGGCTGCATTTTCTCAGCCATTGCTCATAAATGAGCATAAAATCCGTTCTGCTGTAACTCTGTACGCTGATTTCTTCCGGCAACAGCGGCACGTGAAGATTGTGCACATGCGTCGGAGACAGGGATTGAGGGGGGCAGATACAGAACTAGACATGAAGGCATCTGATTGGTTTTTGCTCTTCACACCGCGGAGCTTGGATTGGTCGGAGTTTTGTCAGTCCTGCAGCTTCCACAGAGGACTGATTATTTTTGTTCCTTTTTCTGATACATAATGTATTGATTACTTAGAAGGTAGAAGGACCATTTCACCCAATATAACAAAAAGTGTTTCTGAACAGGATTACCAACCCCAGCTTTAATACTACGCTACTATCAAACAATGACTTTTACTCCCAATTTAAATTAAAACTACATGAATTTATTTCATTCAACTTGGATTCAGTGGAAGATTTTAGGTTTGTTTGGGAAGCCATGAAAGGTTTTTATAAAAGACAATGTTACATCATTTGCCTCAGCTTTAAACTGCTCTCACCGACTAAACCTGCTGAGTTAGAGACAGCTGATAACATTGGAAAAAGCTCAACAAAACTCCTTTTGTGCTATACAGGCAGGTCAGCTTGGCCGGGTGAAAAATGAATTTAATGCACTTCTTAGAGCAGATGCAGTGTTTCTTACCCAAAAGTCCAGCTAACATCATTATTTTAATGGCAGCAAGCCATCACCTGAGCTAGCCATGCACCTTCAGTCTAAAGAGCGACAGGCGTGTATTTCTGCAATACAATCTGTAGATGGCAAGATATGGACTACTCCAGACAAAATCAATACAATTTTGCCCAGCAAAAACAAGCACATTCAGCACAGATAAGTACAGATTTTTTTCTTATTGACTTAAATTTGGAAAAACTGTCTAGTTCAGAAGCAGCTGACTTAGGAGATAATATATCTTTAAAAGAATTATGGAATACAATACAGGAGATGAATCTGGGTCTAAGTTTCTAGGTCCAGATGGTATTCCCATTGAAGTGTATGTCAAGTTTTGGTCTGAACTGGGCCCTATGCTTTTGAAAATGATAATTGAAAAACATTCCTTTTTTAAAACAAACAAACACAGCCTTGATGTCACTTCTCCTTAAAAAACATAAAGACCCAACACCAGTTACAGGCCAGTGTCATTAATTAATGCAGATATGAAGATATATGCCAAAGTACACTTACAAAAATTTATCCATAGTGATCAAACTGGGTTTGTGAAAGGCCAATTCAGGTCAGACAATTTAAAAAGACTGTTGCATATCCTATATTTTACCGCAGACTGTTCTGACCTTTTGACCTCATATGGAATCTTAACTCTTGATGTCAAAAAGGCATTCAATAGGCTTGAATGGGACTACCTCTGGGCCTTATTAGAGCAAATGGAACTAGGAGAATTCTTTATTGGTTATATCAAAGTTCTGTATGTGAATCCAGGAGCAATGGTTTCATCAGGTGATGCATGCTCCTCACATCTTCCAATTTATAGACGCTCCCGTCAAGGATGACCACTGTCCCCCTTATTATTTGTTTTATTAGCTCAAAAAGTACGCCCTTGGCTCAATTAGCCCTTAGCTCAAAAAATACGCCAATCTACTAACATTATCCCTATCACGATAAAGTTCACTATTCATTATATATCAGTCAATGCAGACGATGTGCTCCTCTTTATCAGTGAATTATCACAGTCGCTTCTAGGGATGCACTGATCCGATATTCATATCAGTATTGGTCCTGATATTGAAGAAAATTCTAGATCAGCTATCGGTGACAATGGGCCGATCCATAGCGGCCGATGTATTCAGTCTAATGCTATGCTGTGTGCTGTGAGTGACGTTGTATGCAAGCAACACACCATGTGGAAATCCGAATTGTTTTCAAAATGGAGTGAGTGAAAGGATCAGCGATCTGGAACTTTTTCACACTACCTCAGCCAACAAACCAGGGATGGAAATTTCCAATTCAAACTGCGGAAATTTCTGATCTATGATTAATGTCTGTGCTTTAATGTTGTCCGCTGAAATGACTCCACAAGTGATTCCTGTCAGCTAGTCTGCGAGCTGGCTGCAAAATGTGGAATGGATTTCCTGAACGGAGGCTTGTCTCAATGAGACACTGCTCCTCACAGGGACGAACAGTCAGGAGCACTCTGCTGTCCATGCTTCCCCTGAATCCTCCAAAGGGATACTGGGATAGACCGCAGAGTTTGATTAGTGAATTTATATGGAATAATAATAATAAAAAAGAGGATTAAATTTGCAACTCTGCAGAGAGAGAAATCAGCTGGAGGCTGGTGCCTTCCAGATTTTAAAATCTATCATTGGTCATTTGAACTACATAATATAAGATCATGGCTAGATTCATCAAACTCTATTTCTTGGCACTCCTTGGAAGCAAAACTAACACATCCATGCAGATTACAGGATCTAATCTACACAGCTACTCCTATCAAACAAGCCAGAACACCTTTTGGTCCCATTATTGAAAATGTTTTGGTAACTTGGAAGCTGGTGACTGTATGTAGCAACACAAATAATAAATGGCATTATCACACTCCAATATTCCACAATCATAATTTATTGATAGGTGGTCAACCAGCGGCCTCCCCAATATGGTCAAATAATGGAATTTATACACTTGGACAGTTATTCAATACCAGTGGTCTACGCACATTTTAAGATTTGAAGGAACGGTATAATTTATGTCGCCTTTCCCACTTTCTATATTTTCAGCTCCGCTCTGCCATGAAGACCTATGGAGTCCCACTGAAGTCTGAGCTCCCTAAACATGACCTGACAAAACAACCTACCAACACGAGGGGAACTGTATCAGCATTATTTGCCCAAATACTGCAGGCATCCTACAAAGCAATGGCAACTCAAATATTTTGGCAGAAGGCTTATAATCCTATCACGCCTGAAATATCATGGAAAATGGTGTGGAAAAATATCACTCAGGCCTCAAAAAATCCCAATCACCAAACCATACATCTAAAAATTGTTCACAGAGCATATTTTACTCCCAAATTTCGACAATCAATGATGCTGGATTCATTTCCTGTCTGCCAAATATGTACACAAAGCTGCTTAGGCACCTACACACATGTGTTTTGGGAATGCCCAAGAGTACAGTTGTTTGGTCACCAAATCCTTAACCAAAATTCTTAATAAGGAGGTTCCATGTTGTCCTGTACTTTGTTTGCTGAATGATAATTCTCAATTTCTTATGTCAGCACATGAGAAATTGCTGGGAGTACAGTGGAAACCACCACACACATTATCATTAGATCACTGGTGGCACCTCCTGATTGACATTTTACAACTAGAGCTTTCTGTTGCATGGTCTCATGGTGCAAAGGAACAAACTCCACAGTGGTGGAGTCTTGTCTATAAGGGGGGGGGTTGCAGATCACTCAAGGAGGGAAGAGTTTTCTTTTGAGTTTGCTTTGTTTTGTTTGTTTTGTTTTGTATGGGTTTTTTTGTTTGTTTGTTTGTTTTTGTCAATTAGATGCTAATGGCTTGAATAGGAGTGCAAAGGGGTTTGGGTGTTGACTGTGTGTGCGGATGAAATAAGAGAGTGTGTGGAGGGCTCTGTGGACATGCAGGGATCTGGACTTGAGTGTGTGTGTGTGTGTGTGTGTGTGTGTGGGTGGGTGTTTGGGTGTTTTGTTGGGTGGGGGAGGGGGTAGATGGGGAAAGACACACAGACGTTAAAGGGATAGTTCGGATTTTTTGACATGAAGTTGTATGACGTCCCCATCAGCAATGCCGTGCACCAAAAGTGGCTTTTCCCCTACTGTGTCCCATGAGCAGAGTTCTGGTTAGGCTTTGGTGTTGAAGAAAATAGCAATAAGTGTTATTAATGCAGGTGCCAGGGAAGCAGGATCATAGTTTGACAGAGAAGGAGCTGCCACAGGAGCAGCCATGATCAGCTTGAGGATTCTTCAGTACTAGGAAAGTGGAGTGGATCAGCTCCTTGCTGAAGTCCACTGTGGCTCCTTTCACAAACTCCAGGCTGTCCTGGTCCATGATGACATTTGCATCATGAAACCGTTGTCCATGAAAAATTTAGACCATCTGTTATCTCTTAACCATTGTTATGTGTCCAGAGGTCAAACTGACCAAAGACTTCGACCAGCTGTTCGGATAACATAAAAGTCTGACCAAGTCCCTTGGATGGTTGGACAGAGTTCTCCTAATTGGCATTGGAGACTCTCAGGAGAGATCTCACAATCAGGCTCAAGAGGTTCTTCATGACTCGTCATTTTTTGACATTATACTCTTGTTTGTAATAAATACTTTTTATCTGCAAAGAAGACGTATCAGAGTGGTCATCTCTTCATCTGCAATAACCAACAAAAATACATTTCACTCACAATCACTCAGCGCTATTTTATCACCCTTTGTCGACATTTTATGAACCTGAATATACAGATGCCGAACTTTGTCAGATGGAGTTAGAACGGGCAGAGAGAGAAAGGAGGGACAGAGAAGTGGTCCAAACACATTATAGCCAATGGCAAGAAGCCAGAGTTTCCTGATAGCGATTTCCGTGACAGGAAAGTGATGAAATATACAGGGCAAATCAGACAGGTTGTTGTTGTTACAGCCCGGATCATTACAAGTCCACACCATTTTTATATATTTTCTTGTGTAACAATACATTTCCAGCTCTAGCCCTCACATTAGCTCCTTTTTATATACAGTCTACGGTTAGCTCTCTCGCGTCGCAGCGGTGGTCATCCAAGCATGCAAACACTGTCAAACAGCTGATGGAAAGGTGCACAGCAGTTGACAGCTGGCAGCGCGCAGTGATAGGGAAGGGAGAGAAAATAGCGCAGAGTGACTGTGAGGACTGACTTTTTCATGGACAACGGTTTTGTTGTAAATGTATTACTCTTTTGAACGCATATTGTTTTGAGAAGCAAAACGCTTTCTTTTGTGACCCCAGCAACTAGCCGGAACAACACCAAAACCTGACCAGAACTCTGTTCAAGAGGTGCAGGTCCTTATTCAAAAATGGAGAACTGTTTGTGTGTGTGTGTGTGTGTGTGCAGGTGTGATCGACCTTACTGCACTTTTTGTTTTGTGTTTTTCTACTTTTATCTTAGTATATTGCTTCACTTGAATGACGTGTGAATACACATGAATTGTCATGAGTTGTCTGTTTGTTTTTTATTATATATATATATATATATATATATGTATATTTGTTTTTTCTTCTTTTTGTTGGCAAAAAGTGAATAAAAAAAATGTTAACAAAAAAAACATCGTTAGAGCATCTGCACTATATTGACAAAAGTATTTGCTCACCTGCCTTGACTCGCATATGAAATTAAGTGACATCCCATTCTTAATCCATAGAGTTTAATATGACGTCGGTCCATGTCGGTCCACGTCGGTCCACCTTTCGCAGCTTCAACTCTTCTGCGAAGGCTGTCCACAAGGTTTAGGAGTGTGTCTATGGGAATTTTTGACCATTCTTCCAGAAGAGCATTTATGAGGTCACACACTGATGTTGGACGAGAAGGCCTGGCTCTCAGTCTCCACTCTAATAAGTTGCATGCATGTTTGTCTTATATAGGTCACACGTTATTATGTTTTTATATGCACTTTAGTGTTTTGCCTCCAATTTCATTGCTCTGTTTTACAATGACAATATAGTTCTGAATCTGAATACTTTTGATTTTGCCTTTAAATGTTAAACTTGCCCATGCTTGGTACCCCCCCATCTCTGGTATGTTCATCAGCTGATTCGACCACTTTTCCCGGAGTATATGGAAAGGAATGCAACACCTGCCCCTCACATCCCATCCCCCAGATAAATATGCGAAGAGTATGACACTCAGAGGATTAGTCATGGTGCTTTCCATAAAGCACAATCGCTCTCAGGACACCTTCAAGTATTTCTCACTTTCCCTTTAACTCCCTGTTTTCTTCCTCTCACTTTTCTTTTCCTCTATTGCCACATTCCCAGGAGATGAGAGAAGTAAGTCCTGAACCATTGGAAGAGAAGAGGAAGATGAAGTGAGAAGAGGGCGAACCTGCATTCATGAGTTGTGTTTTTTTTTTTTGTTTGTTTGTTTTTTCCTACCAAGGTTTGTGTGCTTGCTACTTGTGTGTGTCAATACAGACAGACATCTGGAGATATCATGGTTCCTGGAGGCTATAAACCAGTGTTAAAAAAGCTGTGAAAATCTGAAGTTGGACTGAATCAGTGTTACACCTGCTTTATCGACCATGCCCAACCAATCAGAGCTCTAATTAAGCAAAAACAGTATAGAGATGGCTACACCGCACCTCAAGATTCTGTTGTTTGCTAGAGCCAAAGGATTCTGCACTGTGTGACCACTGCAGTGCCGTGTTGACATGGCTCTTTTATTATGAGCAAATACATTTTTTTTACTGTGCCTTCTCTGCTTAAAACATTCTAGTGAGGCACACCTAGGAGGCTGTGCATTCTATTTCATTTCCATTTGAAACAGTGTAGTGGAAATGACAAATGTGTGAGGCCTATTGAGGAGCCTTCAGGGCAGTAATGTAAATAACAGAAATTAATCATCTTCTCCAGAGAGGGAGAAACACGCCTCATAGTCACAACAAAGGTCACCAATGTGGCCTACGTCTTCATCTTCCAAACAAGAAATGACAGACTTCTGACATGCCACTCATGTTTGATTGTATGGGCTGTGTGCTTAACTAAGCATGTGTTTACTAAGTGTGTATTCTCATATTGGTGTATGAGTGTGCAGAAGCATGTCTCTGTGAATTCTTTTTTTTCTATGCATTTCTGAATATTTATTTGTGTACAAGCATGAAGTTGTGTGTGTGCATCTGCATCCACATCTGTATGTGCTTACATGCCTCCATTATCTGTTTGAGAGAGTTCTGGTCACAGATTCGTAGAATAGCCTTTTCTCTGAGGATGAACTATCTACTTTTAGCTGACAGCAAATAGTTGAGCAGAGCCAATTTAATCTTGTTTTTCAGCCTGAGATGACATATGGTAGAATAAAGCAGTGAAGCTTGTCCTAACTCTCCTGGTGGAAGTACACACTTGGTGTATACTAAGGAATGGATGGTAATTGCAACTTTGGTGACATCATGGGAAGCTATGGCAACACAGTGGTATTAATGCTACAGACATGATGCAACCCTCTCTGTTATTTGAACAACTTCCAGGGAAACGTGACAGATCAATTCTCCAGTTGTACCCACAATTCATGGACAATTCACTCTAATGAGAAAAAAGAATCCTCTGGGTTACTTTAGCACTGGGGAAAAGGGAGCACAATTTTTAAATCATAAATGTCACAATTAAAGCCAACCACAAACTCTGTGTACATTACAATTCCTCTGGGGGGACAGGTTGACATTTGGACAATCATGTGGAGTTTCTCATCATGAAAGAAGTTGGATTTTATGTACCCTGAAGAGCTTGTGCATTGCAGAATTACTGGGATCATTTGAAGAGAAAGAGGCAATTGCATTGGAAATAAAGTGTGGCAAAATGTTGCACATATATTCATGGCAGCAGGAGCCACTGAAATAGGATTTTTCAATGACAGAGATCTATACATAGAGCTGGTCTAGAGCTGAAGTGTTGCTGGTGAAGAGCACACCAGCTGCCAGTGTGGGTAAAGAGAAGAAAATAGCTTTCATCATGATGGGGAGAGAGGACTGTCAGGCCAGGGGGAGGCAGAGACTGAATCAGTCATACATTTTCAAATAAATTCACTTGAGTAAACCGGAATTTGAATCCAGCAGGATATATAACGTAACTGAACTGCTTGTCCTCCCTGAGAATCGACAGATGAACAGGGTAAAGCTACAAACATCAAATCCTCTCAGCTCCCAGAATACTTCACAGTCCAAAGCAGATTAGCAGGCGCTCTGCACAAAGTAGTCAGTGACAATTTACTGGAAAGGCCGCTGATTGTTTTACACAACTCCACGGTTAATGTGACTGAACTAGTGCTGACTCTATCTAGATTTCCTCTATTCTGAATAGCTGAAACTGGGTAGCATAATCATTGCCCTGTTGCTTATGTTGCTTTGTTGATGGGCAAAATTATGGGATTTGACTAAGAGGATTAAAATGACAGCAGTTAATGAGACACAGCTGGGACTGGATCACAACAGACAAAATTGTATCCCTTTTTCTCCCCTCCCGTTGGAGTGACAAATCCATAAAAACAAAACAGACAACACATGCTCACATGGGTATACACATCAGCACACAGGCACATATGTTCCCTCCTCTCTCTCCAGAGGGGTTAGGGGAAGAGGAACAACTTCCCACATGATAATAAGACTTCTGATGATATAAATGAAATCCAAGGTTGAACTACATTATAATTTCCATGAAAGCATAAACAGGCGGTATAACCATCCCTAAGGCAACGTATCTCTAGACATTAATACTCAGTGATTATTTCCAGTAATTCTCAAATTGTAAGGGATATGAATGATTTTAATGGTCAGTGGGATGGCAGTGTGACTGCTTGCTAGAAGCTCAAAATAGACTTTTCTAGATGTACTACACATATATTTTTTACATCTTTGTTTTCAAATATATATTTTAGCCAGATCTTAGTCATCAGATAGGTGGATCTTAAGTTATCGGAGAAAAAACCCAGGAAAATCTGAGGTCACGTCACCTGAACATCTGACTCATAAGTTATCAAAGAAAGTCAAAACTAAGGTAAGCAATCTCAGCTCCCAACCCCGTCCCTGACATCTTGTGGCCACAATACAGCACTGGCAAAAAAGCGATGTGAAACTGCTTTATTCAGTGGTTTTATCAGTTATAATAATGTCAGTTTGATATCCTCAGTGACTGACACTGGATCCAATCCAGATTCAAAGAAATCCAGATTTCTTTAAAAAAAAAAAAATCAAGACAGTTGGTCAGTCACCATAATTGAAAACGCTGAATAGAAATCTCTACCCCACATTGATTAACAGGCCTCTTAATGCAGAGACTGATTGTAAACAGCAGCTAAATCGATGTAATCATTGCTCAGTGATGGGTAAGGGCTAAGGTCAGGTCTTAGCATTAAGGGTAAGTGTCAGGGTTGAATGGTTGTTTATCAGTAAACACAGCAGTAAAATGTCCCTAATATTAGTAAAGGTCATCTAGCTTAGAAATTAGAATCATTAGTTATGGAAAAATAACTGTAAATTCTGTTATATAAAATAAGCATCTCATATATGTAAATGTCCTCATTTAATATTGATACAACAGATTATTTATTTTTTTTTTTTTCATTAAATGGATCAGCTTGATTTTCTTTGATAATTAATGTCATGGTCATTTCTGTCACCAGGTGTGTTTCTTTCAAATATGTCTGTATTTCCATCTGTCTCTTTTCACTTGTGAGCAAAAATGTTAAAGGCTTTCATAGACATGACATCATCACAAACAGCCTACAGCTTTGCCCATACACACTTAATTATATTCACTGAGATTGTGATGGGCCAACATGACGTTAACGTGGGCTGAACCTACATGATAATGTAAAATGCATGTTAATAAATTAGCCTCCAGTTTAAAGATTGTAAATAATTTAAGCAATATGTTATTAATCATGGCTTGCAGCACGTCAGGAAGACAGAGTGCCTGCAACGCATGCACTTTGAATCAATCCTGATGTAACAACGTGTGTGAGAGTACATGCATGCTTGTGCATTTAAGTGTATCCGTTCAGTTTATCCGTTCAGTTGGTAAATTCAGAATTCTTGCCATCTTTAATAAAACTAGCTGCAGTTCTCACAGAGATGCATACATTAAAGTGAGCTGTGCTTGTTGGGCAGATACAAGGAACAAAATCCAGAGCAGGATTGGAAATCAGAGGGAGATCACAGTAGCAAGACTGTGGATGTGAATTTCAGTTACATTATGACATATTAGCTGAGGAGTAAGCAAGATTCGACAATTACTAAGATTCAACAATTAAGTCTAATTAAGTCTTTGGCTGTCAATCTGCTCTAATATTTGGAAACACATTGCCCTTTCAAAGCTCAAGGGCCACAGCATTAGCTTAGCCTGATGCTGTGATGAATTAGTGAAATTCCATGAGTGTGCTCTGAATTACATTAATATAATAATATTAACCGACAGTATATCTGCAAGGATCATTACACAGTATGTATTTCTGTTCAGCCATTTCTGTCTGGTGGAACATAGATTTAACAACCTGTACACATATTCTAATTCAATGTGATTTTCATGGAAACACTGTGACCACTGAAATTCTTTGTAAAAGAATTGGCATACTCAGTGAAATGTAAAAAAGCAGTGCAGGTGGTGCCCGGTGACCCACAGACCCCTTTCATCTCTAGGTTAAATTCTGATTGAGACCAATGACTTGGAATCTTACAGTAAGTGGGAACAAGAAGTTATGCTTCCATTTCAAATCAGTCTGAGTTTCAGATCACACAGTGGACACGCTTCAGTGGTCTGAGAAATTACTGGATAGCCCCCTTCCAATTTCATCATTGCTGGACCAGACTGTTGCAGGGGTTTTAACAATTTCCCCAAGGGTACCATGTTTATAGCTCATTGAGCACCCACAGTCACAGTTTAGCACAGGCAATTATAACATTGTTATCTTCTCCTAAATCTTCACAAAAGGTGTTCTTGCAAAAAGCTGCCTTTGACTCCACTCCCACTGCCTTTTAGATATTAATCACAACAAACACAGGCCTTTCTTGGATGGGCTTTTTTTCCATTCTTCAGGTGTTGGTGGCACTGCACAGCCTGCTCACCCAGAACACATCAGTCACACTAACACACATCTGTCGCACTAGTCCAACCCACTCCATCAAGGCCATGGCTTGTCTCTCTCTTTAAATGTCCCATCATGCTTGGGTAAGACAAACAAATTTTTGATTTGCCTCTAATTTGAAGTCTACCCTCAGCATGGGCCACAGACAACTCAGTGCATCAAGGACAAGCACTCCACAGGGGGTGTATCCATTAGCACAGCATCCTGCTTCCACCAGTGTGATGGGGACAGGCAGACAGCAGAGAGATGTGCTCCAGTTAGAGATGGAGACATGAGGACTTTGCCCCTGACATGTCCCTGCTGCAAAACTTTCTCATACAAAGGGAAGGCTAACCTTCCTGTCATTTTTCTTGCCCCAGGCTGTTGCTGTTCATGCGCTTCAGGAGGCCAAACCATTTCAGATCCTGCTGTTTGTTTTCCATGTGTGGTGCAGCCTGGGTGTGTGAGCCTACAGGATGAATGGTCAGTCAAACTTATGTCTGTGTGTGCATGTGTGTCTGTGGAAAAATGTATGTGATATTGTGTGCTTCCTCTTTGGCGCCTGTGAAAATGTTGTGTTGGGGTGGTCTTTGGCATGCATCTCTTGTCTGAGGCTTCCATCACCATAAATCCATTCCTCTGTATATTGCAGCATGTTCTGCTTCCCTTTACTTGGTTGAGGTAGGGTGGATCATCTTCATGCTTTTGCATGCCACATGAACACCATTTACTGTTACCCCATGGGGACTCCTTCAATGCATTTGCATTGTTTTTACACTTCAGCATTAAGGAAACCAATGTGTGTCAATAGTCCATCAGGTTTTTATATAGTCCATCAGATTTTTAATCAGTGTCAGCAGCAGAAGCCAGAACAACAACGCTGCTATAAATATTTCATCTTTGTTCTATATGAATAAAACACAACATGGTCCCAATTCAACCACAGGACAGCATACTTTTCATTTCTCCCATGTGTATCTGTCCATTCTAAAAGAGAGAGACGAACACTGAGTTATGAATGAGTCTTTCCATTATAAGGTACCTCCTATAAAATCTAAATTTCAGCAATGGCCTGCAAATGCGATTGCAGCCCTGAGAAAATCTAGTGTATTTGGTTGATTATGCAGAGTATTGTTGGGTAAAAAAAAGGAAAATGCACTGAGCTCAGAGAAAGGGGGGGGGGGGGGGGGATGTGGAAAATAACAAACTGAGCTCTGTGCAGATAGAGAAAGTGAGAAAGGAGGGGTGAGTGAGTGTGTGTGTTTGTGTGTGTCACCTAGAAAAATACCTAGACTTCAGAGCTACAGAAAATACCTAAACTTCAGAACTACAGGTAAAGTACCAACACCTCATTAAGAAATACCAAAGCAGATACATAAGCTAGTCTATAAAGATAATTGTCAGATAAAGCGATGTATTACAAAAATACCAAAGCAGCCAGTTTATCAAAAATAATAGTACAAGTAATCATCATTTATATTAAATCTTTTTAAAAATACAACTTGAGTTTGGCTCAAAAATGAAGGAGTCAAAACAGAGACAATACAAAAGAGTAAAACTTATATTAAACTTTGCACATGTAAGAAAAATGTGACACAAGTGGCCTCAAAAGAGCCAAAGAACACCTGCACAAAACGTGAAAAAACGTGACATTATTAAAACCAAAGGAGGCCTCACCTGTTAAGGGCAGGGGAAGTAGGAGAAAGATGACACCCTTATCTTTGGACAAATAATATTAGTTTTAAGAAAATAAGGGGAGGAAGCCCCCCCTAATTTGAATAAGAGGTTGTGTACTTTGTAATAGAATAAAAGGAAGAGTACAGAGTCCAAAAAATCAGTCTGATCCGGATCTGACTCGGGTTTGACCTGACCTTTCAGGGGGTTAGCCTCTGCCATACCAAGCTCTGTTTGTCCTGATCATCATTTGGATATTTCAACACTTTGCTGATTTTTTGTAACCTGTTGGATACATTTTGGGAATTTTATTTTGTATCATTTAATGTTGGAAAATAAATGGTCCTTGATCATAACTGGCCCAACTATGCATGAAGCAATTATGTGCCAGGGCCTTGGGGCTCAGATGGAAACCAAATGGATAAATTCCTACAACGATCCTGCCCTTCACTCTCTTTACATGTTTATTCATTAATTCAACCAGGCAGCAATTTGTTTGTGCAAACATCCATTTAGCTGTTTGTTTGTATGTTTATTCATGGAAGTTTTACTTTTTTCCCACCTGGTTCAGAACATCTGTGTCTTGCAACAAACTATAGGTATTTCCTTCTGAGCTGAAGAGGCCATTTGCATTTATAAAGGTCAGAAGTAGAAGAAGCAGGCTTGGGTCATAGGAAGTGAAACAGGGGCCATGCCCTTACACAGTTTCATTCTTAACATTGATTTCTGAGATGGAGTGTGCGTGCGTGTGCATGAGGCAGAGTGAGTATAGGGATGAGAGACGTGTAAGTCTCAAGCCCCCAGTTAAACCCCTTGGAACAAACTCTTGCTTTTACTTCCAGCTACACTACGTTATCATGTTCTGTGTTCCAAATGAATCCGGAGCCAGGGGTGCAGATCTGTTGTCAGGACTGGGGGGGACACAAAAGTGATTTTTTTTTTTTGCCCATATGCAACTCATACCATGCCACCATAAATCACAACTTTGTAGGTGCTCGCCATATCATTCAAAAAGTACTGCAGAGAATCATTTATTGTGCTTACCTTTCTTGTTTATTTGTCCTAAACAGCCAACAGTGTGTATCACTACTTATTTAACTGTTATATTAGTAAATCATAATTTTAAGGGTCTCGGGCATGTAATGTCTACTCACATTCTTATCTTTCGCCTCCCTCCGACCCTCCCAGATCCCCAATTCTCCTCACCATCATCCTTTTCTCCTAGTGTATGGGACTACTTTATGCATGATTAATTGATATGGATGAATATCAAAATATGAAGTGTTAGATCCCCGGTAATTAGCCCCTCACCAAGGCTTATTACTAGACCAGCTCTCCGTTTAAAGGGTAGATTCTCTAGTTCTAACAGGTTCTGACCTGAGTAGAAATTCTAAAGTGTTTAAGCTGGTGACGAGGAAACTTGTCTAGCTCCTCACTGCCTTCATCCGGACGTCTATCCCTCTTCCCCAAGCCATTACTCCTGGTAGAGCAGCCCCGCCACCCAGGAACAGTCACCTGACATGCCCGTTAATGGCAGCTTTCCTCTTATGATCTGGGCCCTTGTTATTGGCTAGGTTCAAATTAAGGGTTTGGAAAATAACCCTAGGGACCTGTTTTAATCTCTCTTAAGTGGACACAAAACTAGATTAAGCTTCTCAGTGTGAACTCCCCTGATCATTTTTTTTACTTTAACCCTTAGTAATCTAGTAGGTGCCTGTAAACCACAGACTCAATTACAAAGAATGAGGATAAAACTACTTTTTGTCTTTGATTGAACTTTTATTGCAGGAATTTAGCAATGGCAAAGCAGCATCAGAGCATATGAATTCAATTGAATCACACCAATCCCACAGCCTCAATTTAACCCTGACTCTAATGAATAATAACCTTATTTACCATTTTTGGGTAGGATACAGGCTTCGGCTGGCCAGGCACAAACATCCTGAGATCCTTCTGCTGGGGTTGATCAAGCTGCGTGGCTTTGTGCCTCTTGAACCTGGTCTTACAAGTGTAGTCTTCACCGGGCTGGAAAAACTCAATGAGGAGTGATCGGCTCTGGACTTAGGGTTGCCTCAGGGTTGCCTTAGGGTCCTGTCTTCACCAGACTGGGAACCTCAAAGAGGAATAACCAGCCCTGGACTTAGAAACCCAATCTTCACCAAGCTGAACCACCCAGGAGGGGAAATCCAGCTCTGGTCTTAGAGTGCTTCTCTACACCAGGCTGAGCAAACCTCAAAAGAGCAGATCCAGCTGCAGACTTAGAGCAGTGATCTTCACCAGGAGCAGCCGACCCCTGCGGCAGGGAGAGTGGGGATCCCCAAGACCCAATCACTGGTAGCAAGTACTTTTCGGTTGGATTCTTCTCTTGCTACCAATACTTGGGCTCCTCATAGACAGACGGTCTTGTCCCACAATGTTTCTTCTGTCTGGTCCTAATCACACTCCCCAAAATCACTGTCAACCAGCTTCTTTTATGCCTAAAACAGCCAACAACCTTCCTGTTTCACAGGTCCATTTCCCCATCTCCCTGCCCTGATTCACCCCTTATATGGTCAACGATTCCACCTCACGCAGGGAGTTAGGTACTTTCATTCTCCACCGCTCCGCGACCTAACCCCCCTCAGAGGGCCAGATGCTGTTGCCATCAGTTCCTGAGGCCTCCTCCCCTCAGCCTTCCTCAGCCTGTTCCCCATTTCAGCCTACATTTACCCTTATACACCTCGAACTTTGCTCTACCACTTTCACTATTAGTTCAAAAGGTTACAGACATCAGTTTCACCATATCCCACCATATTATTTCACAATAGCCAAAATCACCTATGACTATCTCAGCCTAACTTACCATTAGTTATAAAAATAAATCACACATGACTATCTCCATCCCTGTCCCTATCACCATCCCTATCTTTACCATTGGGTCCAGAATAAATCACACATTTAAGCACATATTCATTATAACCCCCCAAGCTGCTCCTTCTCCTCCTGGAGGCCAAGCCCCAGAACCTCAACCATACTTGACAGAAGCCATGCCTAACCAAGATGTGTAAACTACCTGATCATGTTTTTACAATGCAATTTATGCTGGTAAACTGTCCTAAAAAAATACACAAGTTGACCCAACAAAATCTGATTTATTTACATATATTTATATAAATTTCATCTCATCTCATTCTCATTTGTATAACTCTTCTTGTCTGTATAACTCTTCCTATCTGTATCTGGACAAATCCTGGATAAAATGAAGGGTAAATAACTTTACAACTTGACAGTTAATTCATATCCACTAATTTATATACTCATGTTTTATAGTACAAAAAATCCTTATAACAAAATGTACCTATCTTGTTCTTTTCTATCTTGTTTCCAACCAGTAGACTCAATAAAATCATGTGAATCTAAAATGTGAAGACTGAAAATACATTTGTTCATTTGAATAATTTAGGGTATTTTTATTGGGGGGGACAATTCATGTTTTTGAGTGTATATGTCTGTGTGTTCAGTACTTATGCATGTCTGTGTCTTTGTTTTTGCCCATCTTCCTTCTTCCTTCTGATTGTTTTAATCCCATTCTCTTCGGTAACCCCCACCCCCACCACCAACAACAACAACACAAGCATGCATGCACACATGCACACACACACCAACCCACATTTGGCTTCATTACTGCTGGCTACATAGCAAGGACCGGCATCTTACACATGATGCCAAACATGATAACATGTTGTGGTTGGTGGACAGGCGCCTGCTGGGAAGGACAGACTGTCGTGGGTGGGCCCTACCCCCAGCGTTAGCACGAGCACCAATGGCCACCTGGCCAAATAGTCCAGAGACAAGCATTGATCAACAAATGTAACTGCTCACTCTGTCTGGCTCCTAGCTCCCTCTCACAGAGAATGATACTGGTACTCATAGTGTGTATCAGTGTGGGGGAGGCTGGGTGGTAGGCTCACTAGGGGACCGAAGCCCATCACATGTACAACACATAAGCCATAGGTGACACACTCGATTTCATACTCATATAAATGGGACCACAAGCAAAAGGCTAGACCTCCCATCTTTCTGGTTGATTTGTGCCTCAGCACAAATCTCCTCCCCCCCATGAGGATGCTGTAACAGAAACCACTTGTGTTCCATCTCTGATGCAACAGGATTAATTACACACACAATGTAAGCTGATGCCTCTGGTTTCTATGCTCTGCATAGTTAATCTTCAATGGGAACAATGGATATTTTGTTCTGGTAGATGGCTTGACTATGCTGCCATCTTGTGATTGTATCTAGACAAGTACAGGATGAGTGTATTTACAGAATAGTCTGGCCTGTTTTATTAATGCAATTCTAAATAGGGAATTATGTCAAAAGTAAATGATGGGCCAAAGGTGAACCAGTAGAAACAAGATACTGGTCAGGTAGTCTACTCAAAGCCTATGAGATCAAAAGAACATATGTTGACAGGTGTTGAGAGGGGCAAGCGAGCAGTGGTCAAAAAAACAGCTGTATGGTGAAACTATGAAAAGAAGTGACACTTGCTTGTGAACCAGCAAATGCTCTGCCAGTACCGTGAGAAATCAAACAATTCAATCGCATTTGTCTGGAAAGTAAGCAAGTAAATATTTATTAGGTTTGCAAAGATTTAACCAAAAATAGGTTAATACAACAAAAAAAGTCAGTTTTTCATTCTTAGATCATACAAAACCACATAGCATCACACTTCAAGACTGCTGATTAATTCAACATCTCTTAACATTTATATATTATGCCATTCACTTACAACACAATTGAGAAGAAAAAAGAAATTTCATGGACTGAGCAGAAGATTTAACAAACATAACTGAAACGCTCATAAACCACACTTGCCTTTACATCACCCTGAATGTGGATGTAAATGTAATGTCTGGAGTTAATACAAAACTTTGGCACAATAGCTTTTCTATCATCATGACAACTGTAAGCAGATGCTCTTGCAGGTTTTAGTGTAAGGTTGAGTATGTTGTAATCCGTTGAAGAGTAAAGTACTGCAGAGTTTGATGTGTGACAAAAGGCTGTGGAGTAGGAGCAAAATTCTGGTGCAGTTTATCTTATGGCACAACCACTTTGTAGGGGCTACCAGGGACATTGTCATCACCCCATTTGACGATGACAGTGTAGCTGGCCTTTTCCTTGACAGTGTAGGTAACGTTATAAAGCTTGTTACCCATGTGCTTGACATACACCTCCTCGCAGGGGGTGTGAGGCCCATGCACACCCACCATCAGCATGTTGGTACCTAGACAAAGCAGGCAGAGTGGGATTTAATGATCATGGTATGGAGTATGGTATAGTCACACAGCTGTGTGTTTCTGTATTACCTGATTCCAATTCAGCTCTATGTCTGCGTTTTAGTGCCTTTCATCTCTTTGTTTTGTTTTTTATAGCACACAACTTTAATGTTTTATTTACTTTCCCTTTCTAAATGTGGTTCCAGCATTAGCACACAGATCCTTTCAGTATGAAAAGCTTTGATAAAACTACACACAATCTGCCCTGCACCAGTCAACAGATAAAGCTAAAGACTGGCTGGTGAAGAAAACATTTGCATTTTGTGCATTTTGCTGAAGAGCTACATATTACCATCAGAAGTCAGTATAGAACAAAGAGAACTAAGAGAGTGAATCCTGACATATATTCATTAGGTTGCAGTAATTCAATGGAATTATGATGAGATGAGATGATGAGAAACTGCTTGACTTGTGCTTTTACTCTATGAAAATGTAACATGTCCTCGTCTTCTGAGAACAACTGTCTCACCTGCTTTGCTGCAGTCAACTGTGAAGTTGTTTTTCTGTCCCACTAAAGCCTTGGACAGCCCTGCTCCACGACACACCACCTTGCTGGCATCAGATGTCAATTTTGAGGTGGTGGGCGAGGAGGCACTGTAGGCACCTCCCAATTTGGAAGTCTTGGTAACTGTTTCAACCAAGACAGAAGAGGTCTCATGGAGACTGTGTCCCCCTGACAGCCGGGCACCTAGAGTAGGGGAAGGGAGAGGGAGGGAGGGAGGGAGAGAGAGAGAGAGAGAGGGTTAGGGAGATTATCTAATGTCATCAAGCTTATATAGAGAATTATATAACACATTCAGCACTGAGTGAGATTAGAAGGAAAACATACTCCTGCTCATGGGGAGAGCTTCTTTTCACAGACAGGTAAGAGAGTGGACTAGTGCCCTGAGCTCAAATAGAAAAATAATTCCAATTCAATTCCAAGACTCATGGGAATTCTTTTCAATCTTGATAGTATAAAAAAAGAATCATCTATGCACAAAATACTGACAAGTATATATTGCTAAATTGCCAGTACAAGACAGCTTTTATGTAAGATATGCCACTGGGCTTAACAGACGCAGATGACATAACATTTTCCTGACTTTTTTCTGAGGAATGTTTGTTTCACAAGGGAGACACTTGTCATGGATGGAAAAATGAGTGTGGAGCAGACCTGTAATTTTAGCCTTGAAAGGACTGCCCACTATGTGCTGAGGCCCGCCGTACTTGATGGTGATGAGATAGTTGCCTGGTGCCATTGGAGTGTACGTGATCTTATATCCTTCAGGACACTCCCGACAGTCCATCTTAACCTTGGATGGCCCGTCAATGTTCACAGACAGAGTGCCTGAGCCTGCATCAGCGGTGTTGACTACAAACTCTGATGGTACACCTGGAGGAAAGATGAAGACAGAGATGGTGAAGGAACTGCTTAACAGTGTAATCTATAAACATAAAAAAACAAAAGGAAAACATATTAATATCATACCTGTGGTTCCTCCCTGTAGTCCAGGGCCATGTGCAGTAACCATGCCTGGGTCTCCAATCAGCCCAGGGTCACCCACACGCACATTAAAGGGGCTTCCAGGAATGTGGCATCCATTGAACTTGACATCTATGGAGTGAACTCCATTCTCCCGTGGAATGAAGCGGATAGCATTTTTGTCTGTAAGCATAAAGAGAGAGGTATAGAGGTTACAACTTATATAAATAAAATGTGAAATTCTGTGACTCTTAAATTGTTACTTTGTACAGTTAGTGCATACCACTGTCAAGGTCAGTGACATAGCATTCCTCAGAAGAGCCAGAGGGGGTGTGAACTTTGGCATCTACCACACCTCGAGCCCCATTTCGCTGCACCATGAAGGATGCCTCTTGGTTTACCTTCAAGTCCTTCTCCTGCCAGAGAAAAGGAACAGTACCATTACAATATCTGCCTATGTGCATTGTGTGTGTGTGTGACTGTGCCCACGCCCCGAGCAACACAAAGCTTGTGACTCATCATGCCTGAACAAGAATAGATCTTGTGGTTGGGTGTGAGAGGCGAGAAAGGTCAGCGTTTACAGTGAGGCGTTTTGCCCTTTGAGAGGACAAGTGGACTTCAAAGATAGGAGAGGTAGCATGACATTTTAAATGTTGCACTTCACCGTGATTCTAATGATGGAGAAAGCTCTTGGGGGTGGCATTTCAATTAAAAATATATGTTTTTATCATTGATGCAAATAAACTTGCATCTGTGAAGTAAGGAGACCAACCATATGAGCCAATGGAGGAATCTTAATCGCCCTCTCACTCCTTTCTGTCTTTCTTCCTCTCAGATAGAAACACAATCACACAGACTAGCTGATTGCTCACATATAGCACAGCTTGTGTTGCCCCACATGAGGAAGAGACAGTTAATCCAGCCCTTCATCAATGGCCAGCATCACAGTATTATACTTGCGGACACTGCTCCAACACTGGCACTCAAGTACACTTCAAGGGCAAAGTGCTATTGACAGAAATATCTTAACTACTCCAGCATTATGTTCAATGCAACCTGTTATTCACACATTCTGTGATTGTGTGTGAGATATTTTTACCTTGTGCATCAGAATAAATTGGCTCTTGCAAAGTGTGTGAGCACATGTGCCTGTGTGTGTGTGTGTGTGTGTGTGTTTGTGTGTGATCTTACCTGAAGACTTGTGACAGTGAGCCTGCGAGCCTCATCTGACAGAGTAGCAATTGGAACAATGAATGGGCTGTCGGGGATGTGCTCATTGTTGAACTTGATTGACACCTCATAGTCACCTGCAGAAGCGGACAGGTTGTTTACTTTCATCGTTAAATAGGGGAAGTATGGGAAGAAGTACGAAAAGCTCAAAGGTGCAGAGACAAACAATCCACAGATAAAACATGCAAATGAAAAAAATGTCTATTTGTGTTACCTGGTTCTTTCACTATGTAGGAGACTCCACAGGAACCATCCTTCCTGTCCTCAAAGGAGATTTCAGCTTTGCTAGGGCCTTCTACAGCAATCGAAAGACCACCAGCACCTGCCTCTCGGGTCCAGATACTGAACTCAGCTGATAAAGGTTAAACAGTCTGATCAGTGTTTGTGTGTCATCATTAATGGACCTATTTGTTATGATAGAACATCAGTTCCTCACTGGTGAACTTACAGGGTGATCCAGCCACGCCTCTCTCCAGGCCAGGTCCTCCTGCACGGACCTTGTGTGCTCCTCCCTCCCCCATGGGCCCAACAGTAAACTGGAAGGGGCTTCCAGGAACATGCTGGCCTCTGTATTTGACATTGACTGTGTGAGGTCCAATTTCTTGTGGGATGAATCGAACGCTGTAGGTGCTGCTACCTCCATCCACAATGTCGGCATCCACAGTTTTCCCACTGGGGCTGGTCACCTGTGCTGTCATGGCTTGGGAGCCACACTCGACTGGTGAGGCAGAGCAGCACAGCAGGTTAGATACAACATGATTGTTTGCAGGACATGTTTAAATTGTTCATATTATAACAAAAAAACAGTAAAATACTTAAAGTCATCAGTATTTCAGTTAAAAATGAATACATTTGGATTCTCACCTTCAGGTCTGGCTGTGATGCCAGCAAAGCTGCTGAGGCTCTCTCTGCCCAGAAATTCTCCAAACACATCTCTGAACGGGCTTCCTCCCCCACCCACCTGCGTACTCTCCTCCACTCGTACCTCCCTCTTGGTCTCTCCACCACGGGTTTTGCTGATCTCTGTGCGTTCAGTCCGGGTGTATGTGTGACTGCTGCGGGTGAACGTCCTGGTCAACCTCTCCTGTGCTGAAACCATCTGGAACCAGTTTCCTGTAGAGAGGAGAATGCAGTGAGGATACAAAGATAAGTAGGGAGCAGGCTCACCTTTTTAGGTGGCCATCCACTGCACTCTTCTACAATCACTTCTGACTGGCTTCTGTACTCACCTGGAATCTTGAGGTTAAGGCCACATGTGCTGCCCACTGAGGCAATAGAAGACGCTTGCCTTTTCCTAGTAATACTCTCTTTGATCCTTCCTTCTCCCGTCACTTTGACTGTGAAAGGACTTCCTGAATGGGAAGAAGACATATAGAGTATGAATGATTTACATTTTATATGTAATTTTTCTTTCATATTTGATTATTTTTCAAGCACAGGTCCAAACCTGGGATATGCTTTTCAGCAAACTTGATATTAACAGTGTAACTTCCAGGTTCTGTTGGCCAGTAGGTCACTCTGCATGTCCCATCCTCTACATCTTCACAGTTGATATCTACCTTGCTTGGACCCTCAATTGATAACGCAAGACCCCCATAACCTGCAAGAAGTGGGAAACCAATTGCCGCTTTTGTATTTTCTCAAACAGTATTTTTCGTAGAGGTGAAACTTTTACTTTCTCTGATTCTTACCTGCATTCCTGGTATCCACAAAGAATTCAGCCATTTCAAAAGTGTGTGCTTCCACCAGGCCTTTACCAAAAGCCTTGACTCTGCTGGCTTCACCGATCTCTGACTGGCCGACTATGATCTTGAAAGGGCTGTTGGCTACATGCGTTCCATCCTTCCTCACACTGACCTCATGCTCCCCGACTTCCTTAGGGGTGAAGGAGATACCTGTGCACATAAACAATGTAAAGAGGAGAAAAAAAATCAGGGAAAATGAAATCTAAATGTATCCAACAGAAAACAAAATGTTCTGCCCTTCGTGTTACTTTGAGACTGTCAACTGAATATCTCACCAAGGTGTCTGTTGGGTAGTCTCTTGAGCAGGCAGGGCTCCTCATTGCCGGATGGAGCTCTGATACTGGCAGTCAGAGAGCTCAGATCAGTCTCTGTGATCTTCAGGGACACATCAGCTGCTGTGCCAACATTCAGCTGGGATGTCCTAGTTATGGAGTCATCCCCTGAACATTAAAAAGATGCTTTAGATGTTTGTCAACCTTTAAAACCTAATGCATAGCATAAAGATTGACTATAAATGTATAAATATACATATTGTACAAAACAAATCTCACCAGTGATTTTAGCAGTGAAGGGACTGCCAGGAATGTGCTTGTTGTCAAACTTGACAATGATGTTGTAGTCTCCAGGAGCTGTGGGCAGGTAGGACACAGTGCATGTACCATCTTTGTTGTCCTTGCAGGTGATCTCGGCCTTAGAGGGACCCTCCACTGCCAGCGACAGACCACCTGGGAGGGAGAATAAATGCTCTGATTCTTCCTCATCTGCAGTTTTATAAACACTACATTACCACAGAAAATTAAAGCTGTTTTACCTTCTCCTGCGTTCTTGGTGACCACAGTGAAAGTGGCAGTTTTATTGACCATACCGTAACTCAGACCTGGACCATAAGCAGTCACCACTCCACTGTTCACAGCATCCACATAGAACTGCAAAGGGCTTCCTGTAGGGAATATATTACCAAAGAGTAATTAGCCCCTGTGTGTTGCATCAACTGGGTATGAGGATGTTATCATATTTTGCTTTACAAGATTAAGAGGCCGAGGACAGCCATCTTCAATTCTTTAAATGTGGTGGTCTCTAACCTGGAATGTGGTTGCCCTCACATTTGATGTCCATTTCATGCAGGCCTCTCTCTGTGGGCTGGTACTTGATTGTAATGGTGCCATCCTTATTGTCAGTGATATGTGGGCGGGCAGTCTTGCCTGAAGGCATCCGCACCTCACCTAGAAATAACGGCAGCATTGTTGGAAGTGAACAGGAGGGGGGTTATTTTCCATATAAAATAAATGGTGGTGGTCACACCTGTGATTTCTCCTTGCTGGGGTGTGAAGGGAACAAGAAAATTAACAGGACGGAAGAGAGGATCCACGGTGTCCCGGGGTGCAACTGGCTCATTTGTGGCCTGTCAAAAGAAAGGGAAGAGATGTAGTTGTTTAATACTACATCAGTAGTATCAGAGAAAGAAAACAGTGCACAGCTGCAGCAGCTTCACTCACCACCACATGGAAGGGGCTCTTGGGGATGTTCTGTCCCCCAAAGCGGATGGTAATGACATACTTCCCAGGCTCAGGGGCTGTGTAGTAAATGTCAAATGTCCCATCATGGTTCTCCACTACGTCCATGTCCAGTTCCATCCCCTGTGGGGTCAGCACCTTACAGGTAACTTTGCCTTTCCCAGCAGCCTTGGCATCCACTGTGATGACGGTATCCTCAGAGGTTTGGAGTTTCTGAAGACTTGCTGTTTAAAACAGAGATGAAAGGGGAAAGGGGTAAAAAAAAAGTGCAGCACCAATGCCTGGACTCCACAAATAAAGAAATAAAAGGCACAGAAGTAAAAACAAACTCTTGGTTACTCACACACGCCATGTCCTCCAATCGACACTGGAGTGAAAAAGGGCATAGTAGTAAATATACATATGACACAATACAATTAAAAGCTGTAATTGTATTTTTGATGGATCCACAGTAGTTTTCTTACCAGTGAGGAGACATTTGCTGGCATCTCCTGTGGGCAGGGACTGGATGCAGTATGGGGAGTAAGGAATCTCATCTCCCCCATATTTAATGGTGATAGTGTAGGGGCCTGTTGAGTCAGGCACATATGAGACAGTGTAGGTGCCATCCCTATTGTCCTGGATGGTTGCATTCTTCGGTTTGCCCTCGGGGTCCTGTAGGTGAGAGGATACTTTAGTAATTTTAGGTGGTAGCTCATGATTGAAAAGTTAGAAATCTTTGAATGAATGCAGCTGATCCCACCAGAATCTGCACAGTGAGCAGTCCCTCTCCAGCATCACGGGCATCAATGGTAAACTCCACCGGCAGGCTTGCAGACACACCTTTGGCATCTAGACCAGGGCCACTGGCACGTACCTTACTGGCGTCATGCCCAGGCTGAGACATCACCTTAAATGGGCTATAGAAGAAAGATAGTGTATCAGGTGTAATTACTAAACTCAATCCTACAAAAGACAGAAATTGGAAGAGAAAATTTGTTGAGCTGCACTTCTCTTTCTTAAACCCAGACAGACTAAGCAGTGCTTTAATTAAGACATATCTACACATACTGCCTGGCTTAGTGGGTTCTTATAAAACTCATACTGAACCTGTGTGGGACTTCCTGATCTGCATATTTAACAGCTACAGTGTAAGGGCCATCCTGAGCTGGGGTGTAGTGAACTGTATGGGTGCCATCGCCATTGTTCTTCACACCAACTGGCTCCACTGTGCCTGGAAATAGGACATTTTAAAATAATCACATACCACACACTCACTGGTACATTTATGCATTTTCACAGTTCAACGGTATAAGCATACCTGTTGGGCCATAGAGTTTGACATCCAGTGGGGCCTGTCCAGCCCGGGTGGAGTCTACTGTGAAAGTCTGAGGAACATGCGCTCTCACTCCAGTGCCCAGACCTGGACCTGAGCATTTCACTTTGCTGGGGTCCACAGGGTCCTTCACAAGCACACGGAATGGACTGCCAGGGATTGGGTGACCTCCGTAGTTAATGTTGACGTCATAATGTCCAGGAGTAAAGGGGACATACTCTACGCTGCAGCTGCCATCTTTGTTGTCTTTGCAGGATATTTTTGCCTCTGAGGCTCCCTCGATGGTCAGGCCCAGGCCTCCTGTACCAGCACCCCTTAAAAGAGAGGCCAGCACTCTTAATTTATTGCACATAATTGAGTAAAGCACCCCAGGGTCTCCATTCAATGTGATCCATAGTACCTCGTCTCCACAGTGAAGCAGTTGGACTTGTTGGTTATTCCTCCCTCCAGACCTGGTCCATAGGCGCGCACCCTGGTGGGATCACATCCCTCCATCACAGACACCCTGAAGGGACTCTTAGGCACGGGTGCATCATCATACAGCACCTCAATCAGGTGCATTCCTGCACACAAACAGGCCCACCTATTCAATATGTGATGTCATACCTCTCAGCCTCTCTATGTGTTTTCAAAGCCAGCAAATATTTTCTGATATTACCACTTGCTTTTAATTATGGAGCAGACAAATTCCCTTTAAGGGAGTTAAACATCTGTTTATCTAGAAAAAGATGCCATCTAAAGCACAGATGCACTGGTGAACATGGAAATAATTACATCTGTTCCCTATTCATTATTCTGTTGCAACCTTTTTTTTCTGACTGAGCCCTCTCAGTAGGCCTATATGCCAGATTCCTAGCCACACTGCTCTGATATCAGAGCCTGTCTGGTGGTGGGGAAGTGCTCTCTGATCTCTTTTGCTTTGTGCTATAGGTCTCTATTAATATACCCTGTCATGTGCATGGCAGCCTTCAGCACACATACCTGCCTGGTTTTAAGAGCTTCTGTTCCAGAGCACCCTATTTATAAAACAGAGCCTGCCTGCCTGCCTGCCTGCCTGCCTGCCTGCCTGCCTGCTCTCTGCCTCTTAAACCTTTGCTTCACTTCATCATTCTGTATTTATACCCCTTCTCTCTCTCTCTGTTGCCTGCTTTATTCCCAAATGGCGTCCCACATGAGCATTTGCTTGTGATTTCTCTGTCTGTCTATATACACATGTTCTGACAAGCTCTGATAATCTGCAGCTTCCAGGTATCTAAAAGTTTGGTGTTTAATGTCTCTCCTCCTCGCCCCTTCAGTTGTACTGTAAATGACATGATGTAATTTTTCTAATTTTCTCTAGGCTCTTACCATCCTCAAATGCTGTGTACTCCACTCTGTAGGTACCATCTCCCTTGTCAGTGATGTAGTTGTCTATGTTGGTGCCAGAAGGGCTGATAATGTGAACCTTCACATGATTTCCTCCAACCTTGTTGAGGGTGCGGACATCAACAATAAAGTGGGTGGTGACTTCTCTGAGGACCCCTTTAAACGCCAAAAACATTTCATGTAAATTGTTGCCAAAGAGTAACATCAAACAACCCCAACAGTCCCAATATGACACATTATAAATCTTTATGACTGATGTCTTCACTTTGAAACACTGAATTTACAATGATATAAAACTGAGAAAAGCCTTGCATTTTTACTTCTAAATGAAATGTGTAGCTGAATTACTTATTAAAACACTAGTAAATGTATTTAAAAGTCTAAAATGACCACTGCTAACTACTTTCTTGATCTTCTTACCTCTAGGCTCCACTCCTGGCCCGTACACATGCACCCCACTAGTGTCCACTGATGGTTCAACCTGCAGCACTTTGGGAAACTGAGGAATTAAATGGCCACCATACTTGATCGTGATGGTGTGCGCGCCATGGAAAGGTGGTATGTACGTCACAGAGAAGATTCCCTCTGCAGTTTTCTGGATGTGCACCTCAGCCTTAGCCCCAGTCTCTGACATGATCTCAATGGTGAGCTCCGCGTCACCTGCTCGGGTGCAGTCCACAGTGAAGGTTGCTGGTTCTCCTGCCTTGGCCCTCTCTAGACCAGGACCGCTGGCTGTCGCTTTGCTGGGATCAAAGGCTGGACGCACTGCAGCCTTGAAGGGAGAGCAAGGGATGTGCTGCTCTGCAAATAGGATGTTGATAGCATACTCCCCAGGCTCAGTGGGTAGGTAGGATACTGAGCATGTACCATCGCCATTGTCCTGACACTCAATTTTAGCTTCACAGGGACCCTCCACAGTCAGGCCCAGTCCACCTGCACCAGCTCCTTTTGTGTCAATTGTGAAAGGAGCAGATTTACCCACAATGCCTCCCTGCAGGCCTGGGCCATAGGCTCGCACCTGTGATGAGAACAGTTGGACCAGTTTTTGAGATATGGCAAGGCAAGGCAATTTTATTTGAATAGCCCATTTTTACAAACAGTTTGTCTCAACGGGCTTATGGCGTTCAAGAAGTCTGGACAGAGTGAAAAACTCCATGTAGCGGCCTTTACCTTTGAAGGATCTGGAGGCATCACGGCCTCCACCCCGAAGGGGCTTCCCATCACTGGGTTGCCATCATAGCTGACATCAACCTTGTACTGTCCCTCTTCTGGGGGAATATACTTCACACTGTGAGTGCCATTGGCTTTGTCGGATTCCAGCTTGCAAGGGATTGGTCGGCCAGAGGGTGAAATCATCTTCACACCTACATTGCCCTGCCCACCAGCACCTTTTGTGTTAACTGAAAATTCCTGATCCTTTCCAACCTCCACTTCTGCAAGAAAGTTTAATACAACACATTTAACCTTTGCTATTAATTATTTTCATAGTGCATCTCAAGAGAACAGGATTTAGTTTGCGACTTACTGGTGTCTAATCCCTTCACTTTCACCTTTCCAATATCCAGAGGTGGTGCCACTGTGATGTGGAAGGGACTCTTTGGTATGGGATCTCCTCCATGGGTCACTGAAATGGTCATGTTACCCTGCAAAATCATCACAAAAAGAATGAATATTATTGATTCAGGGTTTTCCTGTGCATGATCCTGTTCTAATGGTATTGGACCTCAAATTGAGTCTTCCAGTACCTGCTGAAGAGCCATGTACTTGACAGTGTAGGAGTAATCATGGTTATCTATGATCTCAAAGTCACGAACTGCCTCTCCTGGACCTGATGCAGCAAAGTGCACCTCAGGCTTGGCCTTGCCAGCTCCCTTTGTGTAGATGGTGAAGTGGGTTGGAGTGCCCACCTCCACTCCTGAAACACATGTTTTGTCAATGTTAATAATCCTAGTCAAATCCCATGATTTCTGTGACAAAAAAGTATTGTACTATGTGTTTGCTGCAAATGAAAATGCCTGGGTTAAGTGTGTATGATATCTTCGTGGTCTCACCTGTCTTGTTGAGTCCAGGACCGTCCGCTCTCACCTTGCCAGCATCATGGGAAGGATCAACTTTGACTTTGAATGGACTGATGGGAATTTCCTGATAAAGGCAATTGTGACAAAATGTAAAAAACAATTTAAAAAAAATCCATCCCTTCGTAAGTAACGTGACACAGACTATCAGACCCTCTTCCAAGAGAAACCCTGTTCTTACCTGGTCAGCAAATAGCACCATGATGGTATATCTGCCTGCACCAGGAGGAGTGTACTTGACAGTGAAGGTGTCATTGTCATTCTTGATGATGTCAAAGTCGATGTCTGCTTCTGCAGGGCCAATCACTCCTGGGGCACATTTGATTCCAATACTGATGTCCCCTATTATTGCATAGCCATGAGCACAATTAAATGAAGGTCAGTCAGAATTAGAGTTGCTGTATAAACACAAGTCCATCTGCTGCTTAGAGCTTTCCTTGAACTGCATTTTACATATATTACAACTAAATCAACCTCCCCTGTTCAACATGGCTGCATAGATTTACTGACTTAATTCTATGCTACATTTTTGGCATTCACAGCACTCACTTCACCAAAGTCAGCTAAACTTAGAAGTGTTTTTGTAACCACCCACATCATCTCCTTGTGTATGCTCACCTTGACCAGCCTCACTGCAGTCAACAGTGAAGTATGTTGGCTCATTAGCCTTGAGCCCTGTCTTCTCCACTCCAGGCCCATAGACCTTGACTCTGTCTGGATGAGAACCCTCTCCAACCAGTACCTAATGAATTCACAGTGTACTTAAGTTAGAAGCAATTGGTTCAACTATTGCAGTCCTCTTACTTTATCTTTATTTGGTGTAGTATCATCTTAAAAATGTCTGCAGTATAGCTCTCTCTCTCTCTCTGTCTCTCTCTCTTTCTCTCTCTCTGTGCATGCATGTGTGTCTTACCCTGAAGGGGCTGTTGGGCACATTGACCTCCCCCCAGCTGACAATGATGGTGTGTTTAATGGGCTTGACAGGAGTGTACATGCACAGATAGGTGCCATCTCCCCTGTCAGTGATCTTGATTTTGATGGTGCAGCCTTCGGCGTCCTTAGTTACAAAAGTATGTTAACTATGGCCTGTACTGCCACATGATGCATTCCTATATATAACCAATGAGAGTTTCACAAACTGGTGCCCTTATACCTGTGCGTAGATCTTGAGGTCACCCTTTCCAGCCATGCGAGCATCAATAGTGAATTCCGTTGGTTTGTTGACAGTGACACCAGTTGGCTGCAGTCCTGGTCCATATGCTTTTACCTACAATCACAAAATGCATTTGAACTTTTTTTAAAGCATTTAGTTTAAAATATGGTAACCTGTTTGTCCTTTCAATAGTGGTTTACAAATCTGCCAGTGGGAACTACCTTCTCAGGGAAGACATCATTGACTGCAGGAAGAATGTGGGCCATGAACGGACTGTCTTTGATGTCCTTATCATCACAAATGACATGGACAGCATAGTCACCAGGCTCAGTGGGCCAATAGCGGACATCACAGGATCCATCACCTTATCATCGCACTCAATTTTAGCCTGTGATGGGCCTTCAATGGAGAAGCCTAAGGAAAAAAAATAAATTATCCCCACATTTAGTACAGATTTAAAAAAGAACAAAATGTACTTTTTTTCTTTTCATTGCTTGCACATATCTCACCCAGAGTTCCAACTTCAGTGCCGATGGCCTCTACCACAAAGTCAGCAGATTTTCCCACCATGCCCGTCTTCAGACCAGGACCCCAGGCCCTCACCTTCTGAAAATCTGCCTCCTCACCCACCTCCACATCAAAGGGGCTGCAGCAGACAAGAAGGCACAATATTACCTTCTCTAAATGTGAATGTGCATTGTTAATGAATAGCTAAGGGCATCAACAGGACCCTACCTGCGTGGAATGGGCTGGCCTCCCCAGGTGATGCTGACTGTGTATTTGCCAGGTTTAAGAGGGTAATATTCACACTCATACACACCATTCCCTGCGTTGCACACTTTCACTTGCTCCTCTGCTCCAGCTGAGAATAAATAAAATAGTCAGCACGGATTCTTATCAAAGATCTATTAGTGAGAAAATGCAACTCTGCAGACAAAAAACTCTGACAAAAGAAAGAATTTCACAAAGGAGGAGAGATGCAGGAGCAGCGTGACTCACTTGGTCCTTTGACTAAGACGCTGAGTGCTCCGCTGCCAGCTCCCTTAGTGAAAACTTTGAAGTCTGCAACCTCCTTTACCCTCACTCCTTTAGGCTGAAGGCCTCTGCCTGTAGCTCTGCAAGCATTTGGGTTCATCGCTGAAAGTAGTAACAGCAAGTGTGAAAGAGAGAAATATTTAGCAAAACAAAAGGCAAGTGAGAGTTGCAACCAGCTGATAATTATGTTAGTGGCAGAGACATTAAAATATCCAATTCAAATAGGATTTCTTAAAGGCTGACTGACAGAACCTGAAAACAAGAATGATGCTTTTAGCAACACATACGATACACGTACAAGACATTGAATGGCATATTGACACAAATGAAATGCATCAAAGGAGTTTCTCCCAACATTTCCATCAGTGAATCAGAAATGTTGACTGCAGGCTTAAAGCTGGGGTTGGTAATCCTGCTTAGAAACATGTTTTGTTACACTGGGTGAAATCCTTCTACCTTCTGAGTAATCAATACATTATGTATCAGAAAAAGGAACAAAAATAATCAGTCCTCCAATCCACGCTCCTCGCACCGAGGAGCAAAAACCAATCAGATGCCTTCATGTCTAGTTCTGTATCCGCCCCCCTCGATCCTTTGTGTGCACAATCTTCACGTGTCACTGTTGCTGGAAGAAATCAGCGTTCAGAGTTACAGCAGAACGGATTTCATGCTCATTTATGAGCTGTGGCTGAGAAAATGCAGCCCCAGTTACTACTTCCAGCGTTACTTGTAACGGCTCGCCCCGAGAAAAAGGCAACGAAGAGAAAGGAGGCTGAAAAGGCTGCTAACAAAAAGGCTCTGGATAAAGCCAGAGGTCAAACCAGAGTAAACATCGGTGTTGCTTTTGTGGAGACAACTGAGGGATTTGAAGTGATGCTGAGGTTGCTCTCTTTCTGTTGGACAGGTAATTATATGCTTTGCTTCGGGGAGGATTTGTTATTTTTATGAAATGTGTAACTTTTGCTAACGTAGCTACTTTTGTAGCTTGTATTAGCCTAACGCTAATATTAGCATTGGGCTCCTCCTGCCGCTTCTCATTTTTGTGCGGTGCGCGTTCCAGTTTGTGGGGGCGTGGCTTGGACGTACACACTGACGGGAGGGGGAGGAGGGGGGTGGAACTCGCTATTTTCAAATCTTGCTAGCTCTCCAAGATTACCAACCCCAGCTTTAAATATAATGCTGGCTGATGCAAATCTATGGGCAAAAAACAAACATGTCAAGAGCACAGGCAAAGACATTTCACAGAGATTTGCACAGAAATGCAAACTAGAAAAATCTGTCAACTATTGGCATATTGCATCTCATATCTATGAAATTAAACCATCAAGCTGCAGAACACAAGAAAAAACACCGCATTGAGCTGCGGCACCAGAATCTTAGAGAAAGCACAGGGGGCAGTGACAAGGTGTGGCATGGGGAAAGATTTGGGGGTGGGGGTCTGGCTGAGCAACGGACACAGGCTCCTAGCAGACCATACTAACTTGGGCGGCTGGGTTTTAGAGGGGAAGCCCCCTTCCCACCCTTCACTCCAGGAGGGGTGTGCATTGACTGAGGGACTATCTGCAGGGGAGCTCCCATCGGAGGAACAACGGGCAGAGCTATAAATGACAGGTAGGAAGTGCTATCTGTACTGGGTGGTTTTAACCAGGGAGAACAAAGATGACTGCAGATTGAGATGGACAAATCATCCTGACACTAACAGCACACTAATAAATCTGATTTGTCTGACAGTAATTTAAAGCAGAGATACACGGCTCACCCTCTGAGATGTTGACAGTGAAAGGACTCTGGGGGATCTCCTGGCCTGCAAACAATACATGGATGATGTGTGGGCCCTCCAACATGGGATGGTAGGTGCAGCGGAAAACACTGTCGCCCTTATTCTCCAGGATGAGTTCAACTGTGTCCTTTTTGCCCTGAGGATCGACTATCACCACACTGATGTCACCATTACCAGCACCTAAGTGTGACAGAGGAATAGTCAGCTATCTGAGGACAAATCTGTTGCTGTAGGTTTAGTCAGAAGATATTTCAAGCCTTTCGTGAGACCACATACCTTTTGTCTTTATATCTATGCTTTAGTATATACAGTGGTTGATGTTTCTATACTTACCAGCTGTGTAAATGTCAAAGTAGGTGGGTTTGTTGGCTACATTGCCCATAGGCTCCAGACCTGGCCCTCTTGCATGGACTTTGCTGGGGTCAACCATATCCTTGGCTACGTTCACGGAGTAGGGGCTTTTGTCGATATCCTGACCAGCAAACAGCACTTTCACCTAGGAATAATAAAAACAAGACAAATCTTGAGACACTTCAGACAGAATGGTTTTCCTTTATTGTGCTGTGTGTGTGATGAACTTGATGTACATAGTTAATAATAGCAGCTAGGGTCCTTACCTTGTGGACACCCTCAACTTTAGGAACATAGGTGACAGTGTAGGTTCTGTTTTTGTCATTGTTGGGTTTAACCTTAGCCTGGAGAACAAGTAGTAAAGTACAAAAGTATAACATAAAGATTAGACACTACACTAAACTTATAAAGCACCAGGTGTTCAGGCTGCCTCAATATTGCCTGTGTTTTAGCTATAACTTGCCTCCTCTTTGTGTCCTTCAGGATCCTCCACGTACACCAAGACTTCACCACTTCCAGCTTCCAGAGTTTCCACTGTGAACACAGCCGGTTGCAGCACTTTGTTGCCATAAGGCTCAATACCTGTAATACATACAAGACATGTAAGTATAGGGGCTTTGATATTCAGCTTTTTGGCTTTTGATATTTTTGTGAACTGTGCACATGCAGGCTACCCACCTGGTCCATAGGCTTTAGCCTTGTTTGGGAAAAGCTGTTTGGGCTTGAGAGGAGCGCCAGGCTTCAGTTTTGCCTTGGGGAACTGGGATAGGTAGGTCATCACTGAGTGCTCATCTACATCTGGGTCCACGATCTCCTCAGGTGCAATCACCTACAGCACAGAAGGACAACTGAGATAAGTTATACAGAAAGTGTAACGTTCAGTGTTGCATGTATGTATGCAACATGTTCCTGCACAAAACGATCATAGTCAAATTTTACACCAAAGTTTAACACCTAGTGATTTATGTTTCATTAAAATGATGGTTGGCTCTTTATATAACTTTTTTTGTTTTCACCAATGCAGCTGGATTTAACAAGAATTAAATGTAGCCTACTTGTTTCTTGCTGTGCTTATTTGCCTGTCTATCACACAGTGGCAAAGAGCCCTGCCAGTTATATTTAACCCCAGGACAACAGGGTTAAGGATTGTTGCCTTCAATAACTCAGCCATGGGGATTTATCCTGAGCCAGGCCTCTCCCACATCTCCTTAACACCACCATACTGGAATCCAGCACCCAGGCCCTGCAGAGCCATTACATAGACCCTCAGCTATCTTACTAATGCTAAGCCTCGTGGAGAATAGCTAACCCTGTGTCTCTGACAAACAAGTAAACAACCTACATAGTGCACATCACAGTATGAAGACTCAGAGTCTTAGAATGGAACTGGGAATAGTGCACTCTTGCTCTGTTTGTCTGATGAGCACAGACATATTTGCATCTGTATTTATGTGACTGGGTCAGAAGGGGTTAAGAAATCACACACCTCCACAACTTAATAAATCTACCGAATAAAACTCCTACACACTCACTCTCTCAGAGCTACAATAAAGTAAATGGAAATATTAGAAGTGAGCTGGGTAATAAATATTTGATGACTCCCTCCAGCATGATCTCCCTGGAAAAACACTGGGCTCTATATCATACACAGTGCTGCCTTTTTCGGTTCAGTGCAGCCTCACAGATGTAAGCACATGTGATGAGGCATGTTTGTATTTGCAAATACATTTTATTTGTTTTTTAAACTGCTTGGAGATGATAAATGCTCACTAAGCATGTGTTGCTGAACAGAGGAAACACACTTGGCTTTCTTGTGCTCAGATCAAGTCCATCTATCTATGAGACCCAGTTGAGCTATAGTAAATAAAAAAATCTGTATAATTGATATCTATCTTGCATCTTACCTGAGGCACACCTAACCAGTCGTCAGCCTGTTGCATGGCTTCCCGTGCATTCTGTACAGGCTTGTGTGGATCCCACTCTGCCCAGTCAGGACACAGACCTATTGGAAAGCAAACAGATTAGACATTTCTGCATAGACAAATGCAGGCAGTGTTACACTTGGTGGAAAAGGCCACTGGGGCTTCACTACTATCTCTCCAATGTGTCCAACTACAACCTTAGCCAGACTGCTGTGCTGCTGTGAATATAAAAAAATGTGGGAAAATGAATGTCGTCTCCCGACTGTTCAAAAGCAATAACAGACACTCAGACACTGACAGACACTCTGACACTTTCACTGTGGATGACACTAACCTCCTCTCCAGCTAATGCCTAAATTGGATTAGTGTTGGCAATAGAGTGGACATGCACTCAACACGTCCATATACGCACACCATAGAATACCATTATCCAAAATAATACAGACTTAAGAGCACAGTATTTGTGGTTGCAGATGTGTGCAGAAAAAAAAAAACTTCGTAAAGCTGTTGGCTGAGAGGAACCACGGTGGGCTTTCATACTGTTTTTGGGAAATCAGTGATGTCAGCTTAAACCATAGCCACATAAATGTAGAAGTAAAATGGGCATATCCTGTTTTGGATCTGTTTTGCTTATTTGTATTGAAGTTAAAAGCAGAGCTTCTGTGTTTCAGAGCAGAGCTGGTTTCGTCAGCAACCCCGCTGTTTGGTGATAGCTAATGAAAAACAGAGCCTTGTATGGTCAGTGTTGCAGCACAGTGTTTGAAAGATGTGTCTCCTCAGATCAATGTCTCTTATAAACACAGTTTGTACATGGCGTTCTACACTTCTGCTATTTGTCCACCTTTCATTGTATGAAGCACAGTCAGGGATGTTCAGTATTGGAAGCAGAGGCCTAAACTGGCAGTGACTCAATATGTGGACTTCTGGTCCTTGAATGTGGGGCTTAGATACCTCCCTGTGACAGATCACTCTGCATTTTGATGAAGAGCCAAGCATCTCCCTTGACAGCACAGGAGGAATGGTGCCCAAATTTGGGGGTGTAGTGTAGCAGCAAGACTATAAACATGAAAGCCAGGCTTGGGCCTCAGGGCTTCAAACAGTGAGAGTGAAAGATTCAGTCAGTGTGGGACAGCTGGCAGGGATGTCCTCTGGCCATAAGCAACCCCCCAACAACCCACTGACACTGCCTACTCTCCAGAGACAGATTAAACTGGTTGACATACAAATCTGAATCTGTATGTGTATTTGTCTGTGTGTGAGTGTGTGTGTGCGGTGCACCAGAATGTTTACAAGATATACACAGCAAAGGAGACAAATTCTCTTGAGAAATTAATACTGTCACAAATGCACTGACTGACACATGTTTGACCCCAACCTCCATAGCAACCAAGCAAAACTGCCATATACAACAAGGCTGTGTACACATCCTGACTCAGCATTTACGTGGACTCTCTTACCAGGGGCACAGTTGTCGACCAGAGCTCCCAGGGCTTTGCCATCCCGCCAGTCACGGTTGAAGTTGTTTATGGGCAGTTGGGGCACTTTGTTCTGTATCCAGCCCAACAAGCGCTGTTTGGGGGTCAGTTTCTTAGTCTCCTCGTCATCCTCATCATCCCACATGGGCATGGAGATAGAGTAGTGGAGGATGAGAGTCCAGATAAGACCCAGGATCAGCTTTAGATTTCCATCCACAATCGCTTTGCTATCTGTAGATGGACAAGAGATAACAGTGTTGATGCGGATTTATAACTCCCAAAAGTTCACATAATGCACCATGTCTCACAGTATTGGATCATATTATAGTTGACTGCCAGCTGTATTTTCAACTTTACTTTTTATGGGTGCTTCAAGGGAGATTTGAGCAATGTACTAGTGAGTTGGTTTATATCCTGTATGTTGTCTAACTGTCCATTGCACTCTAATGCTAAACCATAAGTTTATTACATCAAAATACTTTTTTCTTGCTGTGCTGCAAAGATGACCAAGTCATTCTGAGCAGAAATATAAATAATGGTGACTGACTGGGACTGAGGAAACAAGAGGCTAATGCTCCTTACAGCTTTCCCCAAGCCCCTTTCTCTTAGACAGCTGTCTGGCTGTGGGCCCCTGGCAATCTGTCATCCAGGCACAATGGTGCTCTGATGACAGCAACAGGTGGGGATATGTGGAAGTGGATCCCCTCTCTGCATTAATACTACTTGGATTTCAATTACCTCCAAACCTTATAGCACTAGAGTGTGAAAAATCAAAGAGGTTACATTCATTGACAGCGAGCATACAGCTCCTTTTCCTATATCCACTCTAATGTCCTAATTCAGATCCTTTAAGCCAATTAACAGTGAGGAGTGGTAGAGTTTAATGTTACACTGACTAATCTTTTGTGATACACTTCAGGTAATTCAGCAAGGAGGACCTTTGCCAGCTGTTTATCACAGGACTGTTTCATTTAGGCTATTTACCCTTTCCTAGATCAGTGGACACTGTCATAGTGTAATGTTTGATGTGTCATTGACGGGCATTGGCAGGTGGCATGGCATGGCACAGTGTAACTTTGCTGCCACCATGTCTGGCTTTAAGGATAACTGTGTGGTCAAAGAGACATCCCTCAAATGGTATCTAGTTACACACCATGACACATGTGCAGTTAAACCTGTGGTGATTTTTAGTGTGTTTAGGTCACTGAAATAAGCCCAAGACATTGCCCCACAAGACCTGCATTCAGGAAGGGGGTGAAAGGAAGTGAAATTCAGGGACTTCTTCTATTTTCATGCCCCATTTCTGTCCAAACACTCTGGCCTAGTGTGTGTGTCTGCATAGCTGTGTTGACTGTGCCAGACACTCACAAATATATTAATTCCTCTACACATTATCCTTGGCCCACGTGCTGCAGACTTTGTGGTAATATCTATGATTATGACCTTTGCCCTGTGTATTCAGTGAGATCACTGAGGATTGAGACTGTCATTAACAGTTTAACTCAGTGCCATTTCACAAACATTCAGACAAAAACACACAGTGTGTGTCCAGGTGGACAGACCTGGGTCCTCACAGTCTGCTGGGCAAAGCCTCAGCCATGCCTGGAATTTCATGAGGCAGGGCCATTATTCACCAAAACAAAAACCTTAGCCCTGTATGAGTCATACTGCTGTCTACAGCTGTTTAATTCAGCCATAACTCCTCATACTACAAAATATGTGTTTTTTATATGTATATATGTATTTTATATGTATATATATTTATGCTCCTAGTTTTGCCAAGGTAATTATACCATCTCAAGGAGGTGGCATCCTGTGCAATCTGCTAGAGTGAAGCCTTCCTTTTGTGTGACCCTGTAAGATGTGATATTAATTCCACCCATCCATTACAATTTCTTGTAATCTCTGCTGTCTGTTACAGTAGTCTGATCTCCAAATCCCACCAGAGTTGATCCTCACCTCACAAAAGTTTCTGGTGTGTAAAGTCTGAAATGGAATAGCACCTAAGAGTGTGTTTGTGTGTCGCAGCATGATGTGTGTAACTGATGTCCTAATGAATAAATTGTCATTCTCATTAGCACAATCACAGTGAATTTCCAGCCTGTAGTTGTCCTGCAGCAGGAGTAAGCTAAAGCACACCATAGAGCCACTAGGCCATTGGCCCTGACACAAGTGAATGACCTCAGTGACACCTCTGTAGTAACTTTCCATAAGCTTTTGACCTCTGCCTGTGAAAGACATATCTCACTGTTGACTGACACCTGGGATGATAGCATACCAACACAACAGCTCTAGAATGCATTTGTGATAATATGACAGTTTTAAAAATATCAAAATGTATGAACTACTGTCACTTTTTAACCATGCACTGCATCTTATTCTGCCATGGATACACACTGCAAGTGTCCTTCATTCTTATTACTTGTTCTTCTTTAGGAATAGCCTGGTAACTTTTTATGTTTGCGTATCACAGCTAGGATATACTGTCATTACCAAAGCCACCAAAGACCAACTTACCTATGGAGACCAGTTTGATATGTTCTCTGTCTAGGAATTCTAGTGCCACAGAAACATTTTCCAGTTTCATCTGACGGAAGTTCGGCCTGGTGTGATGTTTTCTGTACATTTTCTTCTGGCTCAAAACTTCCAGAAGAGAAATGAGCTTCAACCCATCACTAAAATCCTTCTGCAAGTCGGTGACAGTTTTGTTGACGCACTTGAGGTGCTCGTTGCACCACCTGGTGAAGGTGTTCTGTTGGATCTTCTTCCATGGCGCGTCCTCAGCCAGATCCTTTTCCGTGGCCGGCATCTCGTCGTCCTCGTCCTCACCAAAGTCGGTGGCCTGGTAGTATTGTGGAGGCAGCTGCTCGTCGCAGTAGGTATTGCTCATCATGATGGCTTTTTCCAATCCACTTTTATACCCCGGTGACACTCAAGTGTTAAATTGTGCGTTCGGCAGCGCAGAAAACTTTAGCAGGTTGATGGCAAGGAGGAAAGTTCAAACTTGGGGGAGTTTAAAAAACAGCCTAGAGGCTTTTCGGATGCACTTGCGAAGAAAGCACTGAGGTCAAGGCAGTGATGGATTAAATTATCCGATTTACAACGTGCAAGGCAGCTGGTCGTCGCTTTTTTTTTAATTGGCACCCCCCTGACAAGTCGGTCCTTTCTAATATGGCCCCGAGAAGAATGTAGCTTTTTGAAGAATGGGTCTTAGTGGCAGGTGAGCTGGATCAGCACTGAAGGAGTTGGCTCCGAGCGTATTCAACTTGACTCTTGACTGAGAAAGCAAAGACGGGTTTATAAAGGCCCCGGGCGACGTCAGCAAGCCTCTGTGATCATAGTCTATTTGTTAATCCATAAGGATAACAGGAGTCAGGGTCGGTTTACGGGGAGGATGGGGCAGGGATTGGTCAGACCCCGGCAGAGCAGAGTTACAGCAAGCTCTTTATTTTAGACGCTCCTATTTGGGTGCCTGGAGGCTGGCTCATATCGATTGTTGTGGATGTGTGTCATGCTCACGGTCCAAGTGGCTTAACAATTGAACTAAAAAAAGGAAATGAGTGTAGTTAGCGTCCCTGTCCCAATAAAGTGTCAGTATACAGTGAAAAATGATTCAAAGTTCATCAACATCCCTTGCTGATGCCACAGAAATATATATTAAGAGAGGGGGTCATCCTGGTGAAGAAGGAGCAAGTGAGGAGGACCAAGCACAAAGTCACACAAGCTAGGGGTGGGCTACAGGAGGATACTTGATGTTAAATTCAAGTATTATACAGACATTAATTCAATTAATTCAATCCAATTACCTAAATCCATTTTCATCACCAGCAAGAAAATGAATAGAAAATACAGTGTTGGGCCATGGCCTAAGCCACCAACAGGAAACAAGAATTTTTCACTGTGATTCAAATAGAATATAGCATATTACATACATACATACATTTACAATGGTCTTTTCAGGCCTCATAACCTTTTTTTTTTTTTTTTTTTTTTTTTTTTTTGACAAGGCTTAAGGATAGGGACACTAAGGAGAGAAAATAAGTGCTCAATAAAGGACATTTTCCTGAAATTTGTGCTGCAGCTTTTATGACTGTGTGTTGTGACTCAGCAGTCAGTGACATGGCAGTGATACCAGATACCAGAAGCAGCCCTTGATGAGGAAGTGGTAGATAAGAATAACTGTGACACATGCAGAAAGCATTCTAAAGATATACAGACATGGGTCTCCATGCTGGTCTACTACCAAATAACAAGATACTTTAAAGATTTTATTTTGTTCATGAAAAAAAGAAGAAAAATAGCCATTTGTTCACAACTACTTTGTCAAAATACTCTATGTACATTATGAATCACATACACTGTAAAGTCACAAGTATGAATGGAAATGATCTTGGCCCCCCTCTGTCACCAATGGCTGTTCTCACAGTCAGCTATCTTTTTAAAGAGCTGGTAAGCCTGTCAGTTGAATAAAGCTTATCAATATTCAAGAAGCGATTTGTTGGATAGTTTGGCCAGTTTGTTAGAGTTCATTGGTGATCTGGATTTGACATTCTGACCTTTGTAACACTTCATTTCTGTCACCATAATTCTGAAAACTGAATGAGACAGAAACCAGATGTACAATTAGTGGGGACTATTTCTAGGGTCAGACAACTATTAATGTGTATCTCCAGTGACAAAGGGATGTTTAGTGAAGCATGATGCTACTTGTAGTCCATGACCAGTTTCTCATGAAGCAGATTATCCATGCTGCTTTTACATAATTATCTTCACTTAAACATTCTAAGTTGTGGCAGTGGAGTAATGATACACCAGTTCCCGCCATCTGAAAAATACTAGGTCTGTGAGCTCATGTCTCTGGAGTGAAGGTAATTAATATCCACACAACCTATGTAACATGATCCCAGCGGAGAGAGGGTTTTCACTCAAGTTGACTTCATGAATGGGATTCCATGACACTTTAAACCCTGTGACTGTGATAGATGCTGATGCCACTTTCCAGGAAAAGAAAGCCCTCAGATGGGGCTTTGTATAGCTCACTGGGTTGAGCAGGTGCCCCATATACATAGGCTATAGTCCCCTCTGCAGTCGGATATGGTTCAAATCCCCTGGCGGCCCTTTGCTGTATGTCATTCCTTCTCGCTGTCTCCACATTTCCTGTCTCTCTCTGACTATCCTATCAATTAAAGGCATAGAAGCCTAAAGAATACTTAAAAAAAGGAAGCCTCAAACATCATGTGGGATGAGTATATTTATTTTTAAGTCATTTACAGTACAAAATAGACCTTCAGTAATAAAATAGCCACAATTATATTGAAAGCAACACTGCTTTTAATATGAAAAACAGCAATCTGAGCAAGACTGCGCAATATAGATGCTTATGAGGCTATGATAAAGGTAACATTCATGAAACACTGATAAATAATATCCTGAATACAAATAACATTCATGTGTACTACTGCAGTCATTACGAATTTATTTCCTATTGCAAATCAATTATTTTAAAAGACAGTGATTACATTTGCAGTCCAGTGACACATTCTCTGGTCAGGCATTGCTAAAGTTCTGTTAAATGACAAATGTTTCAGAAACCATTTTACTACATTTTGAAATTAGATCAAAAATCATATAATTGCATGCAATGACTATACCACCTTTGAACACAGAGGAGGGAGGTGATCAGATAGTTGGTAATGCTGTCACATACATAGCATACAATTTTGCTATCAAATATATGATAATCTTTCAAAATAGAATAAACTTTCTACAAAGCTAGTACAAATGGATTGAAGAAATATTTCCTCTCCCATAGTACTATATGTAACATCTTGTAACATCTATTTACATGAAATACAAAGTAACATCATCAGCATAAGCAACATAAATTATATTTTGTGCTTCTGGATGATTGTAGCATGCTTTTTCACAAAAAAAGGTTTCACAAATGAAAACAATAATCTGAGTCCTTCCACATATACATATATATTTTATAACTGATGGTTAGACAAATAAAAACTTCTGTCTTATTTACATTTTTGGGACAACGTCTCAATGTCTAAATACCCTGTTGTGGAAATTCTTAGGTCTGCCTGTTGGGAGTCAAAAAACAAGAGCAATGAAATAACATGATGTATAGAGAGGGACACAACACAAAACCACAAGGCAGTCTAGTAGATCAGGGTTGTGCCCACTGACCAGTGGTTATAGCCCCTTCTTATACTGACTTCTAAGACTCTGGCAATCAACTTACAGTCATAAGATAAGATACAGATAATAAGCAATCCAGATACAACACATGTTTCTCAGATGTTACCCTACAGGCATATATAATACTGTCATAAGTCACATGGTTATGTTGTTGGTATCTTGTCACCCTCACTTCCAGCAGATGGTTTATCTACCTAATCTAATCATTCTACAGACTTCCACAGAATAAGACCACCACAACCCTCACAAACAGCCCACCATGATTATTCACTTAACCTGTATAGATTAATGTGGGTGTAGCCAGATGCCAATCGGTGTTGATCACATCTGCAATGTGACATAAAGAAAATATAAAATGGTGTAACTAAGGGAAAGTTACACACTGTGTACCTTTAAAAAAAATAAACTGAAATTGTTATAGATATTAAGAGCAAAACACTTTTTGCTGTTTAAATTCTGCTGGAGAAAGAAAAAAAATCATTCTCTTCATTTAAATGTAAGAAACATTATTCATTTACATCATTAGGTCAATTTTCACAAGAGTTGACGTCAGCTTGAACATTACATCCTATGACAGGTGCTTAATTTTATTTGATGGTATTTACAGTGGACATGAGTGATATCTAATGTTGAGAGGGGCAGAGTAATAGTGGCAGGATTTATGTTAATTCAATACTTGTGTTGTTTAATTCACCTCTGATTTTTGTGCATTTATTACATTTAGTATTTTGTTTGTGGGATGTAATTGTAACTGCAACTTAAAAACAACAATGTAAACTTTTATAATTTTTTAAGGGGTTTTCACTGAGTTAAATATTCTGACTCCAGACATTGTTATTGTCAGAGACAGCTATGAACAATATTTCAACAAACAAATAAATAATTGTTAGATAAACTGAACATCATTTGGTGCACATTAAAATTAATTCTAAGAAAAAAAATCACAGACAAAAAAAAAAAAAAAAACAGATCCACACTCATTCAGTGGAGCGAAGTCATTCCTTTTGTGGGCTCTCTGCAGGTCATCAGCATGGCAATTTTCTCATTGAACACCATTAAAAAAAAGACTGAGACCATCACTCTCCATCTGTGGGTACATATGCTACCTTCTCATTGCAATAAAATTTCCTGTACAAATGTTCTACTACTAAATTTAGAGAATTCCAGTTCAGTCTATAGACATGGCAGGAGACACTGAGGGCTGGTCTGAAGTCTGTCCCTGTCCAGCCGTTGCCAATCCAAGTCAACATCGAACAAGAAGCTCTCAACAAGCTAGTCATCATTAGCAGCACTGCTGTGGCTGCAGTGACAGTCAAAATGGAGTTCCAACCTATCTCACTCCCCTGAGGGAAGACATGAAAAGGAGAGTGTTAAGAAGCAGAAGAGACTATCCATCAGCCACAAATAAACCAGACCATATTTTAAAACAGCAAGATGAGAAGATTGTTACCATTCTCATGTCTGTAGCCTCTGACCTATGTTAAATTTGGAGCTGGAGCTAGGGTGCTATTAGACTAGCTTAACATCAAAAATGAACAGCTGAGTTTGCTCTGTCCACTACATACCTACAACGTAACATTTGTGTCTTGTTTGTTTTAACCGGACACAAATACAAAAGCTAACCACCTCCACAGCCAGAAGGGTGGTATCCATCTTCTTATGTAATTTTTGGCAAGGAAACAAATACTCATATAACCACATATTGAACGATTCTTGTAAAATTTTTTATCCAGTGTGATTCAGGGAAATTGTTTGTTTTAATGTAACAAACTGCCTACCCATCCCATGTCCATGTACTCTATATTTTTATCTGTATACTCAATATCTCAGAGTACTGGGCAGCACAGTGATGGAGTGGTTAGCACTGGGTCAGCCAGGAGGCTCTGGGTTCAATTCCCAGCCGTGGGGCATTTCTGGACGGAGTTTGCATGTTCTCCCATATCCATAGGCTTTCTTTGGGTACTACAGCTTACTCCGCCAGTCCAACAACATGCACATTAGGTTGATTTCTGATTCCAAAATTGCCCGTATGTGTGAATGTGAATGTGCATGCATTGTTCATCCCAATATGTCAGGCTGTGATGGACTGGTGATCTGTCCAGATGTGCCCCACCCTCACCCGATATTAGCTTGGATTGGCTCCAGCCTCCCGTTGACCCAGCATGGATAAGCAGTAAAGGCAATGAATGGATGGATGGATCTGTAAGTAGCCTATTTTAATTCCCTGAATATCAAGATCAAGGTCGAGGTAGCTTTATTTGTCCCGGAGAGGGAAATTTGTTCTGGGCCCATAGCCCATAGTGCCTCTCGGTTGCATATCAAAATATTTCTTATACAATGGGACATCAATTACATCATCCACTCACCACATACAGGACACACAGGACATACAGTCTGGTCAGTGCTTGTGTGATGTAACTACATGCCAAGACACCATAAAAGGCGATCAGAGCTTAATATAAAGCCAACCCTCCCATAACAGCCAAACAAGTAACATTGGTTCCAAATAAATAAATTTAAAGGGCCAGCTCCTCAAAAGATGCATTTAGGCTACCTCTAATGCTCTTAAGCAGACAGTTTTGTTATTAGCCACTATACAATGGAGGTGACATTTTTGGTGTAACTTTCTCATACTTAACTTCCTCAAAAAATTTCAACAGTTACAGAAATGTAGTTCTGGTAATCCACAGAAGTGACTCTTAATGGTTTTCTATGGCCATGAAGCACAGTGTCATTTCAGACAGAGCTTTGAAATTGTACTCATATTAACTGATTGGTCTCAGCTGTTAGAATTCGTGCTTCACACTCACCAGTTCATTTATCAGCTGGATGGTTACCACTACTATCCACTTCAATTCCTGCTGGTGATTTCAGCCACTCTAACCTCATACTTCTCATTGAATACCTTCTGCTATTTTCAAAAATGACCACAAACAAATTCATCTCACCTCTGTTGTACTGGTGTAGGCATGATTCCCATAGGTGGATCTCTCAAAGCCTGTGCAAATCAAGCTAAACCCTCATTTGTATATTTAGTGGTATAGAAAAAAAAATGAAAAAAAAAAAATTTTTTTCCCTCTAATTTATGAATTGAATATTTATTCTGTGCGTAATAACCACACCTAGAGTGATGATAGGAATTAAGCTCTGCCCATACCTTGCCCTCTGGGACGCCAGCTCCGACAGCCAGCACCAGACCACAGCTACTATTACAATCATTCCTATGAAGGGGATGGAGAGAACAGGGTGCTCAGATGCATGGATGAATCTCTGAGGGGGGAATAAAAAACAAACACAAGGACCATGAAGATGAAGGGAATGAATGAATGGTTGGACTGAGGTAGCCAAATAATAAACACAGATCAAACAAATGTGACAAGTGAAGTAAAGGAGTAACATGGTCTGTGGCTGTATATATAAAAATGTATGTTTCCTTTTAAACAAATAGTACATAACTTTATGGTGACATGCACATCAAGTCAATGAGAGTGTCTATGAGCAGTCCTGTGCGATATTTAACTGGCTGCATGTGATGTTATGGTGACAAAAAAGAAATACATTCATCATGAATGTTGTGATTTGCATATATAGCGGTATTTTGGTCTCTATCCTCATTTTCTAGTTCATTTCTTTTTATGTTTTGCTGTTTTGCTAAGAGGTCATGGACATTCAGAGAACAAGGACAGCATCAAAGACAGGCACGGGTAGACAGTTTGACAGAACGCAGAGACATGTTATCGTGGCTGCTGTAAACAAAACACTAGTTAATTTATTTATTGTTCATAGTAATAAGTATTTAACCCTTTTAAATACTTATTACTATGAACAATAAATAAATTAATAGACCACATTATATCAATTTCCAAAACAGCCTAGTTTTGTGGTTGCTTTTTATTTGTTGTTTGGTCTTTTAAGGTTTTCGGATGCATATTTATCTCCCTCTAAGGGACGTACTGTTGTCCAATCTTTTTAAAATTGTGGGAAAATCAACTGGCTGAACATTGCATCATTGCAAGCAAAGTTGAAACAAAATTTCCTGCATTGAAGTGCTACACTGTAATTCACAAACAATAAATAAATATAGATCTCATAAAAATGACAATAAATTTGGTCGCTGCACCATATTTTAAATCAAATGCAACAAGTGCAACTATGACTAAAGTAAAACTGGTCAAGTTAATTGTTTTAATTACCTCTTTGCCTCTTGATTTCACTGCATGTTCACTTTCATGCAGCGCCACATTAAAATAAACAAAGGCAGTTCAAGTTGAGAAAAAGCACTTTAAAATAATGAAAAGATAAAATAAATTGTAATTACTTTGGAACTATATCTGAAGTTCACATATTGGTGAAAAAGGCCCACCATGGTTGATGGCTGACTGCTTTTTTGCTGGTCTTGTGTTTTTGTCCAACAACAGTATTTAAGCACTGCAATCACAGAGAAGTTAGGTCACAGACACAGTGGGGAGAAAAGTTTCCAGCCTTACTGAAATACTGATATGGGCTGACAGGCCAGGTCAGTTCATATCAAAACATATATTACTACAGTATGAGACACATAAAAAGTGGGCTCAACAAATATGGGATACAGCAAGTGTGATGGGAGTTGTGTTATGTGTTAGTTAACAGCAAAGCTGTAAAAGAACATCTTTGTAAGTTTTTTGTTATGTTTTATGGAAACTTGGAAAATTTTGTATAACAATCAATTCAGTTTCCCTTACTCTGATACCAGTTGTATACAACTAAACATATCTGCCCCCTTACCTGAGGCCCCCATGACAGCTTCTCCAGCTCTGCCTTGCAACGTTGCAGCTCCTCCTCCAGCTCTGCTCTTTCCTGTTGACTACTGTCATATAGTACCTGCAGCTCTGCCAGCTCCATCTTCAGACCATCACACTGGAGGACACAGAGGTCAAACAATCAGGCTTGAAAACCAAATGTATTGTATTGGGTGGACTTCAATGTGCACAAAATCGAAATGACTGTCCAACTCATCCACACATCAATGTTTTTATTGATATTTGTGCTCCTTTCCCATGGTACCTCTCTCTGAACCTGTGAGGCCTTCTCCTCAGCCTGTTTCAGCTGGTCCCTCAGGGAGAAGATCTCACCAACACCTCCATTCAAGCTGGTTGGTGTCACAGGCTTTCCATCAAATGAAATGTTCTTCTGGATAGAGACGTCTACTAGGCAACAGTTGTTGGCAAGTTCCATGGTCATGTAACTCTCTGCCATGACCTCGTCTGAGCTAGTCTCCATCTCCTTCCCCTCTGTGTTCTCCCCTGCATCTTCATCTTTCAGTGACAGATATACACTGGAGCTGTTGGTGGATGAGAGGAGCAACAATGAATCAAAGCAATGAAGACGAAACATGTGTTTCAACTGAAGTACCTGAACACTCAAAAATGGGCCCCCCTGGCTGATAATAAGAAAGAAGCAGTTTTGTTTTGTTTTGTTCTAAGTCTTTTTAGGCGAGTGATGAAGCAAGCAACATCTAGCAGCTTTTGTCTACATGCAACATGGCAGGAGGGTGTAGATAACCTCTTTGCTGCAGGCCATGGATCTATTCACAGGCGGCAGCTTCAGGACCAAACAGTGTTCAGGACAAGGGGGTCGATCAGACTACGTGCAGACACAACTCACAGGTGGCCATCTTGCATTGGTCCACTCCCTATGACTCTGGCTGCAGTAAGGTGGATGAGCCAGTTGTCTGCACTAAAAAACTAATTATTCGTAATTTTAATAATGCAGTATCAAGACTTCATTTCTGACGTTCATAACAAACCAAACCATTTGAAAATTGGTCAAAAACTGAGCAAGTTCTGGTTATTTTAGTCGAACGTGCACCATAGGCATAACTAGAAAAAGCATTCCCAAGATGGGAATGCGGGTGAATGCTGAAAGCAGCTGAATGACATTGCTGAAGCAATGCTGAATGAACTGAATAAATTGTTGAAACAGCACTGAATTAGCTAAAGAAACAGCTGAAGTAATATTGAAAAGGCTGACGCTAAAGCTGAAACGTATAACTTGTACCAGTGCTAACATAGCTGAAGCAATAAGTGAGAATAGATTTATTAATCAATTACTTGAATTGTTGAAGATTAGTAAGAAAAAATGAAACATTGAAGTCTACTCAAATATATGAATATATGTAATAAACTGACAGCTCAAAATCATTGTTGAACAAATACTAATAAAGATGAAGCGATATCTGGGGAGTAAAAGTAGAACTTGTAAGCAGGAGGTTAAATGCTATGAAAAGGTGGAAAATACCTGTTGTTAAGGATAAGTGTACAATACTGTGTGTAAATATATAGACATATGAATGAAAAATGTGAAACTCTTAAAATGGGAGTTTTGTCTGAGATGATTGGAAATTATTTGAATTGTTAAAGATTAGTATGAGAAGAGTTGAAATCTGCAGCTAAACCTGATAGTAAAGAAAACTGATGAACTAGCAATAACACAACTGAAGCAATGGCCGAGAAGAGATCAAATAGTAGAACATGTAAGAAGGAGGCTGATGGTGTATGAAATGGCTGGAAATAACTTGAATTGTTGAAGAAATTGAAAAGTTAAAATCAAATCAAATATATTTAAAACTGACAGCTTACAAACATTGTTGGACCATTACTCATATAGATGAAGCAATATCTGAAAGGTAAAAGTGGAACGTGTAAGCAGGAGGCTGAATGACATAACATGGTGGGAAAGGTGTGAATGTGTTAAAGTATATAAACATATATAAGTGGAAAAATGTGATACTTTTAAAATGGTTGAGGAATGGGTTGAATTGCTGGAAATAATGAGAAAATGTTTAAATCCTTCAAAATAAAATGTAAGGGTTGAAGAGGTGGAAAACCAAAATCAGGACATGGACAATCTCCAAATCCTGAAATCTCCATTAGGAGAACAAACTGAAATGTAAGTAAGAGAAATAAAGAGAGAGATGTTTAAACACTCCCCACAAAGGTTTAAAATCATTGAGAGGCTGATGAGAGAGAGAGAGAGTGTGTGAGAGAGAAAGAGAGAGAGAGAGTGTGTGAGTGAGAGAGAGAGAAAGAGAGAGAGAGAGAGGTACATACAATAAAATCTGACCTGAGAACTGTATAAAAGGTATGTGTTTGTGTGTGTGTGCGTGCGTGTGGCTGACTTCCATGTCCATGAAATGACATCCATGTCATTTTGGTGTTTCTAGAGTAAAAATTTTTGACACTGTCACGAGTTAGACACATTTTAAACTGTCATAAATCAGAAACTGTTGACGATATCAATAAGCTGAGTAAGAGATTAATAGTTGAAACTTTTGTGAACGTTTTAAAGGTTGAATGAAGTCTGTAGCTGAAAGTATGCTGAAGTAGTTGAAGAAGATTTGAAGAGTTTGAAGACCGTTTCAATGCATTTCTATGGGGGAAAAAAATCAGAATAAGTTAAGTATTTTAAAAAGTATAAATAGTATGAAAGAGAAAACTGCAAGCACACCTGTCCAAAAAAAAGTGCACGTTTTGATATATGAATTGTTGAAATAGCACAAAGTATGAAGGAGTAGTTAGTTACCGAAAAAGGGAAGAATCTGACAGAATAACTACAAAATTTCCTCTGGGAAATTTTGAAAGGGCCACGGGGGGCTACTGACAGACACATAATCATCTTTCACTGAGCACTGATATTGAGGAGCTGTAATCACATTAAGTCACCTGTGTGTGTGTTTGTGTGTGTATCTGTAACTGTAATCACATAAAGTTACCTGTGTGTTTGTGTGTGTGTGTGTGTGTGTGGGAGAGGAGTGCGCGCATAGGCGCGCATGTGTGTGTTGTTGTGTGTCAGGTGTGTGTGTGAGTGAGGAGTGTGCACACATACGTGTGCATGTGTGTTGGTGGGTGTGTGTGTGTGCCTGTAACTGTAATGACATAAAGTTACCTGTGTCTGTGTGTGTGCATGTGTGTAAATGTAATCACATAAAGTTACCTGTGTGTTTGTGTGTGTGTGGGAGATTGGCAAACAGCCAATCATTTAACAGCTGGGTAGTTCGGTTGCAGCACCATCGCAATGTGTCTTTATTGACAACAGAGCAGCATGTAATGAGAACAGGAGCACTGAAGCAGCAGCGGTAATTTTTTACTGCTAAAACACTAAAATCAAAAGTATTAGGACACAGTTATCAAAACCTTACACCCAAGGAGCAAAACATTGGCCCAGATTTGCCCCACTACAGTTAGGCAAAGAGAGAACATCAAGTATTGTCTGTACTGTATTTTCAGTGGTGTTTTTTTTTTCCAGATTTTATTATTTTTTTTACTGTAATTTAAACCTGTACTAGATTCAGTATTTTATGTTTGTCTGATATTTGCTGAGCTCTGCTGTAGTAGCATGAAAACTGGAATGCTTTTAGTTGACATGTTGACTGATTTGGGTCTATGAAGAGAATTAATGATATTTTCATCAGTCTGCAGCATTGGTCTTGTGTAGTGTTTAGTGAGTATATTGTATATTTGCACTTTGTGTACTTCACTTACAGTACTCTAACCATTGACAAGTAGAATTGCTTAAAGTGTTTTAGGTTAAACAGAGCAGTGTGTAACTGGTTCGAACTGAATGAAGTCATATGAAACATGTGTGTTTCCATATGGGAACAAAATATGATTTTTATAAAATTGTCTATATTTTTTAGAGTGAGAGTTTCATTTTGCAAAGTATCTGAGTTCTGGTAAGTGGGTGTATGGTTGTGTATGGCTGTGATCATGTTAGTAGTGTTTTCACAATCCGGGCTCAGTTTTCAAAATCATGCTTAAGCAATCGAGAAAAAGTGTAATGAAGTAGCAGCAGGCCTGTCACAGTCACTGAAACACTCCGATTAAATACACTGAGCCGCGGGTGTCGTATATATCTCACTTGGTAGAGCATGCCTGCTGCAGCAACCCTGGCTTTCAATGCAGGAAACACCCTGTATACATAATTTTAAGAAAAAATACTATATCAGCGTATATGTCGTTATTGGGATATAATATTACCTATATTGGCATATAACGCCACCATATCGCACAGCACTAATTTATATTATATTATATATTACTATCTCCTGCAGCGTCCATTACATCCAGATGGCCAGTTATGCAAATTAGGTGATGATTTCATTTAGCGACTTTTAGGACAGCCAATAGCAACTTCTCTTACTGAGGAGTTGGCAATACTGACCATAGCCTGAATATTGATGCTAGCTTGCAACCCCGAAGAGTAGTTATCCTTTAATTCAGCTGTTGCATCAAATTTGAAAGACTGTAAAATTTCTTTTTAACTAAAAAGTGAACAAAATTATCTGCAAAACTCCACAACAACAACCATATGTGGTAGCACATTTTTCTTTGCTCTGCATGCATCATGTGGATCATTGCTCTGATTGGTTTGAGGTAATTACATACAAAGTCATTTTGACCTACATCCGTAGGTCATGCCTCTTGGAAGTCTGAGGTGAATACACCTTCCCCAGACCCTAGTTGATCTCAAATCAGACTTAGCTGTAGTGGGGTGTTTGCCCCGCTAGTACATCAAGTAATGCCCTCAAAAACACTCAGAATTGTTGCTGATTAATTTTCTGTCAGTGTTCAATGAATCAATTAATTGCTTTAGTATTTATATATGATGCTGCAAATCTATTGCACTCATTAAACAGGTAGCCAGTAAATGAGAGATAACTCCAATTTCTGTGATGAGGTGTTGTATTCTAGGGGTATCTCCTCCAGCTGATACAGTAATTGCAGCTGATGAGTGAGCAGCCATTGACCTCTCACCATGTCCTCTGTCTCTGCAGCAGCTGCAGCCTTTCAGAGAGATGTCTGTTGTCCTCCTTCAGGGCCTGACACTCCTCCTTCAGCATTCGGCACTCCTCCTTCAGCAGATCCACGTCACCTAATGGAGCAAAGAAGATCAGAGATGAAGATGTTTAAAGAGGTAACTGAGATCCTCTTTAGCTTGAGCCTTTAAAATCATTCAGGTTCCACAAGATGAAGTTACAGCTATGTCTGACTTTGTCAAAACTCAAACATCAAACCTGCCAGTATTTCTAAAGCTCATACATTAACATGTTACTTGTTTGTTTAAAAACTGTACATCTTTGCCAGATGGATCTCAACTGTGACTTAGGTTACACTTAGATCTAATACATTCTCTGATGCATTCTCGTGGAAGAGCACAACAGTTACACAATATGACAATATGAGGTCTTCCCCTCACTCAGTCAGTCCCACCCAGGCTCAGCTGCAGAGCCCACACACGCACACACACACATGCACGCATGCATCTGCACACATTCACACATCCTACCTTATCAACAATTTGGGGCTACTCTAATCAAATGTGACCCACTATTTCAAGTGATTTGGAAAAAAACAAATAGAAGCAAACATTTTGTTAGAGGCCTTCTTTCATAAAATAACTGCAAAACTGCTTTTGTAATACAGTTTGTGCCAGTTGCTTACATCCAAAAAACGAATGCGTAGACCAAGGCTTCAAAACTTCTTGTAACAAAACCTGAAACACATTGTGACCATAAACACATTTTCTGCTTTTGTTCGCAGTTCTTCAACACAGTTGTTGCAGAACATTGCACACAGTTTCCTGCTTTAGACACTTCACTCAAAAATTAAATTGCTTGTTGTTTTTGGGAAAACACTTTTACTTAAAATAAAAAACACATCTGGTATTGGGACATACTTATGCACACACATAATTATGCACACACCTGACACATACTTATGCACACACCTGAAAACACTAACACAGAAGAATCAACACGAATCAGGCTGACCTTTAGTACTACAAATATAGCTCAAGTAAGTCATTTTGTCAACTCTGCAAACAACAAATAATTTATCAAATAATTAATCAATTTTTTGTAGTACAGGACAGGCTTTGATGTCATCTGGGAAAATGTTAGTTCCATGGGGCTGCTCAGGTCTGGGACTGGTTCACAAACCATGGCAATTTCAGTGTTGCACATGCCCCCTTACTCCCCATTTCTGAACCCAAGTGAAGAGATTCACCACACAAGGTGGTATTTTCCCAGCTGTTTAGCCAAGAAGGACATTGTGATGTGGATGAGGTCTTGTGGGCAGATCCATGAAGAAGGCAGGATCCATAACCATCCAAAAATTCAAATTTTCAACTCTTTTTTACAATTTTTACATGTCCCAGTAATTATTTTTGTTTTGTTTACAGTACAACACTGTAATTGTTTTGTATTGCTATCTGTTACTCAGCAGTATCCTTTCTTACTGTCTTTGTGGTAAGAAATTTTAGTTTTCCTGTAAACAAAAGAAAAGGGAAAAAATGTGGAAAAAATCTGTCAGCTGATTACTGTAGAAATTCTACTTCTGAGCTTCACAGAGAATAGTTTGTTATTGTTTGTTATTTCTTATTGTGACATCCAAAGTAAAGTAAGTGTTTGAATATGGGCTGTGTAAATTTATTAGTGCATTGGTTCCCAATTTCTGAGGTTGTGAGGTTATCAAAATTATATTTATGCATATAAAAATGTAAAAATAACACACCCAACTGGATCATCAAAATTATTTATAAACAAAGAGAATAGGAACAAAAACCTACAACTGCTGTTTATTTTTGTAAATGAAAGTCTCTATCCGATCATTTCTTTTGATACGTCAGGCGGGGGGGGGGGTTATCAGTAGTCTGTGTGGCCTCCACGTGCCTGTATGACCTCCCTACAACGCCTGGGCATGCTCCTGATGAGGTGGCGGATGGTCTCCTGAGGGATCTCCTCCCAGACCTGGACTAAAGCATCCGCCAACTCCTGGACAGTCTGTGGTGCAACGTGGCGTTGGTGAATGGAGCGAAACATGATGTCCCAGATGTGCTCAATGGGATTCAGGTCTGGGGAATGAGCGGGCCAGTCCACAGCATCAATGCCTTCGTCTGACACACTCCAGCCACATGAGGTCTAGCATTGTCTTGCATTAGTAGGAACCCAGGGCCAACCGCACCAGCATATGGTCTCACAAGGGGTCTGAGGATCTCATCTCAGTACCTAATGGTAGTCAGGCTACCTCTGGTGAGCACATGGAGGGCTGTGCGGCCCCCCAAAGAAATGCCACCCCACACTGACCCCATTACTGTCCCACTGCCAAACCGGTCATGCTGGAGGATGTTCCAGGCAGCAGAACGTTCTCCACGGCGTCTCTAGACTCTGTCACGTCTGTCACCATGTGCTCAGTGTGAACCTGCTTTCATCTGTGAAGAGCACAGGGCACCAGTGGAAAATTTGCCAATCTTGGTGTTCTCTGGCAAATGCCAAACGTCCTGCACAGTGTTGGGCTGTAAGCACAACCCCCACCTGTGGACGTCGGGCCCTCATACCACCCTCATGGAGTCTGTTTCTGACCGTTCGAGCAGACACATGCACATTTGTGGCCTGCTGGAGGTCATTTTGCAGGGCTCTGGCAGTGCTCCTCCTGTTCCTCCTTGCACAAAGGCAAAGGTAGCGGTCCTGCTGCTGGGTTGTTGCCCTCCTACAGCCTCCTCCATGTCTCCTGATGTACTGTCTCCTGGTAGCACCTCCATACTCTGGACACTACGCTGACAGTCACAGCAAACCCTCTTGCCACAGCTCACACTGATGTGCCATCCTGGATGAGCTGTACTACCTGAGCCACTTGTGTGGGTTGTAGACTCTGTCTCATGCTACCACTAGAGTGAAAGCACTGCCAGCAGTCAAAAGTGACCAAAACATCAGCCAGAAAGCATAGGAACTGAGAAGTGGTCTGTGGTCACCACCTGCAGAACCACTCCTTTATTGGGGGTGTCTTGCTAATTGCCTATAATTTCCACCTGTTGTCTACTCCATTTGCACAACAGCATGTGAAACTGATTGTCAATCAGTGTTGCTTCCTAAGTGCACAGTTTGATTTCACATAAGTGAGTGCTGAAATCTGCTTAGAGGACCATTAGATGCAGTTTACCAGCCCTCTCAGACATCTACACCAACCAATGCAGTGACAGGGCAAACTGCATCATGGGAGACTCCACCCATCCTGCACATGGACTGTTCACTCCTCCCCTCTGGCAGGAGGCTGCGTCTGTATATCGTTCCTCATGTTTCATGGTGTGAATGACATGTCTGTCTGTCTGTCTGTCTATCTATCTATCTATCTATCTATCTACACTGCCTGTTGCAGGCTGCTGACTTGATGTGAGCATGGATATAGAGCATTCCTTAACATCACACCTTGTTTTCATAGCAGTAGGGACAGGAACATGGGATAATTATGCTTGTAGGGAGCTGGAAATATTCCATGGCATAGGCAGAGGAGGTGTTTGTGTTTTTTAGTGTGCCCTTCTCACTAATTGCTGTTTATACAAAGTGTGAGATGAGGTGTAACCAAGACTTTGGTGTACTGTAAGTACAATAATGTTATAAGGGAGGTGCAGTCTGCTGAAGCCACCACTCTCCACTCTCTATTTTACACCACTCTTCCTTGATCTATACATGTCTTCCTGGTGTTTTTTGTCCTCCATCAATTAAAACACTGATCTCCCTCCTCCATCTTCCTCATGTCTCACCATCTCTCCTCTCGGCCTCCCTGCGCTGACTTTTCATGCTGATCTCGGCCCTCAGTGTGGTGATCTCCAGCTCATACTCCTGGGTGTCCTCACTGAGGGACTGTAGTTCAGCCCTCCGGCGGCACAGCTCCTCCTGTAGGGAGGCAATGTCATTCTCCCTCTCTGCAGCAGCCTCCTCTGCTGCTTGTTGGAGAAGGAGAACCTCCTCCTGAGCTGCTCGCAGCTCAACCTGGGCCTCAGCAAGCTCACTCTCCTTCTCCTCCTCCAGACTGTTCATTTCCTCCTGCACGGAGCGCAGCTGGGCTGTGGGGAGAGGAGGAGGAGGATCATTTTTGGTGGTGTTTGTGAATCTATATTGGAAATGATGAGATGTGTGTACATGATGATTGATTATTAGTTGATCATTGATTACTTGTTAATTTTTGAAGGAAAGGAAAGTCTTCTCTACCTCTACCTCACAAAAAAACAATAATGAGAGCAAATCTGTAATTTTACAAGCATTTTGCTTTAATATTGCACAGTATACATTGCCCCCAAATCTGTTAGCCAAGTTAGGGCAAGCATTTAACATGTCAATTACATCCCAATATACTAAGTGCAGCTTGTACTGTGTGCAACACTTTATTAGAGGCAATAGAGATTCAGAAGAATGAAGTCCTGTTGATTAATTGATTAATGCTGCAGTTTATGGAGACAAATTACTGACAGACATAAGGTGATGTAATATATGGTTTCACATCTTATTATTCCTCATTTTTCCATGCTAAACATTAAATCTAATGAAATTGTTATTGTTACTGTCTTGGTTAATCAATTAAAAGTTTGGTTTGCTTTTTTTTCTTTTTTTGCTGAGAGTTTATTATTTTGTTACCTTGTAGATTCTGGATCTGGCGTGTGAAAGCCTCAGCCTGATGAGCACTGGCCAGACGCTCATCCTCTAGCAGACCTGGGGGAAGTGAGGAGAGAGGAGAGGGGAGATGAGGAGTGCAGAGGGGTTAGAGAGATAAAAGGGAAATGTCAGTTGTCAGAGTGATGGCAACTTAACGTTAAGCTGTTCAACCTTGAGGCATGACTGAATGACAGTCACACAAGCAGTTTTGTGTGTGTGCTGAATACAATGAGAGCAGGACAGGAATAGGGAATCAGGAATAGTATTAGATTTGCTAGTTTATGAACTTATAAATATGCATTTTATTAGACAGTGCATCTAATAACATTTAAGAACAGCCTGACAAAATCGTAGCCTAAGTTAGTCCAGTGCTTTGATCCAGACTGAAAAACCTAACATCAGTTATATTACCATGCAACTGGGTACAGATTTTTGCAATTGTATTTGAAAGTCTGGCATCCTCAGTCCACATTGTTCTGACACAACTGTCAGTCCATATTGTTTCTTGACCAATTGGCTGCATACCTGATATTCCACTACTGACAACTGTGTTTACTGGTTAATAGCATAGGCTCATGCTTGCATTCTAAACTAACATAATGAAGATTACAACATAACATCAAACATCAGTGTTTTGGCATTAGTTAGTATTTAGTAGTAGTAGTAGTAGTAGTAGTAGTAGTAGTAGTAGTAGTAGTTAGTATTTAGCTTCTTAAAGCTTGTACAGCACAGCAAGCATGGCTTACTCTTTAGTTCTGAATGTGTCATTAACAACACAGGACATTTGGAAGACATATTGCTGGCATGATTAGCTATCCAGAGGACAGTTAAAAAATATACTTTGTAAAGCCATGAGATAGTTTGTTGTAAATGGCCCCTTTATCTGCAAAATTCTCCTCCGATTCCCCGGTTTGAAGACCTTTTGCTTTTCTTATTTCTGTCTTTTCCAGGGTTAGGGTTCCTAACTGCTTCAGACCTTCTAGTCATAGGCCAGCTTTCCTTTTTCTGCTTGTATAGTATTACAAGTTACAACCAGTAAATAACAAGCAAGTGTAGTGCAATCTATAGCCAGAGATTTACCCTTGATCTTTACCTCCAACTCTACCAACGTCATTCTCTGTCCATGCACAGTATGGAGGCCCTCACCACTTCCAGCCAACCAACAGCTGCCAGCAACCTGAGCAGCTGACTATTCCCAGTGAGACAGTGATTTCTGGTTGTGGGACACCCAGTCTGGAAGCTTCCCTCAGCCTGCACGCAGTTGTCTGACGAATGCCTTCACCACTGCCAGACAAACAACTGAGCTCACAGTGTCATGATTTTAGGAGTTCACATAGTCACAAACATCCCATACACACACACATACTGATCTCACTGTAGCACCATACCTGAGGCCTTACTCACTGCTAGTATCTCTGAACATTACGTTTATCATTTCTAGGATATGATGTGATGCTCCATTAAGCAGCTATGAGGAGCTGACCGTGTCAGTGCTGCATATAAACATTTATGTTTTTACATGGTCAGCTCAATTGTGATGAACAGGCCATGTCTTAACTGGAAAGTTATGCTGTTCAGTATAGGGACAGGGCTTTATTACTGTCACTGTCAAGCTGCCAAGTAAAACTCAATACAAAATCAGGAACTAATTTCCTGAGAAAAGTGCCTCTTTTTTACCTTGTGACAGTTTCAACAATTTTTACTATACATCACCAAAGAAGAGGGAGGTCTTGCAGTTTTGACCATATTTTGCTCAAATTAGGTACATATCAGTCTTAAATGGAAGGGATGTGAATGATCTGAAGACCCCTTCTCCTTATTTGTCCTTGTCTTTCTTAAAACTAAGCAGGTAAAATCACCATGGCAACCTTGAGCACAGGGGGGACATAGCTGTTTGTAGATAGTTTCCAGCTCCTTACTGTCAGTGTGATCCTGTAATTGTAACTATGATGGTGCCACAGATTTTAGCCTTGTTTTTTATGCTACTTCATCTGCTCTTGTGCTCATTAATCAGCCCCCATAATGAAAAATGAAGGATTTCATGCTTTTTCATGTCCTGACTTTAGCTTTCCCCACTCTTCAGCTGTTACACGTATGCTTGAAGGATTAAATAGTTTTGCATTATTTTTAAACAATTCAGCTGTTTTGTACATTTTTTACAACTTTTTTTTTACACTAATTTTCAACACTTTAGGCATTTTCAAGCATTTCATGTGTTTCAACCTCCTGTTTACAAGTTCTATTTTGAAACTTATTAACTGATTATCTTAGCTACTTCAGCAGCGATTGAACAATGGTCTTCTGCCATCATTTTACATTGTAATTCAGGGTTAGGGTTACAAGGTTACAGGGTTTTAACTATTTTCTTCTGCCTTTTTAAAATTTCTGCTGCTTCATTAAACGTTTTATGCCATGCATATTTAGCCTCACAAATTCCACATTTCAGATATCATTTTGGTCAATTTCTTCGGCTACTTTAGTATTGCTTCAGTAATTTCATGCAGCCTTCAGCATTCACATGCATTCTTTGCAAGAAATGCATTTTGGATTTGTCATTACTCTTACCAATGTCTGCATTTCACAGCAAAGCTGAGAGGTGGAATGGTCACAGTGGAAAAATACATGACAATAAGGGTAAGATTGATAAGTGGCAGAATTTATCTTAAATTGCATAAAAACTCCTAGGATTTGCACCATTTAAAGTATGTGGTGGGGTGCATGAAGATGCATCGAGTGTGTTATGACCAGATCTTGAGTTATGGTCAAATAGCTGTTTACAATTAATGGATTAAAGATTGTTATAGAGAAAAAATGAAAAATGAATGATGTGTCACTGGTCTCACCTTGCAGCTCATGGAAGCTTTCTTGGTGTTTGCTGGAGGTCTCTCTGGCATCCTCTAGCTCCAGCAGCAGCTGCAGCATCTGGGCCCTCAGCTCCTCCAGCTCTTGCTCCTCTGTCAGCGGCTCATGCTCCTCTTCCTTGCTTCTCTTTTCTTCCTCTTCGTCTGCTTCCTCTTTCAGTTTCTTCTCTTCCCACTCCTGCTCCCCCTCTTGAGCTCTCTCCTGGTCCATCTCCTCCTTCTCATTGTTCTCCTCCAGGAAGCCTCTTTCCTTAGCTGTTATCTCGTTGTCCATAGTGGGGCTGCTTTCTGTTTTCAGATCGCAAAGGTCATCTAATGGGAAGATGACAATGCATATAAGAGGAGGGACCCTGATAGAGAGACAGACATGGAGATTTACAACTGAAAAACCCCTCTGTCATCAGTCATGTTTAAATGCATCATAGATTTCATTCACATTGTTTTTCTCTGAATCAACAGCACCATCTTGTGATTGAACTTGCATGGTATTTATTGCTCAGCAGCTACTATTCAGCTCGTATACCCCAATTTAATGTGTTGAAAAGTGACAGACAACCCTTCAGGAGATTATAGCTGAGGCTGTGACTGAAAGGAAATAGGAATATCACTCAATTATGGAAACATGAATGAGTATATATACTGGAAACTGTCAAAGTGTGCCAAAGGTTACATACCATTTGGACATCATGGGAAAGGATCAATATGCAACACATATTACATACTGTAATGGTGACTTATTGAGAATCAGACATCATTTTGTTCCATTTTCCTTAAGATGCAAAACTGTGGATTTCAATTTTTTTCAACCAGTAGGTGGAGTGAGTTAGCTAACACAATGCAGAGAGAGAAGAGGGGGAGGTGGGCCAGTATGCTGAGGCAATCACTATGACTCACCACCCAGCAATGCACCCCAAAGTCCATAATACCACAAGCTACTATTCAAGAGAGATGTGACAAACAGATGTCTTTATCAAATCACAGTGTCATCATATGTTTGGGCTTTTCTGTAAGGGTTTTTCTTTCTTTCTTTTCTGTCTTTGTAGACAACTTGGCCTGGGAGCTGTAATTCATATGAGTCAATGAGGCCTAATGGGCCAATGTATATGATGTAAAACAATGCAAATAAATTTGATCTGACATTACCACGGCTCTTGCTTACTAGAACTGCAAAGACAAATCAAAAGCGTGTCAGAGTGTGCAAAGAGAAGGCATAATTTGCAGCACAGCAACAGGACAGCAAACTGACATTTGAAAGTCTTTTCCCATTAGTCGTATGAGATGTGGTGAGAAAGGCTAGAGCTCAGTGGAGATTATATTCACATTGATAGTTTGTCTGTTTGTATAGTCATTAAAGATTGATTCTGATCTAATGAGTTAGTTGTAAAGAGGAGCGCTGGGGACGTGTGGCACTGTAAAGGGCTGGAGCTGCTTGAAACTGCCATGGAACTCTGTTAATGCTAGACAGATGTTGTGGGCAAGAAAACCCATCTTAACATTGTTCAATTTCCTTTGACAGCATGTTGACTGACATGTTGAAATCACTATCAGTGCCTTTAGACATTGTGGCCCATATTTATCAACCTTGCATAGGATCTGGTGTAGATTCTGGTGTACATTTCAGCGTGCACCAGGTATCATGTGTGGTAATCATGGCCCATTTTTTCGGGGCGTCTCCAACCAGGTATACCCAGCTCTCCAGCTGCCTCAGTTGGCCTACACCTCCCAGCTGACTTGGCCCATGGTGGATTGGGTTATACTAGCAAAGCTAGCGTTTCAGGCGGCATGAACGTTCATCCCCTGGCTATTAGGAGGACTTGGCTCCCTGATGCTGGCATCAGCCTGCTGCCCATGTACCTTTGGTGCCCCTTCCCCAGCCAATCTGGCTTGTGACTGGCTGGCTGCAATCCCTGAATCACACCAACCAGCCCCACCTGCCAAGGACCCAAGACACAACACCAAGAGGCAATGAGCTACTGGATCACCACCTCCATGCCATAGCTGCAGGAGGCAGCCGCCAGGCCACATGCCGCAGTAGCAGGAGGCAACAGGAGGCGCAGGAGGAGCGACCAGCTCCTCAGTGGTTGCGACCAGCTGCTCTCTGGCAAGGACCAGTGGTCACTACCACAAGGTGATACCAAAAAGACCACCTGCTGCCAGGACAACCAGAAAAGGGAGAAGATTTATTAAAATTGCAAAAGCTGCTTCACAGACAACTCACTGATCCAGACCACAAGGACCACAGGACAGATCACTGAGGAGCTGGTCAGGACCAGTATCTTTACCACCCCACTAGTCCGTGCCAGAGACCAGATGGTCCATGCCAGCGAGCAGCTGGTTGTGACCACTGATGAGCGGGTCCTGACCACACAAATCTGCATAATCAATAATAATAACCATAATAAACATTATGATAGATCGTATTTTATAGACAAAAGTTTATGATATCTGACATTTATTCAGCTAACAGTGCTGCCAAATAGACTGGAAAAGGAAGAAAATACAAAAGCCGCTTCACAGACGACAAGGACCACAGGACAGATCACCAAGGCAAGGCAAGGCAAGGCAATTTTATTTATATGAAAACATATAAATGGAAATGGTAAACATGGTGGGCAGAAAAGGCAGGGAAAGCAGGCCAGCTTAATGGCGGTATTGGATGGCTTCATCAGAACCAGTCTGCCATCATCCTAAGAAAGGAGGGCAGGCCAGCTTATCAGCAGGGGAAAGGGGGTGATGCAGGTGGTGGTTGGTGCAGAGGGATGGAGCTCTGAAGAGATCTGTGGAAACACAGTGAGAGTGAGAGACCCCAAGGCCAGACTACAAGGTGCAAGACATAATGACAGTTCAAAATGTGCCTGAGGAGAGGGGAGGAGGGGAGAGGAGAGGAGAGGAGAGGAGAGGAGAGGAGAGGAGAGGAGAGGAGAGGAGAGGAGAGGAGAGGAGAGGAGAGGAGAGGAGAAGGAAGGGGGGGGGGGCATGTAACCCAATGTGTCTCCCAGCAGTCTAAGCCTATGACATAGCCATAAAATGGATCAGGCCCTAACTAAAAGCTCTGTCATACAGGAAGGTCTTAAGTCTAGACTTGAAGAGAAACTATGCAAGATTTTCCTGTGGCTACATTTTTACCTTAATTAAACAGCTTCAGTGTAATTGTGATGGTTACATACATGACTCGTAACATGCTACAAGGGAGAATGGAAGCTTGCCCCCCTCCACCTGGCGTTGCTGGGCTGAAAACCAACCTGGCAACATTGGTGCAGCACTTGGCACTTGGTGTCCCAGCTCTCGTCTCTGTGCACTGCGACACAAACATGCTCCGTAACCCATAATGTTTCGTTTATGACAGTTAATACTACACTGTAATAATATAATATAATATAATATAATATAATATAATATAATATAAATGTCATCATCATATATGTTATATAACGTTATCCAGCCCACGGAGGGCTGCTTTTTTTGTAGGCTTCATTAAAAACAAATGCACATGGCCTGCAGGAGGGTTAGCAAAACAGCGGAAAAGTGACTGGACTTGCATAGTTACCCTTTAAAACCTTCAAACCTAAATGAGGAGCTGGTCAGGACCAGTAGTTTTAGTGGTAGTGACCACTGGTCCGTGCCCGAGAGCAGCTGGTCACGACCACTGAGGAGCTGGCCGTTACCAGTGTATCTAGCGCCCCTAGTGGCTTGTGGCTTGGTCTGTGCCATGGACCATAGTCCCTAGACAGACCACTGAATCGGCTACAACCACTGCCGCTTCACGATCACGTCACACTGCAGCAGCCGGAGGCTAATAGCCAACCGACTACCACCTGCATGCCACAGCAACTGGAGGCCATTGGTGGATTGCCTTCACACTCACAATTCAGCTAAGGTCAGAAATCCAATACTGAAAACGCATCGCAATATTTTTAGAACACTCAACCAGGGTAGGATTGCCCATTTTATTTTCACTTTATATTAATGATTTGCCTGACAATTTTATGCTGACACGAGAATCTTCACCAAGGGAAGAAACCCAGAGGAAGTGGCACTTGTGCTTTCAGGCGCTCTCACACACACCACTCCCAAGAGAGGGAGGTCTGCGTGATCAGGAGAGGCGAGGAGATAACCTCTGAAGGTACCGCTCCAAATTGTTGTAATGATTCAGCTGAGTGCTGAATCCTTCCAGTGATACAGGAGGTCTGATTACCAGAGGAATCTAGAGAAGTAAGAGAATTACTGTATCTGTAGAACTCTCCAAGAGGGTTAGGTGATGACTGCAGATTGATGCGCAAGAGGTGAGACACTGTAAAATAATACTTGTTGTAAAGTTGGCCATGTACATAGAATGCTTATATACATATATCATTGTAGTGTTAGTTGTGTGCAAAATAATCAAAATAGAATCATTGGAAAATCTGCATGATCAAACAGAACTGGGACATGTTGTCTTAGGAACTTTAGCTGCTTTAGCTTTTATAATCTTTTTTGCTGGAGTGATTTGGAGAATGATTGAAGCATATTGATGAATGAATGTATGAGAGAAGTGGGAGTGAGGATAACACATAACATAATCTGTCACAGACATAGAGGGAGTTTCCAGAGGTGCTGTGGGAGCAGGTCATTAGGAGCCTGTGGAACGTTAAAGCTTTGGACGGAGTTCTGGAGCAGCTGTGCAGTGATCCTCAAAGTATTGTAACTCTTCCATTAACACATATCCTGGGAATCCCAGAGGGGTATGTAATACAAGGTCAACACAAGAAACACAGCAGATCCAAGGCTTTGTATTTCTGTCATTCCTAGGAAAGTAAAGTGGAAAACAAGCAAATTTGCATACATAGTTAAAACAACACAGGAAGATGGCACAGAGAAAGTAGAATTTAACCCCACTAGAGAAAAAACACACAAAACTGCTACCACAGTGGGTGGAATAAGAGTATTGATAAGAACTAGGCCTGAAGATAGTGAGCCAGAAGTGCCTAGAGGCATAGTAATACAGGGAGTCATGGGGGCAGGATTGAGGAAAGGAGATTTTGGGATGTTAACTCCGATGGCTGTGATACAACAGCAACACCCAAGTCACCAGAAACAAATACAGAAGTGTATGGAGAAGTGGCACAAGAGAACAGCAGGACACACACAATGGCCTATAACAGGGGCTTTTGTTGGAAAAAACTGTGATGAAGTGGCTGCCAATATCAGACATTATAAAGCAAAAGACACCAGTGACAGGAGAGAAGGAAAGTGAGCGAAAGAAAGAGAAGTGTTGGAGTGGTTCAGGCAGGAGGGACAGCGATGCCAACAGATCCTAAAACAGCCATCAGCTGCACCAAAGAGAAAGACTTCACCTAAAGAACGAGAAACACACATTGATGACAATAACACAAGTGAACTGCAGCAGAAAACAGCTCCTACATAGATATTGGAGCCTCTGGGGATGGAGCATGTACACAGAAGGAACCAACGCATCAAGTGACGTATGGGCCTATGTGGTCAAGAAGCGGGAAGACACTTGAGTCAAAAGAACAAGATCCCATCAGGTAAAGTGAAGACAAGGGAGACTGGGAAATGATATGTCCAATTTTAACAAAAGCCAATGGACAGAACCAGTATGAACCATGGTCATTCATGAATATGGTTGGACTGGCTGGCAGACTGCCAGATCTCACTGAAGGAGCCAACAAATGGATTACAAGGCTGAAAGAAAACACTGCAGGTGTGAAGCTGGCTCTGGGGGATATTAAAGCCCTCCTGATGCATGTGATTGGAAAAGAAATGACAGAAGACTTTCATTTTCATCTTTCATGCAGTGGGTCTCCAAGGTGTGGTAGGTGGAAACAGAACAGATCATGTGGGATATGGAGGACACTGCAGTCTAGTGTGGGCTGAACTCAGAAGACAATATCCAGAGAAGCTGGACCCAACAAAACTGGAAGAGAGACTTTGTCTGACACAGAATGCCCAGCAAAGTTCCTGAGAGAGTTTCATTATGTATCAGAAAATGGAATGAAAATCATCAGTCCTCTGTGGCAGCTGCAGGACTGACAAAACTCTGACCAATCCAAGCTCCGCGGTGTGAAGAGCAAAAACCAATCAGATGCCTTCGTGTCTAGTTCTGTATCCGCCCCCCTTGATCCCTATCTCTGACGCGTATGCACAATCTTCACATGTCACTGTTGCCAGAAGAAATCAGCGTACAGAGTTACAGCAGAACGGATTTCATGCTCATTTATGAGCTGTGGCTGAGAAAATGCAGCCCCAGTTACTACTTCCAGCGTTACTTGTAACGGCTCGCCCCGAGAAAAAGACAAGGAAGAGAAAGGAGGCTGAAAAGGCTGCTAACAAAAAGGCTCTGGATAAAGCCAGACATCAAACCAGAGTAAACATTGGTGTTGCTTTTGTGGAGACAACTGAGGGATTTGAAGTGATGCTGAGGTTGCTCTCTTTCTGTTGCACAGGTAATTATATGTTTTGCTTCGGGGAGGATTTGTTATTTTTATGAAATGTCAACTTTTGCTAACGTAGCTACTTCTGTAGCTTGTATTGGCCTAATGCTAATATTAGCTTCTCTGTGGGTTTAAAACGGGTCGGAGACGCTAGTATTGAATAGATTATAATATATATATATATATATATATGTAGCACTCCTCCTGCTGCTTCTCATTTTTGTGCAGTGCGCGTTCCAGTTTGTGGGGGCGTGGCTTAGACGTACACACTGATAGGAGGGGGAGGAGGGGGGTGGAACTCAGCTCCTCAGCAGCTCCTCATCCAGCTGGAACAGGGTGGCATCCTCCAGACTCGCTCCATTTTCAATGACAGAAGCTCCTCTCCTGAAGAATCTCCTCTCCCCACAGAAGTATCCATCAGTAGTTGACAAAATACGACAAAAACATACAAAAACACAACAAAATTAAGCAAAGGTTGAGTAAAAACTCAGAGCTACCAGACTTTGTTGCTCCCAGTTGAAGCGCATGTTCTGGAATATATAGCCAGAATACATATTTAGCCCCTATAGGGGCTAAAGAAATAAACTCTGAGGCACAGGAATTGCAAATCCAAATTTTCCATCGGCCACTGGCAGGTGTGTGTTTTAGTGTAGCACACCAAACCAATTTTTTACCCACCATTGGCGCTTGGCGGGTGTTAATTTTATGCCCTGCCTTACAGTCACAGCTTTGAATGGCTGCGTCAAACAACGGAAGTGGAGAACATGGTCCACTTGGACTCAATGTCTCCAGCCTCCCTGACAGAGGGTTCTGCTAGATGTTCCCAACAGATCCTCACAATATGTTTGGGTCTGCCCAGTCTGTCAAGCTTCCTCACCTAAGTGTCCAAAACATACAGCCGAAGGTCAGATGACATGACCACAAAGTCGATCATCACCCTCTAGCCGAGGGTGTCCTGGTGCCACATGCACTGATGGACACCTGTATGCTTGAACATGGTATTTGTAATGGACAAACTGTGACTAGCACAGAAGTCCAGCAACAAAACGCCACTTGGGTTCAGATTGAACTTATCATGAGCCTAATGAAGGAAAAAATGTTGGTACATGTAAACTTAATATGACCGAATAGGCAGCCAAAACCACCGAAAGTGCGCACTGCGCTTAGCTTCCTATACACAGGAGCCCACTCAACAATGTTATCTAGCCTTGTTTAAAGCAGTTGTTCTCAAACTCTTTCTGTCATCGCCCACGTTGGACAAAGGTTTATGTCCAACATGTCACTGTTCACAAAATCAACCAATTCAAGTTTGTGACGTGTCTGTTTGGAGCACAGCTGCTGACAGATGTGCAGCTGACAGTGACAGTTTCCTGGGCCACCAAGTGTCCTGGACATATAAAGACATAGGCCTCTGTGTTTCTCCTCTCTTCAATCGTCTCCTTTCAGTTTTTGCTGCTGGGTAACGTGAAATCTCTTGCACTCGCTCACTCTCGATATATATATGAATGCATATAATATATATGCATATAAATGAATGGACAGCACTGTTTTTTGTTTTTCTTTCGGCCAAAATTCAATTTTCCCTCCAATGAAGGGAAACAACATGAAGTGAGGAGAGAGAATCCCGACCCAGGACCTTTTCTCTCCCTCTGACCCGGTCGGAGCAGAATGGCACCTTCTCGGCACCGGGACCTCCTCATGAACAGATTAATCACTGCTGATGATTGTATCAAAATAGGCCGAGCTATATTGTTTTACAGAACAAACAAATTCTATGTAACAGCAGTGAGCACCCCCATAGAGTCAGAATGGTACGATCTTTTTTTACATAACCAGATTTTGCAACAACTAGTCGGGGTCACCTCTAGGAGTGTTAACAAAAGTCAAAACAAACGGAACATAGTTTACCCAGCACCCCTCAAAACACACTCTATGTAGTTACTGTCCGCAGCACTTTTCAGAATAAACTGACACCCTTAGAGTGTTTCTGGACTTTCTTCTGTTTGTATCTGCCAGTACCTGCTTTTTCTGTCCTGGAACTGTGTTGATTTACAATAAATGTGCACTTTTAAATTAAGCTGTACATTAGATTTTTTAAAGAAAAGGATGAATCGCCTATTTTAAAAACAATGAATCACCTAACACATGTGCATAGCACAATAAAACAGGATTGCTGTGGGACTCAAAATGTTACTGTACTGTTATTAGTCTATGCACATTAGATCATTAGTAACATTAAATGTAACACAATAAACATAAAAGTTTATCAGTAGGCATTTCCTTAAGTCTTTCTCATAGTTTTCTACTAGCGTATATACTACAGTATATTAAAATAATAATAATAATAATAATAGTAATAACAATAATGATGCTTGGTGTGCCATATCAAGATTTTAAGTGGCCCAACCTGGCCACCACTATAAAAAATTCTGCAGGCGCCCTTGGGTGAACCTAAAGGGAGGTGGGTTCACGTCGCTCCTTCAGGCTGTGCCCGCCTGGGTCCCGGACACCAGGCTCGACCCCAGGCCTGGCTCCAGGGTGGGACCCCGGTGACGCCACTCCGGGCCGTGAACATCTTTGATTTTTCAATATTCATGAGGGGCTTTAGAACCGTTCTTAGTTTGACCTAGGCTTGTTTGGTACTAAAAACAGTACTAAAGCAATTAAAACGGTACTGCGTTTGGAAAAGAAACATACTTTTTATATGAATGAATGAAGCATACAGCTGTCAGTGGTCATCATATGCTATCAGACTGAGGGGAAGAGAAAACAGTGGGGAGAGAGAGAGCGCATGAGCGAGAGAGGGAGACAAGGGTTCCTGCTATGTACATTTACTTTAACAAATTACACCTTGCCTGGGAAAAAATACCACTACAGTAGGTGTTTATCTGACACTGCTGTTTCTAGATTTAAAGAGCTCATTCCAGCAGAGCTTGCTGCCACACCTTCTGGTAATACGATGGGCAGCTATGATGATTTTACTCCCTCGCAGGTAGATTATCTTGTAGACAGCACTGCAGCAACACTCCTTGGAGCACTTGATGCTGTAGCCCCTCTGAGAAAGAAAGTCATCAACCAGAAGAGAATAGCTCCCTGGTACAATTCAAACCTGCGCATCTTGAAGCAGAGGACCAGACAGCTGGAAAGGAAAACACACTCCAGCCAACGTGAGGAAGACTGTCGAGCCTGGAAAGATAGTTTATTAATATATAAAAAAGAGCTTCGCAGCGCCAGGAGTACATACTTTTCATCTTTAATCGAAGAGAACAAAAGCAATCCCAGGTTCCTTTTTAACACTGTGGCCAGGCTGAATAAGAACCACAGTGCTGTTGAGCCATGCATCCCTCCGACTCTCAGCAGCAACGATTTCCTAAATTTCTTTACTGAAAAGATCGTAAATATCAGAACAAGGATTGGCAGTAGTGGACCACAGATTACAGCCCCTACAGAAGCACCTCCCAGACTTGGTGCATACTTGAACAGCTTCGCCCCCATCGACCTGTCAGACTTAACTTCTGTAATCACCTCCTCCAAATCAGCTACATGTCTGCATGACCCAATCCCAACAAGACTGCTCAAGGATGTCTTCCCCTTAGTTAACGCCGTCATACTGAACCAGATCAACCTTTCCTTAGTTACAGGCTACGTGCCACAGGCCTTTAAGGTGGCTGTCATTAATCCTCTGCTTAAAAAACCCTCTCTTGATCCAGATGTATTAGCCAACTATAGGCCTATATCCAACCTTCCCTACATCTCTAAGATCCTTGAGAAGGTTGTCCTAGTGCAGCTTCATGAACATCTGCACAGTAACGAGCTCTTTGAAGCTTTCCAATCTGGATTTAGAGAACACCATAGCACTGAAACAGCACTGGTCAAAGTTTCCAACGATCTTCTTATAGCTTCCGACAGAGGTCTTGTCTCTGTACTTGTACTTCTGGACCTCAGTGCTGCATTTGATACTGTTGATCACAGCATCTTGCTGCATAGACTAGAACACGAAATTGGGATAAAAGGATCTGCTCCAAAATGGTTTGCTTCATACTTATCTGACCGATTTCAAATCGTTAATGTTAATAATGACCATTCGAAGTACAGCAGAGTTATGTATGGTGTGCCGCAGGGCTCAGTTTTAGGGCCAGTTCTCTTCTCTCTTTACATGCTTCCATTAGGGGATATAATCCGTAAGCACTCCATCAATTTCCACTGTTACGCTGATGATACTCAGCTCTACCTATCAATAGAGCCAGATGATAGAAGCCACCTCATCAATCTGCAAGATTGCTTGAAAGACATCAAATCCTGGATGTCTTCTAACTTCCTACTACTGAACTCTGACAAAACAGAGGTTATTGTGATTGGACCTAAGCATCTCAGGGACACATTCTCCAATCAGATTGCTACTCTGGATGGCATCACCCTTAACTCCAGTCCAACAGCGAGGAACCTTGGAGTCATTTTTGACCAGGATCTTTCCTTCGGCTCTCACATAAAGCATGTGACTAGGACTGCCTGTGTGGTACCTGTGCAGTATAGCTAAGATCAGGAATATCCTCTCTCAGAGTGATGCTGAGAAACTGGTCCACGCATTTATTACTTCTAGGCTAGACTACTGTAACTCTCTCTTGTCAGGATGTCCAAAAACCTCTCTGAAGAGTCTCCAGCTGGTCCAGAATGCTGCAGCGAGGGTATTGACAAGAGTTAATAAGAGAGAGCACATCTCTCCCATTCTAGCTTCTCTCCATTGGCTTCCTGTAGGATATAGAATAGACTTCAAGATCCTTCTACTTACTTACAAGGCTCTTAATAACAAAGCTCCAACTTATCTGAAAGACCTCATTATCCCATACTGTCCTACCAGAGCACTTCGCTCCCAGAATGCAGGTCTGTTAGTGACCCCCAGTATCTCTAAAAACAGACTGGGAGGTAGAGCCTTCAGTTACTGGGCTCCTCTATTATGGAACCAGCTCTCTCCATGGGTCAGAGAGGCAGACACTCTTTCTACATTGAAGTCCAGGCTTAAGACCTTCCTCCATGAGAAAGCTTTTAGTTAGGGCTGGCTCAGGTAGCCATTTTATAGCTATGCTGCTATAGGCTTAAACTGCTGGGGGACACATCAGGTTACATGGAGCCCTATCCTTCCTATCCTTCCTCTCCTCTCCTCTCCTCTCCTCTCCTCTCCCCTCACATTTTGAACTGCCATTATTTGTTGCACTTTGTAGTCTGGCCTTGGTGTCTCGCACTCTCTCTGCATTTCCACAGATCTCTTCAGAGCTCCATCCCCCTGCACCAACCAACCAACCGCCGCCTCCATCACCTCCTTTCTCCTGCTGTTAAACTGGCCTGCACTCCCTGCTCATGACCCAGGCTGCCATCCAGTAGTCCCATTAAGCTGGCCTTCCCTCCCTGCCCACCAGGAGCTTCCTTCATCATCTTTCGTTTTTCGTTAACTGACTGATTCCATTTCCATGATTTCCATATCTCATGTTGTGAATTGTTTTCTTTGTCTGTTTACAACATCTATGTCACGTCTGCCCGTCCTGGGTGAGGGATCCCTCCTCTGTTGCTCACCCTGAGGTTTCTCCGTTTTTCCCTGTTAAAGGGTTTTCTTGGGAGTTTTTCCTCAGTCGATGTGAGGGTCTAAGGGCAGAGGATGTTGTCATGATGCTGTGTAAAGCCCTTTGAGACAAACTGTTTGTAAAAACGGGCTATACAAATAAAATTGCCTTGCCTTGCCTTGCCTTGCCTTGCCTTGCCTTACATTAAGTAGCAGCAGCCTATCTTTGTATTGTATACAGCACGAACCCTGGACCGAACCAGCGCGTCCAGTCGGATTAGTCAGACTGACCCGCCCCGTAGAGAACTCTACTGAGGTTATTATAGCCCTTAAATTTAACACTACAAGCTTGTTTATAATCTCCTCTCCTTCAGCCTCATGTTCTCACAAGACTGTTCTGTTGCCAGCAAACACACATGGCGATGATGAACTACACAGCTGTTAGACGATTGGCTGTTTTCCTGTCACTTGTAGCGTCCAGGAATATGATTGGCTGAGGATTGGCAACATACAACTGAATCAGTCATTTAGCGCAACATACACATCAAATTATCCTGCGTTTTATCAAGCAGTTTTTTTTTTTATCGCTGTCATCCAGGCCCAATATACACAACTTTAAACCAATTTGTGTCAATGTTAGGATCACATGCCAACACAGCCCCATTTACAGTCAGTCATTTGTATGTCTTGGGATTATTAAAGACCTATTAGCAGGGTTTCTACTATGTTTATTGGGGGGGGGGGGCATTTATCATACTTGGTGTAGGAGACAGTGGGGTAAGATTAGTCACTTTTCATATTTAGGATCACCACATCAAGACCAAGACAATTATAGCTTTGTTGCTAACTAACATATCTTCATATATTTCAGGATGTTGCAGATCCCTATACAAACAAACAGAATGAGTGTAAACATAACTGTGTAGATAATGTCCAAAAAAGTGGTCTCGTGGCATAGGAGCGGGGTAAGTTGAGTCACCCCCCTCCTTCCCTTTCATCCATCTCCCACCTCCCCCTTTACTCAATATTCCACCTCTCCAGGTTGCAGGTGAATACAAACATTTAGGACCTTCTCCCTGAGCCACCACCTCAGTGAGGTTTGGGAAGTTTTGTGATTATATTGCATCTTGGGAAAAATCCCTCATCTTTCTCTTTGAAAGTAAAGTTTGGCTCATCATAAACAACTTTGACTGTTTTCAGAAATGCACTTACTGTAATCATAAACATCCAGAATCTGGACATATACAGACAAAATACACTCATTAAGTGTATGGGGCAGGTGGCTCAACTTACCCCCGAGCTACCATATTGACTTTATTACTCCCCACAGCTAAAATGGTGGACTTGCATGCTAGGTTTACTACCTCATGTTGTAGCTCATAGATACCACAACTTATATAACTAATTATAATTTATAAAACTAATTTATAATTATCTCTTTTGGTCTAAACACAATTCTCATGAAACTTATGATTGACTAAATTCACTTTAAAGAGTTAAAAACATGTTTTTGGACATAAATGTCAAACCACTTTACCCATATGATTCTTACCTTCACAGATTCCATAAAATTATGCCTTCTTCCCAAATATTTGGTCACCTGCTCAATTTTTCTTATGGTTTCCTAGCAACAAGGGGTGGCTCAACTTGCCCCTATGCTCAACTTACACCACTCTCCCCATGTTTGATAAATGAGGGCCACTGTGTACTAATCAACTATATACAAACCCTTAATAGAACCTCAACTACTATCCTTCCAGTGCTCCCATAAGCCTTGTTAATCATTTCACTAGTTAAACAAGCATTCCTAACCTTGAGTCAAACAGTGTGGAGGATCACTCCACCACATACTTGGCACAGTACTGATCTTTAGTCACACTGAGATTGCATTAGACATGGATGCTGCATGCATACAAGAGCAGGGACAGGCAGGAGAGTCATTTTAGGAGCAGTGTTACAGCTCCAGGGAGAGGATGGCTTTATCTAGCCACAGCACATTCTTTTATAATCACATTGCAGCAACACATGTGGAGTATGCCACTGCAAATTTTGTGCTTCTTTAGAAAAAAAAAGTAGCTGACTGTTTCATGTAAGCCTTTCAGACTAGTTGTCTGAGATCAAATTTCAACATTTATGTGGCAACACAAGTCCTTTGTTTTGCTTCTGACTTGGTGTTCAGTGATGGAGTGAGCAGTGTAACCAATTTTGCACATTGCAAAACTGAGGATTTTAGCAAACAAATGCATCCTGGAAGGAGGACGAATTCAATCAAACATTAGATTTATTTTAACCTGGCACCACAGGGAAGCTGTTTTCCATATAATGACAAGTATAATTCAGCAGTGTGTGTAACAGTTTTGTACATTAGTCACACAGCATTATTCTCATTTTAGCTTAATGCTTCTTTATGTAATAAGATGCAGTAGCCTATGATTAAAAAATAAACCTTCTTTAAATGAGTTGTTTATTCTGTCCATATAATTGATAAAATTATCATATCGATATAAACATCAAATCAAGTATAGTGTAATGGATACAAGTGGCTGTTTTTTAGTGTGTCATGTGCACAGCATTTTTTGTGTGACTCTTATGTGTGAATGTAGCATGAGTATACTGTATGTGAATACCCCTGTATTGGTGTTGTTAGTTGCAAGGGAGGAGAAGGAAGTATGCTATGGTCTTTCCTCATGAAACTAACAGTGAAACTAGCAGGAGTCAGAGGAAGATATACACTAGCTTATCTCTGTGGTCAGGGCACTCCAGTGGCTCACCCCATGAAACAAGTACCACATGGACCCCAGACCCCCCACCCCCTTCCTGTCTCACTCTTACAGTGTATCTATGAAATAAAGGCCTGAAAGGCCTAAAAAGTATCTTTAAGAAAAATCTCCATGGTGACCTCTGTACACCAACATCTTAGGGTTCCAACATAAGAAAAGCCACTTTGGCAATAAAACATTTTTGCTTACCATAGAAACCTCTCTGTCTGACATTTGCTTTTCTGACAGAGAAGCTGAGGCTCATGAGGTTGGAGGTACCCTCTCATGAAGTTGATATGGTGATGTCTCCATCATGTGAGATTTGCTGACTTCAAACTGCATGAGACTCAACAGCTTGAGGTGAACAGCCAGCTGCAGGGGTTAAGACCTCATGAGGTTAATGTGAGTTTGTCTCTTTCTTTCTCTCTGTTGTCTACGTCCAAAAATTCCAGGGTTATGAAGGACAACAGTAGCAGGAGAAGACAAGATAAGAAATAGGAACAACAAGAACCCAGGAGTTGGGTTGACTTACAGTTTTTCACAATTGTTAAAACACATGTTTTGAATTCTCCTGCTCTTTTCTCAGTTGTAAACACAAAACTCTTTTCTCGCACTGCATTCACAAAATCTCTGATTCTTTTTGCAACAAAAAAGCCAAAGCAAACCATTGCCTCACTGCTGAGCAGTTGTTACACACTACCCCCCTAAACCCCCTAAAAAGGAAAACACAGTGCTCAGGGCATTTAGCTCATGGAGAAATGTTTGCTGATCACATTACAGTATAGCACATGCATGTTGCATCTCCAAAACTAAAGGAAAAAAAAATAGATGTGTGTGTTTTTCAATAGGGGTGTGTGTGTATGTGTATGTGTATTCATAATAAATAGCGACAAAGCAAAGCATGAAAACAAGTGATGAAGTTAATTATACATCTGATTACAAATCAGTGCTTCCCACCTGAAAGCAATCTGCATGGTGGGATTGATCACAGATCACAGAGGAAAGAGAGGATACCACAGCTCACCATATAGCTGCCAACTTCAAAAAGGATAAAGACCCAGGGGAAGAGAGAAGGAACACTAATTATAGGATGACATGAATGGATTTAGAGCATTTCTGCAAGGGAGTAAAGAAGTTAAGAAACATCTATAGAATAAGCTATAGGAAGGAGCCACATGAATTCACAAACCTTCTATTCACCTGAATGTTTTAATACTTTTTCCCATTATGCAACCAAGGGAGAATAAAAGAACACTGAATTATGTCAGGGAACTTCAGAGTGCTTTGAAAGCTGTTTTTTTTTTTTTTTAAGAAATGAAGCTTGAAGGTCTGGTGGAGGAAAATAGGACTATTGTCTGGCAAAATGTCATGTTGTCAAGCCTGAGAGTGGAAAAACATTAGTCATCAATTTGCTGCTTGACTGGCTTATGTTAAACACTGATGTGAGGATCTCAAATTGTTGTTTTTCTCAGATGTCACTGCAATTCACATATCTACAAAGTTTGGCTAAGACAGCAATTTTGCTGTTCATTTTTTTCAGAGAGCTAAGAGAAGCCCTGCTTGTACCTCCATGTGGAGTATTACTGCTGATGTGAATTTTACCATTTGAGGGGCACAACACTGAGAGGAGTGGATTGAAAATAAGGAGAAATGTTGTGTGGGCCGAGGCGCTGGCAAGTGCAAAGGTTTGAGAGTCTGTGTGTGTGTGTGTGTGTGTATGTGTGTGTGTGTCTGTATATGTGTGTGTATGTGTGTGTATGTGCGTGTGTGTTTCAGAGTGTGTGGGCACTGAAGAGAGAAGAGGATTGTGACTGAAAGAGGGGGAAGAGATAATGAGTGGAAAAGTAGAGAAAAGATGGAGAGAGATGGTTGGCAACTGTTGGAGGTGGGAGGAACAATATGGTAACAGGTAGCTATAAGATACAGACAGCTTTCCTTTGTCAATAAGCTGGTGACGGTGTTGTATTGATCAGTGCGAGTGTGAGAGCATCTGTATTCCTTGTTGGTGGATAAGAGACATATTATTAGTAGCACCTCTCACAGTGCAGATTGGAACTTATCTCCAGCAGGACAGAAACAGCTCTCTGATCAGAAACCTAGAAAATAACAGTTGGTCAAGATGAAATCACCTTTTTTTTAATCCAGGTGGGTTAAGCGGGCGCCCCATATGCAGAGGCTATAGTCCTTACTGCAGTCAGCCCTGGTTCGAATCCCGCCATTTGCTGCATGTCATCCCCCCTCTCTCTGCCTCCCCATTTCCTGTCTCTCTACACTGTGCTATCTAATAAAGGCAAAAAGCCCAAAAATTATACTTAAAAAAAAAAAAAAATCAGTGGATCTCATCCAGTGAGTGTATGAAATCAAAAAGGATATAATACCAGCTGCAACTCAATAACTTTTGATTTTCTGTTTGTCTATCGTTATTATGATCAATCAGTCAAAATTCATGCTACATTAAGTGAGACACTTGCCATCAAAACTGTGAGTTTTTGGCTCTAAAAACATGTGTCAAGCTGCGATAAAAGGAAAGAGCTCCCCGGTGTTAAGATAACAGGAGCAAGCTTGTTAGGGAGGAGGTATTCCTCCTGACACAGCATCCATGTTATGAAGGTCAGTACAAAGGCTTCAACATAATAAATGTGAAATGGAAATTACTCACCGAGTAGCTAGTTTTACAGAGCAAGAAAGCTTTAAAGAATAATCCAACCAATAACTGAAGATTCAGTTTTAAGGCAGCACTATGCTGGAAAAGGAATCTGGCTGCTGGTCAAAGGGCCGTTGACCCATGGTACCCTCTGAGCTCCTCAACATCCTTCTAGCAGTGTCCCACACAGATAGTTGTTCTGTCTGCGTAGTCATTCACAACACAAAAAAAACACACACTTCTTCCTTGTCAGAGCCCACAGACAAAAAAAACAACATTCCACACATTCTTCTCTTGCTCGCAGTTACACAGTACTGATTCTGTATGAGGCAAATGCATCTGATGTAAAGTTACCAAGGAAGCTCAACTGCAGCAGTTTTACATAAGCACTTAATGCAAACAAGAGCCTACCACAAGAATTCATTGGTCAGCTGAAAATGATTTGAGTATGTAGTATAAAAGATTTCAACGCTGAGGTAAAACTACATCTCAACACTGCATATTTGCATACTGCGTCAATTCTCTGATCAGCCTCAGAATACAACACAAAAACATATGCATCACATCTAACACAACCTGGACAAACAACTGCATTATTTTTCTGCCACTGGCCAACAGTCATCCATTACCTGGCAGTGTGTAGCCTCCATCAAATGTAAACAGATGCCATAGCTGACAGTAATGCCCACTCTTCAGTCAGCCTGGCAGCTTGAATACAGCTCATAATGAAGACAGGCTTCCATAATAATTACCACCTCTGACCTACACACACACACTTAAGGTGTAAACCCGCTTTCTCTTTCTTTCTAAACATCAATCCTCTACCTTTGTGGCTGATCTGATCTCTAGTGCAGGGCTAAAAATAGCCACCCACTACAGCTTAGCAGATCAACACACTGACAAAACAGCTGCACAGACCTGTAGAGTCCAAAGCCTCCTCGATGAGTGGAGGTAAACGCAGTCCATCCATAGTCCCCTGTAGCTGCAGTGAAGAGGGAGAGACAGAGAAGAGAGAGTGGGCGAGAAAGGGTCAGAGGCTCCACACACCCACTTCAGCTGCACAGAGGGGGGGCACACACACACAAAGTACTGAGCACAGCGTTAAGTACTTGCCCACATGCAGGCTTCAACGCATACACACACACAAACAGGCTGTACCTCGAGAATCTGGGAGGGTCCGGGGAGCTGAAGGCTGAGCTCCAGAGCATGGGAGAGATGCCGAAAGGGAAGAGGGGAGGAGCACAGTGGAGGGAAAGAGGCTGTTTTACAGACGGAGAGCTCTGTTTCCATGCACGACCCCCACCCCCCACCCCACCCCTCTCTCCCTCTCTCTCTCTCTCTCTCACACACACACACACACACTCACTGTCTGTACTGCTTTGTTTACACACTGTTTATCATGCCATTCACTTGAAAACAAAAACAAATTCTGCAAGGTTTTATGGATTTGCCTTTTGCCTTATGTCCTATCAGGCATCATTTTAGAGCTCAATCCATTTGTATGGAGGAATTGATATAATAATACATCTCTTGTTACTTTCAGTGCATTTCAGTGCAAGACAGCTAAACCAAGTTTTATCTTGTGACTTCCAACCACCTGATAACCTTTAGTCAAGATTGTAAATACATACTACGATGAGTAACGTATGACTAAAGAGATTTCCAGAAGGAAACTCAGATTATGATTTGTCCAAAACACATGCAGATGAAAGGTTTTTGCTGCGTTCATCTGTGTCTTTTCTGAACACACACCTTGTGAGGCACCTTCGGGCTCTAAGGCACATATTTTTATAATGAGACCCAAACATGCTGCTGTAGTAGAGACTGACTGCAAACATATTACAGATCATTTCCCTTCCAATGTTCATTTCCTAGAAAATCAGTCTGAGGCTCAGTGTGTGTCTGTTTGCACCTGTGGTTTCTCAGGGACAGACAATGGTAAAGAATAAAAAGGGGAACTTTCCTCAGGCAGCTCTACTCCCCAGACATCACATCATTCAGCAGGCTCCTCACAAGTCACAACCAAATGTGTCATTTTGTTGTTTGATATGTCATTGTGTCACAGGTGTCATTTGGCTGATGTCTGGTTGCCTTTCTGTATGAGTGTGTCAGAGATTAGCTGTTTGTTCTGAAACAGAGAGAAGTCCCACAGAGTGTGAGGCCATGTGAAGGGAATCTCTCCTCTCTTCTCATACTCCAGTCTTTGTTTTGTCCAGATTCAACAAGCCATCCACATGGCGCCCACAGCTATATTATAGACCTCAGGAATGTTAGCCTTCAATTAGCATGGTCAGGCAAGAACACACATAGGGCCAACAGTTTCTTAAAGTATCTGCAGTGCACATCTATGATTTTACATCACAAGATTAGAGCTGTCTCCAGTGACATTCAGTGACTGGGAGTGTAAAATGGATTTACAGAGACTCATTTTGATTTTACTGACATTAAGCTTCAAGGCGCAGTGGTTACCCACACAGCACCAAAGTTTGCATGTTCTCCTTGTGCCCCAGCTGCTCCATAAACATTACATTATCATCAAACACATTGTAGAAGGGCAATGAGCCAAAAGAGGTACACATATGCACTAGATAACCAATTCAGTGCTCAAGTAAAAAAAGTTATATCTTTGAAATCAGTTCTAAAGACTGAATGAATGACCTGATTATCTATTGGCACTGAACAGATACCCCAAACCCTACCACAACTGTTCAGCTGACATCATTTTCCTTTAGATGCACCAGAGGGAAGAACAGGCTGCAAAATGACTCTCCTGTGTCACTGTATCATTGTCACTGTCAACTGGCCATGTAATGGAACCTCAGAGCTATAAAAGACAATGATTCACCCCACAATCCACTTTACACGGCTGGGCTGCCATCCTTTAACTCTGTGGTGCTCTGTGGTTGCTTAGCAACTCAAGGAAATTGGAGGTGCCTTTGAATTAAGGCATTTTAGGTGGTGATTTATATGAAGATCTTGATGAGAAATGTCTCCATAAATCTGAATTTTTCTGCCTCTTCATTATTGGAAGTTCTAATTCTAGTCCTTGACACCATAATGTCACAGAACTGCAGCAGCGCAGTGCAGTGCAGTGTGAGACTGTGGCTCTTTGCTAGATGTTGACTACATTTTTATGTTATAGTGCAAAAGCAGAGGAAGGGAACATGGCCTGTTTCCATGACACCATAAACAGGAAATAGGAAGGGCCCAGTGCTGCCAGAGTCTAAATCAGTGTGGAGGTTGCCACAGAGGTCAGCACTTTCCCATAATGTGAGTACATGCAGAATGATAAAAGACTGATAGACATAAAAACTATGCTCACAGACATTAATAAACATACAATTAAAATTCACAAAATGAAACCCAGCATTGCCTTAAGATAATTGTATCTACACATTTCCCACTCTCTCCCTCCTAAGAGTAAAAAAAAAGTGTCTCTTTCACTCCCCCTTAGTGTAGGAGTGGTTCTGTGGATGTTCTTTTGGTGGCCTCCTCCATGTAGGTCCCATCCCCTTCAGTCACCATGCCAACTTGTGTATGGAGGTTTAGTTGCAGGCCCAAAGAAACATGATGGTGTCCTGGGATAATTAACAGTTCATTATGGAGCCCAGTGAATAGGCCCATGAGCTCCAGGAGCCACAAGAGAGAGTGCAATAAAAAACACACGACCACAGCTAACATCAAAAGAAAGTGCTCATGTTTTAGATCACACAATGCAGAGGGGGTGGGGGGTGGGGGGGTGGGAAAGAAAAGATTGCACTCCATTCACACTGACAAATATAGCTCATAATCCCAATTTTTAAACCCCTGTGTGAGGTTGTGCATGCATGTGTGGGTGGCCATATGCATGTGTGTTATTCAGGATATCTGCATCACACCGATCTCGGTAGATTTCTCCCCCAGAGGCCTGAGTTGCTCCACAAATGCATGAAACACAGTCCTTCTTATCTTATGTAAATATGTGTCCCTGCATCTGCACTTACTGCTCCCTGAGTGACACATGGCAGTGACGTTTATACTGCAGTACTGTAGAATACAGTAACAATTTTACATATATAATGTAGCTATATAAATTTCCATTATTTAATATTGTGGCTGTAATGATATAGTTGGAACTGTGCTTGTTCATTAAAGTGAAAATAATTTATTGCATCTCTCTGTGATCATCAGCATCTTGGGAACCATATTTGTCACTGTAACAGTATCAGGGAATACAAATAAATATGTTCAATTTTCTGCAATGTTACTCCCGATGTTTGTGTGAGGTGGTGGCATTAATTTAGACAGAATGGAAATTAATATTTTACATATGAAGCATGTATACAATCTTGTTGGTAGTGTGCAGCCTTCCAAATTAAAATCTCTCTTATATCAGCAATGCAGCACCTACGCCCCCAAGTGGTGGTGAAGAAGAGAGCATTTAGTACTGTGAAAACCAGAGATGTGGTGTCTATAGAGTTTAAAGGATTAAAAATTAAATGCTAATTAAGTTTTTCTAATTTCTCTTCCTTCTGTGCTGCTCTCAGGATGTTTAGGTGAGTTATCCAACATCCAATATCCAACATCTTAATGTAATATCTGATTTTCTGATAGTTCTCCTCGCTACTGTGATGTCTCAGTGGTGGAGTCAATCCAATCACATGATACATATCAAACTCTCAACATCAATTCTAAACATAATTTCTGCTTTGATTAAAAAGGTTGGTTTAATTCAAAAGAAACTGTCAGAAAAGGCACAAAATGCATAAAAATACAACTGATTGATGACAGTGCATTGGAGATGAAATTAGAATGTAAACCTGATCTGTTCTGCAGGTAAACCTTCCTAATGTGTCAAAAAAGCACAAAAAAAAAACAAAACAAACAAACGTGATACAGTCAGTAGAACAACACAAACGCAGACAAACATCAACATGTGACAAACATTAAAAAGTGGTCCGTATCTTCACATGAGACCTCATAGGCAATGTTTCTAAGACAAACATGTAACAACATTAGTCAGTCCATGAAATAGACTCATAGTTCATCACCCAAAGCCTGGGACATCCTTCTCTATCATCACTGGAGCACTGAAGGCTCTTTTTTGCTCTTTTAAAAACAACAGAATTGCCTTTTCCTCAGAAAAGCCCTTGCGTCACAGTATAACCCATTCACTCTCTATCACATTATTTGTAAATTACAAACATCAAACTGGGCAAAGCCCACAAGACATGTAAATACAGAGAGCCAAGTGTCCAACTCAGTTTTTGTGTTATTTGGGTGTGTGCACATGTGTGGCTGCACTGGTGAGCTGGCATGTGTTGCTGTTACCAGACTACCAGCACAGTAATGAAGTTGGATTGATTTTTGGCCCTTGAGAGAAGAGACAGCTGGTCTTATTGGGGGCCAGCAGTGGCTTCAGTGGTTATAGATCTCTCATGCCAGCATTGACTACACATACCACACCTGCACTGTAAAACATTGACATCATACATTTAATCCTAACAGAAGTGCCATTTGTACCTCATACAACCCCACTTCAAAAAAACGGAACTATCCCTTTAAGAAAAGTTCCCAAACTGTCATATTATTCCTTCTTAGCATTTCTTGGGTATGGCAGAAAGACACCAAGCTCAAGGTTGTCTTCGTGTCTACATGTGCACTTCTTCAATAGTTTTAAAGACACCCCGAGGAGTTTGCTTTTGGTTATAAAAGAGTCTCATATTAATGTGGATGAATCTACATGACCCACACTTGTTTATGTGTCCATTTCAGACAAATATATTGTTTTATCTTTGTGGTTATTGTGATATTATTATTTAGTAGTCGACTCGCACAGCATTTTACTCAGAAAGACAGGGCGATTTACGGCAAACGACTACGTGCATTATAGATAGTCAATACGTTACTAATAGTAAAACCTGTCTGTGTAATGACCTCGTCGGTGGCCATTGTTTGGTCAAAACTCTCTGGTTCAGTCCCTAAAACTCCCACGGCTCGCTCTGGCTAGCTCACATATTTGTGACCAGTTTGCAACCATGCACGCAGAGGCTAATGGGAAATGTATCGTGAAAACATTTCCACTTTCCAAAACTCCTCATGGTCACTTTATACATTGTCAAATCGTTAGTAATAGTAAAACCTGTCTGTGTAATGACCTCGTCGGTGGCCATCGTTCGGTCAAAGCTCTCTGGTTTGGTCTTCAAAACTCCCACGGCTCGCTCTGGCTAGCTCGTTCATTTCAGTGCCGTATGGCTTTGGCTCATTTGCGACCAGTTTGCTACTATGCATGCTGAGGCTCGTGGGCAATGTAGTGTAAAATAACTTCTGCTTTCAGAAACTCCTCGTAGTACCTTTAACAATGTTTAAGTTGAGCTGAGGCAAAATGAGAGAGAAGAATCATTTGCCTCATTTTTACCTCATCCATGGATTATTTCCCTGGAAAGTGTTCCATGGTGCTGCAAAATGAAAATGCACCTCTTATTCCTTCAGTTGACCTTTTGCAATTCTTAGCAATTACTCGGGAAGCAACAAAATTGACTGTTATATAAATATGATTCAAGATTGAATGAAATTATTAGCTACAGACATTTGAACTTAAGACAAAAAAGATCAGAAATTAATTTTAGTCTGTCTTAAAAAATCTGTGACTTCTGTAAATGCATGGCAATTGAGTCTTCTGACGATTGTACAACCAACCCTCTTAGAGAGTCCTATCTTGACAAGTGACAGCATCCATGTTATTGTTGATTTAGTATGTTCTCCTCACCATCAGCCAAGCACCAGCACTTTGTCTATGGTATACTGTAAACAGTCCCAGTGCTTCCAGAATATGGTCAAAAAGCAAATCCCCAGGAAGGTAGCTACAACGTGGTATCGGCTCCTCATCAATGGAGCAGCAAACTTGGCAGCGGTGGAGACACAAACAAGGATCACTGTGATGATGGCCAGCATAATGTTGATGCACTTTCCCAGCAAGACTCGGGCGTCATGGCTCTCAAGCTGGACTGTCTGCTGCTGCTGTTGCTGCTGGAGCTCCAGCTTGGATACCCGGGTCTGACAAGACTCAAGGGCTTCCTAAAAAACACAAGAGAGAGCGTTACAAGTTTCGACAGGGTATTTTTCTGAGCTTTTAATACTCAATTTCCCAAAATCCCCCCAAAGACTAATTATCAATTATGCATCAGTACACAGACAAAAAAAGAGAAGCACATTTGTGCTTTTAAATGTCAACTGGCAAAACAGACGTTTGTTTTGTAGAGAAGGGACTATTGCACACAGGCAAATGATACATTTACCTCTATATGGTAATGGCCCCTTCTATTACTATCAAGTGACATTTTCCATCATCAAATGTCAGTCAAGTTACACCAGTTTATTGAGATTTTATTCAGAGATCTACTGATCCACCAGCATGTCCTATTTTTATGAACCAGCCTTAATGGCTGTAGTATGTAGTACATATGAACTCAACAGATTTATCATGATATACCTGTATATCTCTGGCTCTTTCATTTGCCTGATAGGCCACCCTCTCCTCAATGCTGGCCAGCTCTTGCTTCAAATCAGTCATCTCATGTTGGTGAAGTTCTGTCAGGTCGTTGAGCTGGTCTTCCAAACGCTCATACCTACCAATAAATGCAGAAGATGCAGCAATAGTATCAATAATAGTAGCAATAGTATTACATCCATCCATCGTTTTTATTATATTTAGGATGAGGGCATGGTACACCCTGGACAGGTTGCCAGGGCCAAAATTGCACATTCACAATCATTCAGCATTCATTCATCATTATGCATGATTTACAGTCAACAATCAACCTAGTGCGCACTTCCTCAACCACTGTGGAACTGTGGGAGGAAGTTGGAGAAACCCAAGAGAACCCATGAACAATGAAACTAATCACACTCAGAACCACAGAAGAGAGAGAGAGAGAGAGACTTACTTGTTTACATGAATAATATTTTTGTTAAACATATGTTAGACATCAAGCCACATGCTGTATTATGCAAGGACAATGAACAATGAAGTCATAGAAACATACCTGAACCTCTCTTCCTGTAGTGTTTGGCTGATAATGCCATACTCTCTCTTAAACTGAACCTCCAGTTCCTCCATATCCTCTTCCAACTGACCCTGGACATCTTTGATCTCCCTTACCTCCTCCAGGCTCAGGGCCAGTTGGCTGTGACTGTCTCCCTCTGCTGGCTGCCCCTGACTGTGACCCTGACCCTGAGCCTGTCCAGCTGACCCTCCTCCCCCAGCTGGGTTCCCATTACTGTCTGCCGAAATGGAGGCACTCCCTGAGGAGCATTCGTCATCACTGGGATACTTGGGTTTGCCCACCATAGAGGTGCTGCTGCTCAGCCCCTTTCCTGCACTGTCAGTGGGCAGTGGAGAGGAAGTATCCAGAGTGGTCTTGAGATGGGCAATATTGTCAGCGCTGCCGAACTTGTTCCTGATAAGGTTGGCAAATTCTCTGGGTTTGCTGAAGAAGAAAGGAGGAGAGAGGGAAACGCCAGGTCCAATGGTCTTGATCTTGTCCATGGTTGGGTGTCGGCCACTGCCAGTCATGTCCTTCAGCAGCTCTCTGGCTGACTCCCTGGGTATGGTGCTGTGCTTGACCTTGGGCAGGTGAGGGACTGGGCTGTGGTGGATTTCATTGTCCTTCATCTTTCGATGATACTGCTCCAGTTTCTTTTGCATCTGAGCGATGTTTTGAGCTGATTTCTGGTTCTTCTTCTCAAATACCTGCTTGATGCGCCCCACTTGCTGTTTGTCCGCACTGTTCACCAGCTTCAGATACTCGGCTACATTCTCATCTCGTGCTGTTTGCTCGATCTTCAGCTGCTCTGTGACTTTCAGGATCTTCTGCTGGAGGTTGTCCAAGCAAGATCGACTACGCTGGACCTCGTGACCGAGAGAAGGGCCTGGGCTTCCACCAGTGAGGTCCAGATCCAGATTGTTCTCTGAAGAACCTCGCCGCAGGGACCCAGTGCTGCTCAGATAACAACTGTCAGTACTATGGTCCTACAAGGAGAAGAAATAAAAATTAAAAGTGAAGCATTTGCAGGCATTGTCTCCACAAAAATTTGACAAATCATCAGTCATCCAGGAAGGTGAATATACAGCAAACAATTCCAATACCATGCATTAAAATGTCATTGCTTTCTCAAATCAATTGTTATTTTCTAATTTTCAGCATTCAGGCAGGTTGTGAGGAAGTGGGTACTTGCATCATATATGCAATGTGTAACAAGCAATTTAACAGACAACTTCAGTGAAATGGTTTGGAGTACAGTTTATTGGTTGATTGGCCCACAGACGGAATCTGTTACAGATGTGTCAATCATGGTGTCTCTACAAAGCAGCTAGTTAGTAAAAGCTAAGGATGATATCTGGAACAAAAAAGACCAAAGTTGATGTAATTTTCTTTATTGGCCTTTCTCACTTGTGTTTGAAATTATCCATGTACTGTACCATATTTACATGTGGTTGTTGCTCCTGCACTGTTTTCCTACTTATACTGCCTCTGTGAAACCATCTGGGTGTGTGTCTAATATCCTTATTTGGCACATCTCTATTTTAGCGGTCAGACTATATATAGTCCTGTCTGTTTATTGTATAGCCCACACATGACACAGATGATAGATCTCAGAGAACAGCTATCAATGTGTATGAATAAAGTTGAGCATGCACATCAAATGTAGGCCAGTGCCAATATCACACAGGTCATGAGTGCAGGAAATCCCCTTTCCTAAGTGAGGCTCAACATTAAATTCAGCTTGATGTGTCAACTCTCTACTGTAGATTTCAGGAAGTGAAACAGAACAAAAACAAATATAGCACAAATAAGTCACTCTAACTATGACAGGAAACTTTAAGATGGTCCATTTAAAGGAAAACAGCGAATCTAGAATTTGATTTTGTTTGAAAGCTGCATTTTTAGAGCATACGTGTCACTCTATCACTTCAAGTGACTCAGAATCTTGCACAGTGCGACAGCACAGTAATGGCAGCACATCTAAGCTGATAATGCCTAATACAAAGTGCTGAATAACAAGCACTATTGGCTGTACAAAGCTGAGCTAATCCTTAACAAATGTAATACTGCTAGTTTCAAGCAAATAAACAGATCACGTCTAACTCAAGCAGACTTAGGGCTCAATCCTTCTTAGCATTTCCACATCATCACGTAATAGTTAAATATTGCAAGCTTTAACAATTGACTAATGCATCAAGTTCACCACACTCTGACACTCTTGACACGTGACTGTCAGGTGGAACTTAACAGAGGGTTTAGCAATAATGAGGATATTATGTTTGCCAAGACACTGATACACAGTCAGTTACATAGTTGACAATCAGACTAAAACAAAGACACATTCAGCAGGACTCTAGTGATTCATCTGGATTTAACTTATCCAATTACACACGTACCTCCCCATTTACTTGCTGCTGCCACTGCAAGGTCATACTCACTCAGCGAGTCAGACTTGTTTTTGAGGCTGATACCAAGAGCAGCAGGAATTTGGTGTTTCGTCTCTGAATGAAAGAAACTGCTATGTACTTGTTCTAACCATGCAGCATGATTCCAAGAATGGCAGTCTCAATCTGTAAGACTGATATAGCTCATGAACCAAAGAACTGCCACGATGTTTTGAATGGGCAATTGTGTTCTCCAGATGATCAATGACAATCACATTGACGACATGGCTTTTACTTCAGTATCACCTTTAGATTGATATTTTTGGTTGTTAATAACATGTCAACACTTAACACACACACTTGCCAGTTATTTGGTAGTAAACCTAAGTATTCAGTAATCCCAGTGGTTTAGAAATTTTAACAGCTTTAAGAGGAAGTGACACTCACTTTAAACTTGCTGTGTGACTGTTATTATACTGTCTGCATATAATTATGTAAGTGCAGTGTGTGAACAGAGAATGCTATGTTTATTTTTACAAGCATGCATAGGGTATTTCATTGTTTGCCCTCATCCCATTCTTTCCCCTTCTCTGGCATCTGTCCGTCTTGAACATAGGACTCTTTCTCTGCAGAGAAAAAAGCAGACTTTGTATGTCCTACCTCTGCTCTATCCAGGATTCTGATGCAGCTGCTGCACATGGATTCACTGGACTGACATAGCCTATAGCCTAAGGAGCCTTACACCCAATTGCAATCCCTCTTCTCCCAGAGACCATGCAATATGCAATACCTCTTGACAAAAGAGGTTCACATATAAGCTGCCCTTTGCCAAATCTGTTTGTCATACAAAGAGAAAGCCCAAAAGGAAGTGTATTGCAGGCTGGTGTGTAGGTTGCTCATATTACCCTGCTGTTTTATTTTTCAAACGTAAAACACAAAAGAACTGCCTGTTTCACCAGACTGCTTTCACTACATGCTATTTCTGCAATACTAGAACGAAGCTAGTTCCTCAGACAGTCTTCCATCACTAGCCTTTACTTTGAAATCTTCAATATTCTCCTCTGCAGAATCAGGGGCCAAATAGGGGTCTAAGTTTATTGCATCAAGGTGCTGTGATACATCATACAGGGTAAGAGTGTAAAATAGATGTGATATGGCAGCCAGTGACATCACTGTTTACATCGCTGCCTGCAACAAAAGCAGACCATGATGGGGTTGGAAGATATTTAGAAAGAGTACATCCTCCATATTCACACTTGTGTGACTGGAGCAGTGGCTGATGAGGATTCACGAGAGAAGCTCAAATAACATGGATAACATGACTCAGATGTTTTACACACAGTAGAGCCCAAAAGCAAGTCTGACATCCAGAGTCCACAAAAATGTTACCATTTCAGTGTAATAAGCCCAATTCCACCACAGCTGCTGCTGACTAACCAGTAACTACTAGAGCAATCTGAGGGTCTCTGTGGATGAGTGGGTCTGCTAAATGAATTAGGCTCATGCTGGTGGAAATGTCCTTCCAAATGTGCTGTGGAGCTGCCCTACTTTCACTCCGTTAGTCCCAAACACTCAGGCAGGGGGATTTGAGGTAGGAGGCCAAAACAGGGCAATGAAGATCTCTCGTGATGGCTGGAGATCCCAGTGGGGGTCAATTAATAGGGAAAAAGATGCTCCAACACAGCAGATGGTAGCAATACAGTCCACCAGTTAGGTGGACAATATTAAATATCACAAATTGGAGACTGGTTAGAGTTTTACCACCAGGTCATCTATCCCTAAACTTGATCTTTTGTCTAATTTCATCATCAAAAGCTATCATCACTGCTGGGAGAGGACCTTGTTTTTTGCCTTCTCTCGACAAACTACACAAACTGTGTCTTCAACATGCAGACACACATCGACTTGTGTGTGACTCACCCAGTTAGTGTGTCAGTAGAGCAGAAGAGGAGAGAACTACACAAACTGAAACGCATGGGATGGGAGAACAAAATGAGGATCTGTCCAAAAAACACACCTTAGCAGCACACATGACCTCAATCATCATCATCATCATCATCATCAGCAGCAGCAGCAGCAGCATCACCATCACCACTGTATCCATCAACTGGATCTACAGGAGTCCTCTGTTGCCCCAGGTGCTTCCCTTCTCCTCAGCCTTGTATGAGACCCTGTCCCTCACATTGCCCTACCAAGTACATGTCTGCGCATCATTATGACCTAATTCATGTTCTCTGGCCTCACTAGACAGCATAACATAAGGATGCATTAAGCATAAGCTGCATTAGCCTCAATCTTAACTCAACAAGCCAGAACCCTCTGTTGTTATGCTTGCAAAATCTGCCCCAAATCTTTGCAACTTCTCACGGCACAAAGTCACGGTAGTCAGTCAGAAAATGCAGATGCAACTTATCTTGCAGCAGAATATTCTCTACTTCACTCTCTCATCAATGACCAATGATCTAGTAAGTAGCTCAATTTTTCACACTTAAAAAGAAGAAAAAAATCTGACCACTGCAGCACCAGAAGAGATGAGATGCAGGAATCGAGAAGCAGTTCAACATTTAAGTCCTGAACTCAAATGATGGTATGAAAATGATTTAGATCTGGATAGGGATACAACGGGTGTAAACTAAATACTGAACTACATTAGTGCTATAAATATTGGTTAGGATTAGAAGAACATACAGTAAATGGGCCTGTTTCTCATTACACTCACTGTCTCTCACTGGGCATTATTACACACAGAGAAAAAAAGAGAGAGGAGAGAGAGAGAGAGAGAGCTAGCACATTCATTGAGATGGAACAAAACCATCCTTAAGTAGAGAACAGAGACTCTGAGGGGAAGAAGCCTGTGGTGCGTATTGGTATTCCCTCTAGCTGATCCTCATGGATTCAGATGCTCTCCCACTCAGGGCTCGCACAGGGAACCACAGAGAAGAAAAGGAGTGACAGAGAGGAGTGACAGAGAGGCATCCCACAGCTGCCCATGTGGCAGCTTTCTTTGGAGGCAGAACAGTATTTCTCACAGATCAGGGAGAAAAAAAGCAACAGTTTGAAGTCTTAAGATTTCTGAATGACTAATCCTCAAGAGGTCAGTGAGCTATGAGCTATTGTCTCATAGACAAGCTGGTCCAGGACTAAATCAATAGCCCATTAACACTCCCAGCATCTGCTTGCCACGATGGACTGGAGGCGTATTGAGCAGGATTCAATTAATAAAAATATGAAGCGATTTTCAATGTACTGATTCAAGTGAGAGAGTGAGTACAGCCCACTCACTTGGTGAAGAGTCAAGTAACTCCTTAGCCAAGAAAAAAATAATTAGACCTAAATGAAAGGGAATAAAACAGTGTACAATTCAATTCAATTCAAAATACACAGAATATAGCATACAAGGCTGACAGTTATGCAGATATAATGGCTGATATGTTTGCCTTTTGCCTAGAGAATGTGAAACAGCCGCTACAGGGTAAGCTAATGGTTCATATAAGCACAGACATGTCACTGAGGAATGGAATACAAGTCTACAGAGTCACCCTCCACTAAGGGTTAAAGACATTTTCTGAAAACAAGTGACACAAACACAATTGTTGCATCATCTTTGGCCTCTAACCCAATATATCTTCTGCACAAATGCCTTTTAGGAGGCAAAACTTTTTTTTCATTTAGGGCTAAGAAAAAGAGGAAAAGCATACAGTAATTACTACACTTTCCAGCAGCCAAAAAGTCAGATGTTTCAATATATTACATTGATGGTAACACAGTTGCTACAAGAAGTATCAGACTTGTTTCCTTTCTGCACATTTGAGTTCACTTTAGTATATTTTTGATTTTTATTTTAAAAGCTGAAATTCATTTTTAGGACAGTATTCAGATATTTTTGTGTCACATGAAAATGTGGTGAGACACATCCTGTGTGTTTTTTTTAATGATCGTCAGGGTACATATAGAACTTGACTGGAGTCCACCTGTGTCAAACTGAACTGAGGGGACATCGTTTATAAAGCAACACACACTTCTATAAAGGTCCCTCATTTTACTGTGCATATTCGTAGACTTCCACAAAAAGAGCCCGGTGAGGCATAAATCTAGGAGTGTTTAAAACCATTTCTAAAACTGCAACCAGGCAAGAAGGGCCTTGGTCAGGGAGGTGCCAGAAAAAACCAGTGTAACCTGCAGGAGAGCTTCAGAGGTCTAGGAGAACCTGGTGAAAGGAAAATCAATGTCAGCAACCCACCATACCTTTACCCTTAAAAAAATAAAGAAATGTTTTCAAGTTGTCATTATGGAGTATTGAGATCATCAGAGTGTGACTGGGGCAAAAATTGCAACTTCATTGAATGAAATCACAATAGAATGAGGCAAAACTGAAGGGGTCTGAATACTTTCTGAAACCACTGTCTAATTGCTTACACAAGATGCTGCCTCAAGTTAAAGGAAAATTTTCATCCATTTATAAAAAGGAGTGTTATGGCTAAACCTGATGTAAATGCTGATACTCAGAAGACAGCAGGGGAGCTTTTACAAGGAGATAAACATTCAAAAGAAGACCTGATAGAGATTTCTTTTGCAATGAATACTATGCTATTGATGGGCAAACAAAACACCATATCTACTTTTAAGAATAAAAGGTGATTGAGCAGGCCTGAAAGACACATGCACTAAAAGGAGAATCAACATGCTGCTGGTGTACTTGACTTTCTGGCTTCACAGGAATCACACTTGACCGAATATTCCTCTCCCCAGTGCCACTGTGACTGAGAACACCTGTCTTAAAATCACATGCTTAGGTTTGTCTGTCACAGCCATTTGAGTATTTCATCACACACACGCACACCTGCTAGCGTTAGTTTAAATGATTTTTTGGGAGAGGCTTTTCTTATCCTGATCAGGTGTCTAAGGACGGATGAAGCTGTATGTTATGTATCATCTGGCCTGATAAAGCTCAGCTTCAGGTGGTTTTCAGGTGAACTGACTGAGAGTGATTTGACTAACTAACTATTAGGCCTGCATGATATGAGCAAATTGTGCAATGCCACTGTTGTTCAACAATATTGTGATGACAATATGACTTGCGATAAAAAAGCAAATATAAGTGTGAATGAATCATACAGTTTGAGATTCTTTCTGCTTTAATTCGTACCCTGAAAAACTGAATAGAAAAATAGAAATAAATATTTTGAGCATACTTTGCATAAATTGCACATTGATCATAAATTAAACAGAACATTAATTTAACCCTCTCCTGCCTCCTCTCCTTACTCTAAATACAATTAATCAGTCAGCCCTACTAACTATGTTTCTAGATGAGGAGGTAAAATTAGATACATAGTCTGACAGAAATCAGCACTTTTGTCTATGTGATCATGATGACCGGGCTTGCTTGATTGTCAGAACTGTCTTTCTACATCCTCTGAGGCAATAAATGTCTCTGTGACAAAGGTGGCACACCCTGTACTACATGTCAGACACAGTCAGGCTAGTTGGATAAATAATAGTTTCATATAGGACTGTTGTAGTGGACTATAACATATCCATGGTCTGTCTTTCTTGGTCACTTTCTTGGTCAAGGTCTTCATATATTAAAATCCAAAAAGAGGCTTGCCAAGTTCAGTTCAGATGTCAAATTTATAGATATTCACCTTACAAAATTTACTAGTATACAACTGAGACAATGCTCTAATAATTCTGGCATTTTAAGACCATTTTCTAAAAATCTTGGCATCAACTGCCTACTTCTATCTACTATCACCTGGGGCTCCAAGAACTTTTCAGCTATTTCTCCCATTTCGTAATATTATCTTAAAATGTGAGTTTGATCTGTAATGCCTACTGTAGCTATCCTCATACATCAGCACAGAAATCGTGTTTACAGCACAGATGATTTTAGTACAACAGCAGCTGTACATAGGCAGACATGCCCTGCCCCTGTCTGAGACGTTGCCCGTATGTATGACCGTGTTTCTGGGGCTCTTTGTTGGGAAGAACATGCAGCTTTAACCGCATCTTGCTGGGTTCGGGTGGAGATGAGGAGACTACAGTGTTGAGGTGCTATACCACTGGACCTGCCCTTTGAGACACTCAAATGCAGCACTCACATGACACTCACCATCCGACTGCTGAAGTATTTCTCCACTTCAGATAAACTTCGCACGGACACGTTAGCGCTGGGCATAGTAATCCCGTGGAGGTTGTCAGAGAGCAGCCGCCGGGTCTTCAATGCAACGCCAACACTTGTTTACAACTGACGCCTAATCTCGTAGCCATGTTTCTCTCTCACACCCTCACATGCCAAAAACACACACAACACACTCCCTGCTCTCTTCAACGTACAAAAATTCTGCGTGAATCTAACTCCGCCTTTCTGTCTCTGCAGACTCAGGGAGGAGGGGTTAACTGTTTCAGCGCACGTGACACCCACAACAGCCTCCCGATTTGTCTACGAGCTGCTTCTTGAGTAATCATATTTCCACCACATAGCCTACCCACAAGGGTTGGAAGTGTGAGTTTAGTTTACACCTTTATGTTATTATTAGGGCCCGAGCACCAGCAACGTCATTCTACGAGGACCTTGTTGAATGTGCTATGTTTTTTTATTTTGAGCAACAATGATTTGCATGTTCTGGAGACTTTCATATGCTCGAAAACTCATGAAACTTAGCACACGTAAGGGCTGGCGAAAATTTACGGATTTTAAAGTCATTGGATATGGGCGGGAAAATTTGGCTCAACAGGGCCCCCTAGAAATTTTCAAAAATTAAGCTCCTCCTATGAGTTTCACCTAGACGCATGAAAATTGGTAGGCTCATAGAACATGGTAAGACACATGCAAAAGCCCCAAGAACTCATGACCTAAACCCAACAGGAAGTCAGGCCTTTTGATTTGAATTTTTAATTTTGGCAACCATTTTGCGATTTCCACACCTCACATCTGAACGAACTTGTCCTAGGGATTTAGTCTGATTGACTTCAGATTTGGTACACATCATCTAGAGACCATGGTGATCAGAAGTTCTCAAAAGTTTTCTGTAGGTCAAGGGGCATGGCTGCTAGGGTGTGCTACATTTTGATGACATTTTTGCCTTGCCAAAAAATTTCGAACAGCTGTCACACCCACATAGTTAATCAAAACAGCTTCAATCTTTCTGGAGATGATAAAGGCTCCTCCCCGGACACCCCAACATATTAATATCCCACCTTACTCATAGCACCCCCGGTGGTAGTGAGGCAATTTCCTTTTTTTTTTTTTTTACACTTGTATATTAATCCTACACAGTTGACCCAATCATCTTCATGCCAAGGTGAAGCTAAATAACGACTGCTGTTAAAGTGACTACAGGGAGTTTCGGAAAGTGTGAGTGTTTTCACACTACATTCCCATGAGCCTCCGCACGCATGGTTGCCATCTGTTCGCAAATGAGCGAGCTAGCCAGAGCGAGCCGTGGGAGTTTTGAAGACCGCACCAGAGAGCTTTGACCAAGCAATGGCCACCGACGAGGTCATTACACAGACAGGTTTTACTATTAGTAACGTTTTGACTATCTATAATACACGTAGTCGTTTGCTGTAAATTGCTCTGTCTTTCTGAGGAAATGCTGGGCGAGTCGACCACTAACTAATTATATCAAAATATCTACAAAGATGAAACAATATATTTATTGCAAATGGACAGATAAACAAGTGTGGAGATTCATCCACATTAATATGAGACTCTCATAATTAAAAGCAAACTTCACGGGGTATCTTTAATTTTTGTGCAGTGGCGTCCACGTGGCGATGAGGCTAATATTGAGCCCATGGTATGAAATTACATTTGGATTTTTAATGACTTTAACCAACTCACAACCTCATGAAAATCAATACACACATCCAGAATGGCAAGTATTCACATCTGATCTGATAACCCTCACACATGGGTGGGGCCAAATACCTCAGTAGTGCCCCCTTGAAAGTTTAAAAAAAAACCTACACATAGGGTTTTTGTGGAGTAGGCATTTTAAAATTGCTAGGCCTAAGGACATGTCCAGACGCACCAGTTGTCAAAACCAAACAGGAAGGAAGTTGGCCATTTTTATTTTAAAGGTCAAGTTTTGGCGATTTCCACACCTCATATTTGAATGAACTCTTCCTAGGGATTTAATCCTATCAACTTCGCACTTGATGAACCTCATCTCTAGGCGGTGATGATGAATGCATATAAATGTAGACCTGTAAAGATTGTTTCTAAGCTGTATAGAGGTCTACAAAAACGAAATGGAAGGAATTCATTGTATGTGAAATCGAAATGGGAGCCAGAACTGAACATAAAACTGTCAGAGAGTGATTGTCATTCTGTAGAACTCAACAAACCTCCTCTAGCTCTAAAAGATGGAGGGAGTTTGATTGGAAGAATTTAATTTGCTTCTTCATCACACCACACACCATAAACAAACAAATAGGTGAACAGCAGCAATGCTGGAGACAATGTGGGCAGATGAGTGCCAATCACACGCATATTTTTTGGTCATGAGTAAAACTGCAGGGGTTCTGGGACAGGGTGGTTTAGATTCTAGAAGAGATTTTTTCCTACAAGATACCCAGGAATGCCTGGATTGTGTACCTGGGTTTGACTCCAGACAGTACTATTCAAAAGAAGGACCTGTATCTTAAAATTATCTTATAATATTAAAATATTGATTTTGGCATGTAAAAAGGCCATAACAAGAAACTGGCATAAAAGTGATCCTCCAAGTCCAGGACTGTGGATGGATATTGTTGAGGAGATTTACTTAATGGAAATACTGATGTATTATCTCAGAATGAAAGCAGGGACCCAGGATCAAGGGTGGCATAAATGGTCTGTGTAGCCTACAAGCAGAAAGATGGGTCAAATAACTTGGCAGAACTTCTTGATTTTTCACCTTCCCAAGTTGCCATTTTGGATACTTGCATTGTTGTGCAGTGGATTTTGTTTATGTAAAAAAAAAAAAAAAGCAAAATAGATATGGTGTCTATTTTTTTTTTTTTTTTAACCAGTGACCGAACATTGGCAAATATTCCCTACAGGTTCTGTTAATGTTTTAAAGAAAACATTTTCATCTAATGTTTGAAGAACATTATAATCATGTTTATTGTTTCAAATAATGTTCCTGTATTGTTAAATGTTAACAAAGATAGAATGTTTTAGATGTAACATTCTAATTATGTTTTGGGAATGTTGGTTAGGTAAATAATTATAGGATGTTCCTCTATAAAACATTAACACAATGTTACATAATAACCAAGGAAAAACATTCTCAAAGAAACATTTTAAAAATATTTTCAGGATGTTATTCAGTCCTTTGATTACATTATGCTATTTTTAACACATTCTTACAATGTTATATGATAATAAAGAAGGAACATTCTTAAAGAAACTGTTCAAAAATGTTTTCAAGGTGTTATTGATGCCTCATATCACAAGTAGCATGTAAGTCATTTATGTAAAGTCATTTATAAACAAAGGAAGAATTTTTTAGTTGTACCATTCTGAGGATATTTTAGGGACAATGTTTAGGTAACAGATTACATAATGTTATTTATAAAATGTTCCCACAATGTTAAATGATAACACAGGAAGAACATTTTCAAGTAATATTTGGAGAATGTTTTCAGAATGTTATTGGTACTTTTAATTATGCATTTATGTTCTTTTCTAAAACGTTTTGTGATGTTAGCAAAAGTAGAACATTTGTCATCAGCATTCTGACAATGTTTGGGGATGTTGGTGAGTTAATTGATTATTGAATGTTCTTCTATAAAATATTTCCATGATGTTAGAGGAAAACAGCAGAGGAGCATTCTCAAAGCAAAGTTCAGAAAAGGTTTTCAGTATGTTATTAAGGCCTCAATTACAGATTACAGATTTTTTTTTTTTATGTAAAACATCCTGCTCTATCACAATGATTGATGATTGGTGACTAGATGACTGATTGGTCAATCATTGGCTAATGATTGTCGTTTTCACCCATAACTAATTAGTTTACAGAGGATAGTTAGTTAGGTTACTCATCTTCCCTTACAATACCATCCATTGGGTTTGTTTTGCATGACATTGATTACAGTGTGGAGGATTTTTGTTTTCTCACAGTTTGAAGTTACTTTACAGCATTTTAAATGGAGAGCAGCAGACAGTTTAAACCAGGGGGTAATGAGAAAGGTCATGGGAGCATAGAAAACCTGACAGAGATGTATGGACAGGCATTTTTTATCCATGTCTACAGTCCACCTTTCCCTGTACTTTTCGGCCACAATATAAAATACAGGCGGCTCTACAGCCTGCTAAAATTAATGAAATCATCAATCAATTAGACTTTGCTCCTGGACATTTGTGGAGACTTGGTTGTGATGCACAGCATCCTCTTTCTCTCTGAAATATATTTTTGTGATCCCTGTCACTTTCATAAAAAAAACAACAACATAGGGCTATGTGTGTTTTAGTGGTGTTGCGTTGCTCATTGTGTGTGTGTGTGTGTTTTACGAGAGAAAACTGAATACACACTACAGTTATGAATGTGTGACTGATAGTGGTCAGTGATCTGTTCTCGGCCGTCGATAAGATCATAGGCCTGTACGTTTAGTTTACCATCACATCAAGCCAGGGCTTAGCAATAGCTGACAGCCAGTGGTCCTTGAATTCAAATTCAAGACTTGCACCAATAGTTAACTAACGAGGCGTGGTTTGACCCCAAGCTGGAGGGACACAACAGGAACCTGCTGCGACTCTAGACTTCGTGCCTAGTTCCACATTGTTATTCAGTTCCCTTGTTATTCACATCATTTCCCTGTTTGTTCATTGATCTGTCAGAGTGATTTTGTACACACTTGATCCTCATTGGCTACATTAGGCAGCGCAGATCTATGATTGGTGAGAGAGGAGTAAATCCCACCCCGTTCAATTTGAGTTTGTCGCTCTGGAGTCAGAGCAGCGAGGGAGCAGAGGAGCGATACGAAGGAGGAAAGCAAGCAGAAAGTAAGCATACAGTGGTCGTGAATGCGGTCATCACCACTGAACTATCGTTGAGAGGACACGCACTTGAGTTAGAGCAGTGGTTAAGGATCCGTGAGCCAGGTTACTGCTTTTGGCGGCGTCTTGGTGAGTTGGTGGAGTTAAGCTAGCGCATCCTAACTTTAGCCACGCGGTGAGTTGACACAGAAGAGGTGAAAAACCTCTCCGCGGATACATGAACCTGACTTACTTGCATGCTTAGTGTATTAAAGCAAGAATTAGAGCTGCATATTTCTGCACTGATAACTGAAATGAAAATGTGATACTCTATTATGCTCTATTTTGCCACTATTTTGCTCCTAGAGTTACGTGCAGTAGAAGCCGTCACTTGGTGGGAAGTTGCAAAGTAAAGACACGTTCTGAAGTGCATCCCTGGCCTGATCTTGTCTTCACAATGCACAATATACAGCAATACAGTGTGTGTGCGTGTGCGTGTTTACTCTGTTGTACACTCTGTTCATAGTGTGTAGTATGTTTAAAGAAACTGCTTCTAAATATGTTCATTTATAACAAAAACAAAGGACTGTAGTGCTGAATTTGACATTGAAGTATATAGGATGTGTGTTTTGCTGTTATTCAGTTCATGATTTTATGGACATGTATGTAACAGTTAAAAAAAGTGAAAATTAATCATATTTAATGAGAAAAGAGCTATAATATCACAATTCATGATTAAACACTAACATGATTAATGTATGGTTGTGTAAAAGTACTCCATTTGACATTAGAAGAAAAACTATACGGTTAAAAGATAATATGCATTTAATCACTATTGTGTTACACTAGTGTATTGTGTTGGTATAGTATGAATATGGCCATAAAAAGAGAGTTTCATAACTCCATATATAAAGAGCCTTGTCTGAGTGAAGTCTGTGAGAAGGCTTCTCCTTACATGAGGAGCGGAACAACACTGACTGTACTCCAGGAGGACACCAAACCCTCTTCATCATCTTCATCCATTGAGTGTCTCAGTGTAGTAGGACCACCATATACTTCACTACTGAACTTTAAGTCCGTCTAAAGTGAAGCTAGATTTGATTGTGTTTGTGACATCACAGACAGATGTCTTATTAACCATCCTGCCAAATGTTTTCTGCAAAAATGCAAATTTGAATGCTAGAAAAATTAATTTAGTGGGTGAAATTAGGTTTTAATATCATGACAAAATCAAGCAGTCCTCTCAGCTCTGGAAGCTGGGGATGTGTCTGCTGCAGGCACGGAAGCCCCGCCCACTTGCAAAGCTTTCTCAAATTTCAACTGTCAATCAAATACCACAAAACGGCATTAATGGATGCTGGCTGTCACATCGTACCCAAGCAGTTTGAGCCTCAGAGTCTGAGTCCAGCTCTGATTCTGAATATTTTGGATACACACTTAGCAGTGAGGGAAAGAGTCGGACACACAGTCGTTGTGGCATAGCTCCTGTTGCTGGCGGTGGCCAGCTATGGGCCCAACACTCCAACACCTCACCCGGACTGTTTCCTCTCCCTCACTGCTGAGTGTGTATCCGCTGGTAAGTTTCTATGCACAATCCCTCCTATATGGTGGTAGTGGAGTCGTGCCATTAAGGGCGGGGTCATAGCTAGCTGGAACCTATCTACACCACTTTCTCCCTATTTAGCCCTGTCTGAAAAAACAGAGGAATCCTTGTCCTCAAAAATAGTTTTACCCTCAAACTCTACTGTTCAGTGCTCTATATAGTTATCAATATTTTCACATGCTTTCAAGAAACATATTCTAACATTGTATGTTTGCAATCAAATCTTGTATTTCACTTTACACAGACTTTAAGACTTTTGGACTGCATCTGACATCAAACGGACATTGAAACGAACATTACACTTTTATGTGGACACTTTCCAGCTATTATATGCTGAGGAAAAAACTGAAATTTTGTGAATTCAGTTGTTAATGTACTGAACTGTTGTTTAATTTTCCATATAGTTCAATACACCCAAGATGACCGTATCTTGTGGCTCCATTTATGCATAATCTGTCACTTTCTCTCTCTCTCTCTCTCTGTCACTTTAACCCTCCTATTAGGATCTTAGTCCAGGTCCATATAATACCCTTTGGTACAAAATGTCATGGCAGCTGCATTGTCCTGCTGAAAACTGGAAAGCTACAGAGAAGCAAGCTGGGGATGGAGCCAGGGATTAAACTGCTGTGTGCCAGGAGACAGCTGCTGAAACCCTGCAGCTCTGAGAGCCAGGTAGCATGTTGCTGCTGGAGGAATGAACACACACTGGGCCACCACACCAAGTTCTGCTCTGAATCCGGAGCTGTTTACCGGCAGGAAGAGTTTATGCTTATCTGATTGAAAAAAGTTTTATATTAACTTTTGCTTCTCAACCTAACATTAGCCAGAGCTAACATCAGTCACACACACAGCCCAGCTGCTGGCATCAATAATAAATCCGCTTATTCATCAGTAAATCAGTGATTGATACCGTGGTCTGGTCCAGAAATCCTTGGACGCACTCTTATCTCCCCCTTTTATTGAACATGCACAAAGCTGACACCTGGACGTAACAAATCAGGTTGATAACCACTGTTATTATGTGAACAAAGTGAGCCTACACAGAGAAACCATGTCATTTTTTGACTCTGCCCTGTTTACTTGAATATAGAAGTAATAGTATAGTAATTACTAGTCATTGTATCATTGTCATTAGCTACTACCATACCTCACTTTTTATCTAATTAACTTGGATATTACTGGTTATTTCCAGCAATAACTTAATAATTAATGGTCTGTAATTTAATAGGTTACAAAAAAAAACATCTAATAAATCAGTAATAATCATGATTTTAAATACTCTTTTTGTCATAATGCAGGTGAGTGAGGCAACTGGACCAAGGCCATCTGTCACAGAGGACGGCTCCTGTCCTGCAGTGTGTGAGGGGAGCCCCACACTGCTGTCAGAGGATTTGGACTCATGAACACAACTTTTTTTTGTGTTTTTGGATTTTTCTTGTATTATTCAAAAAAGTTCAAAAAACACAGTAGATGATTTTTCTTGTGTTTTTGTTATTCAAAAATGGTTCAAAACAGAGTAGATAACCTTGCATTTGTATTTTTTTGCTTGTATTGCTTTATTGAAGTAGATTAAAAAGTGTTTTAAATAAATGAATGTTGTAAAGCATTTACATGGGTTTATAGTCCAATTCCATCATTAGATCAATTATCACTGATCCTAGTGACCAGTGGTCAGTCAATGTTGATGAACTGTTACACATAACATTTGTAGATTTTTTTTTTTTTTTTTAAAAACATGTTATCCAGTCCCTAAGTAATATCATTGTGGAAACAGAACTGTAAGCTGTAAATCACAACACATTTTTAGAATGTTTTTAGAGAACATTCTCCCAGAACATTCTGGGAACTTAAAGAAAACTTACGGCTGAAAAAACATCATTAAAACAATAGGGTATAATGTTGTAGCAATGTTTTCATTTGTAACATTTTATCATAAAACATTTTTAGAATGTTTTTAGAGAACGTTCTTCAGCACATTCTGGGAACTTAAAGAAAACTTCCCGCTTAAAACATTGTAAGAACATTCTATTTAACGTTGTATGAACGTTTTTAGAACAAAAAAATTCTAGCTGGGGAATGCAATGCGCCTCCGTACCACCCTGAACGTGTCCATATGCTCATATTAGGGGTCACTCATAGTGCCCCCTTGTGGAAACAGGAAATGTAGTATTTTACACTGACATCCACTAATCCTGCACTCTTGAACCCATCCACTTCATTACATGGCCATATGAGGATCAACATTTGATAAACATTTGATTAAGCTCCACAATGACACCTGTGTGGTTTTGTGTGACAGGCTGCACGTGGCAGCACCACTTTTCAGTCCTTCGCCATAGAACATCAAGTTGTTAAAACTCCATTAAACATTGCCCAAGTTGGCCAAAATTTGCCATGAGTGATAATGCCCCGCCCCCCAACACATCTGCATGCCCTATCTGATTACACTCATAGCGTCACCCACTGGGTGAATGAAACATCACTCTTTATTTTCTACATACACCGTGTGCTGAGTGAGGTTTTGTTTTGTGCAGTAGTTTTGTTCAATGCTAGGCTGTAGTTGGGTTCTTCTGGAACATTTGTGACTTCAGTTCTCATGCTTGCATGTATGTATGTATGTGTAGTCACATGGTTTTTGCAGGGACTCTACTTTTTGTGTGATCGAATTTCTTCTCAGTGGAGAAGGGTAGTGGAGTTAAGTGCTTGGGTGGTGTTGACTAGTGTATGGGTGTTTGTAAAGTCTGAGGAAGAGCCTCTAGGCTTGAAATGTTACACTTTAATAAATGTCCTAAATGGGAGCTTTTGGTGTGTGGTTGTTTGTTGTTTTCTTGCTTATCTTGTTTTTGGATTCAGCACCCTTATTATATGTCTTCTTGGGATGTATGTGTCACCCACCTTTTTTCTTGACACAAAAACACAGCAGTACATTGCTAGGGTAGGATGCAGAGTTTTCATTATTTATTCAGAAGGAGAGAAGGATGTTTTTGGAAGCAGGGACAACCTAATTACTGAGTTTTCATCATAAATGTACTGACTAAAACTCAGAGCCTCAGTGAGTCTATAACAGACTGATACAATTGCCAAAGAGCTGTTCCAAGATGTACTCTGCAGCCCTATCCACCATTTGGTAAAACTGCTTCCTGAAAGAGCCCCAGTATGTCTGATGAACTCCTCCATGGTCAGATTGTGTATTAACTAAGCTTAACCCTCACCACTTTAATGAGGTAGATACTAATATGTTTACAGGACACCAGGGTCACCCCAGAATCAAACTATAAATTTGGTCAATTTCAGTGGGACCAAGTTACTTGAACCTGGTCAACAAACACCACAAAATTGCCACTCTTTCTCAAGGGGATCTGAATGGAAAATGTCAAATTTTTAATAGTTTGGTGCATTTTTGTCTGATATTTACAATTTTTCACTGTTTAAAAATGCAACAGAATTTTAAGAGATTCTGAAACTGTAGATTTTCCAGTTTTTCCAAACATGACAGATCCCACACATCATATTTCCAGAGGCCTTTTTGTAGCCCAGAACTGCTGTACAAAATCCTGATACAGCAGGTGTCTAAAAAGTAGGGGTGTAACAATACACAAAAATCATGGTTCAATATGTACCTCGGTTTTGAGCTCATGGTTTGGGTTCATTTTTGATACAGTATGGGAACAAAATGCAAAACATAAATTTGTAAACCAATTTACCGCTTTACCTCTGTTTTTTTCAAAGTAAACTCCAATGCTATTTGGCCCTAAACAGACAATACTCCATGGCAGATTATCTGAGCTGTGTAACTGACCAGAGACTGAGGAAAACGTTGACTATGTACAGACTCAGCAGCCACAGCCTGGCCTTGGAGAGTGGCCGACACAGACAGATGTGGCTGTCCAGAGAGGAGCGGCTGTGTCGGCTCTGTCCACATAGACAGGTGGAGACAGAGCAGCATTTCCTGCTGCACTGTGACACATACACAGACATTAGAAACAACACCACAATTACACACACAACACCAAACTTTGACAAACTAACAGACCAAGAAAAAATGTCATTTACTCGGAGAAAAAGGGCCACTGCTGTGGAAGCAGCAAAATATAGGCGTGCCTGTCACATGAAAAGAGAAAAGCTCCTCAACAACACATGACATGATCTTCACTACAGGAGGGGTTTGACCTGCATAATGATACATATGTTAATTAACTGTTATTGTCCTGTGATAGTTGCCTTCGTGAGACACACACACACACTTTTTTTTAAAATTTATTTTACTGTTTATTAATTTTATTCTTATTTCTTGTTTATTTTTTGTCACGGAGAATGCTTTGGCAATATTGTAAACACAGTCATGCCAATAAAGCCTCTTGAAGGTGAGAGAGATCCCCCAACCAGCAGGAGACTAAGGACAAGGGAGGGTCTTCAAGCTCTGGTTTCTCGCTTGCAGTAGCATAACTTCCGTCTCAGGAACTCACCCGTGCACAGCTCTGTACCGAACCAAATGTCCTGTACCGAAAACGGTTCGATACAAATACATGTATCGTTACATCCCTACTGAAAAGCTGAACCTGCAGTAAACACTGGAAATCAGCTTCAGTCAGATGCAGTCCATCAAAATGAAAGCTCAATCAGTAACAGGGAAACTTCATTGAAAGACGTTTTTATTGTCAAATGACTTGACAATCATTTTCTGTCCACATTGATTTGTCCAAAAGGTTGGATCTATGAACTACGAAGTGGCGACCATTCTTGGTGCATTTTATTTACAGATCTATATACACAATGACCTCAGATTCGGATGACATCAAATAGCTGACAAGTGATGTTGCCCTATCCTTTGGATTGGCAAACAAATAAGAAATTAAGGTTATACCTTTAGCAATAACAACATCTCACAAATCAATTCACAAGACACAGTTTTTTTCTTCATAATCCTTAGAAATTAAAAAAGCATGGCCATGTAGGAAAGCAGTGAAAAAGAGAATTCTTCAAAGTACAAACAAGATCTGCAGAAAAGGAAAGGCTTGGAGGCAATGAAGCATAAAATGCTATGTACAATAAAAAGCACAATCTACTATGCAGAATTCAAGGGTACGTTCCTGATTGGGCAGTAATTGGAGGGCTTTTTTTGTCACTGAAGTTGATTTCATTGGTCTCTTTGTGAACTGTGCTCTACTGACTAGTTACTGCACAGTCAGAAGCAGGAACAAGGTGAGCATGAAAACAAAGTTCATACCAGATGCTGTCATAAATACAGTATGTTATGACCACTAAGAGACCAGTATGCAAGCACTCTGATTGGCTAGCTGTTGAGTTGTCACAGCCTAATGTTGTTATCTGAAGTAACCCAGTGTGTCAGACACCAGAGGCTGCCTGGCTATTATAATCAGTGGACTCCATTTTCAGGATGTAAGGGATGATGCTGTCAATCTGCACATTGCCGATGAGCCCAGCGAAAAACAGTTCCTCTGTGACCGCTGCACTTATCAGCCTGAGGGCTGGAAGGCGCAGCAACAGCTTGGATAACCTGAGAGAAAGGAGGAGGAAAGGATACACACAACTTAAAGAAATCTAAATACAGTATGTATTAGTGCATCATTGCCATTTCAGCAGTGACTTAGTATTATGTAGGATACAAGTAAACATGACTAACCGATAGGAATCTTCTGGGTAGGTCCTGGTTACATAGTCCTGTAGCTCCATGTAAGCCTTCTCCTGGAACCTCTCAATCTGTGGGGTGTTATCTATGCCTGGGTGGTCTGATTTAGAAACATACACAGAGCAGGGCATGAGACATGAGGATTATTTCCTGATACAAAAAGAACTTTGAAGCTATTATCATTTTGTAAATTGGCCAGTCATGTACACACCAGGACTGAAAAGAACGATGGCTTTGAGGTAGGCATATTCATAAGAATCTGGAGACAGCTTGGACATGCTGTTACAGAACTCCTGCATCCTCCAGATGTGCTCCATTACTAGTTTTACTCGTTCGGGGGAGAGTTTTTCTATTGAACACAGAAAAATCAAAACAATAAGTTTAGAGGAGACAGAAATACAAGGAAGAAACTAATTGTGTAATTTTGTTGCAAACTGTGCCATAAATAATGAAAAGAATACATTTTAAATGTCATTATTAGATGATTATTAGACATTCAAGTATAAAAAACTTAGTTGCTCTTGTATCACATGAACAGTTTGCACATATGAAACTGGTTTGAAATTGAAATAGGCAAGTAACAACCAAGTCTTTCCTACCTACCTTCCTGTAAGCTGGTCTGCAGATGGTTGATTATGGCACTTAAGATGGTACCAACATTCATAACATTGGAACACTGAGACAGACCCAGGGCAAACAGTTCATTCCAGCAGGCTTTCATCAAGTTAATGTCATTGTCTTGACTTCTGCAAAACCAACATGTATTCATGTCTGTCATTCAAATTGGGGTTTTTATAATTGCAATTTATTGACAATGATTCACAAAGCTATATCTATGAAACATGTGACAAGGGCTTACCCAAGGGTTTGAAAGGCAGGTATGGAGCGTGCCCAGTGCATAGAGAGAAAAAGCAAGCGGGAGGCTGACTCACAGATGTAGTTGACATTGAGGTACTCTGGCACAGGCAAAGGCATCATAAGCTGTAGAAACAAATGGTAAAACCAGAGTGAGCAGACATTGCTTCAGTTTTAATCTAAAATTTTAGATGAGTAGGAATCAACATTGTTTTTAGTCTCATTTTAATTTCCTCCCAAGGGTCAGGATCAGTATCTGCACTTTTACCTTGAAAGGGATATGGCTGTCGGAGAGTAAAGGTCCCTCCAATTCCACCACAGGACCTGATTGGTCTCCTGACATTAACTGCATTGTGGCCTCCAAGGAGTCTCCTGTTGAACCATCACCAGGGTGCAGGACTTTGGCCAGGGTATCGAAAGCACTACCATACACAAAACATGAAAAAGGTATGCTCACCAAAGAACTATATTTTGATTTACACATCTTGTACATTGAAGGTCACAAAGAATAGAAAAAAGAGTATCCAACAAAGTACCAGAGTGCACCTTAGACACAGTACAGGATTAGGGATGAGCACCTTTCACATTTAAAGCCCCTACTAAGAACTTTCATTTTGTGTTGATTTGGTGACCCCTGTGGACAAAAGCCATAGGATTCCAGTGATGATGAAAGGTTTTCAATGTAGTGAGTGCCCAGGACCCACAGGTGGTGGTGGATTTGAGTGGGTCCCTGGGAAATTCAATAGGTCCCCAATTAAAAAAATGTATTTCTTTATATTTCTTATATTCTTCTTTATATTCTTCTATTTCTTAAATTGTAGTGTTAAACTCCTTAAATGGTGGTATGGTATGATATGGTTATAATTAACGGATATATTCATGTATGTTCCATTTTGAACATACATGAATATATCCGTTAATTATAAAATATATATGAGAAGAGTTTATGAGGACGCCACCAAGTTACGTGTTGCTGTTAAGTAGGGATGGGCAATGATTTTCGAATATTCGAATAGTCATTCATTTAAAAAAAAAAAAAAAAAAAAAATTGAATAGTTTGAGACTGTCGTCTTGTCTGAGAAAACGTAAATGTTCCCTTTTTACTGTCACAGGAGAAACATGTGAAGACTCCTACAACAATCAGAAAGTTCTGTGTCTGATAAAAAACAAGTGAAACTAGTGCAAACTCTGCACAGCGCAGACTCTGATGAGAAGTGGTACCAGAGAACACTGACGTAGTTTTACACCGCGAGAGGAGACTTTGCGAGGGGGACTTCATTGAACACTTAATTGAACGGTACTCCGATACCAATTCTCCTCACAGCCCATGAAGTTATTTCTAAATGACAGATGGCTGTTTTTCAGTCGGGGATTTTAAATGATCGACTGACAGTACTGCTCCTCTGGTGCCGCTACTCATTTCAAATGACGAAGGAGAAGGGGCGACACAGAGTGAGTGTGTGTGTGTAGTTGATTAGTTCCTGGCGATTACTGAATAGTGCTTTTGCTTGAAATGCTCATCCCTACCGATATTTTTCCTTTTACCTTCTGTCCTCTTCGTGCTTTGATCTCTCCCCTAAAGGTTAAAACATCATCGGCACGAATGAGCACAGCATCGAGCAGTGGAAACATGGGTTTATTTACTGTAATGTGTTGAGTGGCACTAGTTCTACATGTTTTGCCTTCTTTAGCTGGAGTCTGTGTCCCTGCTGACTACCCGTACCTGTGTGTAAAGAGGCACCAGTAAAAAACAACATATCTCCCTGATAAGTCTGTGTCCAGTGTGCAGTATATCATATGGTGTCCTAAGTCTGTCAAGAACAGAAAAAACAATGGCAACCTCGCCGTTTGAACACCCGAAGATTGACTGGGATGCTCTGGATTTGTTTCAGGAGTTTGAAAGGTTCAGAAGTCACGTGACGTTCTTCTTTGACGGTCTTGGAGCTCTCTCTCTCTTGGAGCTAATGGCTAAAAAGCAGGCCGGTTGGCTAGGTACATGGATTGGCGAACAAGATAGAGAAATCTACAAGACATTAAACTGGGCTGATGCGAAAAAGAAGATCCAGTTAAAGTACTGGATAAGTTTGCTAGCTACATAAGGCCAAGGAAAAATAAGCAAATAGCCAGGCATTGTTTCAAACTAAGGAAACAAGGAACAACGGAAAGTTCTGATAACTCTGTGAAGGACTTGAGACTCATATTAATGGATTGTGAGTACACTGACCCAGACGACATGTTGATTGATGCCATTATCGTGGCAGTAAGGGAAAAACGTGTCCAAGAAAGACTGCTGTATAGATGTGAGGACTTGATGCTATCGAAAGCTTTAGAAATCCCTCAGTTTGAGATGTCTCAGAGACAGATGAAAATCATCAGGGAGGATGATTCACAAATATCTGTCTGCTAAACCATAATACTCTGCACAAAAAAGTAAGATACACAACAAAGGACTGGAAAAACCCACATATCATAGACGAGCATCAGTCAGCCAAGCTAAAGACTGCCCAAGCTGTGGTAAAGACCCCAGCCACAGGTGGAATCAAGGGAACTGTCCAGCTAAAGGATCAACACACTGGTGAGCTAAAGTGCTCCAGTAGAGTCCTCTGCTCCTACTCCAACCACATTCTGAGGCCAGCTGCTGCAGTTGATCTAGTGGCCAAACATAAAACCTGGGAAGTGAGCGCAAAGTTTGAAATTGCAGACACTGCGCAGGAGAATGTGCTCAGTGGTATCACAGCTGTGGCTCTAGGCCTGATTGCTCGTCTTGACTCACTGCCGATTACTGCTGAAAAAACAAATCGCGCAGTGGTGATGTCACCACCCCAGCACAGAGTGCACCAGCTGGACTAGATGAGTTTCCAGAACTGACAAACACCTTGGACTGGGACTGTGTGTATACAGTATCAAAATTGACTCAGATGCTAAGGGTGTGGTCCATCCTGTTTGTCGCCAACCAGCTGCACTCAAATAAAAGATAGTGGAAAAACTGCGCGAGGTGGAGAAAGATGGCCACATCACTAAAGTTGAACAGCCTATAAAGTGGGTGAGTTCTATGGTAGCCACAGAGCGCAATGACAAGATAAGAATCTGCATCAATCCAATCAACTTGAATAAGGTCATTAAGAGGGAGCACCACTCCATGCGCACAATAGAGGATGCTGTCTCCGCGATGCCTGGTGCTAAAGTTTTCTCATTCTTGGATGCCAAATCAGAATTTCTACAAATAAGACTGGATGAAGAGTCATCTTTCATCACAACCTTCAATACATGTGGTGGAGACTGCCATTTGGACTGAAATGTGCACCGGAAATTTTCCGGCGCATCATGGATGAAATGTTTGAGGGCATTGCAGGAGCCATAAGCGTAATGGATGGCATCCTCATAGCAGCCCCCACAATGGAGGAGCATGATGCTATCCTGTGCAGAGTTGTCAAGAGAGCAACTAGCTACAATCTGAAGTTAAACTTCAACAAATGTCACATCCCGACAGCCAGTTGTGCCATATGTGGGACATCTAATAAACAGCACATGGACTGAAACCTGACCTGGCAAAAGTTGAAGCAGTACGCTGCATGTCACCGCCAACAAAGATGGTGTCCGTCCTTTCTTAGTTCATACCAAACCTTAGTGAAGAGGATGCTCCACTGCGTCAGCTCCTCAAGAGTGACATGGAGTTTATGTGGCAACTAGCACAGCAGCGAGCCTTCGACAAACTCACAGAATTGTGCACACACCCACCAGTGCTGAAGTTTTTTGATCCTGCAAAGCCTGTGAAAATATGCTGTGATGCCAGTAGCAGTGGACTGGGAGCTGTCCTGCTACAGGACAGCCAGCCTGTTGCCTTCTCATCAAGATCACTAACAGATGCAGAAACGCACTATGCGCAAATTGAGAAGGAGAGGCTCTCCATTTTGCATGCCTGTGTCAAGTTTCACAACTACATATTTGGAACACACGTCACAGTTGTGACACACAATGACCACAAGCCTCTCGAGGATATCTTTAAGAAATCACTGCTGTCCACCCCCATACGCATCCAGAGAATGCGTCTGCGACTGCAATGGTATGGTGTGACTGTCAAGTACAGGAGTGGAAAGGAGACATGGAGGCATGGAGCTGCCTGACACATTCTCTAGAGCACAGCTTCCAAAGAGAAAGCCAGAGATTGATGGACTAGAGTGTGTCTGCATGCTCAGCTTTGTATCAGTTAGCGACCAGAAGTACATAGAACTGCAAAAGTGCACAAAAGAGGAGCTGAGCTGTCTCCAGCAAACAATTCAGCATGGCTGGCCAGAACACAGACGAGAGGTGCCCATTCCTGTTCAGCCGTACTGGGACTCACGGAGCCAGCTTGTAGTACCTGATGGAGTTATCTACCAAAGGAGTACACAGTACTCCTTGGAAGAATTCAAAGACTGTAAGAGCTATGGTATCTCACACAACACATCTTCACCATACATGCTGCACTCAAATGGCGAAGCAGAGTGTGTGGTGCAACCCGTGAAGAGGCTTTGGTGTAAAGCTTCAGACAAACACCGTGCTCTGATGGATTACAGACATACTCCACTTGAGCCAGTAGGCCTGTCACCTGCTCAACTGCTTATGGGCAGGAGACCTCATAATAAACTGCCTACTGCACGTATGCTGCTGGTACCAACAGCCTATGACTCCCTCAAAGAGAAACATCTGCTGGATAAAACCAAAGACATGCAAAAGTTCCACCATGACCATAAGAGAGCAGGCAAACCCCCTGTTGCCCTTCAGCCTGGAGATGAGGTCAGAATGCAATGGTATCCTGGCAACAGCAAGTGGCCCTCTGGAGTTGTAGTTAAACAGCACAGTACACGGCGATCCTATGTTTTTTGACTGTGGAGACAAGGAATACCGCCGCAACAGTCAACACCTTTACAAAAGCACTGCAGCTGCCAACCACCCTCACCACTGGGTATGTAGTGAACCATGGACTGAGCCAGCAAGCCCACCTGAGAAGGAGCCACAGCCTCCGGCACCTAATGAACTACCTCACTCTCCACCCAGAGCACCATTGAGCTCCACTCGAGCCCAGCCAGCTGGACAAATCACTACCAGGCTGGGCAGAGTTGTGAAGCCTCCTGATAGACTGAATCTGTAATTGATTTATTTTTGATTAGTTACTTACATTACGTAGGTGAAAGTCAAGTGTGAAACTTGATTACACAAGTTAAATGACTGTGTCACAGGTTTCTTATTTCATCTGATTTAAAGAGATCACTTTAGACTATCTTGAGATTTGTTTACCCTAGTTGAGATTTATTTCCCTTAAAACTTGAAATTACAGCTAAAGATTTAAGCAGTATTGAGTCAGTTCATGTTTACATGTTTCAATTAAAGCGCAATCTATAAAGATGTTTGCTGAGGAAGGGAAATGTAATGTATTGTGTTGAGTGATACTAGTTCTACGTGATTTGCCTTCTCTAGCCGCAGTCTGTTTGTCCCTGCTGACTACCCGTACCTGTGTGTAAAGAGGCACTAGTAAAAAACAACATAAGTCCGTGTCCAGTGTGCAGTATATCACATTTACTAGAAAGTTTGTATCTTTAATTGTTGAAATGAAATCAGTGGTGACTGGCTAGTTGTTTTGGTAGTGGCTAAACTAGCATGTTGCGATACTGTGTAGGCTACAGGGGATCACATCTGCACTGAGTAGATGCGCAGAGGGTTGAAACAGCACTTGTCTGGGTCTGCTGACAACATGGTTTCTTATGCTAGTTACTGTGATTTTAAACACGAGTTGCTGTTCACAATATATTGTTCTTCATGGGAAAAATGAGGTATGTTCCCAGGACGTATGGATAGGGAGTTTACTGCATCCTTTCAGATTTTAATGCAACAGGGACACAGGACATGTATCTAGCAACATCACTGGGATTCTCTTTGCAGATCCCAATATCAGCCATGACTAAAATATAGTGATGAAATTGAGCTCGGTTTTTACTCGCTAGTGAGACAATGCTAATTTATAGCCTTGTAAAATGCGCCGTCTCCTCTGGTCCACTGCCTCCCGAAGGAAAAGAGTTACATTTAGTAGGGTTGCACATCTCTCTGTGATAAACGACTTTTTGGGAACTGCAGATTTAGTAGACAAATACAGATTCAGTTGGATGGGAAACACAGATTATGATACAATTCAGAAACGATACACTTTTTATACAGACCGATTCAATATGAATCGATGCAGCGTAAGAACGATACGATTCGATTTGATTCTATGGTTAATATTTGTTATTGTGATATTTTATAAAATAAAGAAGCCAGTTCTATGAAAGTGATATCTCACAGTATAGTACAATATTTTCTTTTCAAATATGTAAAAGACCACATATCCCCAAGCATTGTTGCTTTATGGCACCGGCAAAAATAAAATTTAACAAAAGAACAACAAAATCACTATTTATTTTTAGACATGGACCAAAATCAACATCATTTGCTGCCAGCAAATGAGGAGTTTGCACGAGAATCGTTTCGTGAGCTTCAGCTCTTGCGTTGTTTTAGGCCTTGTCCACATGAAAACAGTGCCTCACCCAAAGCAATCTTTTTCTCTCTGTAAAAATCTCCGTAAAGAAGGCGCCGTTTCCAGAAATATCTGCGTACACATGGATCCACCGAAAACGACTGAAAACACTGTCGTACATATGCCAGGCCTGTGTGGAGCGTGTGTGGCAGTGTAACGCTGCCACACATACACACCAAAAACAGAGAAGAAGATGGAAGGCTCCCTGCTGCATTCAAACTCCACACAGTATAAGTTGATTAAATGTTGACTGGGAGTTATGCCAGTGTAAATATGACCATCTGTGGTGATTTAACGGGCGTGATTCAGCCGCAGTATCCAAAGGAGCCAACAGTAGTCAGCCGTTGTTGTTATGATATGTCCATAGACTGTATAGTTCTAGCAGTGAGATGCTGACACAAACTATAAGTGTGTGAAGCCAACATAAATGAAGCCAACCAATTCCAAGTCTCACGATACCCAATCCATGACTCTACAATCAATTCATCTAGAATTCATGGCTAATTCGTATCAAGTGAGGAGGCTGCTACCAATGCAGCCGTAACTCTCACTTGTTAAACTGAATATCCGGTCGCATCGGTTTAACATTCACAACCCTACTATTTAGAAATAGCTTATCTTCCCACCGATTGCTGTTGTCGGTCATACAGAGACAACAGCAGAAACAAGAGACTTTTGCAGATCCAGTTAAAAGTTCTTTGTATGGGCCACATGGGCTACCAATGTGGTACCAATACCCGGTTCCTGGGACCCAGTACCATTATGCAATGGTACCTGTTTTCTGCACTTTTTTCTGTGTATGTGTGGTAATTAAAGTTATTTTGTTTATTTAAAAATAGTCAAATAACCAAAACTTTTGAATTTTGAATATTTATTGTTATGGTTCAGTGTAAACAGCCCGCATAATGTTTTTCTGTTATGCCAATAAGGGATCTCTGTTTAAATCAGAGTGTGCACAGAGAGGAGGGGCTGTTTACAGATAGTAGAGCTCTCAACGGGCCTGAAAATTAAAACCCAACCCGGTGTTCTGGACTGGACATGATCCAACTCACTGTTATTAATTCTTGGCCTGAACCCAGCCACAAAAAAAAAGAGGAAGCCTGAGGCCTTACCCAACCTGGGTCATTTGTGTATATTTTCGTGCTGAACCAGTGCGCTCGGCCGTGTTGGTTGGGTCGGCCCAGCCCATTGAGACAACTCTGATGTCAATGTGTTTGTCAGAGATAGAGAGCAGGGAAAGGAGGGGCAATGCTCTGCACATCAGCCAAACACTCCTTCACTATCTCACAGACACGAGGGTCTGTTCTGGTACCAAAATGTGGTAATGTTTGATTTTATGTGAATAGATAGTTGAGATTACTGTGGGAATACCCATACCCATAAATGTACCGAATTCGGTACTAATCCCTATCCAGTGTGGGCTACTTTGATTGACTATGACCCAATCTAATTAAGTCTGTAAAAGCAAACTCAGGAACCACATGGCCCTGCAGGAAATTCAATTAAAGCTTTGTGACAAACAGAACACAAAATAGCAGTCTCTGGGTCTCTCTCCAGTGCTCCTGCAAATCTCCATTCACTGTATTAACTTTTTTCAGAGACCACTGGTCAGTATCAAAACTTCTTGATTCAGTATATGACATTTCCCTCACCGAGTGATATCACTTGCAGTTTGGTCATCTCCGTGGATGTCTGTTATTGAGCCATCGCCATTGCTAAGCGTTTCAACTCCCATCAGATCGTTGCCGCTGTCACTTGCCTCCCTGGTCTTGTTGAGGTGGGCGAGGGAAGTCACTACATTTGCCAGTGTACCAAGGTCACCTTGAGATGGATCATCCTGCTGTGGATTAATATTTAACAATGATTATTAAATATGTTTTAAAAAATCTAAGTTTGTATTTGTTTGCATTGCTGTGCAGTAGGTTATCAAAAAGACTGTATTCCTGTTTACAGAAATAATATGGACAAAACTGGTCCAAGCTCAGATATCAAGACAAAATCTTTTAATCTTTTAAAAATTAAAAATTAATTAAATTCAAAAGTAACTTAACCCTTAAAATGTAAGACAATTTGATTTTTTGAGTGTTACCTTATCAGGGGATGCTGGGATCAAGATGGTGTTTTCCAGCTTAGAGAAGGGTTGTTGGATGTTGAGCAACATGCTCGACTCAAGCAAACTTGTAGACCTGCAGTGAGAGATTTGACTTCTCATATATGTTTCAGACTTGGTAATAGCACAGACAAAAGTGATGCTATGAAAAATATCAAAAATTACTTTAAATAATGCTATATTACTCACTCACTCACTCACTCTTACCAGCAATGCTTGAACATCTGCAACAGTAGCTGCGTTTACATGCAGTGTTTTCCTCAATCTGATTGAAAACAATCAGATTAAATCAATCTTATTCGATCTGTATACATGAACACTAAATAAAGCGATCCACATACAATCTACGTACACATGGCCCCAGCTGAAGCCAATTATATAGTTTAATTGACATGCGTAGAAGGTCTCACTCCCACTACCTGCAAAGGTGCAAGAGAAGAAGAGGTGCACTTCCGTGTTTGTACTTACAGCAATGGCTCCACATCGAGAGACGCTTACTTTGTTGTTTTAGCATTTATTTGCAACTCTACAGTCTCAGCAGTTAGTTATCATCATGAGATATAGTTCGTCTCACTGACTGACCAATTTCTTTGTTTATTTGCCATGTTTGTTATGACCGGCTTTGACTTTCGTATTTCCTGTTTCCTATTTCCCGCGAATGTCAATATGTGACTCCTATGTACTAGGGAGCACATGTGCAGAATGAATAATCCACTCTATTCAGCCGTTTATATGCGGCATCAAGCTGATTATCAATTCGCATGGTCTCCTGCTTCTCAATCCGATTGGAAATTTAATCAGATCTGGGTGAGTCAGATCTGCTAAGGTGTTTACATGAGACATTTTGAATTTGATTGACCGATTAATCCGATTATAAATAGGATTTGTAAATGCAGCTACTATTGGGTAAAAACTTGCCAAACCATAAACAACACACAAACAAAATGTTTAAACTGTAGAAAAAACACCACCCAGTGTTTTTCAATTATGATTTAAGATTCAAGATTCCATGATCCCTGCATAATTATCATTGATTTCTCCTATGGTTTAACTTTAGAAAACACCAAGGTATTACTCTGAGTAAATTGTAGATGCTGTAAATAAGTTTGTGCACCAATGGTGAATCATAAGAATATAGGTCACTATATACACATAACTGTTGGACTTTTTGTTTCATCTTGTTATATGATCAAAATAATCACTTAGACTCTTAATGGTTTATTAGATGCTTATGCTTATGTTAATTTTAAGACTATAACTAATGCTAAATGTATTTATTTGACTACAGTATTACTTGGGTATATTCCTGTCTTCAGCATGCTTGAAAAGGCCCATTAAAAAGTTTTAACAGACAAGACACAACTTTCAATATGATGCAGTCCAACACAATGTCAAAGTTATCAGAAATGTAACAAATAAATTATTTAAAGCAGGGCTATATTTTGTGCTGAATTATATTGTACAGCTATATCTGGTAATCTGGTATATTAGTGTATTTAGTTATGCAGTATGTACCTAGCAGTTTCCTTGTCAGATACAAACGTGGGTGTGGCAGCCAGAGGGCTACACAGGTTCTTGCGGATATAGATCTTCTCAGTGGAGGCAGCACAGTTGACAGATTTCTCTCTGGTGGTCACTTCCACAGGCTTTCTCTCACACTGCACAGCTAAAACATGAAGACATTGCACCTTTTTACACAAGTCCTAAATAATGTATCCACAACCTCTATATGATAAATATTACAGCTTCTTACAATCTTGCTTCATGCCCAGAGCTATGCAGCGCTGCAGTCGACAGTACTGGCATCGGTTACGGTGAAGCTTGTTGATAGCACACTCTCCAGAGCCCCTGCATGTGTACACGAGGTTCTTCCTAATGCTGCGTTTGAAGAAGCCTTTACAGCCTTCACAGCTGACAGCTCCATAATGACGCCCTGAAAGAGGATATAGAAAACAGAGTTGCACTGCTGAACACTTGCCTATTTGTCACTGATATATTGTAACATTTAAGCAAATTTTAATTCCCTACCTGAAGCCTTGTCCCCACAGACAACGCAGTACTCCACAACTGGCTTCACAATAGACTGGTCTGAGCCCTCCGTCACAAACTGAGAAACAATCCAAGACAATGGAATAATGTACCACAACAAAAGTGATAAAATTTAGACTGACTGACTGTGTTCAAGATACAGACAAGACCTTTCAGTAATTTATTCATCAAACTGACTGGAGGAAGTCAGGAACATCCTCTGGTGATACCTGAATCTGCTGTCCTGCCAGTTCAGGGGAGGCAAACAACAGCTGGTTAACTCCAGAACCATCTGGAGTAGCAAGGATGACCTTGTTGGGTGAGCCCTCCTGCTTGGCCAGGATAACCTTCCCACTAGGGGAATAGTCAGCATTTGCTAGAATAAACTGCTGCTTTCCAGGGGACGATGGCTCAAGTGCTGTTACAATCTGAATCTTCTGGCCAGTCTGCTGATCCGTTACAATCTGTTAGAAAATAAAAAAAAAAAAAAAAAAAGACGGAATGAGGAATACAGATGCTGTTAAATTGATTTATGTGCACATTGAGCAGATATGTTCATTCAAATGCAATTAAAACAAAATAACAGTCTGGGGTGGTACACAAGCTATCACATCACCTGGATTCTGTGTCCTAAAGCCATGTTGTTGTCTGCTGACACAAGCTGAATCCTCTGAGTCGGTCCATCCATTCTGATGCTGAACACACGCTTTACATCAGTGCCCCATGAAGCAGGCACACCTATTGAAAGACCATATGTTATACTTACATCTTACTGAATGAGAAGATTTAATGCTTATCAACAGGTCATCTTTTTTTTTTTTAAAGAAAGAGAATTTCCCCAAAATTGCTATTCACTGGGGTTGTGCTCTAATTGGGCTCATTGGGAACAGTTTGTGAAGATGTATAGTCAACCAGGAAGTTCTAAGTATCCAGAAGCTGGGTGTGGGGAATTGAATGATAATGCGAGTACTGTTCATGGTGAGATAGGAATTCATCACACGTTAATTGGAAAATATACCTCCATGGGGGGATTGAGGTCAATAAAACAATAGGCTATAACCTGTTGGATCCTTTAATTTTGACTTAATACATTCTCTAACGTTACAGCGACTATTTTTCTTCGTGTTTACTCATTTAACCGCACCTCTAACTGGTCCAAAGCTTAAATCTATATTTCTGATGGTGTTAATAGCAACCACAGCGGAAGTCATTATGAAATTATTTGCGATTAACCAAGATTATTTTGCATGTATCCAATGTTAATTTGTGGCCTATGCAAACCACTTTAGCCGGCGCTAGCTCGAAACTGCACTAGTGGTAGCCCTATCTTAAAATACACCCAAATATCACTGTAAACGCGACAAAAAACAAGTGGTTAGTGTGAAGCAGTAACACAGACACGCTCTTGACGGTCAACTATTTAAAATCGATACGGAAGATAAAGGTATTTCTTTTCCTGTGGGTGAAAGGTCAACATTGAAGGGTTAAAGCATGCTAGGTTAAAGGCCCGTGATGCCAAATCGCAAACTCAACATGGAGCCCCGGTGTTGACAACTAGGCAGAACTTGCGCTACTTTTTGCTCTGGATTTCCACATCACTTGGCATTTCAGCAAAACAGCTGACGATGCAACACTACGGGCACCGCTGTCGCATTCAAACTCAAATGAGTAGTGTGATACTTAACTTAGCGGAGGCTGGTTAGCTACGCTAGCACAGCTACTAATATCAACTAGCATACATTAGCTGACGCGGCTAAGTTTGCCGGCTTACTAGCCTGTCCATTAGCTGTGTTCCTGCAGCCGAATTGCTGCTAATCGCAGTTTGTAAGCGTTTGCTAGAAAAGCGGCAGTTAACTCACACACTAAAACCAACACCATCACATACTTGCCAGGTTGTACTTTTGTGCGGCGAGGTTCAGACTACCACACTAATAAGCTAGTTTAGCCTCAGTTAGCCTGTAGCTAATGGCCGCTTCCCCGCTGTAGATGTACTGAGCGCTCCCTCCCCTCCCGTGTTATCGAGCACTGTTGTTTCTTCGAAGAACTCCACATGCGCTCGCACGAGTAAATGTTTCTTACCTGTCCAGGAGCCCTTAGGTCAGATAGCGTATTACTTTAAATAAATATATATTTTAACTGTTTTGATGCAGTTGGTGGGAGGGTCAGAGTTCGTGACCTTTTCTCATCAATAAAATGACTTGTACACATGCGCATTTAGTCTGCATCAGCTTGTGATGGCTCAAACCATGGAGCAAACATGTTAACATGCACTTAATTGAGGCCAGGCAGCCTATGCTGCCGAGGCCCTATTGTTTTCGCCAATATTCTTCTATAAAAAAAAAAAAAAAAAAAATCACCAAACTTTGGGTACACACTACAAGAATACCGGGCCGGTTTTTGTACCGTTCTCCCCCTTCCGATCAAAGCCAGCAAAGGCCCAATTATCTGATGGTTGCAAACGACATCGTGTCTGATTTTCCTGTTGTGTGGGGTGTGTTTAGAGTGATTCTGTCCGGTCCGATCCGCCCGGAAGGAGAGATCGTAAATAAGGAACACGTTTAATATTTGCGACTAGAAATCCTGTAATGTGTGGGGTGTTCCGAGGGGAGCCGAGTACGCACAGTGTACAATGTCACGTGTAACAGACCAACAGCCAATCAAGACGCGAGCTGAGTCAGCTGACTGACGAACGCGGGTTTTGTGAAGACTCTGAGGTTGATAACCATGAGATGAGGGAACCTCTGAGTTTTCCGTTCCAGAAAGGATAAATGTAAAATAAAGATAAATGTGCAGCGTCCACACAAACATGTATTAATATCTCTACCGGATTAAAATGGAGGCTCTGCCTTTTATTTACCCGTTGCCATGGTGATTCGCAGTATCGGGGCCAGAGTGCACAGCGCTGCTCTCCAAGCTCTCTGTAATACCTGACCTTCTCCATTGTCATTTTGTCTTTTTTGGTGACACACAGTAATAGGCCGAAAACAACCACCATTGCGTCTTCCTGTTCGTCCGCCATGTTTCACTGAAGTCACGTTTGACCACGCGAGATTTGGAATATTGGGCGCGAAGAACATGATACTTATGGGTGTATTATATTAATACATAATATAATAGATCCATGATGATACTCTGCTGTAAAATCCAACATTTCCCCAACTACAGCCCCCGCTACAAACCACGCCCCCTGCAAACCACGCTTGCGTGTTGGTACTGTGGCTGCAGGCAAGCAAAGAGGAAGAAGAAGAGGACGGCGATTCAATTCAAGACAAGGGCAGCGCAGGTGTAGTGCCGTCGTATGCACCCTTGCCGTGAAAAGCACCCCCTCGCGCGCATACACCGCTCCGCTTTTCGAAAAGTGAAGAAATTCACCTCAATATCGCAAACAAACGCAGGGGGAAATACTGTCTCTTGATTTATTTGTGAAGGGAATAGAAGAAAAGAACATTGGTCAGTCACACTCTTTAAATCTCTTGTGAAGAGGGCAAATAACCGATATTCTTCTCAACACAAAATCCTTGTAACACGTAATTCGTAACTGATATAACGAACGCAAACCAACACCTATCAGCATGCCATATTGTGTGGAAATGTACCCCAGCTATAATTACAAAATGAAACGTATTTTTTGAGCAAGTTGAATGTATTTGACGTGGCGTTTCACAAGGCTAAATATAATCCTGTCTTTTCTTGCAATTCATTGGTTGAAAAGGTTCAAAAGGTCAAGTGTGTTTAAATAGGGTTAACCTGTGTTGCCTATAATCTAGGCTACTCGTTTAGATTAAAAACAATAACGTTCTGATCCAGAATATCACTTATAATGAAAATGTAATGTGGTCTACAGTGAAAGAATTTTAAGTGCATATGCCTATAGACAGTCTGATTATGTCTGTTTTTTAAGGTGAGCTCAATTGTGGCCGTGTGGTAGTGTGACTGAGGCTGTGGGTGTCTTACATACAGTCTACCTCAAAGTACAGCTGGACAAGCAGTCACAAAAGAAAGGTACTACTGCGCCTTCTAGTGTCCCAGCAGCTTTTCCACTGAAGAAGCCTCTGGCCCGAACCCTGCCCAGCTTTTTGTGTTACCCCCTATTCCTCCCGTTTTCATTGGTTTTCCCCAAGCACAGTCTTTTATTCCTGTGCCAACACAAGTACAAGTCCCTGGTACTGCACCAGCCTCTGCCACTACATCTGCTATATCTGCCCCTCAAAGATAGAACTCAGCTCAACTCAAGGTGCAGACTAACACATGCAGAAAGTGTGGTCAGTACAGGACTGCAGAAATAGGACATAGCCAATACAAAGGCACAGTTTACTGACCCTCCACAGAAACTGCAGCAAAAGATGAATGAATGACTAGAGGTAATCATAGAAAGAGTAGCAGGATTTGTTTGAATTGTTTTATTATGGTATGTGCAGTGGTAGACAACCTATTTAGATGCTTTACTTAAGTTCTCAAGGATTTTCAAAAGTAAGTATTTTATATACAGTTCAACTGCAACTCAAAGAAGAACTCAAAGTGAGACCTGTTTGTCTGACCAACAGTCCAAACTTCAAACTGATTATTCATTTTTTTGTGTGCAAAATCTTTTTTTTCTAAGGTAACTAGAAACTGTGAAATAATTGGAGTGAAATAAAAAGTACAATATTGTCAGAAAATGGTGACTTTTTCAACTGCATTTCTTTTTTTCAGCTATTTCAGAACCATATACAATAAAATTTGAATTTTAATGTGAATACTGCCTCAGTTCATGTTCATTTTTATGGTTAAGTTTTAATTCATTCACTTACAGTATGGTGCAAAGCATGTTGAGCTTCAGTACAAGTTGATAGCAATTAAAACTCATTCCATTACTCTTCTCTTCTCTTCTTTAGTGACCCCCAGTATCCCTAAAAACAGACTGGGAGGTAGAGCCTTCAGTTACTGGGCTCCTCTATTATGGAACCAGCTCTCTCCATGGGTCAGAGAGAGAGAGTTAGGGCTGGCTCAGGTAGTCCTGATCCATTTTATAGCTACGCTGCTATAGGCTTAAACTGCTGGGGGACACATCAGGTTACATCCTTCCTCTCCTCTCCTCTCCTCTCCTCTCCCGTCACACATTTTGAACTATCATTATTTGTTGCACTTTGTAGTCTGGCCTTGGTGTCTCGCACTCTCGCTGTATTTCCACAGATCTCTTCAGAGCTCCATCCCCCTGCACCAACCAACCAACTGCTGCCTCCATCACCTCCTTTCTCCTGCTTTTAAACCAGCCGGCACTCCCTGCTCATGACCCTGTCTGCCGTCCAGTAGTCCCATTAAGCTGGCCTTCTCTCCCTGCCCACCAGGAGCTGCCTTCATCATTTTTCGTTTTTCGTTAACTGACTGATTCCATTTCCATGTTTTCCATATTCCATGTTGTAAATTGTTTTCTTGTCTGTATACAACATCTATTGCACGTCTGCCCGTCCTGGGTGAGGGATCCCTCCTCTGTTGCTCACCCTGAGGTTTCTCCATTTTTCCCTGTTAAAGGGTTTTCTTGGGAGTTTTTCCTCAGTCGATGTGAGGGTCTAAGGGCAGAGGATGTTGTCATAATGCTGTGTAAAGCCCTTTGAGACAAACTGTTTGTAAAAACGGGCTATACAAATAAAATTGCCTTGCCTTGCCTTGCCTTCTCAGGTACACAATACTTTATTCAGCAAACACTTTGGGTGTGGGTGGTCTATATGGATCTTGGGATTAGCACTTGGCTAATTAGTCAAACAGTGGTACATATGAAAAAGTGTTCACAACATATTCAAGTATCACAGCTCAAAATGAGACTGAACAGGTGATCTCTCTCAGGTCTGCGGTGTTGTCAGTGCTGGATGGTGCCATCAGTACATCAGCAGAGCTCCTTGTGGCGTGGTGTTGGGCTGGATTAGCAGGATGTGGTGCAGGATGAGGCCTGGTGAATATAGGTGAAGTGTCAGGATGGAAGTCTCTTCATCAAATGATGGTTGAGATGATGATCCTCAAGGTGAAGGGCTGTTTAGCTCTTTGTGGTACTCTCTTCACAGACTCCTTTACCTTCTGTAGTCTCAGGTCTTTACTACCTGTGTCTGTCATAGCTGGCTAGGCTGACCAAAGGTGGACTGTGAGCAGCTGGAGGATGCTGACAGTCCTAGGGCACTGGATTTTACAAACTTGTGTTTGGGGAAAAAGCTGTTTCTCACTAACCAGTTTCTAATTCGATTCAATTAGGATCACAACGTCAGCATCACTGGCTGTCTTTTCCTCTCCGAATGTCTTGCTAGGTTGGCTGATGGTGGCCTCCCTGTGTGAGTCAGTGGTAGATGGAGTGGGGTTGGTTGTTACGGCATGTTGTTGTGATGGCCTGGTGTCAGTCAGGGTGGAGGTGGAGGACTGTGATTCAGGGTGAAGGGAGCTGTTGGTGGTGATGGAGGGTTGTTGCTGCTCCTTCAGGCTGAGAATGGTTTACTGTCTCAGCTCCTCTCTCATTGAAGGGAGTTATCTCCCTGTAGCCAGCCTGTCCGTCCTGCTGCTGCTCCTGGACCTGACCTCTCAGCTCCTGCAGGGAGGCCGTCATCTCATTCCTCAACTGCCTGTTACTGGTCTGGTATGAGCAAGAGGTGGGATCAATGACATGGGTGTCAGACTTTGACAACAACTTCAGAGTGTACAGGAACAAGAAGCCAGAGAGAGAGAATTTGCTCAGCAGTCCCCAGATGTCAGCATACTGTTGGATACAGTTAACTCTTAGAGCAGTGTTCACACTATATAGACACATGCTCATTCTTCCATACAGGTAGGCCTACCTGTGGTTATGAAATGAAAGTAAATACATGCTCTCTATAACTAGGCTGTAAATAAACCATAAATATCAAATTAAATGAATTGTATTAAATACATCTGCATACAGGTGCATCTGGATGCACCTGGAAAATAAGCCAACAGTTCACAGAGACAAACCAGGCATATACTTAAGTACTCACACTGCCATCTACTGGTGGAGAGTCTGCTTAACCTACTTCCAATTTGTTCGCTCAGGCAACAGCGCATTACGGTGGAAACCCAGTCAAACACCAGTAACAGTAACACCTCTGCACACACAGTAACTGCTGGTAGTTGTTGGTTAAACTATATTGCAAACTGTACTGCACCAAAAAATGCAAGCCTCGCTTTCAATGTAACACACTCGCATCAGTAAATAATATGAAAACAATATAAACCATCTTTCAACAAGAAAAAAAAACAAAAAAAAAAAAAAAGACAGTTGTTGCTCTCCTTGTTGCTCTCCCGCGACCGCAGCTCCTTTGATGTGAATGCGCAGAGCACAAAGCTCAGAGCAATCACAATCACAAACGGTTAACTCTGACCAGGGCTTCAGGTTTTGTTGAGCCGGATTATGAACACAGAGCCTGGATATGTTGAGCCTCCTTGGTAGTAAAGCCCTCAGGTCTACTTTTCATGTAATAACTGCGCCACCTTGTGGCCAAACATCAACTGCACTGAAGTCATCATAATTTCACCACAAGTTCTCATTTTTAAAAAGATTATTAATATTATTATTGTTATTTGAAGCCATGTCAGTCTTGACTGTGGGTGATAGGGACCTCTGCTGGTGACTTTATAGATGCTCTTTATTTAGGCAGGGAATATAATTAGCGCTAAAAATGTTCCACAATGTGCATTCACACGAACACTCGGCTAAAAATAATAATTATACATTACGTTCTCGACTAAAACACCCAGATAATGCATTGGAAACCGGTTTTCTTCTGTAAGTATAAACCTTAATCAGACTGAAACTGGACAATGCATGTGAGCTCCACAACAGTAGAGATGGCACAAATTACTAAGTGAGTTGACAAGAAAGGGGTCCGTATTAACCCACTGAAACAACACGTATCACCCAGGACAGAACTGTGTATGTAAAGGTACCGATTCACGCGTTCACATATCGGAGGACAAGTATGGGTTCAGTGTCTTGCCCAAGGACACTTTGACATGCAGTCTAGAAAAGCTGGAAATCAAACCACCAACCTTCGGTTTGCGAACAATGTGCTCTACCTCCTGAGCCACAGCCACCCACGGTTTATCACAAAGTGGTATCAATATTATGAATTATATGAAAGAGAAAACAACAATGCAGGCTTTTTTGTTTTAATGACCAGTCATCCTCCTGCTCCTACATGGCTCTTCCAGGCTCCACTGTTAAACAATTGTTGCTTTCTGCAATAGTAACCATGGTTTTAAACTGAAACTGGTGATCGCAAAGTATACTACTTCAGGAACAACTGAAAATACTGAGGTAAGAATATCTACATGAAACGTTTCAGTTACAGCAACACAAGTATTCATGTATTTTGTCCCCCCCCCCCCCCCCCCCCCCCCCCCCACACACACACACACACTGTTCTATTTGTACAAATGACCATGTCAGGCACAGTAAAACAAAAATTTATCATATGGTCAGAAGTGAAAAATGAGATCAATAGACATTTATTGCCATTATAACTACATTCAATACTTAACTAAATTAATTGTGCAGGGATGTAATCTGCGTACAGCCATAATAATAATAATAACAATAGATTAAATTTATAGTGCACTTTTCATCAAGTGATCTCAAAGTGCTTACAGCCAAAAAAAAAAAAAAAAACCCAAAGTAAGATCAGCAATCATAGGCCTTCTTGAATAGAAGGGTTTTCAGGCCCGTTTTAAAAGAGTGCCGATGAGGAGTACTTCTGTTTTATTGCAGTTTAGCTGGAGGAAGTTGCTGTTCATCCAGACCTTCGTTTCCTCAAGGCAGGTGGTGAGGGATGACAGGGTTATGAGAGGGTCTGGGGTGGTTTTGATATAAAGTTGTGTGTCATCAGCAAAACAGTGGAAAGAAATCTGATGTTTGCTGATGACATGACCAAGGGGGAGCATGTAGATAGTGAAGAGGATGGGGGCAAGGATTGATCCCTGGGGGACGCCGCAGGTGACCGGGAGTGATTTGGACTTGCTGCCTCCCAATAGGACATGTTCCGACCTCTCTGATAGATAGGACTTAAACCATTTCAGTAACTTAAAGACCGTGTAAAGTGAAATCCGAGATTTGATTGGAAACATGTGAAATAAGTTAGAGTATGGTTGCTGAAAACAGGTGAAAAAATATTGTAAATATACAGTACTGAATTTTGGAGTTTGAGGACAAAACTGTTTCTGAGGACACGGATTTCTCTGTTTTTTTGGGCAGGATTAAGTGGAAGCCTAATGATGTAATTCAGCCTTGCCCTGCTAGCTATGACCCCGCCCCTAACAGCTCGACACCAGCGCCACTATATAAGAGCGAGTGCTAAAAACCTAACAGCAGATACAATCTTATCTGTGAGGGGGGCGCTGGAGCGTCGGGCCCACTGGCTGGCCGCCACCGGCAACGGGAGCTTTGAGGGCTATACTGTTTGGCCGTGCTAGCGGGGCCCTGATAGCCGCGCTATGGGGACTAGCGGAGCCACTGATACCTGCCGAGCTGCGCCATCAGGGGTAGCGGAAATTCCCATGCTGACGGGGGCTTGAGCGCCTCATTCAGACTGTATTTACTTTTCTTGGCTGCTTAGTGTGTGTATCCAGAACATTCAGAATCAGGGCTGGACTCAGACTCTGAGACTCAAACTAGTAGCTGCTTAGATGTGACAGTTAGCATTAACCAGGGTTCTCAAGTTTTGAACTTAGAATGGAGGGCTTTTTTTGGGGGGGGGGGGGTTACATGTATCTGTATATAAAGATATCCTATGTATATATATATATATATATATATATATATGATTTCACAACCAATATCATTTTCTGCCAGTTGGAATTGAACCCACAGCGTAACATGGCATCCTAATACTTGGGGCTGTTCTACCAACTGAGCTATATGACATGCAAGTTTATCCAGTTTTCCACTATTTTTCACAGTTTTTGCTGTGGCATCAACACGGCCGCATCATTACATGCCAGTTGTGGCATTTGTCCATATTTTGCCCTATGGTCAGTCCGTCACTGTCTGCAACCTGTGCACGCATTCAGAGCATTTGTGGGACGTATGCTTGCAGTGCTGCAGAGACCCAGACCCACATCCAGAAAACAAGAAATACTATTTTCCGATTGGCTGATAGATTGCTAATTCCAGACAGCTGTATGAATGGACTAAACAGAGCAATCTGCCTTTGCATCATCCATTCATAGATGACTAATTTATGTGCGGTGAGTTTTATTATTTTTTAGGGTGAGAAATGTCATGTGTGGCATGTGAGCGTGTGAACCTACTGAAATTCGTGTTTCAAGCTCGGTGTGACTTGAGAGCCCTGTATTAATGCTGTTAGGTGTATTTGTTGACAGTTGAAATTTGACAAAACTTTGCAAGTAGGTGGAGCAAGTAGGAGTGCCTTCAGCAGACACACCCCCAGCTTCCTGAGCTAAACGAAATTTTATAAAATTCAAATTTGGCAGGATGTTTAATAAGACATATGTCTGTGATGTGAGTAACTCAGAAAACAAATCTAGTTTCACTTTACATGGACTTTAAGTGCAAAACATATTATGGTAGATTTATGTATAGGTATACTTATTATGTCCAAAGACTGAATAATCCCAAGATACACCAGTAAGACTTGAGATGAGATTTGGATTAGAAGTTACACAAAGACCTGAGAAGTGCACATTGTGTACGTTATAACCAAGTAATTATTATTCCCAAACAGAAAATGCCTACATGATTTGTTAAGACTAATCATGGGGAAGTGTAAATCAAAATGACAGTATTTATTACAAACCTGTAGTCTATACAAATCTGACATTTGGTTTCATTGTCAAATCTGTGCTACCAACATGCATGCAGGGTACCAGACAAGTAAATTTAAAAGATTGGCAAAATCACTGTGTAAAAGTTAAAAAAAGCAACAGATGACTGTCAATCATTCTTAAGCTGTAGCCAATACTACATTAATGGTTAACATACAAAAATAAAAATGGTTTATTCCTGCATTCACTGGAGTGCTCTAAAAACAATGCAAACTAGAACAAACCTGATAAAAACAATACATTACTTTGTATGAGTGTTATTTCATATGGTGCCCCCACTGGAGCACTGAGGTAAAACATTTTCAGGCAAGACAAGAAAGACTGTAGAATAACTTCTCGTGTCTTGAATGTATTAAAGCACAGTGGCCTCTTTGAATGAGTTGGTCCATCTGTACAGTAAAAAGAAAATACAATTAATATTATATGCCATCATATGCAATAATGAGTAGCATCTCTTTTATACTATACCTCTGGACTGCTTCCTCATTGTCAGCTTTAAAGATAAAGTAAAGTGTGTTTTTGTGGTACAGCTTGAACTGTAACTTCTCAGTAGAATCTTCTTTTAACAAAAATCCTAACAGGGGCTGACTCTCTAAAGCTGCAACATCCTGCATGAAGACAACAAAGAACAGATGTTGGATGGACAAATCTTTGTGCAATTATAACATGGCAATGGGCTTTCACTGAGACAAGCAGGAGACCTCACCTCGCTTGCAGCATATGTGTACAAAACTTTGTCTTTGATGACAAACCACAGCCTCTTCCCCTGCTTCTTATTGCCCTTGGACCTCTGTAGATACCCACTCATGGATGAGTTCTCTGTGTTTGCTGTCACCTGAAATAAATAAAAGTCACCTGACATTTCTGGCCATAATAAACGACAACGGACCCCAATCAGGACAAAGCATCAGCTACCTCTTTGAGGGCAGCAGGTATCTTTTTCTGCTTCCTAGAGAAGGCAAAGTTAGATCGGTTTCCAGGGGATACACCTGATAATAGGGACTTTTCATCTGATGAACAGACAGAACATGGCTTAGTACACAGAAAACACAGTAAGCATATGAATGTGAAGAAGGCAGTATATTGTCATTGTGGAAACAATGTTAGAGGGAAGTCACTCTTACTTGTCTGCTGATTAAGAATAAGGAAGCACTGGTCACAAACTCGAGCTGTCTGGTACTTTAGATATTTAAGGCAGTATTTCTTGGAGGAACAGGACTGGCACACCACCTGATGGGATGATAAAGCACAAGATACAAAGTTTTTATGGTTTGTAATGAGATTTGTTCTCCTGTTTTTACAGGCACCACTAGTCATTTTAAAAACAAGCTCGTTTGCTTGCTTACAAAGAGTAAGATGAGAAGATAGATAGTAGATGAGATTAATATATGTCTGTACGGTAAATATGATATAAACATTACAATTTGACGTTTTGTCATGGCTTGTTGTATGGATGAAACAAACAAGATGTAATATGTTAATGTGTTGAGCACTAAAGACACATTTTGTAATCTCACCTTTCCACATGCACGGCAGTGATGTCTCCTCCATGCTAGGGAGAACTCAGAGGTGCAGATCATACACATGGTGGTCCGCAGGTCAGGTATCCATATTGGGGCTTTGGAACCCAAAGGTTCACCATCACCACTATCACTCAGCTCCCCCTGAGTATAAGTACAGAACACAGGAGAGTTATCTCTGCTCATACATACACCATGAGATAGACTTTTTAGTTATGATGCCCTTATACTTTTCTTTTTTTTCCTTTTTTTTCATTAAGGTTCAAGCAGTCCACATATTATCCTTTGCATATAATTTCTGTAGAACCATACATTTTTCCTGTAGCATAAGATACTCAAAGATTATACATAAACATAACAAAGCAGGTAACACAGTTTAACACAGATTACATACAAACATAGATAAACACACCACCAGAGTGACATCCATATCCTAAGATGTCAGAGTCATCCATGCTACACCACTTAGTGAAGGACATTAAAGCTCAATCCAGAGGGATCCACAGCATCTAAAACTGGTTGCCATACCCTTGTGAAACCTTCCATATTAATGTGAAGGCTGTAAGTCAATTTTTCCAAAGGGACTATGCTCATTACGTCCTTGTACCAATCGTCCAATGTAGGAATGTCCTTATGAATCCAGAACTGAAGAATAGCCTTTCTTGCCATATACAAGAGTATTCCAATGAGTTTTGCGTTGTGATTGTTCCTTGCGCTTGACACCTTGGCTGCCAAAACACACTGAAGAGGTGATAGGTCCAAGTTATGACCAATCAAGGCGTCCAGTTCTTTCTTCACCTCGTTCCAAAACATTTGTATCTTCGAGCATTTCCAAAACATATGTGAATAAGTACCAATTTCTTTGTCACATTTACTACAGTTAGAGGAACTGAGACCAAGCCTGCCTCTCATCAAAGGTGTAGAATGGAGTCTGTGTAGTATTTTAAATTGTCTCTCTCTGTCATTATTACAGCTCAGAATAGTTAATGTATTTTTTATGATTGTTGTCCAAGTATCCTCTTCTATCTGACATTCCAAATCAATTTGCCACTGCCTTCGTATATGGTCGGTGGAATAGTTCGAGTTTGCATCAAAGGATTCATACATACAGGAAATAAATCTTTTTGGCAGAGGTTGAATAAGTAGGTTTTCCGAGAAGGATGGACTAGAGGTTTGCATATTCTTAATTACTTAATGATGAATTTGTAGGAATCGGAAGAAATGAGATTGTTGTAATGAATATTTGCTCTTCAAATTCTCAAATGACTCCATTGTTCCTCCTGCAAATAATTTGGCAAGCTGGTCCAGTCCCTTTTCCTGCCATACCTTGAATACTGGATCCTGACATGAGGGTAAAAAATCTGGATTTCTCCATATAGGAGCCAGAGGTGAAAAGTGTTTTTTAAGCTTGAAATGAACCTTGATTTTGTTCCATGCATTCAAAATGATGAAATTATTTTGAACCTCCTGTTTTGCTTTTTTATGATTCACAAAAGGGCAGACCCTCAACGCCAGCATACCACAGTTTCTAGATTCAATATCAATCCATGTTTTAGTTATGTCTGGGTTCACCCATTCATATATATACCTCATTTGTCCTGCCCAATAATAAAAGCATATGTTCGGGACCCCCAGTCCACCATTGTCTTTATGCCTCTGCAGTCTGCCTATTTTCATTCTGACCCTTTTACCCTGCCATATAAACAGTGTAAATGATTTATTCAAATTACTAAAGAAGTTATTAGGAATTTAATTTGGCAGCATTTGTAGTGGGTACAACAAACTAGGCAAAATATTCATTTTAAGCACGTTTATCCTACCCAACCAAGACACAGGTAAAGTTCCCCATCTGTGCAGGTCTTCCCTGATATGCAGTGCGATTGGGCTAAGATTAAGCTTAATCAGTTTTCTAAGGGAGGGGCCAATTTTAATTCCAAGATTTGTTATCTCCTTAGGTGACCAGTGGAAAGGAAAGCCACTAGGTGGGGCAGAGCCTGCCAGGGCTCCCACAGGCATGGCTTCAGTCTTAGCTAGATTTACTTTAAAGCCTGATACGTATCCAAACTGCTGCAGGCAATCAAGTAGACTCGGGATTGTTGTAATAATGTCGACCAGGTACAGAAAGTACATCGTCTGCATACAGAGAAATTTTATGTGTTATACCATCGATCAAAAAGCCTTTCATTGCTGGTGTAGACCTTATTAGCTCAGCCAAGGGTTTGATGGTGAGAACAAACATTAAGGGACTCAGAGGGCAACCCTGCGGTGTCCCACGTCCCAGTTGGAAAGGGCTCGAGCAATAAGAATTGGTAGTTACATTTGCTTTGTGTGACCGATACAGCAGTTTTACCCAATCAACGTATTCTGCCCCCAGTTTGAATTTTTCCATAGCATAAAAAAGAAAGGGCCATTCAATCCTATCAAAGGCCTTTAGAGAGTCCAATGAAACTATCAGGCCCCAAATTTCTTCGTCACCAGCCATTTGAATTATATTTAAAAGCCTTCTTATGCTATTAGAGGAGGTCCTCCCCTTTATGAAACCTGTTTGATCGGGTCTTACCAAGGTCGGTATTAGTGGTTCAAGCCTCAAAGTCAATACCTTAGCTAAAATTTTGCATCTACGTTTATAAATGATATAGGCCTATACAACGCTGGATCCTCGGGATCTTTGCCTTTTTTCAAGATTAGACAAATACTGGCTAATGACATAGTTTCGGGCAGATGATGAGCTGTGTTAAAGCTATAATTAAAGGTCTTAGCAAGGTATGGTGTGAGTTTATCTTTACAGGCCTTAAACCATTCCACCAGCAACCCATCGGGGCCTGGGGGCTTTCCACTGCGCATCAAGGATATTGCTTGTAATATTTCAGTCTCCTGAATGGGTTTTCCCAAGTATCTTTGCTGTTCCTCTGTCAGAGTTGGTAGTTGGATTTTAGAAAAGAACTTATCAAGTTCCTCCTTGGTGCTGTTATTGTCAGATGTATACAGTGTTTTATAGAAAGATACAAAAACGGCATTAATGTTTTTTCCCACTCATGTCTCTAATTCCTGCTATTGTATTATGATTTTGTCTCTGATTGAGCAAGTGTGCCAAATATCTGCTTGGTTTGTTCCCATATTCATACAGTCGTTGCCTTTGAAAAAACAATGATCTGGAAGCTTTTTCATTCAAGACTGAATTTAGCGCTGCTCTAGCAGTATGTACTTTAATAAGATTTGATCTAGTTGCATTAGATTTGTGAGCAGATTCTGCTGTTTTTAATTCAGCTTCCAGTTCCTTTTGCTTAAGCGACAACACTTTTTTACGCCATGCCATATATGAAATGGCAACTCCTCTGACATAAGCCTTTGCAGCTTCCCACAAAAATTCCGGATTTGTATCTCCATTATCATTCTTATCAAAAAATAATCCCATCTCCTCCTTCAGCTTTTTCCTGAAATCTTTGTCATAGAGAAGATATGAAGGGAATCGCCATTTCTGTGGACCCTCCACACTATCCCTCATAGCCATCCACTAATATGAATAGACCCCAGGGGATTTGTGTGGATTAGAGTAAAATGTAAAGTCCCTAGCTGTTGGGTTCAGAACTCTCCATATGTCAATGAGATATATGTTGTTTAACATTTTAGTTAAGGAGGTGTCTGAGTTCCTTTTTCTGTGTTTATCTGCTAGGGACCTGTCCTTGATCTCATCCTGACAGCAACTGCAGTCGCCCCCCAACAATGTAACAGCACATCTATACTCCTCCAGTTCTGTTGCTACCTTGGTCCAAAATGAAGGAGGAGGTGGGTTAGGGGCATATATGTTCATCATTGTGATATGCATACCAAAAAATTGTGCCATGGACAAGGATGTATCTGCCCTCAGGATCTTGCTTACATGAACTAAGTACAAATGTAATGGCCTTATGAATCAGAATCGCGACTCCTCTGCTATTGGAGGAGAATGACGAGTAATAAACTTGGCCAACCCAATCTCGTTTTAGCTTAATGTGTTCTTTATCTATTAAATGGGTTTCCTGTAAAACAGTTATGTGCACCTTGTCCTTTTTTAAGAAGCTTAATAGTTTTTTCCGCTTAATTGGGTGATGGATCCTTTTACATTATATGTGCAAACTTAACACAATAATTAATGCCCTTATACTTTTCAAACAGGGAATGTATGTGTTTCTGAGATTGTCTTACTTCTTCTTGAGGTTTTCCTGATGTAAAACTGTCCTTCTTTCTGGTGTAGTCACTGATCGCTTTGGAAATGGCCTCAAGCCATTCATCTCGCTCTCTGGCCGAACTGCAAGAGGAGAAAACAAAGTGTAACTACACAGTGACCGACTATTATGTAATGTATAATGAAAGCAATATCTTTTGTTTCTGATCATTACCTTGCAGAGAGAATGAAGGAACGCTCCACACTCTCAATGTTCAGTTCATTCTGATAGGCTTCTTGGCTGGGTTTGCTAACCTGTAATCATTTTCACCATGAGTGATAGCAGTGTAGAGCTTATGGGAAGTGCAACAAAATGAGAAGAGAAGTTCTCACCCTCATCCCAGCTAGACACAACATGTTGTTGACCTTGTACTGGCCTGACTGAACAGGAGTGGTGTACAGTAATATGTCACTGAACTAAAGGAAACATAACATACACATTTCATTAGTCAGGTCTTGGCAAATATAATCTTCTTCATGGGTAACATTCTTTGTATAATCAATGTCTTGATCACCTTTGAGCCCTGACCTAACACAGCAGCTTAACAACACAGAAATACAAGTACTGACTATACAATTCCCAAAAAGAAACGTGAATAAAAAGGAAGCCAGACTGATCATGGAACCCGGGAACCTGCATCTGGTCATAATGATCCTTTGCAGAAGCAATGGAAAAAAGAAGATGGGGGAGTGAGGAAGAGACAGATATGTACCAGGAAGAACTTTCGGGGTTGCATGACCTTCCTGGCTAGCTTCATCAGGACACCCTCTTTTAGGAAGATCTGCAGCACAAAAACATCACAACATTATTGTTTCACATCTTTGATTGAATGAGTCCATTTTCTGCCCAGGAACCATATGATATTATTAGAAGCACCATATAAAACAGTATGTCCAAAAGGCAACAAACCATTCAGATGATTGTTGAAATGTTGACAATGTTTACAGCCAATTATGTTGGGGTATCCTCTTGATCATAATAATCATTACTCTATTATTTCATTATAATTGTGATACACCCTAATGTGAGAATACTTAGTCACTTTTTGTTTATTCCTGGTCCAAATCTGTTTACTCATTAAATTTATTAATGCCAACAATAACTAGGCTCAGTGCTTAATATAGTTTCAGCATTTTATTGTGAAAGACAATGCTAATGTAGGAAGAATGATAAAAAAAAAAGTGCAAAGTGCAGGTATCGTTGCACTGCGGTGCATAAGGTGAGAGACCCTTCCCTCTCCCCTAAAACAGAGATCTGGAGGAGAAGATGGCAGTTCGCTTTTTCACTTATTGACACCATGATTCTGTTTTGCAGGGTTTCTTCCACGAGAGTTGAAAGCAGTGAACCCCAACAAAAATCATTTGTTACTCCAGTTCCATGCATTGAAACTCGTAACAATGATATGAATCTTTATACTTTACAGCCTTAGTTTACTGTTCATTTTGTACCTCAAGGACTTTGAGGTGATGTTATTTTGTCAGCAAATATATTCAAGAGGCTTTAATTACATACCAGGTGCAGGTAAGACGCAGGGTGGCAAAACCCGCGCAGTGCTAATTTCGTCCGGTGCAACATCGCGCGGTAGTCAATTTGGCAATATGGTAGACTGAGATCTAACATATTGTCCTGCATAACAAGGAACCGCAGTAGGGGGAGGTGTCGACAGATTCAACTTTGCACAGTGACAATTTCATGCCAAAAGGCTGCCCTGAAAGTGTGCTGAAAGCTTGCCAATTCCAACCTGGTCTACTTTCGGCGCAGGCAGATCGCAGCTGGTCGAGTGGTAGTTTGGCAGACCGGTGCACAGTGTGCACACGTCACCAAAACCTCACAGGCAGGATTCCAGAATGTCAGGCACATTTCAATGCAATAAATAATCACAACAATCACTATTCAATGTAACTATCTGAATCAGCACATAAATTTATATCTATATTGACTGTACCATCACATCTGATGACAAGGCAAGGCAATTTTATTTGTACAGCCCGTTTTTACAAACAGTTTGTCTCAAAGGACTTTACACAGCATTATGACAACATCCTCTGACCCTCACATCGACTGAGGAAAAACTCCCAAGAAAACCCTTTTAACAGGGAAAATGGAGAAACCTCAGGATGAGCAACAGAGGAGGGATCCCTCACCCAGGATGGGCAGAGAATGTCAGATCAAAGGTGGCTGGCACGTGTAATAGAAACTCAACCTGACTGAAATAACACAGCTGAAACTGTGATGCAAACTAACGAGTTCACATCTCACTCAGCTAATCACAAACAGCCTCAGCATCAGATAGTGAGTAGATATTCAGCATCTCTCATCTCAGAAAATTCAAAAGAAAAGAGAAAAAGAGAGACGCTTGCCAACAAAGGCCAGGCCAACAAGGGCCCAGCCACGGAGCTTAGTGATGCGTCATTTACACACAGTTGCTTCTGATTTCGTCCCTGTTTTGCATGGTATTTGTCTATGTTGTGATCTGTGCACACTGCTCATCTTTGTTACATGGGGTTTAAATATAGGTTACTAAATGTGAGTGTCTTTATTTGTGGAAAAAGATGTTTGCCTTACCTGTAATGCCAACCTCAATCCCACCAAAGGCCTACATGATTATGGCTGAAAGGGTGCGCATGGGCCCATATTATGCAAAATCCACTGTATACTACTTTTGTAGAGGTTATATGTGTTCCCATGGCCTTTCTATGATGCCTTGAGATGAAAAAAGTCTGTCCGCTCCCTTAATTGATTGCTTCACTTTGGTACTGCCTTGGTACTGCCCCTGGGCCAGTCTATAAAAAGGTGAGCTCCACCCACTAAGATTTTGCATCCTGACAAGCCATTGTTCTCAATGTTAACATTAGCACCTGGTACCAGTAGCGAAAACCACAGGAGTACAGATGGTTAACACATTTTATTTGCATTTCAAGGTGCAGACACAGAAACTACTTTTATACCCCTTTTCTACCGAGCTGCTTCCAGTGCTGGTTCAGAGCCACCAGTTCTTTTCTTTTCCACCGCCTAAGCACCGGCTCTGGCTCTCAAAACTGGTTCCAAGCACCAACTCCTTGCTGATCTAGAGTTAAGAACCAGTTCCTCCAGGGCTGGGGGTGGGGTTACCTGACCAACAGGACCACTGCGAAGATATACGGAAGCGTTATCGATACTGTATTAAGTTTGTTTATCTGCTATGTACTCAATGTAAACACAGTTGAAGCTTAGTAGCCAAGTTACTGGCAGTGGCTAACAAGACATATCAAAACATACTGCCATCAAAACGTAGTTGTCGGTCGTGGCGATTACGACGAAGACGGCCTCCTTTTTTCTTTTTTTTTTTCGGTTGGGTTCAGACTGAGAATTATCGCTAGGTAGACGGACCACTTCAGGTCCGGGCTTCAACACCCGCGGGTCAGACCAGGTTTAATTTTCAGGTCCATTTATAACTGTAGTAAGCAGCAAAGACAGGAGCAGCTCCTGTATGGGGAGCATGGCTCTGAATTAGCTACTTACCAGTAGAAAAGCAAACTGGTTCTTTGGAGGCATGAGAGTTGAACCAGTTCAGCACCGGCACTAGCACCAGCATGGAACTAGCACCAGGTTCTTTTTGGTGGAAAAGGGGTATTAGATTGCTGAGATTTTGTACCGCAGATTGATTTAGGGCAGTATATTCCAAATAACAATGTGCTTGGACCACCTATGTGAAGCAGTGGAAAAACAGTATAATATGGAACCTTTAAAGGTGAGGAGAGGAGCTCATTTGATCGGTGAAGATCTGAGAGAGCTGTGTTAAATCCATTCACACCTTCTCCCCTCCATCTTTGCCACTTTGCCATGGAGGTGGGAAAGAGGAGTACCTGCGCTGGGGTGCACAGCACACAAGAATGCACCTGGACACACCTGTTGGCGCCTCGCCGGCACCTGGTCTATGAAATAAGAGCCCAAGGTGTCCAAAAGTGAACTCTGAATTACCTTCTTATCAAACTTGGAAGAAGTCTGAAGAAGAAGGAAATTTAAACATTTGATGTTTCACGGCAAGTGGGGAAAATCTAATCATTTATGTGATTAGCACTAAATGGACCTTAAAGTGAATATGAGTTCTCACTCTTTCATCTTAAAAATGCATCAGAATTAATTGGGCTTCGGTGATTAATTGAAATGAAGAGAAAGTTATAAGGCATATTTTGCATATTTGTCACTTAAAGGTAGGGTTGGTGATCCTGGAAAAATGGTTCTAGCAGGCCACATTTTGAAAATACACAATGAGAGCACAGGAACGTGCACCGTTTATTCAGCGTTGGGTTCACATGAAGCTAAGCGAAGGTTCAGTCAGGAAGACTATCTGTTTGAGCATGCTCACTGAGTCACCAATCAATTTTCCCGCTGTCTCTCGTGCTCCACTTCTCCCTACGCGTTTTCATCCAATCAGTCAGCCACCTGTCCGTCTTCCAACAATCAATCATTAGTGTCAAACTTAAAAAGTGTCCTCTCTCTCTGCTCTTATCCAGCTGTCATTTCAGCCGAGAATTCTTTCATCCCACCTCCACTCCGTCACCTCCTCATCCAAGACACAGACCATCTCCATCCAAACCAGTTATCCAGAGGCTTCCACGACAGACGCATCACCTCAATACCACCACCAGTGTCTAGGCACGGGGGAAGTCAGCTTCGGATGCAAGCCTCACATTCACTGATCTGTTTACAAAGCCGATATAACCCCCGGGGTCTAAACGCCAAAGTTGTCTTGGGCACAATAAATGTCATTGAATTTCACAAATATGTCTTCGTATTTTTATTAGTCTGTCCTGATTGAAATCACGGTGAAGCTAGAAAGGTATCATCATTACGGCGGGACCCAATTTAATCACCGTGTGAACGATGCGGCTTTCCTCAATACTGTCGCGTGTCACTGCGCAGCATGGCTAACTTTCCGACAGCTATTCGTCATGGTTCATTCACATGAAAGAAAACACCTAACATCATAATAAACCATCCAACATCCAGTTTACATAGCTACCTACAGGACTTTAGTGTGGTTCATTGGATTACTGGCGGTGTCTTTTCCGCGGTGTAACTGAATTATATTCTCTGACGCTAAGTTCACAACGGAGGCGGAAGCGCCGCGAATAGCCGCTAAGCGCCGAGAAGCGGCGCCAATCTTAACCGATTGTGTCGTTCAGACCTGCAGCGCCGCGGCGCGCACCTCCGCGGCCGGCTCGCACCCTGCAGCGATCGTTTCAGCGTATGGTCTATAATGTGCGCGAGCCGCGAGCGATCTTTAAGTCGGGCAGGAAGTCAAACAAAGAAACAACGAGAGAATCCAGTCAATTTTTATAATAAAACGATTTTGTGTTTATTTGTTTGTCAGTATCTAAACAGATAGATAGAACGCGAGAGAGATGGACACACACACACAGCCGAGGGGCAGAAGCGCTTGTCGCCCGGCGCGGAGAAAGGCGCGTCTGGTGCGAACGTAAGGGCTTAGGCTCGCGCGCGATTTTCATTGCGCGGCGTTTCGCAGCGCTTCCGCGGCCAGTGTGAACCTAGCGTGATAGCGCTAGAGGTACGTGCAGAGGAGGGAGGGAGGGACAGCTTGACTGACACATCAAGATCCAATCGAATTGAACGTGGCGTTCAAGATGATTGGATGGTGTTTTTCCAGGATTGTCCGATCCGCAGGTGACTGAATTATTTTTGAAAAAGCATTTAATTAATTGGTTGCGATCGGAGTGTGAAAAGGATTTTAAGCTATTTAGTAAAAATCCAGAGTGTATTCAAAATGCTGTTTAATGACTATTTCATTTATTAAGGGAAAAAAAGCTATCCGAACCTACCTGGCCCTATGTGTAAAAGTCATTGCCCTCTAACCGGTTGTGCCACCACTGGTGGCAACAACTACAATCAAGCATTTGTGATAACTGGCTATGGGTTTTTCACATCACTGTGGAGGTATTTTTGAGAAATCTTTTTTGCAGAATTGTTTTAATTCAGCCACATTGGAGGGTGTTGGAGCATGAACAGCCTAGGTAGATCAGATTCAAATCTGGACTTTTCCTAGATAACTTTTTTTGAAATGCAGTTACTGCAAAACGTCCAGGTCCTGAAGCAGCAAAGCAGACCATCACACCACCTCCACCATGATATTTAACTGTTGGTATGGTGCTCTTTTTATGAAATGCTGTATTAGTTTTATACCAGATGTAACGGGATGCACACCGTCCGAAAAGTTCAACTTTTATCTTTCTGTCACAGAATATATTCCAAAAAGTCTCAGATGTGTTTTGGCAAAAGTGAGATGAGCCATTGTGATCTATTTGCTCAGCAGTGGTTTTCAACTCGAAACTCTACCATGGATTGCCAGGTCTTTTTCTCACGGTTGAAACATGAACACTGACCTATAAATGGGGCCAGTGAGTTCTGCAGGTCTATATTTTTGTTGGGTGGCCACTCCTGGGAAGGTTCACCACTGTTCCAAGCTTTCTCCATTTGTCGATAAAGGATCTCACCATGGTTCGCTCATCCCAAAGCTTTAGAAATGGCTTTGTAATGCTTTCCAGACTGACAGATATCGATGACTTTGTTTTTTCATCTGCTGTAGAATTCATGTGCTGCTGTTTGAGATCTTTGAGCCTACTTCACTTTGTCAGACAGGTTCTATTGAAATGATTTCTTGATTCAACAGGTCTGGCAGTGGTCAGGCCTGAGTGTGGATAGTAACATTGAACTCAGCTTTCCAAAACATTTGGTTTATCATAGTTAGTTAATGATTAAACAAGGGGGGGCAATTACTTTTTCACTTTTTCCCTTAATAAATGAAATCATATTTTAAAAACTACTTTTTATGTTTACTTGGGTTATCTTTGTCTGATATTAACATTTGTTTGATGATCTTAAACATTTAAGGGTGAAAAATATGCAAAAAAAGAAAAAAAGAAAGAAATCAGGTAGGGGCAAATACTTTTTCACAGCACTGTAGATACATTTCTTTGAGATTTACATTCATGAGATGAACACACACACACACACACACACACAAACACACAAAAACATAAATCCAATATCAGCTATAAGATCTTACTCGTCCCGGCTGAACTATCGCATGGTGGCCACTCAGACTGCAATGCACCTGGATCAGTTTCTGGAAATTATCCTGAGGTTAAAAAGAAAAGTGGACATCAGTTTAACCTTGGTGGAGAATTTTATTAACTTGTTAAGAGAATATGATGATTGTCTCTTACACCATGTTTCATGATGTCATTGGCATGATTGGCCACCTCTTTTACAAGAGCAAGGGCAGCTGAGTGGAAAGAAGTTACATGACAGGTAATGTTTCACTCACACCACTGCATGAATTGAAAGTATGGAGATGTAAAAAGTACTCAGTTTACCTTCTGTGTCCTCATAATCATCTGAATCCTCAGATAAGTTTTTCAAATAGTCTGAAATTACAAATATTACCAAGTCAGGTCAATAGTGCAAACAAATGAGTGAGAAAGTACACTGGGTCACAAGTAGTCAGTGTTGTGTTGTAAATTCCTGGAATGTAATCTGAAGTTAAACCCTGGATAAAAATATTTGCAGGTGCTTACATAATGAAATTATATAAGAGAGACATGAGGAACATTCTTCACATTTGGCACTGAGGGATCAATCCTCATGTATTAGACTCATGACAACCTAAACCCACTTATGTTAAAGCTTGTGTTATGTCACTAAATCTGATTTGGCCTGTGCCGCACTTTTATTATCTGGGGATTGCAGATGCAAGACAGATTTATAGACTAGTTTTGTTCCTGTGTACAGGAGGGGGCAGTATGTTGCCTATAATGTGACATCACAGGCTGGTTGAACATGCACTGTTTAGGGAGTTCATATCTACATGGATGAAGAGATTAAAAAAGTTTAACAGTGACTCAAGAGTGATGTGTAAATAAAAAAATGGATCAATGTAATGCTGTGAAATTGGCGTTTCATGAGATATACCTGTGAACAACAGCTGATACTGAGGAATCCTCTGAACAGGCTTTAGTAGGAAATGCTTCAGAGCAATGTTGGCACAGCGTGGGCTTGTCTTAAATAAAGAAAAACACACTCAACTAAAGACATCAATTTCAGGAACACACCACTATCTGCACATGCATAAACAATGAAGTGTCATCAATCCAAAAGTTACATGCCCTTCCCTGGCAGAAAAAACAGGTTGAGCCAGTGTTGTCACCTCAAATTCCCGCACCACAGCTCCAAATGCTGGGTTTTTTTTACTCTGCTCTTCCAGTAGGGCCACATTCTTGTCATACTCGCGGATGTAAATGGAGTACATCTTCAGATATGGCCCTTTCTTCAGGAAGATGTCTGCTAGCTGCGAATTCTCATCCCTGTATAGAGAATTAAGTAGAGAGATATCATTGGAAACACTTAATATTATTATTTAGTTTAGTGGTGGACAGTAACATGTTTGGGAATCAGTGGAGAATACCCTGCAGATAATATGTAGGCCACAATTTGTCTTTGTGCAATACTTCCTTAATCAGTAGCACAAAGAATACAATACAAAACAAAAGCTCTCTCTTTGACAACTGTGTGTGTGAAATTTGACTGTCATATGGTGGCCACCTTCATTTTAGGGAAATACAAAGTGCTTCCAGAATGATGATTTGGAAGTTGACATGAACTCTCTTTGCACATTGAAACTGGTAAGTACTGTAACTGAAATAATGAGAGCACAGCACTCGCAGCCTTTTAATGACAACCTGAAGACAGTTGGTATGCTGTTTGTTCACAATCTATTAGCTTAGCTAAAAAGACATTTTAAATCAGGCCTTCAGTTTGAATGATGAACATCATTATTGAGGTGAGTTAATGCTTAAGATTTTGGTTAAATTTTAAGGGAGTTAAGATTTCCTTAAAGTGGTACAAAGGGCTGCTAGAGCATAAAAAACTTTGACAAACTGTTCCAGACTTTTAAACTGTATGTGCTGCTCTTGATCAATAAATATAAATGTAAAACCACTTTTGTGATCCAGTTGTACCATTTGGCCAATCTCTGCTTCAGCTCTCTCAGCAGATCTTGGTTGAGTTTGTAGAGTTGTGGGAGATAGTACAAGATCTGGTTGAGTATACGCTCCTCTATTACAGGCTTCCCATTCTGCTGAGATGCCTTAGACACTGCCTCCCGAAAGTCCTGCAGGTCAGAAAGTCAGATCAACATAATGTTATGCTCCATATTTTATAATCTGTCTCAGTTATCTTATTTTATTTTAGCTTGGTTACTTTTAGTCTGAAAGAGCAAGCAAATTTACACGTTTGAGTTCCTTTATCAGTTCATATACGGTATATCATGTTGTATAGTTATTTAAAGTATCTACAGATGCAGACTGTTTCATTTGTGAGATTAGAAGTGACTAGTTGTTGGGGTTTCTTTGTTTTGTTTTGTTTTTATGTTTATTTTCAATTGATAGGATAGTTGAGAGAGATAGGAAATGGGGAGGCAGAGAGAGGGGGAATGACACGCAGCAAAGGGCCACCAGATTCGGGATTTGAACCGGGACCGGCTGCAGTGAGGTGCCTGCTCAACCCACTGAGCTATACAGCACAGTGACCAGTTGTTTAAGGTTGTTGTACCTGTTACCCCACACTGTGTTTAGTCAAGTATCAAACATCTTAAGGGAAACAGAGCAAAGAAAGATATAAATAGAGACAACTCTTTGACATTCAGTGTATTTAAATTAAAGGGAAAAGCAAGAGAAGTCCAGTTTTATCTTGTAAGTGGGGGGGGGGTGAGTGTAATCAAACACATATAGGCAATGTGAATTCTTGCAGTAGAATACTAGATAAAACATATAAAGATACACAAGCCTCTCCTCATCACATGAAACCAGATTTTGTGTGAAGCAAATCACACTAAAGGACAGGTAATGTGTGGGGGTTCTTACAACATGTAGCAGCTTCAGGACATCAACAAACCTTGAAGAGAACACAAAGCATAATATAGCAAGTTAAATAAGTTATTCTGTAAAATACTCTTGAATGTACTTGAATAGGTTTTTATCTTGGTTGCTTACAGCATAGGGGAATTACAGGGAAACAAATTCAATGGACAGATGTCCAAGAGTGCATTGTTTTCCACAATATACAGACCTTGTTGATATATGTGGATCATTAGAGAAGGGATCACTAAGATATCAAACTGATGGGCTTGCCTTGACACCTCCAATACCAAGAGAGAAAATGTTTTTTCCTTTTGTACTGAGTGAACCAGTGTTTTAAGAAAGAACAAATGAAGACTTACACACTCTCAGAGGACATGATTTCTTTAGCAATGTGGTGAATCTTGCTCTTCTTCTGTCGACCCTGTATATAACAGTGGTGCAAATACACAGAATATTATTACAGTGCATTTACACTCAAGGCACTTAATAAGACTACAGCAGAGACTCATACAGTACACTGTTGCAAGTGAAATGTACAGTAAGAAGGCGTGGATGTAGTTTTGTGGATGTGGTGCTTCTGAACTGTATTGCATCAGTCAGAGAGGTCGTTCTGTCCTAGCCTACTCTCATTAATATAATACAATACAATTCAACAGCACCACAGCATGAAGCACACACCTCTTAATGCACATTGGTTTATTAGACTGCATTAGTATTGGCTACATGTTCCTAATAAACTGAAAACTGAGGGTACATTCAGGAAGATATTTGTCATACCTAATGTCAGTGAACATGAGGGAACAAAGTGTTAAAAAGAAGAAACATTTTCCCTCCAGGTTCAACACAAATCCTTTATCTCTCAGACCTTGTAATGAACAAACCCTTGGAGATGATTCTCAGAAATGTTTCTGAGCAGACAGAAGTCATAAATCATAAGCAATGTCTGCTCTCCTCACCGTGCTCTCCTCTGGCTGCTCAGGGTCTCCTTTACTGGAGATGGAGCTGGTGTCGTTCACCTCCTCCTCATCTGAGGATGAGATGTTGGCTATGATGTCATCATTTGAGAAACCGTCACCCAGGGGTGTCTCATTGGCAGAGCTTCTGAAAGGTCAAAGTGTTAAGGTCAGGTAAGAATGGAGACAGATACTGGAGCATGAACAACATGTGCACATCATGTGGACACACATAAACAGCTGCTGACAAGTTATTAATAACAATGAATGCTGTACAACTTAACATAGCTTTAGTCATTCAAATGGCAAATAATTAGATGGCTGCAAAAAAGTGAGAAACTCTTTCCTCATTTAATCTTGCAGCTAACAAAGAACACAACATGTAAAGCTAAAGGGACACGACACCAGAAAGATACTACACATCCAAAATACCACAATTCCCTGAGGGAGCACTTGTGTAAAGGCACCTCCCTAAACAAAACTGCAGAAAAAAGGCTCAGCAGCAAACCCAATGAGCCAGAGTCAGTGGTCTTACATACTGTGACGTACTCATAATAGTTATATTTGAATGGTACTGGTCTCTGCTTGTGAGCCGCTCAACGTGTTTCCAACATGTCATTGTTGCTCTGTTTGACACACTAAACTGTAAGAGGCGGAGTGTACAGTTACACAAAGTGAAATCCTAATTTTTCCAACTGACTTCTGCTCTTTCATAACACATTCTTTATACACATTCTCTCTACAAGGACAATTACAGAGTTTACAAAGACTATAAACATACTAAAAGTTTAATTAAGCAAATTTAACATCAGTGTGGCTGTTGTGGCCAAACTCACTCACCCAAAATCATATTCTCTCACCTTCTCTACCGCTACTGTATGAACAGATATAGATGTAGATTCTTTTTTTATTCCTAGGATTTGTGCTTCTAAAATCATATTATGAAATCCAGTACCAGTGGTTATGCTGCAGAAAAAAAATTATCTGTTCCACTACATAGAGCTAATTGTCAGTTTTAACTATTTCTTTTAAATAAACACATGTGAAAACTATTCACGACAGGCTTTGAAGATCATGTGTAGCAACAAAGAAGAAACAAGGAACAGCTGCTTTTAAATAATACTTTTTCATTGCTTTGAACAATGCAAATCTCTATCACCTCTACTGTGGTACACTCTCAAGGCCTGGTGAGTGGTACACTATGACCTATAGGATGCCAAGAAATGTCAAGAGTAATATACATAAATTTAAGTCATTACATGATGAAGACCTGAAAGGTGTGGCAAACACACATGCGCCTATCAATCTGCAATACAAGACAGTATGATGAGTTTTAATGATCTATGATTTTCACAAATGATAGTCACATGCTGTCATTGACTTGATTACAAATAATTGTTCTCATGAAACCTCAGGTGTTACTTGTACGAATTTTTGAAAATATTATCTGCACTAAAATCAGGTAAATCCAGGATTTTATGCAAACAGAAAGCCACCATAATCTACCTTTCACACTCTGTTGGTGTCTGACGCTGCTGGTGTCCAGTGTTTTTCTCTAAGCACATATATGGCGCCTGCTCCTCATAAATGCCCTCATCATTATGCATTTTGTTCTCCCAGGCTGAAGATTGCAATGAGGAGGCCACAGTAGATGACACATTAATGTAGTCTGATATCTCCTCGTAGATACGGACGTTCTCATAATGGTGAACAGACTCATCTGTTCCAAAATAAAAGTCCTCTCCATCCACACTTTGCTCTACTCCAATCACAGGGCAGGAGATTTTATAGTTAGACCCAAGTTGCTTGGGGATGTTTTGACATCCATTTTGGTGCTTGTCCACACCTTGTTCATTATCATCCCCAGAGTCTGGGCTCTGACCTCCTCTTGCAACTAGCTTGGGCAGCATCCTTACTGATAGCTTCAACTCCAGCAGTTTCCGGAAAGAGTTTCTCCTCAGTCCTTCAGAGCGTATGAGGTCAGCTGTGGAGAAAGACTTGGCTTTCTTCTTTCCCAATTTTCCCCATGAAGGCTTAATTCCAGTTGTTAAGAGGTTTCTGCTCATTTTCTCTTCTGGGGGTAAAGGCAGCTCCCTCATCCCTCCCTCCTGCAAAACACCATCCTGTCTGGGAAGAACCAGTCTTTTCTCATTGGCCTCTAATTTCCCATCTTCTTTTTCCTCAAAGGATTCATGTCTCTGGGTACATGGCAATGGGCTGCAGTGTGCAATGGGGATGACAGCAGGCTGGCTGATCTCTGGCTGAGTGAGCAAAGGAGAGCTATGAGTGAGCTTGCTATAAACTGCCCCCGGATACTCCTTTCCTGCCACCTCCCTCTCCACCTCTTCATCCTCTTTGTCAACTGATACCTCTATATCAGAGACACAGCTGTCCCATCCTAGATCTTCCTCATTCACATTTTCAGACAGGGTTTCAGGAGCAGAGTTTGGCACTTTCTCAGGTGCAGACACAAATGGCTTTTTCTTGGGTGGATGGACTGGTGGAGAACAGGCTTTCCTCACAGACTGAACAACTGACTTCCCATTTTTATTTACAGATACACTGACATCTAATGACACCCTCACCTCTTTGGTGTCCATTCCCCTCACTTCTTGGTTTATAATCTCTTCCCTCTCCTCCTTCACCTTTTCCTGCTGGACCAAGAAAGCTGTCTTTGGTTTCCGTGGTGCAGGAATGGGTTTCCATTGGCCTGCATAGACTGGTTTTTGCTGGGGCACACTATACATTTGCTCTGAGCCTAAAGTATCTTCCTTTCGTCCTCCTCCAGGTGTACTCTGAAGTTTTTCATAACCATTTATCTCATTGCTCCATGTACTGTGAGGACACGATGGCCTAATGTTCCCGACAGGACTGGAGGACCTACCAACGTCTGTGTTGAGATTTTTGTCCAAAGTAAGCATCTCTTGTAGAGGTTTATGGTTAGTGAGATGGGTGCTGGTAAAGGCGGTCTGTGGGGGGTTAATGCTCATCCCCTGGTTTTTGACAGTGGATGTTCTCGCCCTCCTGTCCATGACACATTGATATGTAGGGGGTAGTTTTCTGCTGTCTTCAGTTTTACCTTTCTCAGTTTTGTTTCTGCTTGTTGACGTGTTTTTGATGCACTGACAGTTTTCCTCACTACATAGGCAAATAGGAATAATATAATCCCAATCTGGCTTTTTGTTTTCTTGCTGCACTCCATTTTGGCAGTTCAGCAGGCCAACAGTACCAGGGTTTCCTGTTACAGATGTCTGGTGCTGGCTCTTTGAAGCAAGGCATTTAGATTCAAGTTTGGAGAAACTGGGTTTGGGGTCCAATACTGGTCGGATGCTTATCGGTGTGGCAGGAGATGGAATTGAGAGACCTTCTCTACTGGGGGATGATGGACTCAGCCCTGGCCTTTGGGGTGGCACCAGCTTTGGTTTTGGGGCCAGAGGTGGCTTGAGCCTGCCTGAGGAGAGAGAAACATATACATAAACACAATCAGTCACATTATCTGCTACATGTAAAAATGATTTAAACTCTAATCCGACACAATGAAAAAAGCATAGGAATATCCAGATGGCACATGTATTTTCTGACAGATGCTGCTCTGATGGGGTTTTACTATTTAACCCTTTAAATCTGCTTGGTAACCTAGTGATAGCTTAGTGTAAAACTGTTGTTAAGCACTCAACCAACTCCCTGGGGGCTCGAATATCACATGGCTTTTGTTTGCCCCTGCACACAGCAGCACAGTAATCCTGCTAATGGTCCATGTCAACAGAAAGAGGAGGTGAAGAGTGGGAGAAGAATGGCAAAGGGGGTACAGAGACTGGATGGAATAGAGCCACGCCAACTTGTGTCTGTCTGGGCCAGTGCCCTGAAGTCTTCTGAGGGGGAGTGCAACTCTTATCACTTGAAACGGCCAACCACACGTTACCAAAGTTTTAAAATTTGCAACTCTACCAAATGAGATAGTTGTAACGTTAAATCAGACACAGTGTATGAGAGACAACATACAACATGAACATTTCAGCTGTACAACAAACGCGACACATCCTACCTTTGTCTGGATATGTTGCGTTCATCTTCAACCAGTTGCACACTCGTTCGATGTGTTGTCAGTCTACAGTCTTCAGCTGGTCTGATCAATAGCTACATCTGTTGTATTGTAGATCACTCATTTACCTGATTTCGTCATCGCTTCGCTCCTTTTTAATCTCTGCTTGTAAATCAGCACAGCGAGAAAAAACGTCCCTAATATCCGGATAATGACAAAATTCACACAAAGTTATAGGCCTATGCGAGGAAAACCCGGCATTTCCCTCTGGTTTGCTCCAACAGATCGGCTGCTCTCAGCACTAGGTCCTGGCTGTAGGCTCAGTGGCTGCCTGGACTGAACGTCCTTCGTTTTGTTTTTTTCAGAATCAGCCCACTAGAGGTCCTTATGAGACAGACTGCAGATCATTCAAAAGCGCTCCCGTTTGAAGCTGAAATTAACAGCAACCTCACGTGTGTTGTAAGAAAAATCCTCAAGGATTTGAAATGATTGCCTCAGTCCCATCACACAAACACTTCATTTCCGTCCAACTGCATTATGAAAATTGCTTATCGTCATTACGCAGAGATGTTCGATAGTGCACATACCTTTACACATACGTCACCCTTACTATTATTAACAATAGTTGTTGAGACTAAAAGACCAGAGATACAACAATATGCCAGCTGATTTTGTAAGCCAGGTCGGATTTCATGGTTGGGGATGCAAAACTGAAAATCCAATTGATTGTGCTTTCATTATGCCTTAACAGATGAGTCAGACGAGTGTAGGGGAAACACCTTTGATTTTAAAGCAGGAAGAAAGGTAATGAAATGACAGTAAAAGGCGTGTGAGCTAATTAAACAAGAACAAAAGAAAAAAAACGTATTTGACGTTTTAGTGTTTTTATTACTTCTGCTCATCCAAGTGGAAAAAATACAATAAAAATGTTATGAAACATCCATTATTCAGACAACACTGAAATATCTACTCTCATCCCTGACACCCACAAGTTTGTTTTTGAGTTCGTTCCATACTGTAAAAGGTTGAAAGCAATATTACCTCTCAGTTGCAGAGGGGTGCAAACCTGCATTCAGTGATTCAGAGTATAACAACAGAAACTTAAGGAAAAAGCAGGAGTCTTCCTTTTCATACAAAAGCCTCTGTGTACTGAGTGTTATGCCTTGGTGTCTTTTCTGTCAAAGGGGAATACATGAAGCACATAATTCAATCAGATATCTCAAACACTCTGTTAATAAACAGCACAGCCAGGGTAAAGAATCTGACATCTGACAACCTGACAAAAAGAATCTGAACCATCAAGTTACAGTTTATTGCCCTTAGTCACCCACAACAATGAATTACTGGGATGTAATTACAGTATCAACATCGGTCACAAACCTCTCATTCACTTTTTCCACTGAAGAAGGCTGAGATGGACCATCTCCTCCTTTCATTGTCTCAAGTTGTGAATTTTGTGCAACAACAGCTGCAGGAATATCCACTGTGCCACTGCAAGTAAAGCACAGAAGACAATAACAATGTAAGTGTTTATGTATATATATACACACATGAACACACACACACACACACACATTATATATATATATGTATATATATATATAATAAGATTCACAATAATAAGATTCACAGATGGGATGGTGCTGTACTACCTAAACCTGTGGTCTCCTGGGAGACTCAGACCTAATCTGTGGTCTCCCCTGGCTCTGGAGATTTGCTCTTGAAGGTCCCGGGCCATACGGCTGTGACCACCAAATATGTAGCCAACAAACAGCAACTTCCCTCTGATGTACATCTGTCACATTCACAGGTATAGTTCTTATTGTCCATGTGAAAATGGAGGAAATGAGGATCACTGCAATGACATACATTTACAGACATATTTAAAAAGCTTCAGTCGGTGTGTTTTTACTCAGATAGCACAGAAGTAGTTGGTGTTAATTTTATCTTTTCACATCAACTCATATCAGTCATGTGGTCATTTTATGTTATGTATTTCTTTTATCTTTCACCACAGAGGAACCTACAGAGTGTGTGTGTGTGTGTGTGTACATCTAATCCTGTCAACCATAATGACTGCTCCTCCTGAGCCTCTGAGTAAAAACCTCTTAGTATTTAAGAGGGAATGCTATTCCATGTTCCCGATACTAATAAATTCTGTTTGACTTGTGGGCAAGCACTGCTGCTGCCTCCCAGTGGCAGCCATAAAAACATGCACTCTGAGCAGAGACTGCAGCCTCAAGCCACAGCTGCAGTGGGTTTACTGACCAGGGCCATCCCAGGAACAGCATTGTGTTGCTGCTGTAGCAGTATGTTCTCAGATCCACAGCTCAGCTTGTCTGTTGACATCTCATACCTCACCAGGCAGAATGAATCCATCTGGCACTGAATTAAAATAGAAAAAAAACATATTGATGCTGTTACAGTTTGCAGAAATATGCAGTATAAAAGTCTGATGTAGCATGTCTTCTTTTGACATCTTTCTATGATTTTGTTGTGTGGCCTATGCAATTCTGTGCTGTCCTTGCAAAATGTGCTTCAGTATCAAGGAAATGTCTGTACACTTGCTGATTAAGCTGAACTGTAATTATGCAACTAACAAGGGATATGCACGCTATGCATCAGAGACTGTAAAGATCTGAACTGTTTGAACAGCTGAACAAAAAACAGACATGCAGCTTATTGTCTTGTAAAATGGTTCTGTTGTGTTATGTTTTTGCATTCACACCTGACTACATGGCATGGTTCTGTGCTTATTCCTTCTCCTGTAAAGCTGCTCGAATGCGTCCTGGCCAGGCACCGCATTTGTGCTGCTGGAGGGCCGTCGCGGCAGAGTTACACACACCACCAGGATCTGTTGACTGTATTGAGGCTGGCCCATCACAAAGGTATTGTACTCCAGGTCCGTCACCACTGGCATCAATGTTACACTGCAGCAGCAGTATTGCCTCCCCTCCCCCAACAGGGCAGCTCGCAGCAGCACAGGGCACACTGTGAGGGGGATGGAGGGGATGAGTGATGATGGGGCTGGGTGGCAGGTGACAGCAGCATGCAGCATCTCGGGGCTCTTTGGAATTATCACGGACCTGGTAGTGGTGATAGTGAAGTTGTGATTATAAATAAAGCCCTTAAAAACATTAGTAAATGTCACTTTCTATGCAGTAACATTTAAATGAGCTATAACTGTAGTGCCTGTCAATAACACAAATAACTCTTAGTCCTGATGTTCCTGTGAATTTTAAGAGGTCCTATCTGTGGCTCCTACTTGGATGGTTTTTTAGGCATCCTGACAACAATCAGATCAGAGAAGTGAAATGGTCCCTGATTAGGGTTGGCATTCAGCAGTATGCATCCGTTCAAAGTCAAGCACAGTTTAAGCACCGGAAACTAATCACAAACAGTTATGTGTTATTATTACAACATCAACCACTGGCCTTTGTTTAAGGATAGCTGGCTAGATTATTTGGGGTTAGGATTAGGTATGGAGTTACACCCAAAAGGTATCTTGGTTCTACATAGATAAAATAAGCTAATGTCATATCATTGGTTGTTATTCAGCTTACCCAACATGAATCAACAACAACAGAGTATATTTGTGTAAGGTATAACTAAACTTACAGCTTTCGAATAACAGTAACAATGTAAAAAACAACTAATTATTTGTTCAACACTGCAGCCATGTCTTTCAAAGTCCACATCTCTAGTTTGTGACACAAGCTTTCTGTAGTAAATATGCTGTCCTCAAGCCCTTACTGCGACAATGCTGATAACATCACAAGGGTATTCTTCTTCGACTTGACAGAGCACTTCCACGTGGTACATGTACATGTACATGGTTTGACAAGCTCTGCAATACTTCCCATGATCACTAAATTTGATATGTTTAATCAGTGGAGTGGTCTTGTGTGTTGGTGTGAAGTGTGCACCTTGGCAGTGTAAGTGAAGCGTCAGCAGGTCTTTCTACTGATGCTGACAGGTGTCTGCGCAGCTTCTGTAGCTCAGTCTTGTCCTCATTTGGCTGGGTTGATTTTGTCTGCCCACTCAGGTGGGTTCAGAGAAGGCAGAGCAGCTGACGGCTCCTCTTTTCTCAGTCTGGTCCTCAGTGGTGCAGCTGGCATCTGCTCCGTGTTAGGACACTTAATACTTGAAGGAGAGAAAAAGGTCACTTAGAAATGCACACAGACACTAAGTGACACGACTGACCGTGAACAAGATCCTGATGGAACTATTCAATAATGTTGAGTTTGCAAGATGCGGTGATACTGTAACTTTTTGCTTCAATGGTTCATTGAGCACTATGTGCTTTGATAACTCATACCCATTCTTTGGTGGCAGGGAAGAGTGAGAGCATCTTACATATTTCAAAAAAGTGAGAAAGACCCATTCTGAGCAAGGAGGTACCAGTGGTTGCATGATAATAATCCAGCCACACATCCAGTGTGCTTCGTACTCTGTGCTGTATCTTTTTCAGCACACTGCTAGCAAGTGCTGCTCTTCTCCACCATGCTGATGGCTCCTCCTGCCCCTCTAACTCTCTGACCATCTGGGAGACCTCCATAGGGCACACAGACACCTGCCATACATCATTACTTACATGGTAAAATGTATGACATGGAAAAACACCAGCTGTTTAGCAATATGTTCTACACAAAGTGATGTAGGAAAGGCACCTGCAGAACCTGTCTCAGGGAGGAATCAAAAGTATTCATGCAGCAAATAATATTTTCTCTCAATGAGAGAAAACAAAAAAACAGACTTTCTGAAGATTATCTACATTTCTATAGCTGATTCCTGTTTCCTCATCAGTTTATCTTTGCTCTTACTTAACTACAGACCAGCACTGACATTGAAACATCACATTATTGTAAAAAGTGTTTTACAGGTGTGAGTGCCAGGTTCCTGTTTCTCTGTATAACCACATCAGGGCATGTAATCTTCCTTTGCAAATTTGCAAACAGTGCAGTAGATATGAGTAATGTAGAGAGCGTGTGATCAATTGGGCTTTAAAAAAATGATATATACTTATATAGTCTGTACGTAGAAAACACAATCTTACCATTTCCTTTGATTGCTTAGTGTTAGGCAGAGCAAAAAGAGGAAGTTGAACACTTTCATTGTTGCACCTGAAACTGAGGGTTCCAGACGTCCCACTAAGTAGCAACACAGAGATCAGATCTGACAACTGGAGCAGACAGAAAGAAGCATGAATAGATTACTAAAAAATTCACACAATCTTAAAAAAATTCAAATTGTCATGGAAATGTACCCATTTTCTGCGCATGACAGTCCCTTGTGAATCACTCTACATGAAATGTGAATCTGTCTTTCATGTGGTGTTCATCAGTAGGTCAATATCCCCATACTACTGTGTTTTCCTCTACATGTGACATTCACTTCATGAATATATCAAAATGAATTCACCCCAGATTTTCAGGTCCTCTGACTAACCTGTGCATTTTTCTTGTCTGCGACAGATGTTCTCTATGCAACATGTTAATTCTTTCATATTCAGACTGTTCCTGGTGGGCCACTTTTGTTTATAACACAAACAAAGTGGATGGAGACTTATAACAGGTTAAGTAAGGTGAAGTTTTCTCACATCACTATCCTGTCTCTGCAGCTGCATCCTCAGCTGTATAAAAATCTTCTGCTTCAGTGCACAGTCAGTCTGCCAATTCCAGTTCTTACTTATGTTCCCATAGGGGTGACTTATGAACCCACCATCCTGATCCCACACTGCTGTAATAGATGATCTGGAGGAACATAGAAGAGTGGATGTATTTTACACACATTTTACATTTAAACTCACTAAAGTCATCGCATATAAATGGTACTGAAATTATCTATATATGTGCCACTAATATGGATCAATCAAAAAAGAAAACAGTGCTACTTTTTACATAATCTTGGAAAATCAAGGTTATTTTTTAAAACTATGGAAGGTTTCTTATTAGACATTACTATTAATACTCTCATTATTAGTATACTAAACATTTGGTGTAACATCAGTGACAATTTCATCTCACATAACAGCACTGAACTCACGTGTACAGCTCCATGGCCAAATGCTGTGATAGTTGCCAGGGTAACTGGTACACTGTCACTGAACACATTGGTGTAGAAACCTCCACAGGACAGACCAGAGTGGCTCTGGCACACTGCCATAAAACCAGACGGATAGCTGAGAGGGAAAGGTCAAGTGAGCTGCAGTGACATTTCTCTTATCTGCCAGACAACCACTAAAATTGTTATGAATAAACATGATGAGAAAAGTATACTATATAAATGAGGAGCTGTCAATCCTGTAGTGGAGTTTCTGCTGTGCTGGGTCCTGCTGCGCAATTTCTGGTATCTGGGGTATCCTGTCAACGAAAGTAACAGGCTGGGCCTTTCTCCGGGCTCTGCCATCCTTGAGTTTTACCCCTGATTCTCCATAGTACTGAAGTATGAGAGGCTTGTTCAGGTTCTGTCCAGGTGTTTGCAGTTTTCTGTGTAGAATGAGAGATGGCATTTTAGTGGAGTAAGATTGAAAAACTAAACAGGTTTTTACATAGCTAATGGCTATAATTCAAAAAGGATATTTTAATTTTCATGTTCTGATAACAAAAACAAAACGCACCACACAAAACTGAGTTTAAGTTGAGGAAGCTAACAGCTCAAAGAGTCTACAGCCAAGTAACCTTCTGGCTACTGGCTACTGGCTATGTGTCCTACATCTTAGAGTAGCATGTTAAAATACTTTGCTATTTAGTACAGTTGAGGCTAATGGGTATGCCTTTCACAAATTTGGTCAGAAAGTGCTGGACTATAAGAAAAATTTTGACCAGTGAGTTTGCTGCATTTACACTTTACTTGGACTGGGGACAAGAATTTTGTGTTACACAAGGACTAAATGCACAGACCATTCAACCGATCACTGCCACTGCTCAAAAAAAATCAATTTATCAAAAATGAAATTTTGGATAATACATGTTATAGCAGCACAGGTTAACAACTCACTCATGATTTCTTGCCAACTGCAGTCACTCCACCACCCACTGACACAAACTGATCTGCTGAGGCTCGTCATAGGAGGGCTGCTTTGACTGAATGATCCAACCTGGACACAAATCACATCTAGCTGAGGCAGCAGAGGCTCAGCACTAACACAGTCAACCAGAGTCACATCAGCCAACAGTAATACAATGCTGCAGCTACATGTCATACCTTGGTCCTTTCAGCTGCTGGATGAGATGGAGAAACTTGACAGTTGAGAAGTTGTGAGCTGGGGAGTGAGAGAAGGCTATCCTTAGGTCTATCACTCACCAGTTAACTAAATGTGCAGGGACAACACTGGTCATGTGCAGCATGACATTAGGAAACTTAATGATGCAACTCAGTAACTGCAGTACATCTGTGCTCAGCTATCAGCTGTCATCCAGTCCAATCTGGTGAACAAATCCTTTTCACTTACCCAGGCTTGCAACCCAAGTCCTCAACTTAATTCAAAAAGGGTCATGAAAATCATTTAGGCTAAATGGTTTTCACCCCTTTCATTCTCATGTCTCTTATCTAGGCTACATTCACTAATTTGATGTTGTGGTATGATGTGGTATGATAATCACTCAAACTTCAGTTATACGTGTCAGCAAACCATCATTTAAGACTTTGTGTGTATAGCATATGCTAGGAATTTATGGAAGCACGTTGAACTATATGGTGATAATACAGTGTGGGAAAATGGAAAAAATAGGCTGTGATAGACCAATCTGGAGATCATATCCTACCTCATCATTCTGATTTACAAGCTAACTCAATACTCCAGCAAACACGACACAGGCTTTTCATACGTGGATTTGGGTTTACTGGTGGTCTCTCTCTCTCTCTCTCTCTCTCTCTCTCTCTCTCTCTCTCTCTCTCTCCTCTCTCTCTCTCTCTCTCTCTCTCTCTCTCTCTCTCTCTCTCTCTCTCTCTCTCTCTCTCTCTCTCTCTCTCTCTCTCTCTCTCTCTCTCTCTCTCTCTCTCTCTCTCTCTCTCTCTCTCTCTCTCTCTCTCTCTCTCTCTCTCTCTCTCTCTCTCTCTCTCTCTCTCTCTGACACCTGGCGGGAAGTTACTCCCAACTCCCCCCTTCAGTGCGCTGTCTGTTCCGGACTTTTCAGGTGCACCATCCCTGCTGTCACATCGTGCCAGAAGTAATTCAGAATATTTACAGCTCCGCGGGGAATACAGCAACCCCGGTCCACTTGTGCTATGACAGAAACTGAGCCAGTTAATTTAATAAATGAGGGGCTGCTCGCTTGTACTCTTGCAGCATACTGCTGGTCTTCATGTTGTCGGTAGATGAGGTATATGGTTTCTTAACGGGCAGCCTCTCAGCCAGCCCTGAGCTTCCTCTGTTGCCACTCTGCAGATTACCACATGATTCAACGAGATAATAATCAGACACGTGTATCAGAAACAAGCTGTAGAAACACATAGGCTATCAACAAATGACCTTTGTATGGAGTCACCCGTTCCTTTACGTGCCGCATTAAAATGTAAGACGTTGCTTCGTGTCCCTTTAACTCGGTTTCGTCTTGTTGGCTGCAGAGAGGTAAATTAAGTAGGTTAACGACTGGCGTGTTCTTCTGAAGTCAGCAAAATGAGTCATTAACCCACCTGGTCAAAGAAATACACAGGATCTGTGTTTGGCCAGCTGGCCAGAAGTCATCATTTCCCTCAAAAAAGAGACAGAGAAAAAACTCCTCAGGAATGGCTTTTAGTTCTTCTGTCAGAAAAATCCAAAATATTAGCTACGAAGTAGTTACGAAAGCAAGTGATAAGACAGGAGTGCCGCGCTTTAAATGCACCTTCCATTGGTGAAAGTGACCTGCCAGTCCACGCCGTGCCAGGCCCGTTGCCTGGATACTCACTCAATGCTCGCGTTACGCACCATTAATGATCTCCCCCTACACTGAAAGATCTGAGGATAACAATTAAAATTGCTCACAATAACAGATCAGATGTTGCGCGTGTGGCAACGTTCGTACAATGTGGAAAAGTGGCACAAGGATCCACAAGTACTACAAAGGAGCCGCGGTCACAGGTGTGTGCAGCCAGGTAACCTGAAACTCGCGACCACATTTTCAGACGAAATGATGATTCCAGCATGCAGTGCGGCGGATCGGGACATGATGGACATATAGAAGCCTTTCAGCCTGCTGAACGGGGATCGCGCTGTTCCTGGAACTGTTTGTTCCAAAATGTAATTTTCAGTACAGGGGGAAATGATGATGAATGTAAGTTTGTATCTCCTCGGAACAGAGGAAGATCGTCTTCCCTCTATTCGGGTCAAGTTATTGCACGGAGATTGTCTAATAGCTCATCATTGGTCCAGCTGCCTCCAGCACTCTTCTCAGCTTTGACCACTGGAGGCTCTCCGCAGCTTATGCGTCACTTTATCTCTCAGTCGCTGATCATGGCGGAGGTACAGCACGAAGTGGAGCCTCAACTTCTAAATGGAGACGACTTTAACGAAGAAAGAGAAGACGCAGATGCACCAGAGTCAGTGAAGAAAAGGAGAAGAAAGAAGAAGAGGAGCAGGACCACCGCACCAGGTAGGAGACATCACTTTGCGGTTAGAGAATCGATGATTAAATAGCACAAAATCGTTTGTTCGCCTGCCAGTCGATACAGTGCAAGAGCATCTCATATGCGGGACAGGAGACTTTTCAACCTGTCAGGTGGTATTCCTGTTCAGCTGTTCCAACTCTGGCACGCTGCCGCTGGAGGTGAGGTCATTTACGGAACAATCTCTGAAAAATGCCATTAATCACCAAAACAGACTGGAAGAATTTCTCTGAAGATATGGGTGGAATAACATTTCATTTTTACTCCAGATTAAACATGTTCTATCCAATAAATCCCCTAAGCTGCATGAAATTATGTAATAGAAGTGTCCACATGCAAAAAAAAAAAAAAAAAAAAAACCAATGACGATCATTGCAGCCTTAGAAAGGGGAAATATAAAATCCCCAAAAAGCCTCAGTTGTTGAACCTGCCGCAAGTAAAATGTGGTCTGCACAGCAGTTTCTCTGAAGGGCTAAATGTCATAATGCTGCAAGCTACATATGCCCTTGAGAATACTGACTCTCAAGTTATAGGAAAAAGTTGGGAAGGTAGTGGATGCACTTTCTTGAAGTGACTCTGATCCTTGAACAATTCACTCTGTGCTGTGCTGTGCTGTGTTTGTGTGTGCACATATGTGTCTGTGTGCATGCCATGCATGTGCATGTATGCCACTGGTGTACACGTGCGTGTTCACCTGCACATGTATGCATGACGGTGTGTGACTTTGCAGCAGGGACAAATGAGGCTGAGGGGGGTGGAGAAGTTGGAGGTGTTGGTGATGTGACAAATCAGTTGGAGCAGCAAACACTGGAGGACAAAGAGAGAGAGGAGGATGGAGAAGAAGGTAACTTATCACCTCTACAACTACTACCACTTCTACCATCATCATCATCATCATCATCATCACCATCATCAGCTGCAGTTGGTGATTGTGGTGAAATTTAAGTCCCTGAAGGTGCACAGTGTAATTTAATGTCACCACTGAGATATTTGATTTTTAGTAGCAAACTGGGAATAGTGCCCAAGCCCCTGTCAATATTTCTCACTTTACAGACTGAAACTAATGGTGCTTTCAACAGATGGGGACGAAGGAGAGAACTCAGCTGGGAAAAAAAAGAAGAAGAAGAAGAAGAAGAAAGGATGTAAGCCACAAAACTACAACTCTCGGGTCTACAACATATTACTCTTAGGCTCTTTTGACTTGAACTGAAACTACAGTTCAAAACACAGGTTTCATTGTCACCTGCTCTTGATTTAACCAGATAGCCCTGTAAGAATCGCCACATCAGAATAAATTGAGTCATTTGGTTGATACAACTTTGCACCAAAGCAGTCTGACTCGGTTAATTAGTGTCACATGAGTGGCCGAGGCAGCACTGACACAGAAGAAGAAATTAATGAGAGTAGAATCAACATTAATCCACATGAAAGCCTAGCAAAGCCAGTGTAACAGTTTGAACTTAGAGAATGTCCTACATTATCTCACATACATAGATCAATACAAGCTAATACAAGTGCTTTTGTAGTGGCCTTATCTAGGGTTCCTATGGCTCACACAATTAAACCTGTATGTCAGGTAGTGTACACTTATCCTTTAGCAGAGTTAAATATCAGTGCCATGAACATACCAAGGGTAACTTGTGTTTTCTTCCTCTCTCCTGCTGCTTCTCCTCTCTATCTGGGCCACAGTGAAGGGACAGACTGACCCTCCTCAGTCCCTATTTGTGAGCTGTATCCCAATGGAGACTTTCCAAAGGGAGAGGAATGTGAATATCCCCGTCAAAAGATGGGTATGTGACCTCCACGTTTTTGTTCAGTGTGTGATATGCTTTGTTTTATTTGGATCTCTCTGCTTTTTGCTGTCTCATATTGGATGCCATAATTGGGTGCGTTCCTTACCATGTAGAATAATGGAGTTTAGTGGAGTTATAGTGTGTGGTATCTTCAGTCTTAAGATTTGTACAAATTGAAAGTGCTTCCTGTTTGTGGTGTGTCTGCCTCACCAGGCGCAGTGCAGCATGGCGCATCACTAGTGAAGAGAAGCGAGCCTTGGACAGAGCCAATGAGGAGATATGGAGTGATTTCAGGCAGGCGGCTGAGGCGCACCGACAGGTCCGCTCCTACATCAGGAGCTGGATCAAACCAGGGATGGCCATGATCGACATTTGGTGAGACAGGCACTGAAATATTGTCCTTGGGCTTCTGTTTAAATGATTCCTGGCCCTCATCCTGACTATGGACTGATATTGATATGATTAAAATGATGAATCATCATGTGATTACAGAAAGCAGGAGAACTGCTTTGTAGGTTCAAACTCTTGCTGTGGTATCTGTTTTGACAACAGTCTCTTTGTTCCTGTCATCTACTGTCCCTTTTGTGCTGCTGTCTGTTTCTGGCAGTGAGAAGCTGGAGGACTGCTCAAGGAAGCTCATTAAAGAAAATGGGCTGAAGGCGGGGCTGGCCTTCCCCACTGGCTGCTCCATCAACCACTGTGCTGCCCACTACACCCCCAATGCAGGAGACCCCACTGTGCTGCGTTACGATGACGTCTGCAAAATTGACTTTGGAACGCACATCAATGGTAAACGTGCAGTCGTGCCATAATAACTTTTTTAAGAGCCTCTGGAGTTATGCTGTGCCATTTGACACTTGGCATTTACTGTCATGCAGTAAGAAACAATTCAATTATAATTCTTACTGCATGGAATTTACTGTTCTCATAAGTTAATTAGCTTCCACTTTTGTAAAATAATACATGTGGAATATTTCTAAAAAAAAATGATCACATCATGATAATTGTCATAAACAATCAAACTGGTTGGTCTTTTAGGTCGAATAATAGACTGCGCCTTCACTGTCACCTTCAATCCAAAGTATGACGGACTGCTTGAGGCTGTGAAAGATGCAACCGACACCGGTATCAGGGTAACACAGCTCCTTCTCTAATGCATGATGTTGCTCTGCACTGATGGTTACACTTAATACTATGAAACACAAAATCCTGAAGAGATGAGAATCCTGAGAATCATACAAATATTTAGAGCATATTCACATTCACATTCATATTGTTCATTATTCATTCATTCATATTTCTTTGAAATAATAACATGAAGACTAAAATGATTCTTGAAATGGTAGGGGCATCATGTGGTGAGGATTGAATCCTACTAGCATGGCATACACTTATATATGAGATGACAAACAATTATTAACTAATATATAAATATAATGAGAGAGCGCTGATTAATATAAGGTCAGCTTTTGAGCTTAAGTCTTCCCACCCAGATACATTTGTGCTTGATAAACGACTTTAAAAAGCACAAATAGTAAAATAAACTAACAATACTATAGTTAGAGGTTGAATATTCTATCTACATAAATAGTTACTGCATAGCATATTGCAACTCAGGTAACTATCAATATATAAAGATATCACATGATTAGCGATTGATTTGTGCTACCTACAGCCTGGTTCAAAACTCAGGTCAGCATAAAGACACATACAGATTCATACAGGTGTTAAATATTATGGTATTTCACTAAATAGTTCACTAAAATAGTATCTAGCTGTCAGGCAACAGCATTATATATCATATAGTCTTCAATTTGGAGTTATTCAGGAACTACTACTCATGTATTAGCGGTCAGATCCTGATTTGTTTCTTGTGGTTCAGCACAGTATATAAATGAGACACATCACCAAAGTGGCAACACATCTTTCTCACTACGAAAGTTGCCTGCATATCAGAATAGTGATATTTGCTGATATGTGTTTAACACCTCTGCATTCCAGTTTGCAGGAATCGATGTGCGTCTGTGCGATGTAGGTGAGACCATTCAGGAGGTCATGGAGTCATATGAAGTGGAGATAGATGGGAAAATGTATCAAGGTAATATGAGGCCATTTATCACTGTACTGCATGTTCAATGCTGCAACCAAATACGTGAGTATTGTCTTTACAGTGAAGCCAATCAGGAATCTCAATGGCCACTCCATTGGACAGTACCGGATACACTCAGGGAAGACAGTCCCTATTGTTAAAGGTGGAGAGGCCACAAGGATGGAGGTTTGTACATCAATTAACACAGCTTACCTTGCTCAAATATAAATGGTCATTCTAACAGAGATATGTGGATATGATTAGATTTTTAAACATGGGCCAGGATTATAGGCTTTTTGTACTGAAGTGCCTGAAATGAAACCTTCCAGAGCTGTTTGACTTTGCATATAAACAATCTTTTTAATTCTTCAGTGTAATTGGAAGACCATGCAGCTGGTTAGGGTTATGATGTGGTGTGGAAAAATGTTCCAATTCATTGCTCTAACAGCTTCTTAGTCACCCTCGTCAGCACTTTAATTACACCTTTAATGGAATTACCAGCTGCATCGAGTAGCAGCTCGTGTTTAAACTCTAGCCCCTCATTTCACTGTAACAGCACTTGAATGTGGGCATCCAGTGTTCATTACCAGGCTGATGCTTCACCAAGGAGATACATGGCTCTGCACTACTTTACCTTTCCCTGTACTAAGCTGAGATCCATGCCTGGCTTACACAGCTGCTCCACATGACTATTTAGATAGAACTGAACATTTTAATTGGCAAAAGCTTTTTACCTGATGCTTCCAAGGGCTAATGTGGCAGCTTTGTGTTTTGTTTATTTAACTCAAATATGTTTGGTGTCACAGAGACATTACCCTCTGTGAGAGTGCATGAGTGGAAAGGCAGCTGGGTGTGCCAACGGGCTGCTAGCACTTTGACTGATTATCGCTGCAGTGAGAGTGGGTGTTGCAGTCTTATCAGCTAATACCACAGTGACTCTAACAACAGCCACATGCTGATAGAGACTCAAAATTTCAATGAAACTCAGCAAATCAAGTCGCAGGAGGTGCTGCTCTCGAAAGGACACTGCTTTCGTCAGTAGACCTCATTAATATGTTGGTCACTGATAACTTGAGTATTTGTTAAATGTAGTCTTTGCCCCCTGAAGTGGTTTTCTTCTTTTCCTAATGTCATACTTATTCAGTGCTGCATGAATGGGTATGTGCTTTATGGTGTTTTACAGTTAGATATGGAATTTTCATGTCAGCAACAAAGTGAAAGTCGGGTATGTGTTTTCTTTTTCTCTGCCTCTCAGGAAGGTGAAGCTTATGCCATTGAAACATTTGGTAGCACAGGAAGAGGTGCAGTCCATGATGACATGGAGTGCTCACATTACATGAAAAACTTCAATGTTGGACATGTGCCGATAAGGTTGCTGCTTTCACCTCACCTGTGTATTGAAATTCAAAATATTAATTATTGACAAAATTTGGTTTCAGCTATACTTTGCATCTATAGATTCACCACTTCATTATGCTTGTCTCATTTCCCTCTTTATGTTGTTGCTATGCTACAGACTTCCAAGGGCTAAACATCTGCTGAATGTGATCAATGAGAATTTTGGCACCTTGGCCTTCTGCCGTCGTTGGCTGGACCGCCTGGGTGAGAGCAAGTACCTGATGGCATTGAAGAATCTGTGTGACCTTGGCATCATAGACCCGTACCCACCACTCTGTGACATCAAGGGCAGTTATACTGCCCAATATGAGCACACCATCCTACTCAGGCCCACCTGCAAGGAGGTAGTGAGTCGAGGAGATGACTACTAAGCATGTGACAGAAGTCAAGGTGAACCAGAAGGAGCATGACAGCTCAGAGACAACAAAGCTCTTTGGACTGATCTCAATTATGCAACATTTCGCTGACCTAAATTTTCACTGCTTGAGTACCTTTAGGTAATTGTCAGCAAGAGCAAAAGCCTTGCATCATAGCAGTAGCGTGGTAGTACCACATTTTTCCCCAAAGGAATAAGTCAGTAGACAAAGGACATATCTTTGAGAAAATGTAGTAGTTGTCATTTTAGTTATCTTTTGATGTGTTGCTTTTAGGATATCTGCAAAATATGAGGCACTTTTTATAAGAAATAAATGATTATAAATCTTGCATTGAACACTGTGTCCATTTTAATATATCTCACAACCTAGCATACGCAGTTCCGAGTATACACACAGTGATGAGCATATAAGACATACCCATCAGTCCTGCAATACATTCTCCTTCATGTAGGTTAGAATATTAGTTTTTGGTTCAAACTGGTTTAGGGCGGTTGATTGAACAGATACTTGTATTAATACTGGATTAATAGGTGATTTTTCAAACCAATTATTATCAATGAGGGTCAGCTAAGTAACAGAACCACTCTGTATGAAGTTCAAAAGCACCACAATCTACAACATCCAAGATAAAGCTTAATCAACTTCTCTGTTGACAAACAAAAATGAACATCATGACCTGAGGGTGGGATCTGATAAAGTGGCAACTCAGTGTTAATTATGATGTCAAATTACTAACCACGTAGAAGTGTATTTCTCCCTTTTAACCAAAGGAGGGCAGTACTTAACATGGGTTAATAATTGGTTGACCACCTCTGCTGCACAGGAAGACACATAAGGCTATTCATAGCCTTGTGCTTCAGCGTAATGTGACCGTGGAATGAAATAGACTTTCCCCAGAAGCATTACAAATGGGCACACTGACACAGAGTTTATACATTTATACAGAGTTTATGCAATTTTTTTTGTTGTTGTTGTTAAAGGAACATATAGGATGCACAGAAATAGTAGTACAAATATCACAATGACAGCAGAGTACATTTATGCACCCCAAATCACCACTTTGTCCTTCATAGGAAAATTTCCTTCTCATTTTCTCTTGTTTTAGTAAAGTCAAGGACAAGGCAGTGGTGTTATAACTGAGGGATTCATCATGTCTCTTCACATAGATTGTCCTTCTCCTTGGAGACAGCTGACCAGGCCTATTCTTGACTGGGGCCATGCTTAAAAATGGTCTGTGGACTCTCAGATGTGATACACTGTAATGTCATATACCCAGGCCTTTAATGCGCATTCTGGGGCAGCAGGAGTCAGAAGCCCAAAAGAAACATAACAGATTGTGTCTGCTCTTACTAGCAATGCTATAATGATCATATATAATTATTTCTCAATCTCTTTATTAGAATTCAAACAGAAAATACATAAAAGTTGTATGGAATATTAAAAAGCAGGTGGAAAACGACTTCTACAGATGTAAGTGGCAAGTGTTAGTGTGTTCTCCTCTTATACTTGAGCAATAGAAGGTACCTGGCCCTTAAACCTAAATGGAATGGAACCCTGCTTAATATAATTGTTAACACCTTGACATGCGTGAACATCACTTAAACATATTGTATGAGTTAGAGTGGTTAATCATTCCATTGAAGATGCCAAAGATCAGACATACAGACATACATCATAATTTTGCATCAGCAAGGTAACTCTCGAGAATTCAACAGACAATACTCAACATATGGTATTTATTAAGTTGTTATCAAGAAATTTTAAGAATAATGAAATCTGCTAAGAACATTCTCAGAGTTTCAGTAGGGACCTGGCTCAGCATCTACTGTAGCAGCTTCAGAGGGATGCCAAGTTGACCCTTACACAGTGTGAAGAAGCTTGATCAGGAATGGTCCTGCTGGAAGGGTATAGGAGCAAAGAAATGATTTTATTCAGCAATGATAATGACCACAAGCACACTAATAATGCAGTGAAATTATATTTGGAGAGAAAAACAGCTAATTAAACACAATTATGGACTGGCCTCCAGAGTCCAGACCTGAATATTATAGAAGGAGTATGGGATTACAGAGAAAGAAATAAGGGACAGACTAAATCTAATGAAGAACTCTGAAAGTGCTGAAAGAAACCTGGTATAATTCAGAGAAGATTCCAGGTCAACCTCATCAAGAACATTGTGAACAATAAAGTTTCTAGCTGGAGCTGCTTGCAACTGACATGGGCTGAGAATGGGGCACCCTTAGATGGTCCAGGACTCTGGGTAAAGGGTGACACTTCCCCTCTGAAGCCTCATCTGAAATCTTTGGTATAACACCTTCCTGACCTTGACCTCCACCTCTGTATGGGAGCCTTGGTGGTGAGCTGACATCACCCTCCCCTGCAGCACTGCCAGGGATCACATCAATAAATCATTAATTTCTTAGAGAGGTTCCATTGGAGAACTCCACTCATTTTATGAATCAATTCACTTTACTGTTTATTTGGGCACTGAAAAAACTGCAAACTGCAGCAATGCACCAACAAAGGCTGGGAGGAAGAATACCACTAACAATTAGACATGCTTTAAGATTATTCAAACACTTTTGAAATTTTGGATGAGGAAAAATGTGTTTGTTCAACTCCATGTTTGTGTTTCTTACATACTTCTGTTTGTTTAACAAACATGACAAATGGTGGAGCGGAACAACCGTGGGCATTTTATCATTTCAAGCTTTTAAGATGCCATAGATTTTATCATATTGTTAAATGCCCTTACAGTCCACAACTGTCACACAGTAGGGGACATTGTGTCCAACACAACTTACCTAAGTTGTACTCTGCAGCACAGAAGTGTTTCGGGCTCCCTAGAGTCACATTTACATTTCTCTGGAAAAATGATACACAATCTGTACGATTAAAGTCAGTCATCCCATCATGATAGATAGATATTCAAGATCAAAAGAGCTGCATTTTTATTGATGTGGGTTGATGAGTGTGCAGTAAGAGTATGAAGTGTGATATGACCTGCGACTCACCAGAGTGGTGCAGTGCAGAGAAAAGCTCCTCTACCCTAAAGAGTGCCGTCTCACTATTATTGCAGCTGTGTCCCATGTGGCTATTGGCTGTACAGAAGACCTCCACATCTGAGCTGCAGCACAGAGATAAAACCAGTCAGAGCCAGGACTCCACTCAGTGTTAATACTCTAACTCAACACCACACATCACTTTATCCACTTTTATATTTGCTAGTACATACAGCTACATCTTGGCTCTCACCCAGGAATGCAGTCACCGGTATAGGGTCACAGTTCCCTGTGTAGTGACATGGACAGCAGCTGTATTTATGAAACTCCCAGTATCCCGTCATGCAGCTGTCACAATAGGGGCCTCCAACGCCAGGCTTACAAGTGCACTCTCTGCTGCTGGGGTTGTAGAGGGGACTATCACCTAAGAGGACAGCGCCCACAGGGTGGCAGGAACAGACTGCAGAGGAGGAGGCAACAGAGCAAGAGGATGCTTAGTAACACTTCTGTCTGTCAGTCAGGAAACCTTTATTATTTATTATGTAAATTCTGAAAGCCTTCACACTGTTGTTCTTCAGGTTGGCCAATTTCTATATTATTATTATTTTTTCTCACTTCTTCCACCATTTTTGGCAGTTCAACTACTCCTACATACTTTGTGCTTCTTCAGCAATTCATATATCAGTAGTGCAGCTTTTTCTAGACATTACTGCTTTTATTCAACTTTTTGATTCTCTTTATACTTTTTCTAATATTTAGCTTTTTCTCATTTTTTGTCCCATAGAGAATGCATTGGGGCAGGCTTCAAACTCTAAAACCTCTCCAACAACTTTCAACCTCAACTGCTATCACATACTTTCACCTACAGGCTTCATTAAACTCTTAAAATGTTCACAAACTGTTAAACTGTTGAACTTCTATACAGCTTTTTCATATCTTGTACCATTATTGAGATATAGCCTTTAAAAGCACAGGAGCATTTCTGACAAATTTCCCTTTTCAATGAGTGTGTATTGCGTCTAACGAGCAGAGGTCAGTGATTTCATCACTGGAGTGCGAAGCAGCAGAAAAAAGCGACTGGAACTTTCTCTTCCTCTCGTCCTCCTGGCCACAAATCACACTCTACACACATAATTTTGGCCACAGTTTGTAGTCACACCTCTGCCTCAAAATGTGTTCAAAAAACCACAGAGACATAGAGAATAATTTTCAATCATTTTTAAGTGCAGCCTGATCCCTCTCTGCTGCCCATAGAGCCCAGTACAAATCTTCAGAGCAGAGCAGTTGGGGCTGGAGTGTGTAACTTGCTGGAACGTGCATTATACTTTGTTTAAATTCAGCACAAAATAGTCACAGCTCACACAGAAGTCTTCTTCTAAATGATGGCTATTTTTTTTTTTGTACTATTTTTGCTTGCCTTTCAGCTATCATTCAACCATTTGTGATTCATGACAGTGTAAAGCTCCTTTCAGTTTGTGAATCACTGTGGTGCAGAGGTTAGGATGTAGGTTTGGGGATTCCAAGGTGGCAGGATTAAATCTTGCCTCAACAACCTTGATACTGCATCCTTCCCACACTTCCCTCATTATCACATTGCAATGACTGATTACAGTCTTCAAAACGTCTGCCTTTTTCAAATTTCACTACTTTTGCATACTTTTAGCTACAGACTTGATTCAACTTGCTGAGTGGTTAATGGATCAGTCTACTGCTCATGAGGTCAGGGATTGGACTCCTGCCACAGCCATGTCTGTTTATGCTGCTTGCTCTGTTTGGCAATTTCTTGTGCTAATTCAGCATTGCTTCAGCAAGGACGTTCAGCTTTCAGCATTCACACGCATTTTCCTTTGGGAAATGCTTTTTGTGTCTGGCGAAACTTGTATACATAATTCAGTCATCATACGTAATTCAGATTGCATGTGAAACAAAAACTCCTGCAGTAGAATAAAGTTAAATGTATTTAATCATCATCGTGTAATAAGCAACAAGTTGAGCATATGTGCTCAACATGCTTTAAGCAGCAATAACAAACTGTAAATCCCTCCCTCTCTCACTGCCTGGACGGTCCCTAATGACAGATTGTTTTTTGTTACAGATGTCTATTCCCAAAAATGGCATGTTTATTCTTAAAAATGCGGCAGCGTACTTGGTGGGGGGAAAGGTCTATCATGGGGAAAATGTACTTGCGTGGACCATGGCAAATTCCTCCATTATTTGAAATTACAGTCACACACCAAAACAGGACTGTCATTCCTCTAGGGAAGGTGCTGAGTGAAAATACCCTTAGGAGAAATCAATCTGCTTTAATATGGAGATCACACTAAAATTTCAAATATTCATTACCACCCCCCAAAATCAAAGGCTGCTCATCTTGACTGGAATTCTCAGCGGGCATTCATCCAGACAGTCAGTCGTTTTTTTTTTTTTTTAGAACATTTTATTTATAAAAGTTTTCAGATTAACTTACATCAAGTAAGAGACAAGAAGACAATGACAAGTACTTGAACAGTAATAAGAAAATAAAAACAATAAATAAATAAAAAACAACAATGACACAGACCCACGAAATCTCACGAATCACATATATTCAGCCTCTCCTCGTCCATGGTGTCAACGGGCTGAAATGTCTGACCTGTTGACCTCAGGCCTGCCTCTGCCCATTACAACGTTTTTAATGTGTAGTGCAGGGAAATATGATCCGCCGTAAACGCGGTGTATTTTATTTTGAAAATTAACTGGGTGTTTTGTGCACGACTTCGTGTCCCGCATGATCCACTCTGTGCTGACCTCATGCGCCGTGCTCCGGCGTCCGGCAAAAATAGAAGCTCTGCGTATGTGTTGCGGAGGGCTCCAGAAGGCCGGAGCTGAGCCGGAGCCGTGACGCAGCGCGTCCGCAGCCGGTACACGCATCCAGTGGAATCCTGGGCAGCGTTGGACGTGTGGGAGGTGAAAAGTTGCATTCAAACAATACATCTCACGTCCAACGCTGCCCTGTTCACTTGAATGCATCATACTGACCTCGCCCCTCATTGAACATCTGAACATTTCTTTAATGAATGTCCTTAAATACATGAGTTTGTGTGCTGTAAGATCTGTGGAGAGCTGTAAAGAAGTGCAAGTACACAAAAAGCATGGGCAGTACGCTAACATGATTAAATGCAAGTTGTTACTCTTCACCCATGTATTCATGCAGTGGTTCAAGTGTTTCGTTTGTTTCGTTCGAGTTAAATCGTCACTTTTTCAACACGACAGGCTTTGTTATAGTGTGTAGTGTTGTGCGGAGTGCAGCGTAGTGCAGAATATGTTTGCAGACCTGAGGAAAAAGAACAAGAAACACTGATGCATTTGTTTGGGGGTTGTCAAGGCAAGCCAATGGTAACCAGTTGTTTTAGGTCAGCCCCGATCAAAATGTTACGTGGATGTTGACATAACTGTCTAATAGGTAAGGAATCTCAGGTGAGGTGTGAGCTGCGATGGCTTATGGAGGAATACTGTAGTGTACTGTCTTTTTGCTGGAGCAAGATCAAGTCCCGCTCGCTGCAAATATATAAATATTGTATTTTCTCCACTTTGTGTTTTTTATGTGGCTGGTGCGTAGAGCTCACAAACAGAAGCACATTCGCTGCAGTAGATGGGACCTGTGACTTGAAAATCGCTGGTAATGTCGTCTGATTGTTAATTTGTGACGAATCTGCCGACGGAAGCGCAGCTGCAGCTGTTGAGTAAAGGAACCAGTTAACGCAGAAACCAGTTGGGCCATAACACCGGCAGCGAGTCACTCAGGCTGGCAATGAGCTGAGCAACTGAGCTACGGTGAGGATATCGGTGGGCCTGTGGGTCCAAAAGAACAGAGGAGCTGTTAGCCTGTTGCTCATCGTAGAGCCCTAGTTTATTGTAAGGCTCAACATTCTAAAACAATACAGCCATATACAGTACACAAAAACACAACGACCGATACTCTCCAGGTCACAACAATCACTTGTAAAACATAATTCTACACGTTTCCCTCGCCGCTTCCCACACACACATTCTGGCTTTTGGACCATTTACGGACGGGAACACACGTGAAAGAACGACAACAAAAAAGGTCTTCCTCGCAGACAAATTGTTCACAAATCACATTTCCACACATTCACTCTTGGTTAACGGGTGCGTATTTGACACCGAACCGCAACAAAAGAGAAGTAAGGAAACGTTTTACCTACCTGTAGGTCCAAATGAACAGGGCAGCTGTTAGTCTGTTGCACATCGCAGAGCCCTTGTTTATTGTGAAGACGCGCATGAGCAGAGCAGGGCAGCAACTCCTCCCAGTGGACCCACAGCGGTGCAGTAGCACCACCTATTGGTACAAAAGTGTAAATGATTACATAAAACTGTGGCGTTAGTGTTTCTTTTCTTGTTTTTTTCTGTTAACATAAAAAAGCTATCTTTGTGGCATCTTCAGACCCACTACACACACACACACCCCACCAATCTGCCACCCTGTTGCCATCCACAGTCCATGACAGTGACAGCTCTTGGTGTGCACTGTGTTGAAATGCACATATACCATGAAAGGGGAAATGAGATGTTTTTCTTCACTCGGCTCATCTCGCAAAACTTAGTGACAGCAGTGAACAGCTCTTGCAGCCGACACTAAAAGATGAACTGCTCCGTTATTCATCAAGCATCAGTGTCTAAAATGTTACATGGGATTCATGATGCTAAATTCATTTTGGAGATAGGTCTACATGCTGTGTATCTTACTCTGCATTGGACTCTCTTGGCCCATCACTCACTCTAGCACTTATGCAGTGTCCTCATGATGCCAATGGCAGCCTGCCAGGGTTGGTTGTTGTGGAGTGGTGCAGAGTGCTCACAGTGGTCACCAGCTGTGCTTGTCTGCAAATACACTTATCATGGACCTGCCAAGCAAACTCAACTGACACAAATAAACTATTACTCACACTCAATTTTGCAAACACATGATTTATTGTACTCAGCTCTCCCTGGCCCTCATTTATCAAACATGCATACACCAAAAAAAAAGCCAAATCTTGCGCAAGGATCTACATTTATCAATCTGAATGTGAGCGTAGGGTACACAAAAATCTCACACAAGGTCTGATCAGGTTGAAAACTTAACTCCACTTTTATTCTATTGAACAACTGAGGTAAATTCAAAGCCATGTGTAGACAGACATATATACAGTGTGATAGGACAGATGCTCATTAATCAGCTGTGTAAACAGAAACAGTCAATGAACAACCTTTTACTGTCAGAGCAGTGCAGATCACAGACAGACACTTCCTCCGGTGAGAAGATCTCCTGCAGGAGAGAGAACGGCTGCTCAGTCTCTTTCTCAGCCAGACACCGGAGCCCTGACTGAGGAGGGATACGAGCCGATCTGGTGTGATACCTGTTCAGGTGCTGGTGCTCTCCACAGTGGAGTTTTGGGCCACCAGGACCTCCCTGACTCTCATCCTATATTCTGCCTCATCCTCTTCGCTCTCTGAACTCACACCTTCTGGTCATTCCCTTGGTCAATAAAAGATCAATTGGTTGCAGGGAATAATATATAATATTATATGGAATGGCCTCTCATATATATTAAGAATCCACCTTCACTGCAATATTTAAAACACATCTTAAAAGATACCTTTTTACCCAATGTTTTGGTGCAATTTGAGTTTCTAATTGTTATCCTTGTTATCTTATTATGTGTTCTTTTTTATTTGGCTTGTCTACTTTTCCATTGATTGTTTCTTTTGTTAAGTGTATTGATACCATGTTGCTACCATGGTGATTTTACACTGTAATTAAACAGAACAGAGCAGAACTGAACTGAACAGACCTGAATGTACACACTTTTCATAAATCACACGTGACACCTGGTGCACGCTGATGTTCACATCAGAATCTAGGCACAGCAAGGCAATTTTGTATACGCATTTTTACAAACAGTTTGTCTCAAAGGACTTTACACAGCATCATGACAACATCCTCTGCCCTCAGACCCTCATGTCAACTGAGGAAAGACTCCCAAGAAACCCTTTAACAGGGAAAAATGGAGAAACCTCAGGGTGAGCAACAGAGGAGGGATCCTTCACCCAGGGCGGGCAGACGTGCAACAGATGTTGTATACAGAAAACAGTTTGCAACATGGAATATGGGGAACATGGAAATGGAATCAATCAGTTGACATGAGCTGATGAAGGCAGCTTCTGGTGGGCAGGAAAGGCAGGGAGAGCAGGCCAGCTTAATGGGACTACTGGACGGCAGCCAGGTCATGAGCAGGGAGTGTAGGCCGGTTAAAAGCAGGAGAAAGGAGATGATGCAGGTGGCGGTTGGTGCAGAGGGTTGGAGCTCTGGAGAGATCTGTGGAAATACAGAGAGAGTGTGAGACACCATGGCCAGACTACAAAGTGCAACAAATAACGACAATTTGAAATGTGCCTGAGGAGAGGAGAGGAGAGGAGAGGAGAGGAGAGGAGAGGAAGGATAGGGCTCCGTGTAGCCTGATGTCTAAGCCTATAGCAGCGTGGTATAAAATGGATCAGGACTACCTGAGCCAGCCCTAACTAAAAGCTCTGTCGCAGAGGAAGGTCGTAAGCCTGGACTTAAATGTAGAAAGAGTGTCTGCCTCTCTGACCCATGGAGAGAGCTGGTTCCATAATAGAGGAGCCCGGTAACTGAAGGCTCTACCTCCCAGTCTGTTTTTAGAGATACTGGGGGTCACTAACAGACCTGCATTCTGGGAGCGAAGTGCTCTGGTAGGACAGTATGGGATAATGAGGTCTTTCAGATAAGTTGGAGCTTTGTCATTAAGAGCCTTGTAAGTAAGTAGAAGGATCTTGAAGTCTATTCTACATTCTACAGGAAGCCAATGGAGAGAAGCTAGAATGGGAGAGATGTGCTCTCTCTTACTAACTCTTGAGTCCTCTTGAGGAGAGAGTTTCAGTAGTCCAGCCTAGGAGTGATAAATGCGTGGACCAGTTTTTCAGCATCACTCTGAGAGGATATTCCTGATCTTAGCTATACTGCACAGGTGAAAGAAGGCAGTCCTAGTCACATGCTTTATGTGGGAGCTGAAGGAAAGATCCTGGTCAAAATGACTCCAAGGTTCCTTGCGGTTGTACTTGAGTTCAGGGTGATGTCATCCAGAGTAGCAATCTGATTGAAGAATGTGTCCCTGAGATGCTTAGGTCCAAACACGATAACCTCTGTTTTGTCAGAGTTCAGTAGTAGGAAGTTAGAAGACATCGAGGACTTGATGTCAAGTAAGAGTCAACTGACAACTTGTTCTCATTTGCAATGACAACCTGTAAGATTTAACATCTCAGACAAGAAAAGATGTTATTGATCCCATATCAGAGAAAGTTTCATCAACAAACAACAAATTCATCAATATGCACATATATAACACATAATCCATCCATCCATCCATCTTCTTCCGCTTATCCGAGCCGGGTCACGGGGGCAGCAGCCTGAGCAGGGACACCTAGACTTCCCTCTCCCCAGACACTTCCTCCAGCTCTTCCGGGGGGATCCCAAGGTGTTCCCAGGCCAGCCGGGTGACGTAGTCACTCCAGCATGTCCTGGGTCTTCCCCGGGGCCTCCTTCCGGTGGGACATGCCCGGAACACCTCCTGAGGGAGGCGTCCAGGGGGCATCCGATACAGATGCCACCTCAGCTGGCTCCTCTCGATGTGGAGGAGCAGCGGCTCTACTCCGAGCTCCTCCCGGGTGACAGAGCTTCTCACCTTATCTCTAAGGGAGCGCCCCGCCACCCTGCGGAGGAAACTCATTTCGGCCGCTTGTATCCGGGATCTCGTTCTTTCGGTCATGACCCAGAGTTCATGACCATAGGTGAAGGTAGGAACGTAGATCGACCGGTAAATTGAGAGCTTTGCCTTTCGGCTTAGCTCTCTCTTCACCACAACGGACCGATACAATGACCGCATTACTGCGGTCGCCGCACCGATCCGCCTGTCGACTCACACTCACACTCACACACTCACACTCCATCCTTCCCTCACTCGTGAACAGGACCCCGAGATACTTAAACTCCTCCACCTGAGGCAGGGACTCTCCCCTCCCACTCTCTTTTTCCCTCGAGTACCCTATGGAGGGTATAGAGCTGGTCCAGTGTTCCATGACCAGGACGAAAACCGCATTGTTCCTCCTGAATCTGAGGTTCGACTATCGGCCGAATTCGCCTCTCCAGCACCCTGGAATAGACTTTCCCCGGGAGGCTGAGGAGTGTGATTCCCGATAGTTAAAACACACCCTCCGGTCCCCCTTTTTGAAAAGAGGGACCACCACCCTCTCTGCCAGTCCAGAGGCACTGTCCCCGACTGCCACGCGATGTTGCAGAGTGTTGAAGTCACCTGACTTCCCCGGATTGGTTAATGCGAGAAAAGAAAATCCTCTGAGAGAAACAGACTTAGTTAAAGTAGCCGGCTTTTTATTTAGCAAAGATCTTTGGAGATCACACCACAGAGATTATCTGTTACAGCAATAATATTTCTCTGAGGACCCCGCCTCTTGAAGTTGTTTTGTCTCAACACTTCCATAGTAACCTTTCGGTCTGATAGTATTTTTAATACTTGACCTTTAAATCAGACAATGTTTTTGATAAAGATGCTGATCGCATCGTCTAGCACTTGCACTTTTGAACCCCCTTTATGATGTCACTTCCCTCTTTTCACCAAGTGTCGGGACAAACAACTCCTACTCACTTCCATATTCCTCATACACTTTTGACCTCTCATGCTATGCACACAATTACACTTTTGACCTTTAAAGCTATGCACACCATTATACTTTCAAGTGTTTATGTCTTACAGCAGGATATTAGGATATTATGTCTTACAATATATATATATGTTCCACAAGAGGCATGTCAGCCAAGACAGCCCCACAACATCCAAAGACTTGAGATACTCAGGGCGGATCTCATCCACCCCCGCTGCCTTGCCACTGGGGAGCTTCCGAATTACCTCAGTGACTTCAGCTTGTGATGAATGAATCAATCTCTGGGTCCCCCGCCTCTGCTTCCTCCATGGAAGGCATGACAGTGGGATTGAGGAGATCCTCGAAGTACTCCTTCCACCGCCCGACAATATCCCCAGTCGAGGTCAACAGCTCCCCACCTCCACTGTGAACATTGTTGGCAGAGCACTGCTTCCCCCTCCTGAGGTGCCGGATGGTTTGCCAGAATTTCTTCGAGGCCGATCGGTAGTCCTCCTCCATGGCCTCCCCGAACTTTTCCCATACCCGGGTTTTTGCTTCCGCGACTGACGGGCTGCCACACGCTTGCCTGCTGGTACCCATCAGCTGCCTCAGGAGTCCCCCGAGCCAACCAGACTCAGTAGGACTCCTTCTTTAGCTTGACGGCATCCCTTACTTCCAGTGTCCACCACCGGGTTTGGGGACTGCCGCCACGACAGGCACCGGAGACCTTGCGGCCACAGCTCCGAACAGCCGCGTCAACAATGGAGGTGGAGAACATGGTTCACTCGGACTCAATGTCTCCAGCCTCCTTTGAGATCTGGTCAAAGCTCTCCCGGAGGTGGGAGTTGAGGACCTCAATGGTAGAGGGCTCTGCCAGACGTTCCCAACAGACCCTCACAGTACATTTGGGTCTGCCGAGTCTTTCCAGCTTCCTCCCCCACCACCGGATCCAACTCACCACCAGGTAGTGATCAGTTGACAGCTCAGCCCCTCTCTTCACCCGAGTGTCCGAGACACATGGCCGGAGGTCAGATGACACAACTACAAAGTCGATCATTGATCTCCGGCCAAGGGTGTCCTGGTGCCACATGCACTTATGGACACCCTTATGCTCGAACATGGTGTTCGTTATGGACAGACTGTGACTAGCACAGAAGTCCAACAACAGAACACCGCTCGGGTTCAGATTGGGGAGGCCATTCCTCCCAATCACACTCCTCCAGGTATCACTGTTGCTGCCCATGTGAGTGTTGAAGTCCCCCAGCAGAACGATGGAGTCTCCAGTTGGGGCACTTTCTAGTACCCCTTCCAGGGACCCCAAGAAGGCTGGGTACTCTGCACTGCCATTTGGCCCGTAAGCCAAAACGACTGTGAGAGACCTATCCCCGACCCGGAGGCGCAGGGAAACGACCCTCTCGTTCAGCGGGGAGAACACAAGCACATGGCGGCTGAGCTGGGGAGCTATTAGCAAGCCCACACCAGCCTGCCGCCTCTCACCATGGGCAACTCCAGAGTAGAAGAGGGTCCAGCCTCTCTCAAGGAGTTGGGTTCCGGAGCCTAGACTGTGCGTAGAGGTGAGCCCGACTATCTCTAGCCGGTACCGCACAACCTCCCGGCCAGGTCCCGTGGGCAAAGACCCGGCCACAAGGCGTTCGCCTGCGAGCCCCAACCCCAGGCCTGGCTCCAGGGTGGGCCCCGGTGACGCCAATCCGGGCGACGTGAACTGCCTCGTTGTGTTGACTCTCATCTGGGGCTTTGGAAATGCTCTTGGTCTGACCTGTCACCTAGAACCTGTTTGCCTTGGGAGACCCTACCAGGGGCATTAAGCCCCGGACAACATAGCTCCTCGGATCACTCAGGTACTCAAACCCCTCCACCACTGTAAGGTGGCAGTTCAGGGAGGGGATATATACACATAATATATAAATATATTGCACTAAGAAAAAAAGTGAAACTTTGCTTGGGCTACTGTAGGAGCCATTTCTATATGAATGTATGCAGTTGTCAAATTCGGCCAGTAGGTGTCCTCATGTATGGTGTGTGTTTCTATATGGGTGGGAACCTTCTGGCAGGTGGCAGGTGTTGCGGGGCACACAGTTTTTCGACTGCTGCGCTACGCCACGTTATGTTGTGCTGGCAGTGCTGTCATGTCTGTTTGTTAATTGGTGAATAAAACTACATCGGCTTAATCTGCAACGCTTAGTTGATTCTTGCAATGCTGAAGATCCAGACGGTGAGCAAACGAAGAAACGATAGCGAGCGCGTCCATTAGTTTTAGCCTGTCTATGCAGCCCCTCAGTGGCTTTAAGTTTAGGCTTAGCCGCTACCAGGCTACTATATGTAATTCCTGCTGGTATTAAAAAAGTGTCAGACTTGTCAGACTCATCAGACTCTGTAACAATTCTCAAATCAAATCAAATCAAATTTAATCAGTCTTTACGTACTACACTTTTCTGTGCTGTACATGTTTAAAAAGCAACCCCCCCCCCCCCCCCCAACCCCACACACACACACACACACACACACACATACACGAATAGAGAGTCATCTAAATACACACACATACATACACAGTAACACAGACCTATGGCTGGGCACGCAGAAACCAGGTGAGGAAACATTATCTTATGGAGCCATCTGTGCTGGGAGCTGATCACAGCCCCCAGTGCAGAGGGCTTCCAGTGAGGAAATACTGGAGTTATGAACTAAGACCAAAAAAGACTATAATAGAGAGGATAAAAGACTAAAATGACATAAGAACAATAAAAGACACAGGGTCAAATTAAAATGTAAGTATAAATAAATAAAAAGTAAATAAGTAAATGAATAAATAAATAATAATAATAATAAAAAAATAAAAATAGATAAATGACTAAATGAATAGAATGGCATTAAAGCCTTGGTAAAAGATGTAGCATTAAAACATCAGTAGTCTAAGAGATATTAGTTAAAAGCCAAGTTAAATAAGTGGGTCTTGAGCCTGCTTTTAAAAATATCAACATTCTCTGCAGTCCTCAGGTCCTCCGGTAGGCCATTCCATAATCGGGGACCGTAGCACTGGAAGGATGCCTCACCATGGGTACGTGTTTTGACCTTAGGAATAATTAGGAGGCTGGTGCCTGAGGATTTCAGGGTCTGTGAGGGTTCATAGGGTAAAAGCAATTCTGAAAGATAAGAAGGCCCAAGACCATTAAGACATTTAAAAACCATTAAATGAACCTTAAAATTGATCCTGAAACACACAGTCAGTTCTGTAGGACTTGCAGGCTTAAGGTAGTTTTTTTTAGGGAGACCAGAAAGCAGGGCGTTATAATAATCAATATGGCCAGAGATAAAAGCATGCATCAGCACCTCCATGTTAGCCTGAGAGAGAAGGGGGCAGACTCTAGCTATATTATTAAGATGATAAAAGCCTGTTTTAGTTACGTGTTTGATGTGTGGAATAAAACTAAGCTCAGAGTCAAAAATGACACCCAGGTTCTTAACTTGATGGGATGGGTTTAAGGACAATGCCGGTAGTATGGATACGTGTTTCTCTCTCTGAGCTTCAGGACTGATGATTAAAACTTCAGTCAATCTTGTCCTGGTTGAGCTGTAAGAAGTTTTCTGCCATCCAGGATTTGATCTCTAAGATACAGTTAAAAAGGGCATCGACTTCCGGTGGCGCCATGTTGGAGGAGACAGCTTAGAAAGTTAGCTCTAGAAGAAACCAAGCTCTTTTGAATATTATTAACGACAGAAAGTGGACCAAAGTCAAGGTAACTCGACGGCGAAAGCAAAAAAAGAAAGATGGAGACAAGGTCTAACGCTAACAGAAAAGAAAATGCGAATATTGAAGGTACGGACTCGGCGCGGGGAGCCACGCCGGATAAGGGACATGCCGGTGGAGAACAGGACTCGGTAATATTGGCGGAGATACACACTGAGACAAGAACACACAGAAGCAGCAAAGGACAACAAGAACGGTGAGTGAGACTAGAAACTAATTTAAAAGAACTTGTAGAGCTACGTCGCTGGAGCAACGAACAGTGGACATGCAAGATAGGCTGGGGGAGACTGACGACAGGGCAGCACGGCTCGTACAACTGAAGGTGTTTCTGGAAACAGGGACTAAGACATTCACCACACTGATGGAGGCTGCACCCATGCTGAAGAACATGGGAATTAAGGTGGAGGAAGATGAGGGGGGAAAACGACAGAGAGTGAGAATGCAGGGCAGCTGGACCATGGTGACAGGACATAAGGGGGAGGAGACAGCCATGCATCACAGAGGAGGACCTACAAGCCCTCACTTTAGTGAAACAGTGGTAAGAACTAGACAACAGTTTAGCGCTAAAGGTGAAAACAAATGACAATTATTTAAGTATATAAGGCGGTTTATTTGAATCTGTTTCACATGATGCTCAAAAAGTTTAATAGGAGCTAGTTATAGGATTTAAGTAACATAGATTGATGTCAAAATTGGTTAAGTGAGCGATACTGGAGCTCAGTTAGAGCAAGTAGCAACTTATTTACTGCCAAGAAGGTGCAGTTGCACTTTGTGCTATATCCCCAGAGAGACTTTGCCACAACTCTCTGATGTCGGGACTTTTGGGAGTCAAAGTGTGTTATAGTGCATACTAGTTCAGAGGAAGATGCATATTGTTTGTTTTTTCGCTGTGCACTGTTTTGTACAGTAGTTTTTATTTTCAAGAGGAATAGAGCTGATGGCTTACATCTTAAAATATTATGAATAGGCTGAACCTTGTTTCTTACAATGTGCATGGTTCAAATCATCCCATTAAGAGGAAGAAAATATAGAGTCAGCTAAGGAAACTACAATGTGCAATTGCACTATTACAGGAAACTCACTTGAGTGAGAATGAACATAAAAAATTGAAAAGAGAATGGGTAAATGAAGTATTCTCTGCTTCTTATGGCAAGAAAAGGGGGGGTGCAATACTAGTTAATAAATCCCTGCTATTCTCTGCAGAGAAAGTGATTAAAGATGATATGGGAAGATATATCATGGTGGTTGGCACTATAGGAGATATGACTCTTACAATATTAAACATCTATGCCCCAAATGAGGAAAATGAAACATTTTTCAAAAACATAGCAAATATAGTTACCAGTAATGGTCGAGGGATGATCATTATGGGAGGGGACTTTAACACCATACAAAATGGTAAACTAGATAAGTTGCCACCAAAGGGGGGGACCAAATACAAAAAAATCCAGAGCATTAAATAATGTTATAAAAGAATTAGGGGGGACCAAATACAAAAAAATCCAGAGCATTAAATAATGTTATAAAAGAATTAGGGGGGACCAAATACAAAAAAATCCAGAGCATTAAATAATGTAAAGAATTAGGTGTTATCGATCCATGGAGAAATAATAATCCCAAGGGAAGGGACTTTACCTTTTACTCTAACCCACATGGTAGTTATTCAAGAATAGACTTTTTCTGCGTTTCAAAACAACAGATACACAAAGTCAGGAAATGTCATATAGAGTCCATAACTATAAGTGAGCACGCCCCTGTCATACTTTCTCTTGAGCTGGGTAGGGATTCCTTTTTTAAGTACTGGAGACTAAATGTGTCAATCCTGTCGGATAAAAAGATTATCAAAGAACTAAAGCATAATTTAAAGGAATACTTTCAAATAAACGACAATGGCGAGGTCTCGCCATCAATTCTGTGGGAGGGAGGAAAAGCAGTCATAAGAGGGAAAATAATAGAAATAACATCCAGACTGAAAAAAGCTCGATTGGAACAGCAGGGAAAGCTAGAAAGCAAAATCAAAGAATTAGAGATAGAACATAAAAGAATGTCCAATAACTCCATTCTTCTTGAATTAAAAAATTTAGACGTGAATTAGATGATCTTTTAACATATAAAGCAGAAGGAGCTCTCCGTTTTATAAATCAAAGATATTATGAAATGGGCAACAGGGCAAGCCGGGTACTAGCATTCCAACTGCGAAAGGCTCAAACACATAGAATATTCACAAAAATAAGACAGCAGAAGAAGCATCTGAAATGGTAAAACAAATTACATCACAAGAAATAGCGGGCACAAACTCTTAAAAATAATAAGTCTCCTGGTATGGATGGCCCAGGGAATTTTATAAGTGTTTTGCAGAAGAGATAACACCAGTATTATGTAAAGTTTTTAACTATGCCCACTCAACAGGAAATCCCCCAGGTACTTGGTCAGAGGCTATAATTTCCGTATTACATAAGGTAGGCAAAGATCCGACTTCATGTGAAGGATACAGACCGGTTAGCATACTCTGTAATGATTTAAAAATATTAACAAACATACTAGCACAGAGAATGCAAAAACATATAACTAAATTAATCAAACCAGATCAAACCGGGTTTATCCCGGGGAGACAGGGGACCAACAATATTAGGAGAACATTAAATCTTATGTCTTGTGCTAAAAACAATAATCAACCTGCCATACTGCTTGGTCTAGATGCACAGAAGGCTTTTGACCGCGTGAAGTGGAACTTCTTATACCAAACATTGGAGGTTTTTGGGTTTCATTCAGTGTTTATAGACTGGGTAAAAATGGTTTATAAAAATCCCAAATCTCAGATCAGAGTCAATGGATGCTGCTCAGACTCAAAAGAGGAGTCAGGCAAGGAGATTACCTGAGTCCACTACTGTTTGCTGCCGACATTGCACCGTTAGCTGAATCAATAAGACAAATAAAAACATAAAAGGAATAAAAGATGAAGGAGGCATAGAACATATAACATCATTATTTGCGGATGATTTATTAACGTACGTAACGGAGCCCTCTGCATCTATACCAGCACTGCTAGACAACCTGAAAGAATATGGTGAAATATCAGGAAATTTGATGAATGAAGCCAAGTCAATAGCCATGATGATCTCAGGAGACTGCCCAGGGGAACTTAAAGAAAAGGTCCATTTTAAATGGACTGAAAAAGGGTTTAGATACCTGGGTATAACTATCACTCCTAGTACAGTACAGCTATTTGACGCTAACTATGGGAAACTGATAAAGGAGATCAAGGATGATTTGGCAAGATGGGAGATTTTACCATTGACCCTGGTTGGTAGAGTTGAAGCGGTAAGAATGAACATATTGCCAAGATTATTGTTTTTGTTCCATTATATTGAGATCTGTTCCGTTATATTGAAATTCTTATGGCAAAATAAAAAAGCAAGAATTAAATACAAGACACTTCTTAGCAAAAAGGAGAAGGGAGGATTGAACCTACCTAATTTAAGAAATTACTATTGGGCAGCACAACTCAGAGCCCTAATAATGTGGATTACTAAAGAGAAAGATTCAGTGTGGGTGGAGATAGAACAAAATGCATGTCAAAATATATCCTTAGAAATACTTCCATTTCTAAACGAGAAGACTCGGAAGAGACTTAAGATGGGCAATGAATGGGTCAAGGGAACATGGAAAATATGGTCAACAGTGCAAAAGAAACTGAAAATGTCGAATTCTATCAGAAGGGCTATTAAAATAGCAAAGAACCCGGACTTTGTACCATCTACTATGGATGCAGGATTTAAAAATGGGCCAACAAGGGGTTAATATATATAGACCAAATGTTTCAGGGAAAAACAATGAAATCATTCACACAACTTCAAAAAGAATTTCATTTACCAGCACAGGAATTTTATAAATTCTTACAGCTAAGAGACTACCTACAGAAACATGAATGGGAGAACATTCGTAAGATTCCATCTAAATTAGAGGAAATGCTGTGGTTGTTTTCAGATGATAAACCAAAAAAGGAGTGATATCAAAAATATATAAAGCACTACAACATGAATCTAATGATAACAACTTGGATATCAAAGAAAAGTGGGAGCTGGAAGTGAACATCATAATATCAGAGGAAGAGTGGGAGGAAACATTTAAACAGGGACATAAAATAACTAATAGCCCAACATGGAGGGAGTTTGATTGGAAAGTGAAAATGCGTTACTTTTACACTCCATTCATTACCTCAAAATACAGCAATACAACTGATTTATGCTGGAGGGAGTGTGGGGCAGTGGGCAGTATGCTGGGATTGCCCAAAATTAAAGGTTTTCTGGGAAAATATTCAAAAGGAGATTAAACAGATTATGGGTATTAATCTACCTCTGGAACCTGCACTTTACATTTTGGGGATAATCCCTGACAGTATCACAGACAAGAACACCAAATATTTACTGAGAATCCTGCTGCTGATAGCAAAAAAAAAACAATAACAGCCTCCTGGTTAAAAACACAGCCCCCAAGTATAACTCAATGGAAAGACAGGGTAAAAAACGTCTATATCATGGAAAAAACCACAGCCAGAATACAGTTGAAAACAAATAAAAAAAAAAAGATGGTCTTTACTATTACAAGCAATGCCAGGGCTCTAGCAACTTCTTTTTTTTTTTTTAAATCTCTCTCTTTTTATTATTATTTTTTTTTCTTATTGTAAATCTCAGAAGTAAAGTTCCTTCCTTTTTTCTGCATTGTGACTGTTGCCATTTATATAGGGCTCGTACTTTGTATGATTGTATTTTTCCCTTGTAAATTACTCTTGCTCTGTACTTTCTATTTTTTCTACACTTGTAAAATACTCATTAATGCAGGATGCTGCTCAAGACTATGGGAGTAAAGATTTCTGGAAACGAGAGTAGAGCTGGACTTTAGAACGGGAAGGAGGAATGAAAAAAAAAGACTTTCAAAGGACTTTATAATTATGCAGTATATATCTCCTCTGTGTTTGTTAGTTTGTATATGTGTATGTCAAATAAAAAATAAATTCAAAAAAAAAAGGGCATCAATTGGCCCTGTGTCATCAGGGGACATGGAGATGTACAGATGTGTGTCATCAGTGTAGCTATGGACGTTCATATCATGCCCCCTGATGACATTGCCAAATGGCAGCATGTACAAATTAAAAAGTACAGGGGCTAAAATTGAACCTTGCGCCACACTACATTTAATTTCATGGATTCCTGATGAGCAGGTGTCCATACTTACCAAAAATCTTCTTTCTGAGAGATAGGAAGTGAACCACTTAAGGACAGTGCCAGAGAGACCGACCAGGTGTCTGAATTTGTTTAAAAGAATCGGGTGATCTGCTGTGTTGAAGGCAACACTTAGATCCAGTAGCACCAGGACTGATAACTTGTGTGAGTCCAGATTACACCTGAGATCATTAACAATCTTTAGCAGGGCTGTCTCTGTCTCTGTGATGCTTCCTAAATCCAGACTCATTTCTCAAAGATGTTACTGTCATATGAAAAACCATTGTGCTGTATAAAAACAAGTTTTTCAAAGATTTTACTTAAAAATGGTAAATTGGAAACTGGCTTGTAGTTGTTAAAATCATTAGCGTCCAAGTTGTTCTTCTTCAAAATGAGTCTCACCACTGCTGTTTTAAAGGCAGCAGGGAAAGTACCCATCTGAAGAGAACAATTCATAAGAGCTCATCTTCAAAGAATCCATAAAATGTTTTAAAAAGTGATGTAGGAATTGGATCTAAAAGACAAGTTGTTGGTTTAACTTGGGAGAAAACTCAACCAAGCATCTCAGCATCAACCAGGACAAAACTGTCCAGTGTTTCCTCAGGTAAAAACAAACATTCAAATGGGTTAAGAACCAGCTTTTGATGATGAGATAAAATGTTGGATCTGATGATCTCAATTTTGCCTCTGAAGTGGTCTGCAAAATGATCACAGAGAGCATCAGCTGGAAAGCTTTGGGACTTGTTAAAATCTGGGTTGATTAAATGATTGATGGTGGAAAAGAGGACTTTGGAATTATTTTTATGATTGTTGATTATTTTGGTTCAGTAGGCATTTCTTGCATGCCTGAGTGTGTTATTGTATATTTTGAGTTGCTCATGGAATATTTGATAGTTAATTGTTAATTTATTTTTCCTCCATTTTCTTTCTGCCATCCTGCAGTTTCGTTTCAGTTTTTTAATTTCCTCATTTCTCCGTGGGTTTATAGGTTTAGAGAGGGCCCTCTTTGTCTTTAATGGGGCCACTACATCGAGGCATGATTGCAGTTTACTGGTAAAATTTTCAACAATAAAATCACAGGATGCAGGTAAAATAACTGGAGGACATTTATCTAAAACTTCAATAAAATTTGCAGCCACTGCAGAGGTTAGTTAGCGTTTCCTCACAGTTCGCACCGAAAACTGGTGATGTTAAAAAACACACCATAGTGGTCAGAGACAGCCAAGTCAACAACAGAGGACTCACTGCTGGACAGGCCATGGCTGATGGCAAGATCCAGGGTGTGTCCTCTGTTGTGGGTTGGCTGCGTGACATGTTGTATGAAATCCATACAGTTTACCATGTTTAAAAACTCCTTTGAGAAAGGGTCTGACTGATTGTCTAGGTGCAGGTTAAAATCATTGGATAAAGATTATCATGTTGTAGGTGGTGTGAATTATTGATAGAAATTCAGAGTGCATGCTACCCTCATCCGCACGTTCCTGGCGATGGAGTCCCCGATGATGGGGTTTGTAGGAGGAGGATCTGTCAGGTGTCCAGTTGGGCAGGTGGCTGGCACGCTGTCCATACTGCCCACATCGCGGCACCGGGCAGGTGATCCAGGCGGTGAGGCAGCGTCAGGACTGTGAGTTCTTCTGCACCAGGTGAGGAGAGCACCGCACTGCATCTTCCAGGAGCCACTTGCAGGAGTTGAGGAGTGGAAAGGGGATAGCTGGGGTTTTACTGCCGGGTGAGGGAAAGGGGCACCCCTGTTTGAAGCCCTCTTCCATCCATGGCTACCTAACTACCTCAGACCAGAGAGTCTCCTGGTTGGCGTGATGACCTGGGGAACGGGAGGAGCTGTCGATATGGGAACTGCTAGGACCCTTCCTGTATGACCCTCCAGCCCTGGCCGAAGATGGGGACCACTGGTCGCGAGCTGCAGAACACGGCCCGGTGTGCACAGGCACAGTGATGGTGGCAGTGGCAGCGGCTGCGACAGCGGAGGAAAATAAGTCCAAGGCTGCTTTGTCCAGGGTTCCCACTTTCCACAGCTGGCTCCGGCGGGGGAAGAGGCCACTGGATGGTGCATGGGGTCGGGGGACAGTCCAGTGAAGGTGCGGTCAGGAGCCACGTCGGACCTGTCATTATCACCTGGGTGATCTGGTTCTCCGTCACTCAGTGCTGTGTGGTGGTTTGACAGATGGAGCAGTGGTGGAGAGATGGCCGGCTTCCTTCCCTTCCCTGCTCCCTTGACCATCACCTCCGTCCAGTTTCCCTCTGGATTGGTGGTTGGGCAGGAGGATGGATGGGAATTTATAGGATCCCACAGCAAAGTATCAGACGTGGAGGAATTGGTAACAACGGAGTTTAAGGCGCTAATCTTCTTAGCTTGAGTGGTGGCTGTCTCGATGTAGCTAGACAGCAAGGCATCCTTCTTCCTCAACTCCTCGGAGAGTCTCCAGATGTCTTCTCTGAGGTTAGTAACTTCTCTCTTACTGTGTGTAGGAAGCAGACAATCCTCGCATGGTGATGGTATAGCAACAGGGCTGGCTGAGGTTTTAGGTAGTCACCAGCTAAAAACAAACCAGGCTATGCTAGTATTTCCTCGTTGCCTTATGGAGTAGTCTGTCAGCGTCTGTCCAAATCTTCACTGTCCCGCTTATACATTTGGTTTAAGTAGCTCAAAAGGTCAGAGCACACAATCGTAGTGATCTCCAGATTCCAGATCGTCTGAAAATTCCACATCTCTTGAAAATAGTTGAAAAATCATAAAAACAAGGGAGGTTAGAGGTGACGCTGTGATGCTCTCCAGTGTTATGTTCGGCTCTCACCATCCGCTTGTTGTGTTGTAACATCTTTTTTTCTCTCATATGTACTATATTTTATGAACAATGGTGTTTCTCCTTGTATCATGGGTGCAACAGAAGGCTCGTCCTGCACATGGGGATGAAGGGTGTTGTTCATGATAGACATTGGCTTAGCTAAAATTCTCCTCTCACCCACCTCCATAGTGGAGAACAGAAGGCAGTTCAGGCCTAAAAGTCTTCAGTTCTCTCACTGCTTCCATAGCCAGCTCCAGCAAAGAAGGTGGCACTTATACACACACACACACACACACATATTCACTATATATTTATTGACATTACCTAACTTCAGCATAGCAACACGACAATCACTCCCACCGCATGAGGGACATTCTGGCTGAACGGGGGCTCCATCAGTGACCAGCTCCTTCACCCAGAATGAGTGGAGGAGCATTATTGCAGGTCGTTCCTGCTGCAGCGCTGTCAATTTGCCCATCATGGGACTGAAAAAGGAATATCTACTTATCTTGTCCTGGCACATTTGTACTTCACAAAGTATGAACCCCACCATGTTATATGTGGGCCACTTTAGGCTCACATCCAGATCACCCGGTGTTAACTGTGCTATATTTCAGCCAAAACTTGCCCAAACGTGTTTCAACAAACACGGGCCATGTGTACTTCCTTATATGTGGGCCACTTTAGGCTCACATCCAGATCATCGGATGTTAACTGTGCCATATTTTGGCCAAAACTGGCCCAAATATGTTTCAACATAGCTGGGCCATGTGTGCTACCTTATATGTGGGCCACTTTAGGCTCACATCCACATCAGTCGATGCTAACTTGCCATATTTCAGCCAAAACCAGCCCAGATATGTTTCAACAAAGGTGGGCCATGTGTGCTGATCCATATGTGGACCATTACAGAGTGACCATTGCCTACTCTGCCACATATTTGCCAAAGATGGGCCATATTTGTTTTGTGATAGTTGGGCCAAATGTAGCATTTACTACATGGGGCATTTTAGGTTCACATCTATTTTGTCCGGACCAGAAGAATGCCTACAGTGCTGGATCATTGCCTGAAGTGGCCTACATCCATATGCTCTCTGGGATGTAGTAAAATTGAAAATTCAAGTGTAATAGTTTGAAGAGTTGAAGTCTGCTGCAATACAGCTGGAAAAAAGTTAAATAAATAGAGTATAGTAAAGACTACTTGGGTCAGGAGACCTTCCTAAACGCATCCATGTAAATTAAATCTTTCCAGGGCAAAAACTTTTCGCGGGTTAGAAACAGGGAGCATTTCTGCTTTTCTCCAAAAATCAGCTCCTACTTTTGTATGGGAGTGAATGAGCAGCAGGGAGGCATCAGGCTGCACTCAGAGGCTCACAAATTTTGTAAGTCTCTCTGCTGTTTTTGTCACATTACATGAGAGAGAACAAGTTTATCTACATTCTACATCTAAATCACGTGTGTGAGAATGCAATTTGTGGCTGGGAGGAGTGTGGAAAGAGAAAAGTTTCAGACAATTTCAGACAACTTCTCCCACTCTAACTGATGATGTCACCCACTCTGACACAAACATTCTATGCAATACGCACCCATTATAATCTCAAAATTCCTCCAAAAATGATCGTGGTCATTGAACAGTGAATGATCAAAAACTATATGACCTATTAAAACGTTGATTAATACACCAAACTCTATATCAATAGAGAATAACTACTTTAACTGAATTACCGTTGTAATATGACACACTGAAAAAAGTGAAACTACTGTCATTTCTTTAAAGAGTATTTTTAAATTGGTCTAATGAAAAAATATGCTTTCCTGTTTAAAACTGATGTTTTCAGTTTGCTTCAAAGCAAATGACACTGCCTGTGGACAAAAAAGAAACACTTCTACTTAAATGATATTTTCGCTTCAAACTAGAGGTTTTACTGTCACGTGACCGTGTGACGTCACGTCAGACCGCTCTTTTCGATGTTGCAGTCCGCCATGATTGTTTCGTCGCATAAAGTGTGGACCGCAGGTGTGGACAGTCAGCCGTGCGGAAACTCTTTAAAACAAGGTAAGAATTCAAAATTGTGCCGTTTTAGTGCAACATGGTCTATCCATGCACATTTATGGTTAGTGGCAGAATGGAGAACTGACATTATCTTAATGACTGGCGTTGTATTTTGTGCGGAAACAGTTACGCTAATGCTAGCTAAACCGAGACGTTTGCACAAAACATTAGCAACAACTATGATTAAGTTATTGTGATAAGGCTTGAATGTGCTGAACTAGAAACGGGAGTCGGTCCGCCCGGTCACGTTTTGTTCGGGTGGGCTGAAGGGCAGGTCCCCGCCACACACACACACACACACACACACACACAGATGTATAGCGTTGTCTCTGCAGGGGAGTGAGGCCAAGACAGTGCAACTCCGCGGTGTAATTTATTGTGACAAGACTTGAATATGGTAAAGTAGAAACGGGAGCGGGTCTGCCCGGCCACGTTTTGTTCAGGTGGGCTGCAGGCAGGCCCCGCCACACACGCGCGCGCGTTTGTCTCTCTAGCGTTGTCTCTGCAGCAGAGATGAAGCCGGTGAAACTCTGCAGTGCATTAGGGCACTGTTAAGTAATTGTGATTTGCGGGTGGGGGAGACAGTGTGATAATGTGAGGGAGTTTATTGTGAGTTTACTGTTATGATGCAGTGTTCGGCACATATTAATTATTGCCGTCGCTGCTTCAAAATTGGGGCAGACTGAGAATAGTAGTCTACCCATTAATACATATAACACTACACGTCCTTTTTTTGTTTCTCTCAGACAGCGCTCGTGTTCTCACTACACACTGTTCTGTAGTCAACAAACACACATGGCTATGGTGCTGTAACCGAATTTCACAGCTGTTAAATGATTGGCTGTTTGCCTGTCAGGTCGGAATGTCCAGGGATATGATAGGTTGTTTGAATGAACCAAGCAGGGAGGACACGTGGGATTATCTGTTAGATGATTGGCTGTTTGCGTGTCACTCCATTGTCAAGGTGTGATATGCAGTTTATGAGCGGGCATATTTGAAGCCACATTTTTTCCAAAATAAAATACCTTGCAGAGTAAATGTGAAAAAATGCTGACAATTAATATTTTATTCATTCAGTGAGACCCAGTATCAAAGGATCCACAGAAGAGGAAGAGTTTATATTCCATTCTCTCATCTCATCTCAAATCTTTCATTTCTGTTTACAGATTTGCTCCTGAAAAGGTTGCAGTAGGTAAGTCCCTAAATGAAGGACTGTGGAAATTGTTTTCATAGATGTTTAAGCTTATGACTTGGTCATATCTGCCACTAAACAACTACAGCTTGTTGGGGTGCAAGACCTGACTGACCCTCTGGTTCACTACATGGTTGGCAGACGGCCCATCCTCTCTCTGAAGAGATACATACATGCATGAGGTTGTATATGAATGAGTGTGGGATGGGAAATGTAGAATTTTTTTAAAAGTAGCTTTGGTTTTATCAGTCTTTTTAATTGTCAGAAAAGATACACACAGTTTACCAAAAATGTCCCCATTATTTTCACCAGATTTGTGGATATGAATTAGATCTATGTTGTGGCCAATTATGTACTAAAACTAATACTAATACTTGTTTTTTATTCTTGTTTTTACTAGATACTTTTGGATAGACTGACATGGCAGAGAGAAGGCCAGCTAAGCTGAGGGTTATCTTAAATCCTGATGACACCAGGAAGCTCATTCTGCCTGGTGGAATTCCAGAGACAGTGGAGGAACTGATCAATCAAGTCAGGAAAGTGTGTGGTTTAAATGGCAATGTTAGACTGCAGTACCAAGACAGAGACTTTGGAGATGCACTAGTGAACTTGACATCTACTGCTGAACTTGAAGATTTGGCAACTATCAAGGTCATCCCACTAAATGATGATAGCCAAATCATCCCTGTCTATGATGATGTAGTGTCTACTGAAACTGATGACACAGAGTTCCTGTTCTCACCTTCCAGCTCTGTCTCTACAAGAACCCAGGCGTGGCCAAGAGAGTTTCCAATACCAACATTCTCCTACGACACTGAACTGCAGTTAGAAAAGGGAAATGCAGTGTATATGTCAAGCAAGAGACCATTGGCACCAAGTCCTAAAACAATATCAGATATTCTGAGAGAGGTAGCTGAAGAGATTTACAAATACAAACCCTACCCAACAGATGCTGACTTCAGTGATGTGGCCGAAGCACTAATCAAGAAGCATCCATGCCTCTCTGAACCCGGTTCATACAATGGTTGCTATGGATGGAAACAGCGGCTGAAGACAAAAATGGGCAACTACCGAACTCAGCTGAAGGGCATTGGTTGTGCTGAATTACTTGCAAATTCACTGAAATCCAAAGCTCCAGAGGATGCATTGCCTGCAAAAAAAGTCAAGAGACCTAGGAGAGGAGAAGCCAACCACATACCTGACATTCCAACTGGAGAGACCTCAGATAATTTGGAAGATGAGAGACTGTCACTTTTGAGTGAAGTGAGGAAGCAAAACAATCGTGCAGTAATAAGGAACAAAATGGACAAAACCTTTTCACTGCGAAGACAAGAAATTGTGGCAAAGGAATCAGGAGTGGAAGAGGTGAAAGAAAGATGGCCTGCATTGTTCACAGTGGATGAGGTAAATATTTTATTTTTCAATCAATAACAATAGGTGGTGGCCAGTAAATTAAATTATATTAATATCCCCTCTCACATGAATCCTGTGAAAACAATGTAGCCAAAGCAGTCACAAAGAGGATCTCTTACACCACAGATTTTTTATGCAATATTTAATGTAATAACATATGATTGTGATATTTTGTTTTATAAAGATTAATGCTGAATTTATGAGGATTACCACTGTTCCACTTCAACCGCGATTCCTGGCTTCCTTGGACAAGCACCACAGCAAGCTGATTGAGATCATCAGGAACAAGGGAGGAGCTGTCAGAGAGAAGACCCGTGATGTGCTGAAAGTTCTTGATGAGGTATGTACTTGCTGAATACTCCAAAACTTGCGTTAAATCACGTAAATAGTAACACTGTAAATAGAAGCAATAGTGTTCATGTGTCATATTGTCATCACATTTGATTGTGGAAAGGTACAGTGTATATCTTAGGAGTTTGACAGGCTTTTTTAATGGTTTGCTCAAACCATTTGTTTGATTACTGTACAATTACTCTAAGTCTAAGTTCCCATTGATGCGCTTTTGTTTTTGCGTCTTCAGTCAAGGTGCACATTTAGACAGCATGATTTTTGCATTGTTTATGTTTGCACTCTCACCTAGAGCCTTGATGTGAACCTAAGGAGAGAGTGTCTGCTGAAGTGCCTCATCCTGTACCTTGGGGAAGATGTACAAAAACTCATCAAGGAGTTTCTGGTGAGAAGTTTTGCAGGTCATAACTTTAGCATTAGACAATTCTAACTGAAGTATGTATGTGACTGTAATATTTAATGTTTTTTTGTCACAGCAGTTGTTTCAACTTTTTGGAAGATAGCCGTTGCTAGCTGCTGTTAGATTCAATAATAATCACATTATTCAACATTATGATCCCTATAACATTATACAACTATGCAATGATAACATATCCTATCTATCAGTGAAGAAATACAAATATGGAATTAAATGAGATGCAACACAACAAACACAATGTAAGTACAACAGAAATGGTACTTACTTTTCTTCATTCACTTGACGCTTGGAGTACAACAACACCCTTCCAAAGCAAAATAACTAAAATCACAGGCAGAAATGATGAGTAACTGTCCACTACAAGTTTACTACAGCTGAAAGAAAAAGTCTTCCGGTCTTCTGCTGTATGATTACATCACTTCATGCCACGCAAAGGAGAGAGGGACTTATGTGCATACATACACAATAATAGCTTTTTATACAATAAATGTCTTGTCTTTTGTCAGGTTGGTGAGAAGGATGATGCTGAAAGAGAGCTGCAGCAGTGCACAATGGCAGTGTTTGTCATCAGAGAGGAGGAGGATCCGTTAAAGCCACCATGTGACATAGGCATCATCATTGAAGGTGTGGAGATGCTTAAAGAGCTGCCATCAGTTGCACATGGATGTGCCCTCTTATTTGGCATCATCTATGTTCTAAACTTGAGCTATCCAGGTGAGCTCAAACACACTTTCGATGCACTGCAGAAAATATTCATGGAGATGGAGCCAAATAAAATGACACACAGAGTGTGCAGTCTGAGTGTCAAGCTCTAAATATGGGGTTGCTCAAAGAAAGGCATTTGGATACAGCATGTTATTCTGTTTTAATCGCTTGTGTTCAAATAGATTCCAGGATGACGTTAGGGGTCACTGTTAATAAGAGAAAAATCAGCTTTGATTCAAAACAGGCTATAATTTCTGATATTCTCTGTTTTATAAATATTGTGGCACTGATATTAACACTGGAAATGTGATTAATGCTAAATTCAGAATGATCAGCAAGAGCACTAGTAATGGTTATGTTTTCTTTTTTTCTTGAACTGCTTTTATTCATAATTGCATCCATAGAAACTGTGTTTATCCTTGGTTTATTTTTCTTGGTACCTTGCACTTGTAATGGTTCAAAATAATGATATTCATACATTTTGATCATTTTGTCAAAGGATAGCAAAGATTTAAAACTGTTAGAAATTCTATTTTCATACTTAATGGCTGTCTCAAGTTTTAAATAAGAGTACAAACCAGTTATACATGTTAAGATGTGTAAATTGATGTGTTTACAGGTATGTGTTTCGTAAGGTTTAAAAAAACATGATGAAAAGACCAGAGTTTATTATATTTTATCTACAAGTTTTTGTTTTTTTCAAGTGTTAATGTGTAAAACTTTCTATACTGGCTGCTGATTGCAAGTTTTATTATTATTATTTTTTTTTTTTTTTATTTTAAAGGTGATGTCTATTTTAGAGTCATCAAAATAAATGGTCTTTTGAAGAGAATTGTCCTGTTTTTAGTTTTACCTTTAAGTGAATTACTTAAGTGAAATCTGGTCTTATATTATTGGGAATTATATTTTGTTTATGGGGAAAGTTCTATTGTAAAAAGGCAAAAAATATCATTATATTGACCGAAGTAATACTTTGGCTTTTGACTAAAGAAAATATATTGATTAAGGTATAATTAAAAAAATACTTTGTACTGAATCAGAAATTTAACTTGAGAAAAGTAAAAAAAAAATGCATGTAACAGAATTACAGCAATTTAATTAGTTTATTCCAAAGTAAAATCTATAATTAGATGTAATAGTAAATATTAGGTTTTCCCAAATAAAAAAGTAAGTTGCAATAGAGAATAAAAATAGTTTATGATCTTTGTGATGAATAATGTTTTTACTTTGTATGGAAGCAAATTTTTAGCTTTGTCTTAAATTAGAAAATTTATTTACATTAAATCAAAATTTACATTTTCAACCAAATCAAAGATTTAATTAGTGAAAAACTAATAAATTTAGGTGTAACAAATTACAGTAATTTTTTTTAAGTTAATCCAAAGTATCATTTTTTTCAGTGCATCACAATATTTTGTATTCTTTTTATTATTCCAGAACATGCGCTTCAGCTGGGAGCAGCAAAGTCTGGTAGCTCTGAGTTTTTACTCAACCTTTGCTTAATTTTGTTGTGTTTTTGTATGTTTTTGTTGTATTTTGTCAACTACTGATGGATACTTCTGTGGGAGAGGAGATTCTTCAGGAGAGGAGCTTCTGTCATTGAAAATGGAGCAAGTCTGGAGGATGCCACCCTGTTCCAGCTGGATGAGGAAGTGCTTTCGTGGTTGCTGTGCTGGAGGTGCAGAGGTTAAAGGCTTGGAAGTGGAGATGTACTGTGGGTCCTTTCTGCCGCCAACTCTCTGCTCAACAAGAGTGATGAGGAGCTGGAGATATAGATGAAGACTCAGGAAGCAGACATTTTTTCAAATCAAAACAATACTTGTGTACATCCCACCAACAGCTACTGCTGAAGTTCCATGTGAAGGTCTCCATGAAGTCGTTGCTAGGATACAGACTAAACATCCTGAGGCACTTGACTGCAGTCATGTCTCCCTGATGGACTCACTGAGGATGTGGTGAAGAGATACACGCTGATGGAGGCCATTCTGAGCAGCTCAGATCATCCTCTTCATAACACCTTGATGGACCAAGAAAAGAGCGGTGGTGGACGGCTCCTCTCTCTTCACTGCAGGATGGAGAAATGTAGAAGATCCTTTGCACCTTCAGCCATCAGGCTTCTTTATTCTTCTGCAAATGGTTGATGAGCTGACAGACAAATGAATTTCCCTTTGGGGATTAATAAAGTAATTCGTATTCGTATTCGTATTCGTAGTAATAAAATAAGCAACACTCAAAATATGACATTATGTTATTAAAATAACTTCTGCAAAACAACAATATCAAAATACTCTGTGGTCTTCACATAGTAATTAGCACACAAAACAACATCAACCATCAACTAGAAGGAAAAATATGTAATATGCACAGTTGGTAAAATGTGGCTAAATGTGCTTAAAATGCACAAATAAAGGTGCTAAACACACACATAACACAGCTCAGTGTGGTACAAGTACAACAATGTGCAAACAAACGTTTCATATGCACCTTTAAAATGTCAGATTAGTACTTTAGCATTCGTGTATGGTATCTGCTCTTGTGCTTTCTAGCACCTGAAGCTAGTGCGCCAACATTAGCCTTAACCCTCTAGAGTCGACTGACACGCCTGCAGGTCCAAATCACATGACTAATTTAAGCTGACATAGCAGCAAGACGCAGCCTCGCTGAGTTTCAGTTTCAACTTGTGTCGAAAGTGTGGACCTCAAACTATATATCAGTTTTTAAATTGTGTTGATAGGCCAAGTAAAACCAGACTTGTGATAAATTATTTACGCCATGCTTTTTCCTGAATATTTTCATCATGTTCAGTGCACGTTTGGGGCAGGAAGAAACGGTAAAAACTAGCTATTACTCCTAACAAAAATGCTTGCAAGCAGAAAGTGCATCTGAGCAAAAGATATCATGACACCCCTTTCCTATTGGTGGAAAAATACACCACATCAATCAATCAAAAAATTACATGGCAATACACGGCATTTGGTTGCTGTGGAAAAAAGGAAAGTTGTGGGAGTTACGGTGGTGATAGAGAGAGACAGCAATAGTGATAGTGAGTTTTGAGATTTGAGATATTTGTGACATTTAGCGTACTTTGAGTGTATAGTTAGTGTGTAGTGTAAGACAATTTGACCCCACCCTAAAACGTTGTCTCTAAAACAAAGAAAGTCCTTTACTGACTGGATGTAATCATTTGTGTATTCCTCTTGAAATGTTACATGTCTGATGGTCTCAGTGCGAGAAGTACAAGGGTCTAAATAGTTCATTGTCATGTGAAATGACCCCCTGATGATCAGAGGTCCCCAGACGTGATTAACGTCCCTATGTAAATTTCTAATTGATGAGTGTCTCTGTTCTGGTTGAATATTTAAGGAGAAGAGCAAGAACCTCTCGGGGAGTTGATCTGCTTACCAGAGCTCCCACACGTCGAGTGTGTTACGATATCTGTTGCTATTGGCTATAGTTTGTTCACTTACTGTGCATCACAATAAACTGGAATGTTAACCATTCATTTCTAATATTGCCTCGTTGAGACTTTACTCTTGTAGTGAAGGATCTGTTATCAGATACCTATTAGGTCTTTAGTTATATGGTAAGTTTCACTGGGTAATACTCATACCCTTAACCTCTGAGTCGAATAGATAAGATTGAGTATCATGTTTTGTAAATTATTTAGATATGTTCTATAACCTCTGAATATCTCAACCCAGGTGCCAGGGCTGTTCTTCTATGTTAAGAAGGTCACTGAATAGTTTAAGTCTATATCTGCCATCCCTGAACTAAGATAGGGACTAGTTAAATACTATATCCCAAAGACCTTAGTTATATGGTAAGTTTCACTGGACGCTGTTCACACCCTTAACCTCTGAGTTGGACAGACAAGATTGAGTATCATGTTCTAATACCTCTGAATACTTCAACCCCGACATCAGGACTATTCTTCCATGTTAAGAAGGTCACTGAGTGGTTTGTTAACCTATATCTGCCATCCCTGAACTAAGACTGATGTCAGATCTCTTCACAGTAGAGTTCAATTCTTAAAAGGTTTATATTCTTAATTATTGGTTAACTATTGACACTAAATAATATTTAATGGTAAAGGTTATCTTTAACTAAATGGAGTCAGATTGAATAAATTAACTACTTTACTTTAATAAAATCTCATCTTAACACCGGAAAGACAGATTACGTATTGGGGAGATATTAGATAAATGTCTCTAAATATTTCCTCCTCTACAATTTGGTGACCCTGATGTGATCTCGCGATTGCGGCAAGCAGAAAGGCGAGAGAAGTCAATTCCGGCCGTCAAGCAATGAGGTTTGAATTCTTGTGTGTCTACCTACGGCTTCTGTGGTAAGTACAAATTCACAGTTGTGATAAAAGATTCAGGGAAAGTTTAACTTCACATCACATATAGACACATAATATAGAACGGATCGACATATCCACTGATAGATCGGAGACCGTAGAAATCCGATGGGGGGTAAAGCTTCAACTCGCAACTCACTAGGACAGGGATGTTCGAGTGTAGAGATAGACGAACAGGTAATGGATGCAGCTGGTTTACAGGTATACGAGACTTTAGTTCGTCTGCGCGATCTCGGCGTAAGTTTAAAATGGGACAACAGTGAAATTCTTCACTGGTACTCAACAAAAGGCGTCGCATTAAAATCGAAAACTAAATTTCGTGATCTCCCTGCTGCGATTGTCTATTTGCTAAGGCGCAACGATTTAAAAACTATAACAGAGGGAGAACGTACTTTGGAGAACATCCAGAGTTTAGAAAGACTACGATCAGAAGAACTAAAAAACCTAAGAGCCCAAATCGACGCATTCAATTTTGAAAAAGTAAGTTGGGCGAGACAATGCAAAACAATGGAGGCAGAAATTAAGCGGCTAAAACTCAAAATAAACTCAGACCAGCGCTACACTTCCCAACTGGAAGACTACTGTGGCGATGCTGGGTTTCCAGTAGCAGCTATTAAAGAAGCTGTTACTAGAAAAGGCATAGGAAACTATGATCAGGACGACAGTGAAGATGAGAGCATTACTCTCATTACCAGGTGCCCTGTAACTCAGGATGAAACCGAGTATGAGATAAGGCCTACGACCTCCATGCCCATGGCAGAGAGACACTCTGCGTTTTCACCTCGTCAAGACGATGACACTCACTGCAGTTCTCGGTTAAAACGCTGCGGTTTCAGTCAAAGCCAGATGAAAACTCGTCTCAAAACAGGCACAACTCCGAAAAAATCTGTCAAAATATCTGTCGTAAAAACAGTGAGAGATGCGAACAATGACGTCACGACCATTACCCGAGCATTATCATGTGAAGAATGCTCCAAACATAGAGAAGTAGTCGGCATCATGCCTCGCCGCGGCCCGTTTCAAAGTTATTGGGACAAACTAATGCTTCAGGCTTCTGTTTACAATCTGGAGCCCCGAGATGTGTGGCAAATAGTCCTGCTCACTATTCCAGACGAGCTACACTCTAAAATCCCTCAAGAACTCAGATCTGGAACAATTCTCGATAGGCGGCTCGGAGAAACCAATAACGACGTTTACAACCGTATAAAAGAGATCTTGCTTCAGATGAGAGGACCACCACAGGCCGAGTGGCACAGAATCCTCGAACTTAAACAGACAAATAAAGAAACATTTGAGACATTTGCGGAGCGTATGTGGGTAGCCTTTAGAGAATACAGTGGGGTAGGAGACTGCAACCATGACCACGAAATCCTCTTACAAATGCTGCGCAATAATGCTGGACCACACGTTCAGAATGCGTTAGCTCTGGGTGGAGACCCACCACACAACACATTCAGCGCACTCGTTGAATGGGCCACAAAATAGAGGAAAGATCAAAGGCTATAAAATCATGCTCCATAGCTGCAAATCAATGGGTAACTGATGACGATAACGATATCATAATTTGTGGCTATTGCCGGAGAATAGGTCATTTAAAAGAACGCTGTTTCAAACTGAACGGTGTCCCACAGCCAAAACCAAAGACTAAAATGTCCACTTTCAGGAAAATAGTTGGTAAATCTTCACAAAACCGTTCGAAGACAGCCGACATAAGACAAACGGAGGTGGACAGCCCTTATGCAGACCTCCAAGACACTTTAGAACAATTTCGTCAACAACCATAGGGATGCGTGGCCTCCATTGGGAGCATAATTCCCAGCAGCAACCGTGTAAAAGTAAAATCTAATCTTGGAGGCCGATTAGTTGACATTTTGATTGATACCGGTGCTGCTTGCTCCTGCACAGACATCCCACTACCTCTGACCAACGAAACCATTCAAATCAAGGGAATAGGTGACACTGTGATGACAGCGACTCTCACAAAACCAGTTCGACTTGATTTAGGCTCAGTAGTGATAACAGAGCCGTTCTGGTATTTACCTGGTAACAGCGAAGGCACAGTCTTAGGCATGGACATAATGGAAAAACATGGCTTCACTATTCACTGTTTTGAAAAACAGATTGAGGTTTTCACAGAGAAAACTGCAAAGAACAAACCAGCCAGAAACTGTGCCAGTGTTTTGTCCATCTCCAGCCCTGACCCAGTAAAACAGCTGATCACAAAACACAGTGATGTCTGGGCCAATCATGAACGTGACTGTGACCTCACTGACTTTGAAGGGAGTACTGAAGGAAATCCACCACCCCAAGTTTTGACTGAAGATTGGCACAAATGTATTACAGAACTGCCAAGATCACACACACTGAACTCATTTCAAGAAGTGCTGGGAACTTCTAACTATCTCCATGACTTTGTTCCAGATTTTGCTGATACTGTAGCACCCCTGTGTAAACTGTCAAAAGACAAGTCAAAGTCCTCCGACATCCTAGCCTGGACTGATGAGCATAAGAAGACATTCACTGAATCGAAAGAACGTCTGTGTGCTGCGTCAATCTTAGACTTGCCTAAGCCACCCAAACACCGAAAAGATGCTACAGATAGATTTCATTGGTCCACTTCCCAGTGCCAAAAGGGGGGTACAAAATGGGTTGATGCTATCCCTTCTCACAAGAACAGTGGCACTTGTCTCAGCGAACCAAATTATCCCTCTGTATGGAGCACATGCTCAGATCCAGTCAGACCAAGGCAGCCATATCATAAACGTTCCGCTGCCATTCCCAGGACTCCAGATGTCAGGAGACTGTCCAGAGCGACCTACATCCAACTTACCACTCTGACCACTTATGGGCATCTCAAACGCAGACAATGCCAAAAGACTTACCCCACACCTCCGGGCGGCATAATTTAAGTAAATGTAAATCAGACTTCTTTGCATCATGTACTTTTGCAATGTAACTTGTAATATCATGAATGTTCTCTGCTACAAGACAAGAAAGCCTGAGCCCTTGTCTACAGAAGACACCTAGGACTTGCATAGGTGGGCCATGTCAGATAAATTGAATGATATCAGCTATTCAGAAATACTGTCCACTTTAATGATGTACACTGACAATGAATGTATTGAATGTATTGGATTTTTTGTCACTTTCCCACTTATTCACCCAGAACAGGTCTTTCCAAATTCCACCACCATACGCTCAATAGGCAGTGTGGTGAAGAAGGTGATAAAATGGGACCACATCATGGGGTATATGACCTTAAGGAACAATGAGACCTTGTTTACTTCTCGCACATGTTGTCATGAAACTTCCAGTTATATTATCTGTACTTGTAACACTCTCAAGCCTTTCTCACAGAATGATTCCAAGCTCATCAGCATCCAGTCTCTACATGGATATTCAGACGCCATCCAGGTGTCACACACACAATGGTGTGTTACCAGTGAAATGAACTCTTTCTCTTACGGAGGTCTGACCTGTCAGGCAAATCACAGTTTTTGCCTGGAAGTCACTGAAGACTTTTCTATGGGTCAACTCAACAATTTGGGCAGGATACCTCTGGACTTGGACATTTCTCCCTGGTGGGAAGAAGAAGGCACCCAGACCCTTACAGACACCATGAACTTGGTCGAACAAACCATTATGAACACAGATTATCGTCTCTCCCAAGCCCAGGTGCAAGCCAATTTAGACAGCGGAAATCTTGTCCAGCTCATCTACACGTTCGGCTCAGTATGCATACACATGGTGGGACTGGATGTTCAAAGGATGTGTGATTGCCAGCACAATCATATTCATTGCCACCCTAATCCAGTGTTGCTACATCCGATGCGCTGTTCGTTCTCTCCACAGGGCCACACACTCTGCCCTGGTGCTCAGCCCTCTACAACTACCAGATCTGCGAAGACTGAAATGATAGAACTATGGGTGTGGGTCAACTTTTAATTTGACCCCTGTCGTTTTGTTCTGTGTTTTTAATTTCATTTGTTTTGATTTTCCAGATGGCTCTCAGGGGCCAAAAGGGGGAAACTGTAAGACAATTTGACCCCACCCTAAAACGTTGTCTCTAAAACAAAGAAAGTCCTTTACTGACTGGATGTAATCATTTGTGTATTCCTCTTGAAATGTTACATGTCTGATGGTCTCAGTGCGAGAAGTACAAGGGTCTAAATAGTTCATTGTCATGTGAAATGACCCCCTGATGATCAGAGGTCCCCAGACGTGATTAACGTCCCTATGTAAATTTCTAATTGATGAGTGTCTCTGTTCTGGTTGAATATTTAAGGAGAAGAGCAAGAACCTCTCGGGGAGTTGATCTGCTTACCAGAGCTCCCACACGTCGAGTGTGTTACGATATCTGTTGCTATTGGCTATAGTTTGTTCACTTACTGTGCATCACAATAAACTGGAATGTTAACCATTCATTTCTAATATTGCCTCGTTGAGACTTTACTCTTGTAGTGAAGGATCTGTTATCAGATACCTATTAGGTCTTTAGTTATATGGTAAGTTTCACTGGGTAATACTCATACCCTTAACCTCTGAGTCGAATAGATAAGATTGAGTATCATGTTTTGTAAATTATTTAGATATGTTCTATAACCTCTGAATATCTCAACCCAGGTGCCAGGGCTGTTCTTCTATGTTAAGAAGGTCACTGAATAGTTTAAGTCTATATCTGCCATCCCTGAACTAAGATAGGGACTAGTTAAATACTATATCCCAAAGACCTTAGTTATATGGTAAGTTTCACTGGACGCTGTTCACACCCTTAACCTCTGAGTTGGACAGACAAGATTGAGTATCATGTTCTAATACCTCTGAATACTTCAACCCCGACATCAGGACTATTCTTCCATGTTAAGAAGGTCACTGAGTGGTTTGTTAACCTATATCTGCCATCCCTGAACTAAGACTGATGTCAGATCTCTTCACAGTAGAGTTCAATTCTTAAAAGGTTTATATTCTTAATTATTGGTTAACTATTGACACTAAATAATATTTAATGGTAAAGGTTATCTTTAACTAAATGGAGTCAGATTGAATAAATTAACTACTTTACTTTAATAAAATCTCATCTTAACACCGGAAAGACAGAATACGTATTGGGGAGATATTAGATAAATGTCTCTAAATATTTCCTCCTCTACAGTAGTGGTGTAGTGTAGTGTGCAGTGTTGCGTGTTTAGTGTGTAGTGCAGTCATTTTTTTGTTTTGTGTGACAAAACAATGAGGCGACTGATGAATGTGGAGCGGACGGTGGAGCTCATCTTTGAGCTGGATGGAACTGAGGGAGACGCGGAGCCAGAGTCTGAGCCATAGAGTGAGGACTTTGATGACCAAGTCTCCAAGACTACTGGAGACAGAACCACATTTTGTCTGTGCCCCTTCCAGCCGAAGAGACAGGTTCACATCCATACTCTGGAACATCCACCTCAGTGATCCCGAGGAGGATTTACAGAATGACAGGAAGAAAGGAACACCAGGCCATGACAAACTGTTCAGGGTCAGGCCTCTTTATGATGACATCCTCAGTGCTTGCCAGGCTTATTATCACCCAAGGAGGGAGCTGTCAGTGGATGAAAGGATGGAGGCGACTAAGGCCAAAACTGGCATGACACAATATATGAAAGACAAGCCAACTAAATGGGGGATGAAAATTCTTGTATTGGCTGAGTCAAGCAGTGTCTACACCATCAGGTTCAGCATATACACAGGAAAGACTCAAACTGCAAGTGAGCATGGGCTGTCTTATGATATGGTCATGGACCTCATTCAGCCATCCTGTCTTGGCACTGGGTACCATATTTACATGGACAAGTTTTACACCAGTCCTAAACTGCTCATGGACCTGGCCAGCATGAAGTTCGGAATCTGTGGCACCTACAGGGAGACCAGAAATGGATGCCCCAGAGGGACGCTAAATGCTCTCACCAAAAAATGTGGAAGAGGATCTGTGAGATGGATCAGAGAGGGCCCACTTGTATTTGTGAAGTGGATGGACACACGGGAGGTGTTTGTGTGCTCCACCATTCATCCTTCATTTTCAGGTGAGACAGTGCAGAGAAGGGTGAAGGATGGAGATGGACACCGGGCTGTGAGACGCCATCACGCCAACCTGTCCCACACCAATCATGGCCTACGACAAGAATATGGGTGGGGTTGACCTGTCAGACCTGTCACACCAGCTCTTTCAGTACTACTCCACCCACATAAAAACCGCTCGCTGGTACTGGACTGTGTTGTCGCACTTCCTGGACATTGCAACAACAAATGCCTTCATCTTGCCCCATGAAATGAGCAGAGCCAAGCAGGTGCAGCCCATGGCACAAAAAGACTTCATGGTGGAGCTGGTGTGTCAGCTTTGTGGCATGGACAAGGCAGGTGTTCCCCAGAGCTGGAGGGCTGATCACATTCCTGTGCCTATTGCCACAGCCACAGATGCTGGCCAAAAAGCCACCAAAGGCAGACTGAAGTGCAAGTGCTGCCTTCAAGTGGACAACAGGAGGAATGACACACCCTGGAAGTGTCAGGTCTGCAATGGGCCCATCTATCTTGTGGTGGACAGGAACTGTTTTTTGGAGTGGCACAAATAATTTGTGGCATTTGTGACACTTTCCATTGTTTTGTAAATAGTTGTACAAAAAACACCTGAGGTATTGACTGCATTTTAATGTAAACACTGGTAAATGATATTGTTGTTTGCTAAGATTGTACATGAGTTTTGAAATTTACAATTTATATTTGCATTCTAGGTTCTAAGTTAATGGTTTGTTAAACATATTTGTGGTTTTCACAGTAAAAACTAACTTTTTCTTACTCAGATTTTATGTTTTTTGTGTGATTTTAGGTCCACTGTGTTAATACAGTTTCAGGACAGACTAATAAGAATACAAGGACAGATTTGTGAAATGCTATGACATTTATCGTGCCCAAGACAACTTTGGTGCTTAGACCTGAGGGGTTATATCGGCTTTGTAAACAGATCAGTGAATGTGAGGCTTGCATCCAAAGCCAACTTACCCCTGTGCCTAGACACTGGCGGTGGTATCAAGGTGATGCATCTGTTGAGGAAGCCTCGGGATAACTGGTTTGGATGGAGATGGTCTGTGTCTTCAATGAGGATGTGATGGAGTGGAGGTGGGATGAGAGAATTCTCGGCTGAAAAGACAGCTGGATAAGAGCAGAGAAAGAGGACACTTCAAGTTTGACAGCTAATGACTGATTGGCGGAAGAAAGACTGGTGGCTGACTGTGATTGGATGAAATCAAGTAGGGAGAGGTGGAGCACGAGAGACAGCGGGAAAATTGATTGGTGACTCAGTGAGCATGCTCAAACAGATAGTCTTCCTGACTGAACCTTCGCTTAGCTTCATATGTCAAAATGAAAATATAATTGTAAAGTGACACATTTGAGGTTGTGCTAAAAAAAATGACACCAAACAAGGCAAGGTAACCCGTTTTTAAGGTGAAATATAAAGGTAAAATCAAAAGTATTTGAAAACAGCCAGTTATACTGATGACCCCAGAGGGTCCTTCCAACCGCGCTCACACAGGTCCAGGCCATCTCAGGAGATTTGTCAGACAGTTTTTTTTTTAGCAGTTTCTATCGTTGTATGGGCATAAGGTGAGTGACTTATGTTCAATGGGGTTAGGGTTAACCCCCTAACCCTCCGAGCAGCTTTTTTTTACAGTTCTGTTTCTCCTTTTAGGTAAACATCTGCTTTTAATCATTTACAAACACATTGTATTTAATGAATTGATTTTTTACCATGAACCGCCCCCCCCCCTTTTTTTTTTACTCAAACATCTTTGTGTTCAATATGCAGTGAACAAATTTTTCATACAGACTTTTAACCTTGGTTACACCTAACCTTCTCGATTGCCCTAGACAGAATCTCAATATTATCTGCTGTCGCCCCATTTGATCGAGCAATAGAGAGTAAAGTAATAATACCATGCAATAGGGCAATCCACTGAGGGATATGGAGTGCATGTGGCGGTTTCCACCCCTGTATTGGCATTTTCTTTGCTGCTGTCAAGCCTAGAAACAGCAGTCTTCTCTGAGAAAACTTAAGCAGTAATTGAGAATCATCATATAGCAGCAAAACAATCAGATTACATGGTATACTTACTCCAATTATATCTCCCATCAGGGATGCTACTTGAGACCAAAAAAGTATGCGCAAATTAAATTTCCTGCTTTGGTTTTCAAGTGCGTCTGTCTTCTCACTTTATTGTTCATTCATAACTAGCAGGTCATTGTATTGTTTCTCCATTGCAGACATTGATCCCTCCATAGCGTTTGCCGCAGCTTCCAGTTCTTCCACCTTTGACTTACATAACTTGATAGTAATTTCAAGTTTCTCTAGTTCCTCGTGGATAGGTTTAAGTTTGTTGTTAAGTGCAGCTAAAATCTCCTCACGGATGATTCCTCTAATAATTTCGCCGAGTGATTCAGGATCCATTATGCTGCCGCCAGTGCTGCCTAAGGCTGGTTTAGACAACATAAATTGTGGCATAAAGTGTCCAGGATGTCCAGCAAGTATTTAGCCAAAATAGGGTAGATTCGGATGAGGGGTCAACCTTAATTTCAGATGAATTATTTGAAAGGAACAGCACATGGCAGGAGTTGGCATCCTAACGTCTTGCCACCAGAAGTCACCACCGGATTTCGCCGTCCTCTGTGTTGATAGGAGGTTCGGAACTGCATTATCCATAATGCCATATAAGGGTTGGGGGAGTGTGATGTCACAACGCAATATGTCTATGTGAATTTGGTCAGCAAGGCAGCAAACGCTGCACAAAACCTATGCCATGTATTCATTGAGAGACACAAACCTAACATAGTGTAAGGAATGGACTCTTGCTGTCAGAGTCAAGTTTGATGGACAGAGAGCATTGCCGAGGACTGAGACGGGAAAACAGCTGATGAAGTAGCTGAAAGTGCCGTGAGCGGCAGTGGTGGCAGCATATAGCCGGCAGCAGTCGCCACAAACTTACCTGAACAAAACAGAGCAATGCCATCGATAACTTGATCATTGATGAGGTTTGATGGCAATCTTGCTGAAAATTGGAACGAGTTGAAGCAGAGATTCAACATGTACCTGGATGCAAGTGGAGCGGGCAGAGACGACGACAAGAAAAATGCATCCATTCTCCTGCATGTGATTGATGAGGAGGCTCTGGAAATCTACACTAGCTTCCACATAAGTGACAGTGAGCTGAAACTAGTTGTCTTAATGATGAATTTTGAGGAGTACTTTGTGCCAAGCACAAACATCACATAAGAGTATTTCCAGAACATGCGCTTCAACTGGGAGCAGCTATGTCTGGTAGCTCTGAGTTTTAACTCAACCTTTGCTTTATTTTGTTGTGTTTTTGTCATATTTGGTCAACTACTGATGGATGCTTCTGTGGGGAGAGGAGCTTCTTCAGGAGAGGAGCTTGGAGATGTACTGTAGGTCCTTTCTGCCATCAGTCATCAACTCTCTGCCCAACAAGAGTGATGAGGAGCTGGAGATATGGGTGAAAACTCAGGAAGTAGACATTTTTTCAAATCAAAACAATACTTGTGTACATCCCACCAATGGCTACTGCTGAAGTTCTATGTGAAGTTCTCTATGAAGTCATTGCTAGGATACAGACTAAACATCTTGAGGCACTTGACTTCAGTCATGTCTCCCTGATGGACTCACTGAGGATGTGGTGGATACATACTGGTGGAGACCATTCTGAGCAACTCAGATCATCCTCTTCATAACACCTTGATAGACCAAGAAAAGAGCGGTGGTGGACGGCTCCTCTCTCTTCACTGCAGGATGGAGAAATATAGAAGATCCTTTGTACCTTCAGCCGTCAGGCTTCTTAATTCTTCTGCAAATGGTTGATGAGCTGGCAGACAAATGAATTTCCCTTTGGGGATTAATAAAGTAATTCGTATTTGTATGTCCCAGCAAGGCTGCAACGTCAGCAAGGAGGTGGTGGAGTCATGTTTTGGGCCGGAATCATGGGGAGAGAGCTGGTCGGCCCATTTAGGGTTGCTGAAGGTGTGGAAATGACCTTTGAAAAGTATGTGGAGTTTCTGACTGACCAGAAAAGAAAAACTTTCCGTAATAAAATCATCTTCATGCATGACAATGCACCATCTCATTCTGCAAGGAATACCTCTGCATCATTGGCTACTATGTGCATAAAAGGAGAGAAACTCATGGTGTGGCCCTCATCCTCCCCTGACCTCAACCATATTGAGAACCTCAAGCAAAAGATCTATGAGGGTGGGAGGCAGTTCACATCCAAAGAGCAGCTCTGGGAGGCTATTTTTACATCCAGCAAAGAAATTCAAGCAGAAACTCTCCAAAAACCCACAAGTTCAATGGATGCAAGAATTGTGAAGCTGCTATCAAATAAGGGGTCCTATGTTAAGCTGTGACTTGACCTGTTAAGATGTTTTTGATTGAAATAGCTTTTGATTTCAGTAAATATGACCTCCTTATGCTGTAAATTCAATAAATGACCATTTTCAGTTCTTTACAACCAATAAAATGTTTTGAAACTCTGTTGTGTCAATAACATTCAAATTATACACTAACAATTATGCTGACTGTCATTTGCATCGACTATTTCGAAAAACTGGAGAAAAATATAATTTGCATAATAATTTGGAATGCAGTGTAGAAGAAAATGGATCACTGAGAACTTGCTTAGACCCAAAATACTTGAATAAAGCACTTAAAAGGGAACATTTAAAGTTACTTACCAGGGATGAAATAATGTCCCAGTTTGCAAGTGCCAAGTGGTTCAGTAAGCTTGATGCTGCATCAGGGTTTTGGCAGATGAAGCTTGACGAGGCCAGCTCAAAACTCTGCACATTTAACACTCCAGAGGGGCATTATCACTTTCTGTGCCTGCCATATGGTATCCTGTCTGCCCCTGAGGTGTACCACAAAACGATCCACATGATCTACGTGCACACCAGGAGTGGAAACCATGATAGATGACATTATTGTGTGGGGGTCCACCAAAGGGGAACATGATGCCTGGCTAAGACAAGTACTGGACAACACAAGAAAGGTGAACCTGAAATTGAACAGAGACAAGTGTGAATTGGGTGTAAAAAAGGCTGACCTTTGTAGGTGATGTTGTTTATACTTCAAGAGCCCTGAGCAGCGCAGAGCACAATTATGCTCAAATAGAATAAGAACTCTTGGCTGGTACATATGCCTGTGAACGTTTTCACCAATATGTCCATGGACAAGCATTTGAAGTGGAGACCAACCACAAGCCCCTGCTCTCCATCATGTCCAAGCCAATGAATGACTGTCCCATGTGCATAGAGAATGTTAATATGGCTGCAGAGGTATGACTTGAAGATGATTTACACACCTGGAAAGTATGTTTGCTGCTGATGCTTTGTCATGTGCAGTAGACAAAGGTGAAAAAGCAGATGACAGGACAAGTGCGGACATTCAGGCTTATGTCAACTTGATTGTTACCTCCTTGCCTGTGTTTGATGACAGGTGGAATACATCAGACAAGCAACAGAGTTTTATGACACCATGAAAGAACTCAAGCACCCAATATTGTCAGGTTGGCCAGCACAGAAATGACTGTTCCAGACTGACACAGGACTACTGGGCATGCAGAGCTGAAATGTCTGTTGTAGGTGACAGTGTTCAAGGGAAACAAATTTGGCATTCCATTGGCACTGCGCAAAGAAATGCTCTGCAAAAAACATGAAGGACATTTAAGAGAAGAAAAGTGCAAACACAGAGCCCATGAAGTCACCCTAACCCTAACCCCAATTAATCAGGACATCAGCCAGACCACTGCTTCATGTGAAAGTAATGTGTCCCCTACAGGCCCAAGCAGCAAGACCTTTCTACAAGATGGGAGTAGACTTGTTTGACTGTAATGGAAAATGCAATGTAGTTGTGACTGACTACTTTTCAAATTATCCAGAGGTGGCCATATTACAGTTAACAGTTCCAGAAGCTAGACAGTCGATTTCCTGTTGGCTCCTGGTGTTTGTTCGCTGTTGTCCTCCCTTTGTTTCAGTCTGCTTTGTAAAGCACAACCGCACAGGACACAGCTGTGTGGGACCCCTCCACCTGTTCGCGCCCCTCCTGCTCTACACCTAGCATGTCATCCTGGTCTGAGGTTGTGATCTGTGGCCACGGACACAAAAAGTTCTCCGGCCTGGTCTCCTCTCGCCTGAAACTTATCCTCTCCAACCGCTATGATGTCCTATCGACCGTGGATTTCCCTCCCCTCCAGCCCGCTGCTCCTCCATCAAACCCTCCACCTGACCCAACCTCGGTAACTGCGCCCTCTGACTCTGCATTTTCCCTCCTGGTGAACAACAGCACTCACATGGAGGTGTCTCAGCCCCGTATCTCATCCCCTCCCCGTCACAACCCAGTGGAAAAATCTCCATTCCATTCCTGATGTTTGTTTATCCCCCACGCCCCCTCTGATAACTCTTCTTCAGCCACCGTGTCAGCCTCATACAATTCCCTCTTGCTCAGTAGCACCCCCTTGTGGCACCAGCCCCTCTCTGTCTCCCCCTCCTCCTGCAGAAGAAGCTGAGTGTCCGCAGCTCCAGCTCCCCCTACTGTCATTCTCCCTCATCAACACATGCTCCGGTTGAATCAATTCAAACTATCATGAATGTTAGACCATGTCAGGTGAAACATGTGTCACGCAGGGGAGCCAAACCTCGCCACCTGCGTGCTTTGTCAAAAGCTGCTGGCAGTGAGTCCTCTCTGCTAATCGAAATGGCTCTGTTGAACACTTGCTCCATCAATAATAAATCCTTCATTCTAAATGACTTCTTTACCTCTTCAGGTTTGGACTTCCTCCTTTTAACTGAGACCTGGCAAAATGTTGATGATTATGTTGCTTTTAATGAACTTTGCCCACCAGGTTGCTCTGTTATCTGTGCCCGTCAAACCACTGGCAGGGGTGGTGGCCTTGCCTCAGTGCACAAGAACAGGTTCTCAACTCGCACAGTGAACCTCAGTTCTGCCACCTCTTTTGAAGTGACCTAAATGCTGCACAAAACCTATGCTGGTGTGTTCATTGAGAGACACAACATAACATCCTCTTTGAAGTGTCTTTTATTTTCTCACGTTGTTGTGCATGTTCACAATACTAAGTTCACAATGACAGGTATGACCTAATTTATACAAAAAAAGGGGAAAACAGAAGTGCCTCTAGTGTCCTTCAAGTGGTGTTCATAGAAAGGAATACCAAAAAATGTTTCAAAACCTTTCATTCATTCATTCATTCAAGAAACATTTAAAATATACCACCAGGCGATTTCAGCTTGTATTACTCCTAAATTCCTACACCTTGATCAGTCAAACAAATAATTTTAAACACATGTCCCCCCCTGCCCCATTGTGAAGTAATTCATCTTCATTTCTTCAAATCTTATAATAAATCATTATAAGTTTTTTAACGTGAATTTAATTTAAGAGTGCTTGAGTCATTGGTTGAAACTTGATCATTTAATCTAAAAATGATTTTTATAATGATCATACACTTTCATTTTTGTCTTCTCACTCTTTTCACATTGCTCTTTTTATTCTGTTCCAGTGAAGTGAGGACCCTGTCCTGTACCTGGAGAAGCGTTGTCTCTCCTCCCCAGTTCTGCTTTTAAATGGATCAACTACCATCGTGGCTGTGGGTAACGTACCTGTAACCACCCTCTCACAGGAAGATTTCTCAGAAGGGATGTTGGTGTTAATGGCATACTACTACACTTTGCACTTAACATATCCAAAATGTGTTGCAATGTTCCTCTCTGTTATTCAAACAGAAGTAATTGGCGACACAAACCACAATCAAGATGCAACTAATGCATACAAGAAAGCAAGATTTTATGTTTTTATCTTGATTTTAGACATCTCTTTTTTGCAGTGAATAAATGCACTCTGACTTCTGACTTAATGTCATATCAAACTGCTGAGTGTGTTGTCCTCTGGTTTTTTCAGGTGTGTATGAGGTTCATGGTGTGACCATGTCATTTCCATAACATCAGTACAGCAACCTGGGGAAAATGCCGCTATCTGCAGCTGAGTGTCAGACAGATTAAACTGAGCTTAATCAGCATGTTTGCTATTCAAATCAGCAGCTATCAGCAGAGTAAAGTGACTCTCCTGCATGGGAACGGACCACCTGTCTCCTGATGATGATATTAAGTGACCAGAGGAGTTGAGGCCTGACACATAGGACCCCGAACACACAGGTGAGATGAAGGGCCTTTGGTTGGCGTTGATGCTTGTGGCTGCGGCTAAAGCTGAGAGAGTTTTCCCTGGGTAAGTTTATCTATTCACACTACGTATAAGAAGAAACAGCTAAAGTGGTTTTACTCAACAGAGAAACTCAAGTTTGTAATATGGACAGTGATATTTCCTCTCAGAAAAATGTTTTTTGTAATACTTTGTAAGACTTGATCAAGGATGCAATCAAGATCTCCAACTATCAGAAAATAAAGAGATTGCTTACTTATAATACATATACATATGTAAAACTTTGCAGCTGCTTCATAGAACTGTATCCAGTAAGGATGTACAACTGGAATTATACAGTACAATTTCTTGCAAATAAAATAAGTTCATTTGAGAACCAGTGTCAATTTGGCATCAAGTTTACTTTCTGACTCTATTTACTTGGCCTACCTTTTGATTTTTATATGTTCCTCATATAAAATAACCACCAAATTTGAACAAGTACAGGATTAAAAGGTAAATCCTCACCAAGCATTATCTTAAGAGAAAGATGAATCCTGATTATTGAAGAGAATGGAGAGGGAGTCATGTCATCTGGTCTGTTTTTGATTTATTGTTATATTTGTAAGTAATCAAATAAATACCCCTCCTCTGCTGAACTCAATGTAGACTGTCACGAATAAAAAAGAATTTATCAAAAGTATACAGTGCGTATAAATAATACAAAAGTCTTTATATAATACTGTTCAGAGACATAAACAAATGTCTTCCAGAGACCAGGTTGTCAGGGTCAATGTACAGTCTGAAGAAGAGATCCAACTCCTGCAAGCTCTGGAGACCCAGGAGGAGTGGGAGGTACACACACACACTGCAAATACGCAAATACGTACATGTTTTCTCAGCTGCTTGTACCAGACAGTTTTCTCATAAAGTAAAGAAGGCAAAATATGGTCACATGAAAGATGTTGTAAGCTATTTCAGCCACTCTAAGTAATAAGGATAAAAGCTGGTCTTTTCGTGAGAGAAAATTTGTTTGTTTTCTGTCTCCCACCAATTAGACAGTTGGTTGGGAAAAGGTCTCTGAAACAGCAACAATGTGCAAAATTGGCAACATCGCAGCAGTAAAGACCTCCACTGTGCAAATCTAGAAACTATTTCTGTCATTCAAAACTTCTGTAAAATCTCAGTTTGTGTTTTGGAGAATAATTGCAACAGGATGTTAATGTTTATGCTTATTTGCCTCCCATAGTGATATGTGATGCCTACACACAGTATGATGAGTGATGTGTTGATGCTTACAGGATCTGTTGAAGGAATTATTTTGTGAATTGACCAGCTCAGTTCACTCAGTATACTTCATGCTGTTCATGGTGAGTCCACTCTATGATTCCTCCTTGTCTGTCTGATCCCAGCTGGACTTTTGGCTCCACCCAGTCTCCACTGAGCTTCCTGTTGACATCCGTGTGCCCCGCTCCAGCTTGAGCTCTGTGAAGGAGTACCTCAGTGCCCACAACATCCCCTTCACTGTCATGATTGACAACCTTCAGGTTTGTAATTCCCTGAGAGCAGTTCATAAGCACATGCTGATAGATCACTGTCTATTTTAGCAGATTCATCTGTGCTCTTTTTGTGCTCTTTCCAATTTTAGCCTCCAGGTTGTTTAATTTGATGCTGAGAATCAAGAGGTTATAATACTAAATATTAGATATGCTGCATGTAACATGCAGGAGGTCCTTGATGCGGAGAAAGCTGAGATGGAGGAGAACCAGATGAAGGAGCGCAGCACTAGGACCTTCAACTTTGGAGCCTATCATCGTCTGGAGACGGTAGGATGTTTACACAAATACTTCATCTAATCTCATGTTACTGTAAGAGCCATCAGAGGCTTATAACCAAAATAGTGATTTACACATTTTTTTGAGAGCACCTTAAGTCAGTGGTACACAAACAGAGGCCTGTAGGGCAGTGGTCACCAACCCGTCGACCAAGATCAACTGGTTGATCTTCCCTGTCGCTCTCGAATAAATTCAGAAACACATTATGCCTGATTGATGTTCGGTTTGCTTTTTCAATCCAGCTTTTGTATTTTTTTCAGTGTAGCGGGCGGTGCTGCATTAAAGTAACCAATGAGATAAGAGAAGCCCCAGAGAGATGATCAGTGCTGCACAGAGAGGGGTTGTTACGCCCCGCACCATTGACAGTTCTCGTCAGCGGTTGCACGAGTAAAGTGTGGCAGTCAGTTATCGACTGGGCACATCAACGTTTGTGTGGCACCGATGCGTGTACACGGAGTCCGCGTGGTAGTAGAAATTGAGCTTGTGCAGACATGTCCTGTGAATGTCTGTTTTGAGTCCGCGTGGACGTCTGCAAAGTCCGTCCTGCATATGTTCCGCCCAACAGACACCACTGCCTCAGACTGGATGTCTGTACTTATGAGCCAAACTACAGGGCAATCAGTATTCAGTCTTAGCCATCACACTGACATGAGTAACGGGACTGCAACAGTTTTGCCTTCGGATGGCATTGTGATGCTGCATGAGATGGGACACAGAACTGCAGTTACACTGACTGAGAATCTTGTCAGCACGCATTACAACATGCAAAATGCTGCTGATAAATGTTGGAACTTGCATGAAGCTTCAGTTGATAAACATAACAGTTAACATTGGTAGGTAGTTAGTATGATCTGCTCACTGCAAGTGTATATTGTTTATTAGATGGGAAATAGGCCTCTTTATTTTGTTGTGATGCACTGCAATTAAGTTATTAAGAATTAAGGTAACTACACAGGGACGGCCTTACAGTGGTTCTTGGTGACATCAATTTTGAAGCTGGACGTAAGTGTTTTTTTTTTTTGTTTTTGTTTTTTTTTTTTGCTTATTTTTTCATCAATTTTGATCAAATTTTTATTTTCATATTGATTTAACAAATTAAGTCCAACAGTGGTATGTCAGGGGATACAATATTACTGGAATGGATTCTCAGAGCAACAATACCAACAATGGGCCCAAGACATAAGAATGTGTCATGGGATACCATAGAACACAGTGATAGTATTGATGATAATAAAAACACGAAAAGTAAGATTAATTGCACAAAAAAGGGGATAATAGTTGCAGTAAGAATATAGATGATCTGAACAAAATAAATAAATAAATAAACAAAATAAAATAAATGAAAAAAAGAAAATAAAAATTGCAAACATAACCTACAAAAATACACACACATACACACAAAACACACAGACACACAAACATAGATAGACAAGACAGAGGGGACTTGACATCTAGAGGTACTAAGGTGAGAGAGCCAGTGGCAAAATGATCTTACAGCATGTTTTTCAAAGAGTCAGCAGTGTTAGGCCAGGTATTCAGGGTGCTTTCATTAGCACCATTAATTCGCGCTGTTGAAAGTTCCATGTCTATGACATCCAAAACGGAGAGCATCCAAGATTTGATAGTTAGAGAATGAGGTGGCTTCCAGCGAGTTGCGATCATTTTCTTGGCTGCTATCAGTCCAGCAAAGATGACTCACTTTCTGGATTTAGAAATATTAAAGATTGACAAATCATTTAGGATCAACACTGTTTCCTGTATCAAATCAGATTTGGATGTTTGGATGCAACATTGCCCCAGAATTGTCTGACAGGAGGACACTCACAAAACATGTGAATAAATGTGCCCTGAGCTTTCAATGAGCACAGATTACAAAACAGCTCATTAATAATTTACATGTGATGGAGTCTAACAGGGCTAAATTATGTTCTGTTAAGGAAATTAAAGTGAATTTGCTGAGGGTCTGGATTGCGAGATGCTTCATGAATGCTGGACCACACCGCATCCCAATCAAAATCCTGAGCTAGGTCTGGCCAATCTCTCCTCCAGATGCTGGACCAAAGTGTTTGATGTAATTCAATTACAATTAAAGCAGCTTTGCAGCGGTGGTTGGGGCCAGGCAATTTTTGACAAATTTAGGCAATTTTCAGTAACAAGAGACAAAATAGGGAGAAATAGAGACAACAAGAACATCAGCATTACAATTTCCACTCTGCCTTAGCAGAGGCTTGAACTCACAACCTCTGACATCACGAACCAGCCTCTAACTAAGTGAGACCTGGTGTGGGGCTTCACAAATGGACAATATCAAAATGTCAAAAATTCTGTTATCAAGACAAAAATCTGATTGTATCTTGACAGCATGAAAATGTTGGTGATTTGTTGTGTTTTGCTTCATAAGAGAAAATCTGATGTTTAAAAACACCATTCTTACATTGACTACAGTTGTTCCCATGACAACAGAATTCAACATGTTTTCAAAAATTCATGTTTTGAGATAGAATTCTGATATTTGGCAGACTTCATCAGCCACAGTGCCAAAATATTGTCAGTGTTTTTCAAGAAGATTGAAAATGTATTTATCAAGAACTGTCTGGTATATGTTTACAGTACTGTTTACAGTCAAACATTTTCATGCATTGTAGGCTCAATTTTTCAGATATCAAAAATCAGGACATGGGCTTAGAGTTGAGGAAATCTGGCATGGGACTGGACCTTTGCAAAGTTTGGTGATTTTTCGTGTATGGGAAGTAGGATTAGAAGAAGAAGAATATTGGCAATAACAATAGGTGCCTGCCATCTTACACTGCCTGGCCCCTAATTAGGCTAGACAAAATGCCTCAAATTGTAAGTACATTCTGACACTTATTTTCTCTCAACGCACCAATAGGTAGATCTTGCCTGTCACCAAGGCTGAGGTAAGGGATCTTGGGCTTAAAAAGGTTGGTGACCACTGCTGTAGGGGCCTCTGCATGTTTTTGGTTATGCATTTTTTTTTAGATTGAACATTTACACAATATAGTGATCAGCTAAAACAACCGGTCCTGGTTTTGCTGGCCCCTGTCTGTAGTCTGTAGTCTGTAGTACCCTCAGTCCACATCTTTCTGCAATGCTTGAACTCTCATCTCTTATACAGATCTACAACTGGATGGACACCCTGGTGACACAGCACCCTAATCTGGTCACCAAGCAGGAAATTGGCAGATCCTATGAGAACAGGCCCATGTATGTGCTCAAGGTAGGATGACAATACACTTTAAGTACCCATTTAGTACTATTTACTCCTTCAACCAGGTTAAAGGTAGGGTTGGAGATCCTGGAAAAACAGTTTGAGCAGGCCACATTTTGAAAACACACAATTCAAAACTCCATTGGGAAAAATCACATTGGGATTACATTGGGTTGCTCTGCGAAATCAACCTCACTAACATGCATCACTAACTGCTTTTTCTGATGGCTCATTCACATGAAAGAAAACACCTAACATCATAATAAATGATTCAGCATCCATCTTAGAGGTACACTGCCACCAGACTTCAGTGTGGTACACTGGATTGCAGTCGGGGTGTGAAGAGGATTTCAAGCAATTCAGTAAAAAATGCTACAGAAATAGATCTCCAACCCTACCTCTTCATCCACACTGTATCAAATGTCCACAGTGGGGAATTTAATGTCATAGATGACATTTTTTTGTCTGCATTAAAAAAATTACTTGGTGTTTAGTTCAGCACTGGTGGCAACAAGCGTCCTGCAATCTGGATTGACACAGGAATCCACTCCAGGGAATGGGTTTCTCAGGCTACTGGAGTGTGGACAGCCAACAAGGTAAACATGTTTGCAGAATGAAGTTGTGTTGAACCAAAATGTGCTGGAAACCATCAGAAGAAATGGGTTTTAAAGGTGCACTTTGGATGTTTAAAATGTGATAAATAGAACTGAAGTAATCACACATTTGACACAGACTGTCACAGGCAGTGTGATGTGTCTGGCTTTCTGTTTTCTGTTGTTCTTGCTTAGATTGCCACTGATTATGGCAGAGACTCCTCCCTGACGTCCCTCCTGAACACCATGGACATCTACATGCTGCTCCTGGCAAACCCTGACGGTTATGCTTACACTCACACCAACGTACGTCACCACTCACTGGGACAGCTGCATCATCTTTACTCTGGCTCTTTGTTGTGACACAGTATTTAAACTGTTATATATAAAAATGTTGTGTAGTTTAAATATTGTAGAAGGAAAAACCACTTACCCTAACTGAAGCTGTCTGATGTACAGGACCGTATGTGGCGTAAGACTCGCTCCAAGGCCTCAGGCTCTATGTGCTATGGAGTTGATCCCAACAGGAACTGGGACGCTGGCTTTGGGGGTCAGTACAGATGACACAGTATATAAACTTGTTTTTGTATTTAGACAGAGAGAAAACAACTTTGTAATAAATAACAAACATGTGTCACATTCATCATCATAATCACATAAACACATCAGGTTCTGACCTAATAACATAATACGCTGCAAACACTGATGAATGGGCCTGAAATGCTCTTTTGCCCCATGGGGGAGCTTGCAGCACACCACCTGAAGCATTCAATCTGCAGGGACCACGCGAGACCATGTGCCTCAGCTCATGCCTCAGCAGTTCGTGCTCACCCACAGTGCCCATCATCCATCCTTTACAACACCCATATCATAATATGCACTGTTCTTTCATTGTCACATTTAACACTTGTTAGTCACTTTTATACCATCAGCACAGTATTTATTTATTTGAGCTCGTAGAGGAGTCCTGAAGTAATTGTAGGCCAAGTGTGGATGTGTGTGAGGACACACAGCTGGGAAGAATAAATGTTCCCATGAGGTGGTGCTGTGAGTGTAACCAAAGGTGGGCATGTGTTCAGGGGTGAGATGATAATATGCGTACCTGATAAACTAGTGTTAACGTGTGTGATGTAGTTTGAGGCTTCATGGATTGGACATGAAATCCTGTTGCTTCATGCCAACTCTCGATATATCCCGTGTTGTTTATGTGTCTCATCTCCTCCTGATATTTTTCAATTTCAACTTTTTCTTTCAGGTCCTGGCGCCAGCAAGAATCCCTGCTCTGACTCCTATCACGGCCCCTCAGCTCACTCAGAGATTGAGGTGAAGAACGTGGTGAACCTGATCAAGAGCCATGGTAACTTCAAGTCCTTCATCTCTGTCCACGCGTACTCCCAGCTGCTCATGTACCCCTATGGCTATTCCTGCAGAAATGTGCCACATCAGCCAGAGCTGGTAAGAGAGGAAAATCTGTAAGCTGGCACAAAGCAAACCACATAACCCTTTAAACGTTTCTTCCAAATTAAAGTTTTAAAGCGAAAAGAAAAAAAAAAATGAAGATGTCAATTATCAATTAACTGACAAAAAAAAAAATCTGATTAAGAGATAATGATTAAAATGGTAACTTGCAAACTTGGTAATTTTGCAATTGTACTTGTATGAACTGACAAGAAATCAGCACCTACCTACACTTTGAATATATTTCTCCTTCATTTCAGCCAGGTACATTTCTGAGTAATATTCTTCCCTAGGCTTACAAGGTTTATAAACCTGGTTCAACAAAAAATTTAAAGCTAAACTTTAAAGCTTCTTTTGCTCTTTGTTTTTGCTTTGCACCAGTGTTTTATTTATTTTCATTTATTCAACTTTATTAAACCAGGTAATTAACCCCTTGAGATCCACAATCTCTTTTGCAAGGGTGATCAGACCAAGAGGGTGACAGCACACATCACAATGAACCATACATTCAGAACAACTGATGGACAAATAAGTTAAGAGTAGAACAACAGGTGAGAGCGGGCACTGAAGATACTGTTAACAATTTAAAAACACTGGTATTAACCAATAATCTCCTGTTCTCAGTCATTCAAAAATAGAATTGAAGGCCAAGAGGGCGACGAGATCTGGCATTTTCAACTTGTTTTGGTGCTAGGTTTGAGCAGAGGAGGCGACAAAACTAAATGCTCTTTTCCCCACCTCAGTGCAGACATGAAGAACAGACATGAATGCATAACTGCAGGGTAAAATGACCTGAAAGTCTACGGAGATATTTTCTGTGCTTAGGATGGTAGCATGGAACTTGTTTTTCATATAAATTGCAAAGGTACCACATTTCCTTAGGCAATCACAGCCAAAGACAGTATAAATGGAGATATCATTGTCTGTAACTGAGTTAGTAAGTAGAGATAATATAAGGATGTCTGGGTCCAGATTTTGGGAGTGGGCGTATCTGGCAGTATTATCTCTTTGCCTACCTTATTGTATGTCCTCTTTTTCCTGCTCCTTGTAGGACTCTGTTAGCAGAGCGGCAGTGCAGAAACTGACTACTCTCTATGGTACGAGGTACAAAGTCGGAAGCATCTGCAAGATCATCTGTAAGTAACTTTGTCGTCTCTGCTGATCACCACTTTATCAGGACGCACTGTACTGTTACAGATTGCTGCAATATGTGGATGTAATAATAATAAGTAATGAGTGGTGGAAATGAAGAACGTTTATTCAAGTTGAACTACAACAGCTTTTGGGGTCTTGTATTTCTATTTTATGGCACCTTCTGCTTCAACATTTTAGAACAGTATCATACTTTTTGTCAGTCATATTCATTTATAGTGGACTAAACCTAGCAAATATAATTTATGTACATTTTGCTGACTTTTTTAAGACTTAAACTTACGTAAATTCATTGTTTTTATAAATTAATTGTAATTGTAATTTGATTTTGGTGTAATAAAAGATGGTTCTTAATTTAAAAAAAACATGCAAATGAAGAGAATGTGATGTTAGTCATATAATGAGAGTACTAACTACTGAAATAAAACTTTTGAAAACAAACTTCAGAAAAACAAATCAAAACAAAAAACATGCGGTAAAAACAGACTGCCCTGCTAGGAAAACCAGCATAGACCAGCACAGACCAGCATAGAACACCATGGAAATGATGCTTGTTAGATGCTGGTTTTTCTAGCAGGGTGAAGCTGGAACAAAATAAAAATAATAAATAATTACATTTTTAAAAGTTTGAATAAAAAATATTAAATACAGTGATTCTAAAGTACTATTAGCATTAATATTATCATTAGCAATGTTGCCACTCTACTAAAACAACTGTCATACCTCCTTGTAGATCAAGCCAGTGGCGGCAGTATTGACTGGTCCTACAATCTGGGCATCAAATACTCCTTTGCCTTCGAGCTGAGAGACACTGGTCGCTATGGTTTCATCCTGCCAGCCAATCAGATCATCCCCACTGCTTCAGAGACCTGGCTGGCCCTGAAACACATCATGGAGTATGTCCGTGACCATCCCTATTGATGGCTGTAACCCTGTAAACACAGATGGAACTTCAGATCTGACTTCTGTGTTGACCAACTTTATTGGTATTTGTGACCAATAAAGTCACAAATACCCAAATTCCTTTCATAAATCTTTCAGATGTAGAGATATAAATAAATGAATTAATAGATAATAGATGTGGGCCCTGTGCATATGCAGCCTCAGTGTTTTAACTGTGTCTATCGCCATGGTAACAAATACCTGAATCATTGAGTATGCACATCCCATGGCAGATTGTCTGTCATGGTTTCTTATGGACTCTGTCATCAAGTGTTTGTAGTACAGCTGAAATCACAGCAGATGTGACAGATGTGCAGCCTTCATGGGACTGTGGACAACATCATACTCCCAACAGTGAGGGTGTTGAGTCCTTCCACTTATAAACCCAGGACTCGCGTGTTCGTTTGATGAAGTATGCAGGACACAAAGTTAAAGTTAAAATCACATTATAATTTATTAAATGAATACAGCAGAGAATCAAAGTTTGAGATTGCTTACAGAGCTCTGGACCACAATGCTTCCACCGCCTCTTCCTAAGCAAAGTGTGTGTCTTCCCTGTTTACACAGATCATTTTTGTACAGTTCCACCCCACCCCTTGACCTAGAGATACTTCCCCAATCTACTTCTCTGCAGGTGGCGACGGCCTGTCTTCTCTACACTCACTGTCCTTGTACATAGTCTCCTCTCCCTCAGCCCTGCACTACATTCCCTGTCTTAATCAACACAGTCGTACCACAATACCAAGAATACTTATATGTCAACGATGATGACTGCAAGGATAGCATAGGAAGATTAAAACACATAGCAACAGCAAAACATATCCTTCAAGGGATTGCCCAGATGTGGCCTGCTGTACTTTGACTTGTAGCTATAGTTTTTCATTAGTGAACAATGAATGATCAGTAAGAGACACCAAGGCCACATTACATTTACACTACATTTATGCCAGATAAAGTGTGTTGCATTCCTCTAATACCCACAGTCTAATTAATGAAGCTATAGGTCCATGATGAAATATTGAATATATTACAGCAGTATTCGAATAGCAGCTAACTGTAGATCATATGTGAGGTATTAGACTCAATAGACTATAAACAACTCTTTGTTTGACTTTGACTTGACTCTTTTATTTTGAATCTAAGTTGTAAGTAGGTGGTGTCCAACGGGTTTGTTTTCATGCTCTACACCTTGTAAGTACCTGTTTTTATAGAAACTAAGGGGCTCTTCAATCTTAGTTGTAGGCCTATAGTGAAAAAGGAAGTCCTGCCATGTATGTGTATAAAAAAGTAACGCAATGACAAGAGGGATGAAATCTCGTTAGTTGGTTTCTGTTGATATATATATTTTTTAATCAAATATATATTTGCAACTCGGTCATGGCATACGCCGAAAAAGTTTCTGGCTTCCGGGTTTCCGTGTTATGGGCCCACTGGATATGCGCAGTAGAGTCACCTCCCATGATGCTTTGGGCCCCTCCCATCATGCCTCTGGGCAATGAGAACGCGCGATCGGCCTTTTGGTTTTGGTGCTGCGCGTTCATGAATGCTATGATAGCGGATTTAGAAGGAGTTTTAAGACTTTTACAAGACTCACACGGGCTTGAAAACAAAGATAATGGTTGAAAAAGTAAGACGGTATGATTGTAGGTTGATTATGATCGTTAACTCGTTCTGATTATTATTATTTATATATCTACGATGTTACACTGAAAACAAGTTGATTCGAACCTGTAGAGCATAAATCACAATGGGCAATAAATTACAATCAACTGTCTTTTGTGCATTTTTAATGAGAAATTAATGTTAAACATGACAGATTAGCTCAGAACACCTCATTATGTTATCATGAGGGCTTTACACTCTTACCGTTTAACATTGAAGAGTATATTTACCCTACACATAATTTCTTTGCTACACAGATCTACAGTTGTACATAAGGGACGTTGGTGGTGGTGTTATAAACTCAGCCACATGTGGTTTGTTTTTGTAAGCCATACTGTCTGTTTAAGGAAAATTACAGCTCTTTGAATTTCATTTACTTACAGTCAGAAAAAAGCATCTTCCTTGTCTTTACTGCGTGTGTGTATTGGTAGTTTCATCATCATCATGAAGCCTTAAGGTGGCAGTGACTCTTTGTTATTAAACAGTTTAACCTTACAGTATTTCCACAACACGTAGGACGTCAGTGTCCACTCATGCAGCTGTTACACAACCAGTCAGACTAGTGCGGACTAGAAAGACCGATGCGTATGAACTGATGAAGCCGCTTGGATAAGAGGCGAAACGTCTTCCCACGTCCAGTTGCCTTCGATTCAATTTGAGAGAGAGAGAACAATGGCCTCACAAGCATGTTTTTCAAACAATTTAATAATGAATGTAAGTGAGCATTTAGCGTAGCATACTGTACACTGAACACACAGTGATGACGTGCTGAGGAGGAGAGACGATGGTGAGGACGTCCAGGCCGGTCCTTCTCCGCAGGCCCGGGTGGAAGACAGGGTACAGGCTGCACCATCTCAGGCCACAAACACCGACCCATGGAGGCCAAGTCTCAGTTTACATTTTACCACCAAGGAATATTAATCCGTAAAATAAATTAACGTGGACGTTGTGAACTGAGGAACAGGTGTTCAACATCAGCCGCGATGAGACACTGCTAACACACACATAAACAGACAGCATGAATGACTTTCCAAGTTAAAATTGTTGAAAAATTTAGGGTGGGTTAGTGAGTCAACAGTTCAACGAGTTTAACAGGAGCAGTCGTGTAAAATCGGCCGGTGTCACATGAGTAAATCCAGTTATTACGATGCCATCTTATCAATTAAAACGTTACGTTTAAGAATACGAGCTGACAAGAGACTGACAACAGACATTAAACATCATAAAGTTAAATTAACTCCATGTGCCCAAATGAAAACTCACCTCTGAGTCGTTTTTTCACTTTTCTGACAGAGTTTTGTGCCGAACAGAGTCCTGGTTAAGTTTCAGCCATCCTCGTTCCCGAGACACAACACGACCGCGCTTTGGGAGTGCCCGCGCACAGCTGTGACGTCACCATTGGAAAAGAGACTTTTCTGGGGCTTTTCTGGCCTTTTGAAAACTTTTTGATGGATGAAAGTCCATGACTTAAAAATATTAAATAGAAAGATTAGTAATTAACGGTGGTTACAGCTGGAGGTGTCCTGTGAACAGTTTGGGAAAAATGCTTTTTGGGCCCATGCGGATTTTTTGTTGCAATACCACGAGTGGCCACTGGGAAAAATCGGCGTGTCGGCTGAGGAGCGGTGCCGATTTCAGTTCTTATGATAGATCCATGATCCCGGTTGAGGAACAAGTTGTTTTCCGCGTTGATCTGATCCGGGCCAGCCCGCCATCTTGACTGACAAGTAGAAGAAGCCTCTGACTCACCTCAGTTTAAGCCATTATCTTAAAATGGGTTATCTGAGACAAATTGATATCGAAAACTTCAAGTCATGGCGAGGGAAGAAGGTTATCGGTCCGTTCATGAGATTTAACTGCATAATTGGCACAAATGGATCTGGTGAGTGAACTTTTTTCCCCCCAGTGGCGGTTAGCTGTAGTGATCTATGGCTAGTTAGCCAACACTCATAGACAACCTCAGCTGCAAAAAATGTATTATCTTGATTGATATTTATTTGTACCTCCTCCTGCTTATTTCATTGTACGTAAATAATTGAACAAACCCCAAAGACATGATAAAAGTAAATTGTAGACAGTGGTAAATCGTACCTTTGCCAAAGACCCTAATGACAAACAGTTGGCTCAACACAACTTTCAGAAAACGGCGAACCTATCTTTTTTTTTTTTTTTTTTAAATAATGATCAACAGACCAGGCCTGGACTAGCTTTAGTTATACTTCGTTTGAGCAATCATTAAGAACTCATTGCATAGTAATGTCTTACAACCTCACTGTGTAAAAGTTTAACTAAATATATATATGTATACCAGGCAAGTCCAATGTGATGGATGCACTGGGCTTCGTCATGGGGGAGCGGGCTGCCTCCCTCAGAGTGAAGCACCTCAGAGATCTGGTTTATGGAGCCCACGAAGGGCAGCCCGTGACCGACACTGCCCGTGTGTCCATGTGTTACTGCGATGATGAAGACGAGGAGACCATCTTCTGTAGGACGATCACCAGTGAGTTTAAATTGCTAAACTCAAGTATGTTACTATCATATTCGACTCTATTGTAGGTTGATCAGTTGAGGAAGCGTCATTAATGCGTTTTCAACAAAAACGATATTGAAAAAATATATCATATAAAGTGTATTGTATCGTTATTATTTTTTGACATATTGTAATCTAGGCACAATATAAATGTGGGTGTTATGGATGGGGCTAATTTGTACAATTGTTTGTGTACGTGTATGTGACCCTGCGCAGATGGTCAGGTATACATATTGGTCCTGAAGCAGAACTTAAGTCTGTATACAGACTGGGCTTTGTTGATATTTCTCCTGTTGTTAAGTCATATCTTAATAATTTCACTTAAAATACAAAACTAATTAGACGTGATAACTGGACCTCTTTGTGTGTATGCAGAGTAAGTTGCATTGATTATATGTTTTTGTTTTTTATAGGTACAGTAACTACAGCTCTCTGATACAGTGTTCCCATACAGTCACTCTGTCTGAGTTTGATTCCTTCTCAGAATAAACGCATCAGTCAGGTTTTGGTCAAATATGTCTCAACTGACATTCATTGTATTTTTCAGATGACTCCTCTGAGTATCGCGTCAATGATGTACATGTTACTCTTGCCAAATATTTTGAGGAGCTTGAGAAGATTGGCATTGTGACCAAAGCTCGAAACTGTCTGGTGTTCCAGGTAAAATTTGAAGGGACTGCACTGAAATGTACAGATAAACAGAAAACACTTAAAGGGCACCTATATCTGCAGATAACAACACTGTAAAGTGTACTCAGTACTACTTAAACTTATATTTACTGCTTACATATGCTATACCTACAGGGATCTTAAGTAAAGTGTAAGCAGTTTCATTTTTGGTTGTTAAGGTTTATTTACATTGTTGCTTTTTGGTTTAAAATCTTCACACTGCTTCGTACCCTATTTCCAATCTACACAGAAAGTAGGACCTGGCCAAAGGTTAACAAAATGTAGATGATATTCTTTGTATTTAGCACATAATAGATGTGGTCATGTTTTTATGGTGGATCTCCACAGTGCTACAAAGTGCTACAAACTGTTTGAGAAAAAAGATGAACTAAAGCAGTTGGAAGAATATATGAAATAGTGGCTTTGGAAAAGTAGGGTCCATTTTAGAAACGATGAGTAACAGCTGTTAAACCTTATATTCATCACTAGGGGGCGGTAGAGTCCATAGCTTTGAGGGATCCAAAGGAGCGAACCAAGATGTTTGAACTCATCAGTCAGTCGTGGGAGTGCGCTCCAGAATATGATCAAAAGAAAAAGGCCCTGCTTCAGGCCAAAGAAGACACTCAGTTTCACTTCAACAAGAAGAAGTCTGCCACTGTTGAAAGGAAGCATGTTTCCCTGGAACGACTAGAGGTAAGTTTACAGAAAGATTATGAAGATAATGTTTCTGTCAACCAGGAGAGTCCCCAACGTTACATCATACTTGCCTGATGCATTCATAACCCCCACAGACTGGTATTAATTTATTATCTTAGAAGGCAAAATGCTTCAAGAGTATTAACAAAAGAGCTCATAGTGCATCCATGCTTGTTATGATGAGGTGCTGAAAAATCTTGAACAGGAACACAGGGACAGGTGGTGAAATTGTGATGCAGTGTCTGGGTTTTCCCCCAGGATATTGATTTTGTAGAGGTGGGAATTGCTTCCTAATCCCCAGGCACACCCTCCCACACACCACTCCCATGTGATCAGAGCATTTGATGATCCATGTCCTTCCAAATGACACAAACTTCAAACTAACTTAAGGTCATGGAAGACTTTGTTTAGAAGGTGTTGTTTTATTTAAATAAGACTAACTGCACTGTCTCTACTCTTTCCTTCTTTTAGAAAACGAGGATAGTTCAATCAGGACAGACTAATAAGCATACAAAGACAGATTTGTGAAATGCAATGACATTTATTGTGCCCAAGACAACTTTGGCGTTTAGACCCGGGGGTTATATCGGCTTTGTAAACAGATCAGTGAATGTGAGGCTTGCATCCGAAGCTGACTTCCCCCCGTGCCTAGACACTGGTGGTGGTATTGAGGTGATGCGTCTGTCGTGGAAGCCTTTGGATAACTGGTTTGGATGGAGATGGTCTGAGTCTTGGATGAGGAGGTGACGGAGTGGAGGTGGGATGAAAGAATTCTCGGCTGAAATGACAGCTGGATAAGAGCAGAGAGAGAGGACACTTTTTAAGTTTGACACTAATGATTGATTGGTGGAAGAAGGACAGGTGGCTGAGTGTGATTGGATGAAAACGCGTAGGGAGAGGTGGAGCGAGAGAGACAGCGGGAAAATTGATTGGTGACTCAGTGAGCATGCTCAAACAGATAGTCTTCCTGACTGAACCTTCGCTTAGCTTCATTTGTCTTCTCTTTTGACATTGCAACATGTTGCCCTGATTAACTGCTTAGAATGTGTAATGTGATCAGATCCATGTGATGTGTTTCTGATTATAGATTGATCACTTCTGTCATGTAGAATATTTAACCTTATGGTGCACCAAAGAGTTTCACAGATATCATAGCTTACCCAATATAAATGGGGCTCCATGCTGGTACCCATACAGGGATCTATCTGTAGATTGAAGAGAGAGCTGCAGGAATAATCATGTTGTCTGAAGATGCTGATGTATGTGGACTCAGGAACAGGACAGGAATAGCACCATAGACTATTCAGTACCAACTGTTATGTATCCATTATTATCATATCAATTGTCCATCAATTGAATGGTCCCAATCTCTCACTGTTCTAGGCTCAAAGGTACCAGGCACTGATTGATGAGCTTGACCATAATCGCCAGCAGCTGAGCCTGGCTGGACTCTACCATAATGAGAAATCCATCAACATTCTCAGCAACAACCTGAACGAGAAACAGCAGGCTGCAGCTGCAAAGAACACTGAAATGGAGAACTGCGAGCAGATGGTCACATCACACAAGAAGGAACACGGACGCCTCACTAGAGAACAGCAGCAAGTTGAGAGGGAAATTCGGTGTGTTGTGTGTTGGAGAGTTTTGTTACAAGAGTTTTGAGTTCATTTTTAGGATCTGTTTTCTTTTTCTGTGAAGGGATGTTTATTAGGCAACCCTTTGATTCAAACTTAAACAACCAAAAATTAAGTACAAATTTACAGAGGTTGTCTATGACAGCTATGCCATTGACTAGAATTAAGCCAAGATTTGTCTCACTCTGTTACCCAGTTCCCAAGAGCATGTACTGTCCCAGACTCAGTCTCAATACATCAAAGCCAAAGTTAACACATCCCATCACATGAAAAAAACTGAGGAAGTCCGTGATGCCCTGAAGAAGAGTTGGAAGCTGTGCGCCATTAAAAATCAGCAGCTGGCACAAGGTCAACAGGAGATTGCTGAACTGGAGAGGACCTGGAGAAATTACGAGAAGCAGCAGCAGGCAGATTATCATGGAAGGAGCATTGAGCTGAAAGAAGATCAAGTGAGTGTGTGTCAAACAACATCTAGTTTAAAAAGAAAAGTCCTTCTAAAAATAAGCAGCTAGCTTGAAACACCAGGGAAGAATACATTAACAAGTGACATCATCATAACATCCTTATCATGTCTTTGCATGTATTTCTGTTAACAGCTAGAGCAATACAAGGAGCTGAAGGAGCTGATCCAAAAACAGGGGGCTGTCCTCACCCAGCAGTCAGAGAAACTGCACTGGGAGATGAGAGCAGACCATGAAAAGTTGGCTTTCGACTTGCGCAGAAAGATGGAAGTGGAGGTAAAGTTGGACATATATTTTTGCTTGCACAGCACATCTTCAAATTCATGAATATTCACAGACTTAAGAGCTGGTGAAAAAAACGTGTTTCATATGACTGAATCTGTGATGGATAGATCATTAATTGTACCACACTTGAAACATTGTTTGCTGTAGGTTGGTCTCAGAAACACCCAGACTCAGCTGGAAAATTTTACACAAAGAGCAAAGAAGCTGGAGGAGTATGTGGAGACCTGCAAGTATGTTTTGTGTACACATCATGCCAGCTAGGAAGACACATGTTTCTTCCTGATGTAAGGATGTAAAGTCACAGAAGGAAACACTCTATGTCTTAGGTTATCCCTGGAGGAGCAGCGACAGCAGGAGGAGAGCCTGAATGCAGAGCTGCAGCAGGGTCACCAACGCAGCCAGGAGGTGAATGAGGAGCTGAGTCAGGTGCTGGAGGAGCTGGGGAATGCCCGCTTAGACAGACATGAGAGCAGACGTCAGCTGCAACGTAAAGAGTTGTTAGAGAAGCTCTGCAGACTTTACCCGGACACTGTGGTAAGAGACAGACTGGCATTAAAAGGAGAAATAGTCTAATTTTGCCTAGATTTAGTATTCTGAAAGCTGGCAACAAATCCCTACAAGTAAAAATGTGGCTGTATAATTCTGGAAAATTGTCTTATCCTGAAGTAGTTTTCTACATTTCCTGTTCAGTATGGTGGACTCTCTGACATGTGCAGTCCCATCCACAAGAAGTATCAGCTGGCTGTCACCAAGGTGTTTGGCCGCTACATGAATGCTATTGTGGTGGCCACAGAGAAAGTGGCCCGTGACTGCATCTGTTTTATTAAGGAGGAGCGGGCAGAACCTGAAACCTTCCTGCCCATTGACTACTTGGATGTAAGTTGAAACCTTTTCCAAATTTAGTCCTGACTGTATGGCTGAAAAATGGAAACCCTAAATCTGCAGTTATTGGTTTCTTTGTCATAAATGCAATACTTAGAATCAATTATAACCCTCACCCTCATGTGTCCAGGTAAGTCCTCTGAATGAGCAATTGCGGCAGGTGCCTGGTGCTAAAATGCTGGTGGATGTTGTCCAGATTAATACTGCCTCAGCTCCCACCTATCTGAGAAAGGTGCTTCAGTTTGTCTGTGGCAATGCCTTGGTGTGTGAGACAATCAAACAGGCCCGCAGTGTGGCCTTTGACAGGCAGGAGCGCCATAAGGTAAGCTTAAACCTTGGAGATGGACATAACAACAAAATGCAACACATTTTATTTGGTTAAAATGTGGTTGAAATTGTTGTTTTTTATGCTATCTCCACCAATTTCCCTTGACAATACCATGAAATAATCATCTCACAACATTTTACAAAATTATTCACCACTTTTGCATGCAGCTATGTAAAACTCTCTGAAAAAATGGTAAAAATGTAAATTAATTAAGAGGGGACAAATAGGTCTTTATAATATTAAAACTTGAAGTTTATTCAGAGGTGTTTTTTGTAGGCCGTATCTCTCGATGGGACACTGTTTGCAAAGTCAGGTGTGATCTCTGGAGGCTCCAGTGACCTACGGAGCAAAGCACGCTGCTGGGATGACAAGCACATGACGTGGCTGAGGGAGCGCAAGGAGCAGCTGACGGCTGAGCTTCGTGTGAGTCAACACATGATCTAAGCAGCAATAACCAAAACCTTTTAGCTAGTGTTTTGATTTCTTACTATGTACTGACAGAAGAGCTTCTTCCTGTTTATGACAGGATCTGATGAGGTTGAAGCGGAAGGAGTCAGACCTGAAACAGATCGTTGCTCATGCTAAGGGTGTTCAGACACGCCTCAAATACTCCAAAACTGAGCTGGAAAACCTTCAGAAAAAAAACATCCTCAAATGTCAAGCGGTATAATTTCAAAAACTTACATTACTGAATGTCCATCTGTAAATCAGAGCCCCAGATGTATCACTCTCACCTTTAATGTCACATATATTGTATAACAAAGCAAAATGTTTATATCATGACAACACTGTATCAGATTCAGATTCACTGGACGTACTTGTCATGTCCTGCCCTGCATGCCTTTGGTTTACAGGAGATTTCTCGTATGGAGAGTGAACTAGCAAACCTGGACACACAGATCCAGATGCAGCAGGAGGCTGTGGAGGCTAAGGATGCAGAGATGAAGAAGATCAGAAACCAGATTGACCAGGTTCTTCTGTCTGTACATCCCCACATCCTGTTTATGCATGTTAATTCAAACTGCAGTTCATTTCTCTGACTCTACCCTTTCATGTATTAATAAACCTGATAATTATATAATGGCTCATGAATTCACATTATTTCCACAGGTCATTACAGTAGTTATAAAAAAAGGTGTTTTTGTTTAGCTTTTGCTTTGTCTCATTCCAAAATCAAAAGGTGAATTGTTTCAGCTGTTAAGAGTATTTTACTGGTCTCCTTAGCTTTTGGCTGGTGGACAACCCTAGTAGCAGAATATTTAACCAGCTATGTACTTGGTGATCTGTGCATTCAGATGGAGGATTTGGTATTTTCTGACTTTTGTGCTGAGATCGGTATGGACAGCATCCGTGACTACGAGCAGAAGCACCTGAAACTGCAGACAGAGCTTGACAAGAAACAGTAAGACAAACAACAATACAATAATTTTCTGTGTTACATGTGCTGAACTCAACCAGCCAAACCTGAAATATTTTATGACAAATTTTCCAGCAAAGTTAATTTTTGCTGGTCTTTCAATTCCACCAATCATACATTTCAGTTTAGTCCATGATTTTCATACTTACTAACTTGCATTGTACGGTTACAGTATTTGTCCCGTGTCTGCAAATTTCCATGTAGCAGCAGCATAAAGACAAGATTTATAGTACATCTCTCTTTTCAGGCTGGAGTTTGAGAGTCAGTGTGCTCGCCTGAATGCGCAGTTGGAGTATGAACAAGACCAGCTGGAGCAGCAGAAGAAGAAGATCCACCAAATGGAGGAGACCATCAACAGGGAGGAGAGAGCTGTGGCAGAGCAGAGAAAGGTAATTATCTTGTGCTTTCCATTAAGTGTTAGTGTTAATGTACAGCAATTTAGTTCTGTTCGACTCGATATCAATGTGGGTAAAATACTACATGGAATGAGTGGTTTAGCTATAGCAGCATAGAAAATTGATTGCCCACCTCCCCCTAATCCTGTTCCAAAGCTGAAATCAAGGGTATAGTAGACACTTGAGGTGTTGCACAACACATCAGACTTTGGCCATTGTATGTTTCTCTTCTGCAGGATGAGGAGAAGCTGCTGGTGATAGTGGAGGGAGTTCAGAACGAACTGTCAAAGCTGAAGAACCAGCTGCTCTCTAAGAAGAGCCAAGTTGCCGCTGCCAAAGCTGAGCTAGACCAGAAAAATCACAGCCTGAAAGGGATCTACAAGTAATACTACAACACAACAAATGCTGTGGCTACTGATACTGTGCTGCTACAGCTATTGTTACTGTTACTGCACATTCTGCTTTTGCAGAGGTTTCACAGTGATGGGTACATGAAGTGTAAAGTACTGTAGGGGTGGGTGATCAGGCCAAAAGGCCACTTGACGATCTGGATCTGTCTAGGTAGAATCACCATCTGAGGCTCATCACAGATTTAGTGGCCTTGATCTTGAGTTGCGCATATGGTTGCCTCACACAAAGTATGTCACTTCATATCTGTACATCCTGTGTCTGTGCTGACTTTATTCTGAAAACCTTGGCCAGAAGTTGTGAATCGTATCTGTATGCCATTTTGAAGTTTCCTTTCCATTCCTGGATTTTTTCTTCTGCCTGCCACCACACTTACGGTACCTCCTGGTGTTGTCTTCTGTTTTTTTATCACATGATTGAAACATGTTACTGCTGCTAAATAAGTGGTCCATTATTATAAAGAATACCACTGGAAAGCTACTTAATGTTTAATATAAATGCCTTTTGATGAACTCTAAAATTTTTTTCATCATAGTATTTTTTAAAAACATTGCTTTAAAGCATTCCCATTTTCAATTGTAAATTAGATGGATATGAATTATTTTCTTGCTGGTGCATTTTGGTGAATATTCCTACTTTAATACTGATACCCAGCAGTATTAGTGACCACAAGAATGTACAAACATTTTTTTGTCTCTCTTTTTCCCAGAGAGTTGGTGACAATTCAGCGGGAGGTGATGACATCAGAGACTGCTTTGGAGCAGAAACGCCTGGCCAGGCACAACTTACTGCTGGACTGCAAGATCCAGGGTCTGCCCATCAGTCTGCTGGCAGGGAGCCTAGATGAAATCACTGAGGTGCAGGTAGGGGGAGGACCTGTTTTGACCATTCAAACCTCAGTACTGAGCAGTTCTGTTAATATTCTGCATGTTAATTATAAATAAGCTCATATTATCATGTTTTGAATTTAATAAACGACATTGTTGGAACCTTCATATTAGAATATTGAAGACTAACTCACCTCATCGAGTTATAGGGGAAAAAATATTTGAAGGTCTTGAGAAACTTTGTTACCTGATGACTGATTTTTGTGGTTTGTACAGCCGGACAGCAGTTCACAGACCATGAGCATCTACGAGAGAGAGGCACAGCTAGTCATTGATTACTCTGAATTGGTGGCAGAACTCAGAGTGAGACATCAAGTTTCATCATTATCTTCATTACCAATACATTTGCACAATGCACCAATACTCTAAATATATATATATATAAATATATATATGTACAGAATCTACAGGGAGAGGAGTTGGAAGCTTACCTTGAGAAGCTGAGGGAGTCTGTGTTGTCCACTGAGGGTGTGTTGAATCGCACCACTGCCCCTAATCTGAAAGCTCTGGAAAAAATGAGGGAGTTGAAGGAAAGGTTACAGGGAGTGAAGGAAGGTATTTCACTTTTCATGGATGAAGTGTTACCCATATATTAGGTTTCATTCCCACATGGGATTTCTACCTGTTGCTTTGAGTTGTAATAATACTGAGATATAGTATGACACCCAAGGTACCCAGACTAGTGATCAAGCTTTGTTTCAAACCTCTCATTCAGCCTTTGATGCCAGCACCAAACTAGCCAGGAAGTGCAGTCAGGAGTTTGAGCGAGTCAAAGCCCAGCGCATCAGCCTCTTCAACCAATGCTTTGAGCATGTGTCTGTTGTAATTGACCAGATCTATAAAAGAATTTGCAAGAACAGCAGTGCTCAGGTAAAGCAACAGAACCTCAGTCACCGACTCAGCTGGACCTTACTGACATTGTTGGACTAATAATCAACCATTAGGTCTTGTGTGCACTTCATACTAAACACCAGACTACCAGACTGTATTTAACACAGACATTTTGAGATAAACTATACCAGTACATAAGTTTCTCATTGTAGACGATGTTACAGGGCATCTGCAGGTATTGAGTAGACTTATGAAAGAACACTGGGATTTTTTTTTTTTTGCTAAAAGGCCATAGAAGTCATGTAATTTTGACTTTGTATCTGTATGTAGTTTAAAAACTGTCTGGAGCAGTCATAATGCCATTGCTCCAAGCCTCTGAGCTTCTGTAAGACTCATGTATAGACTTTTAATTGACAGTCTTTGGCCATGAAAAAGTTGTAAGATTTCTAAATCTAAGTTTAATATGGTATACCCTGCAGAAACCCTGTATAGGAAACAAGAATAAGATGCTTTGAATGTCTCCATAAAATAAATTAATATAGACTCTATGTGCTCCAGGCCATTCTGACTCTAGACAATCCAGATGAGCCATACCTGGGAGGCATCAGCTACAACTGTGTGGCACCTGGGAAACGCTACCTGTCAATGGATAATCTCTCTGGTGGAGAAAAGGCTGTTGCTGCTCTGGCCCTGGTATTTGCCATCCACAGGTAATCCTGAAAAAAGGAGACTGGATTACATTATCTACCAGCTCAACTAACCCTAACCCTTGCATGAAATGAAGTAAAAGAATAAGTAAAATAGTCTGTAATAGCACCTAATTATGGGTAGAATTAACATAAAAATTGAATTGACTTTCCTTTTTCACCAAAAATAATTACTCCCAAGTTCAAGTCTCAGGTGCATGCCTGTGCACCGACTGGCAGCTAGTTGCTTCCCTGTTGTTTGTTGTTTTATTGCTCTGTCTCACCACCCAGCACTGCAAATGCTGATCAGGTAGTGGTCAGCAAAGTCAATGCTTGCTATTGTCTACTGTGATGTTGGAATTATGAATTAGTTATCAGTTTTGTTTGTACTGTGGCTGATGTTTCTGCTGGCTGAGGGCTGACGTGATTTCCCTCCAATTCCTCGAATCCAGTACAGCAGGGAGTTTCTTCTTGAATGGAGCAACCACCCGGATCTCAATCCTCCCTCCACTGATTGATTCATTTGAAACTAACTAGGGTCAGAAGTCATTTTCCAGTGAGCCTCACAAGGAAGCGGGGAAGGAGAGGTGGCGTGTGGGAGAGAATGAAACGTCAGTCCCTGTCTTGTATATCCCTGCCCCTTATCATCTTAATAAATGCCCAGTCTCTTCACAATAAAACAGGTGAACTTCAAGCACATATATGTTTCTCTCACAAGTTCAGAGACGCATGTTATCTTGGTCGTGACAGATACTTGGCTGGCAGAGAAGGATCGGGACTCTGAGCTGGTGATAGACAGATTCAGTGTGCCTTTATGTATGGATTGAGATGCCCAAACTACTGGCAAGATGCATGGAGGCGGGGTTTATCTCTAGATTGACTATTAATGAACGCTGGTGTTCTCAACATCATTCTTCTTTCTTTGACTGTAATAACTGCACCATGTCAAACTCTCTGAGACTTCTATCAATATGACACATGCCCAACAAGATATAAAAAGACTCTTGACCTGTGCTTTGGGTCGGTTAAAGGTGCATATAAATCCCTTCTGCTTACCCTGCTGCGCACAGTTGACCACAACTGCGTGCACCTTATCCCCATGTACCACACCGTTCTGTGAAGGGGGAAAGTGGTCACCAAGTGGGTTAAGAACTGCACTGAGGATTTCTCATTGACTCTGCAGGGATGCATGGACTGCACTGACTGGAATGTTTTTGTTGATTCCAGCAGGGGCACTGATGAACTAACAGATGTTGTCAGCTCATGGGTGTCACATTGTGAGGATATTGTCAGGGGCAGTGTCTTCATCCACTGGCTCACCTCGAGGGTGTGTCCTCTCTCCACTTCTTTACATCCTTTATGCTGTTGACTGTAGAAGTCAGTTCTCAAACAGACACTTTTTGAAATTCACAGCTACACAGTTATTGTTATTGTCTCCTTCATGATGATGAATCGAGCCATGGCCCTGTGATTATTTTTAACACTAGAACTGCCAGCATTCTAATGCCCCAAAAACAGATCTGTAAGTGGAAGATACACTATATTGCCAAAAGTATTTGCTCACCTGCCTTGACTCGCATATGAACTGACTCGTAAACTGACGGAGCGGGGTCAGTGGATGCTCAGGTGCATAGCGCGCAGAGGTCGCCAACTTTCTGCAGAGTGAATCGCTACAGATCTCCAAACTTCATGTGGCCTTCAGATTAGCTCAAGAACTGTACGTGATGGAATGGGTTTCCATGGCAGAGCAACTGCATCCAAGTTATAACATCACCAAGTGCAAGGGAAGGCAAGGCAGCTTTATTTACATAGCGCATTTCATACCAAGGGGCAACTCAGTGTGCTTTAGATAGATAGATAGATAGATTGCTTTATTCATCCCCGAAGGGAAATTAGGTTGACATAGTAGACTGGTGTATTGAATATAATAAAATACAATAAAATAAATATAATAGAAATACAGTATTAAAAAAAGAACTAAAATAGAACGTACAGTATACAAGTATTGTACAAATGTGATATATAATATCAATACAGTTAGTGTGTGACTGTGGCTCTGACAGAGGTAGATGAGTTGTAGAGTCTTATTGCCATAGGTAGGAACGATTTCCTGTATCGTTCCTTAGAGCAGCGGGGTTGAATGAGTCTGTTGCTGAAGTTGCTCTTAAGCTTGTCCAGTGGTTTTTGGAGGGGGTGAGAGGGATTGTCAATGATTGCCAGCAGTTTCGCCAGCATCCTGTCCTCCACCACCTCCTCCAGGGTTGCAAGTTTGGAGCCAACAACAGACTCTGCCTTTTTGATAAGTTTGTTCAGCCTGTTGGCGTCCTTTGCCTTGATGCCTGCACCCCAGGACACCACAGCAAAGAAGATGGTGCTTACTACAACAGACTGCTAGAACATCTGCAGCATCTTGTTGCAGACATGAAATGACCTGAGCCGCCTCAGGAAGTAAAGCCGGCTCAGGCCCTTCTTGTACACGACCTCTGTGTTGGTGTACCAGTCTAGTTTATTGTCCAGTGTCACACCCAGGTACTTGTAAGATGCCACCAGATCCACTTCTGTCCCATTGATGCTGACAGGGGAGGGCAAAGGTTTTTTCCTCCTGAAGTCCACCACCATCTCCTTTGTCTTCTTCATGTTCAGATACAAGTGGTTGTCCCCGCACCACTTCACAAAGCGGTCGACCAGGTCCCTGTACTCAACCTCCCTCCCGCCCTCAACACACCCTACAATCAGAGGCGGTCCTGGCTAGTTTTATGCCCTGCAAACTGCAGGCAATTTATTTTGGCAAGGCAATTTTATTTGTATAGCCCTTTTTTACCAACAGTTTGTCTCAAAGGGCTTTACACAGCATTATGACAACATCCTCTGCCCTTAGACCCTCACATCGACTGAGGAAAAACTCCCAAGAAAACCCTTTAACAGGGAAAAAAATGGAGAAACCTCAGGGTGAGCAACAGAGGAGGGATCCCTCACCCAGGACAGGCAGACGTGCAATAGATGTTGTATACAGACAGGGGGTCTTGCAGTGTGCACACCAGCGGTCTGAGGTGTGCCAGGACCAGTCTCTCCATGACCTTCATGATGTGAGAGGTCAGTGCCACTGGCCTGTAATCCTCCAGTGCAACAGGGCATCCCTTTTTGGGCACTGGGACCAGGCAAGATGTTTTCCAGAGCACTGGCACTCTCTGAGGGTGTAGGCTCAGGTTGAAGAGGTGGTGAAGAACTCCACAGAGCTGGCTGGAACATACCTTCAGCACATGGGGGCTGATGTGGTCTGGTCCAGCAGCCTTCCTCTGTTTGAGATCCTCCAGCTCCCTCCTCACCTGGCTGGTTGTGATGTGGAGTCCAGATTGAGGAGTGGGGGATATGGTAGGGTCAGAGGTGGATGTCAGCGGTGGGTTGGAGGGTGGAGGTAACAAGGGTGGTGTAGAGAGGTAACTACTGCAGGAGGTGGTGGGAGGCCGTTGAGGCTGTGAGGATGACTTAGGCGTAGGGGGTGTGAAAAGATCCTGTGAGGATGACCTGGGCATGGGAGGCGTGAAAAAGTCCGTGGTGAATGTTAGTGGGGGCGGAGGGGGTAGGGGTGACGAGTTAGGTGTGGGGCAGGAGGTGGTGGGGGGAGGTGGGGGGTTGCTGCTGGGAGGAGCAGTAGATGGGCTGCCTGGGGTGGAGTTGGACCTATTGAAAAACATGTTCAACTCGTTGGGACGTTGTTCGTTCCCCTCAGCTGCACCGTCCCCTCTCCTCTGGAAGCCGGTGATCTCTCTCATCCCACTCCAGACGTCCCTGGTGTTATTGTCCTCCAGTTTGTGCTCCAGTTTCCTCCTGTATTTGTCCTTGCTCTCCCTGCTCTCTTTGTACACGTTTGCGTTCTGCTCTGTCCCCTGATCTAAAGGCCCTCTTCTTCTCGTTGAGAAGGGCCTTCAGGTCACTGTTGTTTGGGTAGCAGCGGACCTCTTTAGTGGGGATGGTGTTCAATGACAGGCCATGGTGTCAATGCAGAACCCAATGTACTCAGAGACACAGTCAGTCAGGCCATCAATGTCCTCACCGTGTGGCTGATACAGAGCATCCCAGTCTGTGGCCTCCAGTGCTCCACACAGTGTATCCATAGCCTCAGGAGACCATTTCCTCACTGTGATTGGGTGTTGCTTAACCACAGGCTTGTATGATGGTGAGAGCAGGACTAGGTTGTGGTCTGACCTGCCCAGTGGTGCCAGCGCTTTCCTTCCCTCTGAGTAACTTATTGTTTCTGTTAAACAAAACCAAGATACTTATAAGAAGGCAGGGCAGGCACGTGCAGGCACATTTTTTTGTTTGTTTTTTTGAGCACCTGCTCCTCCAAGGGTCTCTGCATGGGCCTGCAACAGGGGTGTTGATCTGAACTGAAATATATGGCTACTTTGCGGCACATGATTATTTCTAAAGTCTAAAGTCTGAGAGCTTCATGTCCAGCCCTCTCCACGAGATCAGAGGGAGTATAAACATTAAATTCATGTGTTAATATCAACATAGGGTATCACAACATAGTCCAATACAGCCTTTCCACTGACAGAAACAGAAGTAAAAATATCATTCTATGGATTTAATTTCCCATGAAGCACACAGCATTTTGAGTATTTGAAGAAATCAATGAAAACTCCCTCATGACTATTCACACCTGTGTCCAAATTCACTCACTATCATCTTCCATATAATCTCTCAAATCTTCAATGCAACTGTTAAAGTCGCAGCAGATATAAACAGAATTTACATGAGATCAATAAATCAAGGTTATTAGATGAGTAAAAAATAAATCGGCGTTTCGACCCCATGTTGACATTTCTGGTGATAAGTAGCAAAAGATTATGATGAAAGAGTAGTCAGACAGCTGTTGCTTAAAACGTAAACAAAAAAATTCCATCCTACTATTTATTAGCTATGTTAACTTCACACTGGTCAAAAATAGTACTCGTAACGAAAATACCAACACCACCGGAGGCTTTCACAGCTTTCCTGTGAATGGTGTGATTATGACCAAACCACACAAATCCATCCATTTCGGGTACACAGCAGGATAAATGGGTCTCATTCAGACAAATAATATCTGGTTCATGGCAACGGAGCAGTACTTTGCTAAGTTCACAATTTACATTGAGTCTATCTGTTAACATTACATTTAACTAAATGATATTGATCATATGCAGGCTGGGCATGTTTACTTCAGACAGGCCTCTCTCCAGGTGCGCTTCCTGTGGATGCCCACTTCACCAATAGACCATTCCTTGCCACATAGAAATCCTCCCCAGCTGGGGTCTCTCTGAGAAGAGTCCTGAAGTTATAGTCCAGCAGCCGTTCTGTGTGGGATTTTGCAGATGAAATATAAACTTTCTGGTTGCAATCATGGCTCTTCAACTTTGCTTTTCTCCTGAGCACCGCCACTTTGACTTGCACCAATCATTGTACTTCTGCCTGGATTCTCCTTTTGCATTTGGGTCCACACACACACCTGGCCCTTACAGGGCGAACCGCCAGCTGGACACTGGAGACAGGACCGGGTGAACCACTGGCTGGACGCAGGAGACAGGAGCTGAGCACTCCAACAGCTCGACACTGGAGACAGGAAACCGCCTGCTCTGACACATCAGAGCTTGGGAGGTGCCGAGGATCGGGGTCCTTGCCTACTACGCCTCCTCCCCTGCTAAGCTGGGTGCTGTATCAGCCGACACCAAGACAGGAGTGGCTTCCGCTGGACCCCTGATGCAAGGAAAGGAGTGGCATCCGCCGGGACTCCTGACGCCAGAACTGGAGTGGGGAAAGAAGGTGACTGCAGCTTATCTGGAGACAGTACTGGAGGGTGTGGCAGAGTTGGGCCAGGGACTGGAGCCTGAATCCTAGGCAGATCAGGGGCTGGTGATGGCTGCTGCACAGCAGGTGGGGAACATGGTAGGTGCAGCACGGCCATATAAGGGACTGGACGTGGCTGCAACCGGGCAGGGACAGGAGGTGGCCACAGCCCAGCTGGAGACAGGACTGGAAACAGTGGTTGAGTTGGGGCAGGGACTGGAGGGGGTTGTAGTTTGGCCAGAGAAGACTGAAGGGGGCTGCAGCCCAGTCGGAGGGGGACATGGGAGCTGCAACCCAGTTGGAGAGGGGCATGGAAGCTGAGACCCAGCCAGAGAGGTTTGAGGCTGTGGCCCAGCTGGAGAGGGGCATTGTTAGCTGAGGCTTAGCAGTAGAGGGATGTGGAAACTGCGACCCAGCTGGAGAGGGGCACAGAGATAGCTGCGACCCAGGATGTGGAGGCTGCAGCCCAGCTCAAGAAGGGCATGGGAGCTGTGACTCAGCCAGAGGTGGTGGAGGCTGTGGCCCAGCTGGAGAGGGATGTGGGATGTAGGCCTGTTGAACAGAGTGCCCCCCCACCCCCCCCAGCGGCAGCCAGGTAACCGTAAAGTGATTTGTCCCTGCTGGGTAGGTGGGTTGCTGGGGATGAGGCTGGGGCTGCTGCCTACGGTGAGAGGTCACCTTCCTGCTTGGCTGTCCAGAGGATGAGGCAGAGGCAGATGACTCCTTTCTGGCAGTTTTCTCTGCCAGGTAGGCGAAATACTGAGAAAGTGTCATCGTGCGGGGAGGGGATTTGTCTGCTGGGTCCACGATTCAGTCGGATTGTTTTGTCAGGTTTGTTTGAGAACTCGACCCAGATGCAGACACAGACAATAGTGATAGGTGACACAAAATGATTTTATTAGCATGCTCACTAAGAAATGGGAGAACACGCAGGGAAACTCAGGACACAGCATACACGGACAATTCGACAAAGACAAAGGGAGAACACTAAGGTTAAGTACACAAGGAAACGAGACACAGGTGGTGCAGTCAACCCAGGTGAGACACATCAGGTAATCGCAGGAGAGAGAAGACAGGAACTTCAAAATAAAACAGGAACGCTCTGAACTGCACAAAGGAAGTGACACGAAGACAAGACACAGGGAACATCATCACACAAGACAAGAACATGGAATACATGAAGGACGCAGATCATGACAACGCAAAGCAAGCACCAACTGGTTTTAAACCAGTTCGAGAGGTTTTTGTGAGATTAGTTGAGTGGCTCTAGAAAATTTTATTAATTCTTTGAGGCAGCAAGCAGACAAAGATGCTCATGCGGCCATCATGAAACATGGCCTGTCAGAAATGAACAATAACAAGTGAGAAAAAAAGAAGACATGCGAAAACCACAAAATGGAAACATTGTAGTAATTCCCTGTGGACACTGTGTCCACAGATGGACACAGTGGTCTATAACTTCCATTAATATGCAGTGGTAAATATGATCATTATGGCAGTACAAGGTATAAATGCTCAGAAATTGAGTGTGTTTCATTTTAGTAAGTTGTAGGCTTCAGAAACCACCAATCACATATATTTAGGAAAAGTCATGGACTGAGAGACCTGTGGTTTTAATGTAAACAAAGTTATTTCCATAAGAAAAACCGAAACGGTCTGTCAGACTGTCTTGGCAGTTCTAGTATTAAATCTAAATGTTTCCAAACCAAGGGACATGTGTATTTACTTAAGATGCCGTGCTCCTGCAGCTCAGTGCACTGTTATTGATGGCCAAGAGGTGGAATCTGTAGTCAGATATCAATATCTTGGTTCCATCATTGACAATAAACTCACATTTGAAGATGACAATGACATGATTTGTAAAAAAAAAAAAAAAAAGAAAAAAAAGAAAGGTCAGCAGTGATTTTTCTGTTTAAGGAAACTCGCATTGATAAAACCCTGATGATCCTCTTTTATAAATCTTTCATCGGGTCAGTTCTGACATTCTTTTATCTGTTGGTTTGGCGGTTTGAACATTAGACACAAGAATGCTCTGTCAAAAATAGTGAACATCGGCAGTAAAATCATTGGTGTCCAGCAGAGCAGTCTATCTGTCTGACCTGCACAACACTTAGGTGGTGAAGAGGGCAAATTCCATTTTGTTAGACCACTCTCACCCTCTTCATCTGCATTTTCAGTTCCTCCCCTCTGGCACCCGCTTCAGATTTCAGATACAGATTCACCCCCACAGCCCTCTCTTAATGCAGGAAAAAGGAGGTAGTCATGCACTCATACACTTGCACTCATGTATTTATTTATTTATTTTTTCACTATGTTCATGTATTTTTATATTTGATTAACTGTTCTTTCTTATCTGTTTCCTAGAGTCTTTTGTATAGATTTTATTGTGGCTTCGGTGTTCTGCCTGTCATCATTGTACAACAGCGCTGTTGTCTCTTTTTCTCTCTTATCTTAGTGTCTGTTGTGTCTTTTAATAGTCAAGCACTATGCTCTATCACTATTTGTCCGTTTTGGGACAGTAAACACTTACTCAAAACAAAAGTAATTGCTCACACCAAAAAAATATCCTTAATACCTGGAGTTGGCTGGGGGAGTTTAGTTTGTAATGAACATCAGGTTTTAAATTGATGAACATATTTAAATGGTAATACGAATACAAATGCAAATTACTTTATTAATCCCCAAAGTAGGAGGGGGATAATCATTAAGTTTAAAATTTCAACACACCCATTTGGGACTTGATTAACACTATCAATACAAGAACTTTGACACCAAAAGTAACTCTGTATCTTGAAACCCCCCACCCCTTGAGAATGGAAAAAAAGAACTCAAAAAATGACAAAAATATTGTCTGCCCATTCTGCCTGGTATGCATAAGCTATTCTTACTGTTTGCTTGTATACTGTTGAATAAATGCTTTCAAACCCATTTGGGAATTAATAAACACTATTAATAGAAGAGCTATTACACCTCAAAGTAACTCTGTATCTTGAAAATAATACCCCATCCCTCTTTAAAATTCACTCCTCTTGCCCAGGTATGCCATGAGAGCATCTCCAAACTCCTGTGCTGTTTTCATCCTCCTCTTCCCACTGGGCAGTGTCATCTTAATTCTGAAGATAGGATTGACTTAAGGCGTGGTACTTTCTCTGGAAAACTGAACCTCAAGCAGCTGCAGCTTTGCATTTTTGTTCAGACTTTAATCCACAAGGAACTTCTCAGTGTCCCCACTGTCAGTGAAGGGGCCACCTCTAGATTTCAGGGTGTCTAGCATGTCTAGTCTCTTCCTCTCCTTTCTTTGAGCCATCTCCTGTTTCTGGTCTGCCCCACTCTCATATTTCGCCTTCATGAGTTTCGCCAGTTGAGTTCAACCTCTCTTTTTGCTCGGGCTGCTGCCATGAAACCTCTGAAGGATGGAATCTGTCCATCCCTAAGCTCCTGGCTCTTCTGTAAAATGATTGACCTACTGACTGTGTTCAGTGTGCCTAGCTTCTTCAGTCTGTAGTCCACCTTGTCACATTGTCTCTCCATCCCAATGTTGTGCACATGCCAATGTTAGTAGCCTGATCACTGACCGGGTAGTCCATTGGGAAGGTCTCCTCATCAATGCCATAGTCCCTCCTCTGCCTGGCCAGGACAGTCTGCGGGTGGGGCTGCATGAGATTTGTCAGCTTCTTCATTTCATCCAAGTGTTCAGCAGCCACGTCTGACACTGACTTCAGGACCTCCTCCGTGTAGGTCTTCTTGAACCCACTGAAAAGCTCATCAAACATTCCAGGATACTGGGCATTGTGAACCTTGTATAGTTGTCACTGATTGGCTGGCTCAAGCCTGTATGAAGTCCCTTGTAGAACTCCCTGAGCTGAGTATGGGTAGCATCTTTCTCTATGGTTCTGGCATAGAAGGGCTTTACCAAGTGCACACCCAGGCAGGCAAACACCACGAGGACCACCTTGAGGTAGGGAAGCTCCATCACTTCTCTGATGAGGCAGGCCAGGCGGCTGTTTATGTGAGGGCTCTGGCTCAGGAACTCTGTCAGATGGCTAAAGTAGTATATTAGGACTGCTGCTGCCCTGAAGAGACACCCAAACCTGCTGACTTTGTAGGAAAACAGCACATTGGATACCTGCCTTTGCTTAAGGAAGAGGAGGAATTCCAAGTTGTACATCTCAGCCAACAGCTTTGAAAACCTTTGTTGTGCTCTGTGCTGTCAGTCATATGTGTATCTACAAATTTATATACATCCTCCACACTGACTCCTCTGACCGACGCCAGTATTTCGAACCCCATATCCACTTACATTGCTATGTCCTCAGTGGTCTCTCCATGGATTGGTAAAATAGGCAGAGAAAATGCTGTCCTAACCCACATGCAGCCCTTGTACCATGAACTGGCTGACACCATTCTTTGTGGTGCTGGCCGATGCATGTGTGATCATCTTGCCCTTCTCCTTCTCCTCCTCAAGCTTTTCCACAACGAGACACAGACACTGGGCCTCAATTTGTTGCAGAGCTGCCCTTATGCTTCTTGTACTGCACTGTATCCTTGTCAAAGATCTCATCAAATTCTCCAGCACTTTTCCAGCTTCGTCCAAACATAGCGTTGCCTCGTTCAATAACAGCTGAGCTTGACTCACTGATAGAAAGTCCCTTTCCTGAGAGATTGGCTATGGATCTTCATCCATGTCTAGTTCGGCAACATCCACAAAGAGTTTTTTCCTTCCCTTGGGTTCTGCTCGCACCTCACTCTCTTCACCCTCCTTTTGAAGCTGTGTGTCAGTTTCTGACATCTGTCTCAGTCACTTTGGAGGTGTGCCCTCTATCTCTTCATTGCTGCTGCAGCTGGATATCTCACCAGCTTCAATCAAGATATCTGTGATATGGTCCAGTTTGATTTGAGTTTGATATGAGTACTGCTGGTCTCTCTCCTCTGGTACTCTTCGCTCCTTTCCCTCAACCTTTGGGTTCGCATCATGCTATGATGCGAACACGCCTTTGGTGAAGAACATCCTTTGCTCTGTCTTCTGGTCTTCATAGTATTTGTGCCCCATCTCACTGATGCTTAAACACCACTCTTTCTCCAGTGATTGCCACCGTATAAAGTCGTGGGCAAATACATCAAAGAGCTCAGACTTTGTATGAAATAACTCTTTGTATTATTGGAGGGCCAGTGAGTCTTCATTCTTGTCTGTCCATACGTCTTTCTGCCCTCACTAAACTGTTTCCAGATTCTTTCTACCTTCCTGTGGATGGTGCTCAAGGAAACACAAAACAGTGTCGTGGTAGAACTTGGCGTAGACCTGTTTTGCCACTTCCCGTGCTGCCATGGTTGAAGTCATTTTCCCATTGCCCATCTCCAGGTGGTACTGTATCATGCTTATGACACAGCGTGTGGAGTTTTGTGGGTGGTAGGAAGTTCTTGGAGTTTTGTGGGTGGTAGGAAGTTCTTGGAGGGAGGAAAGTCGGTGTATGAATACGAATTACTTTATTGATCCCCAAAGAGAAATTAATTTGTCTGTCAGCTCATCAACCATTTGCAGAAGAATTAAAAGCCTGATGGCTGAAGGTACAAAGGATCTTCTATATTTCTCTGTCCTGCAGTGAAGAGAGAGGAGCCATCCACCACCGCTCTTTTCTTGGTCCATCAAGGTGCTATGAAGAGGATGATCTGAGTTGTTCAGAATGGCCTCCACCAGCGTGTATCTCTGATCTCTCTGAAGTCAAGTGCCTCAGGATGTTTAGTCTGTATCCTAGCAACGACTTCATGGAGAACTTCACATGAAACTTCAGCTGTAGCCATTGGTGGGATATACACAAGTAGTGTTTTGATTTGAAAAAATGTCCACTTCCTGAGTCTTCATCTATATCTCCAGCTCCTCATCACTCTTGTTGAGCAGAGAGTTGATATTTTGCATGATGACTGATAGCAGAAAGGATCACAGTACATCTCCACCTCTAAGCCTTCAACCTCTGCACCACCAGCACAGCAACCACGGAAGCAGCTCCTCATCCCAGCTGGAACAGGGTGGCATCCTCCAGACTTGTTCCATCAGTAGCTGACAAAATATGACAAAAACATACAAAAACACAACAAAAATAAAGCAAAGGTTGAGTAAAAACTCAGAGCTACCAGACTTTGCTGCTCCCAGTTGAAGTGCATGTTCTGCATCATGAATGTTTTGGACATGCGTCTGGGCTCTGCCATGCTTGATGATGTATGTCATCGGACTGATGTGACTTCTCTGAAAAAGATAAATATTTTAAATTAGATTAAGTTACAAGTACTACTACCATGCACTAGGAGAATGTTAATTACTTCAGTGCTGCCTACTAATTTAGCTTAATGTAACAGCTAAGCAATTATTGTATAATAAAGCTAGCTGGCTAATTTGAGCAAAACCATGTCAAATCAACTGTTGTACTAAGCTAGCTAGCTAGTTTAATCCATCAGGCAACTAACTGTACCATTCAGCTAGCTTTCTAGCTACTTTGAGGTGTCAAGGAACTAACTGCTAGCTAGCTAGTTTGAGCTAAGTGCTTAACAGCTAGCAAGCTAGAAGTATGCCTAATATTGCATGGAACCTGACACAAACCGAGCTAAATTATCATATAATTTTGTTAAAAAGGAAAAACATACCCGCGACAACTCTGTTTAACTGCTTGTCTTAAGTTGTGTTGAATGTGATCATCTGTTTGGGGATTTTAACAGTTTTCTTGCAGTCAACCAGGAGCCACAATGCATTATGTAAATGTACTCTATTACATTAGAACTTTGCAACATCTTACAGGTGATCCAAAGTGCTCTCTTAAGATTTTACTTTATTTTTAATGATAAAAGGGGGAAAAAGTGGGAAAAAAACATGTCTGTTTTAGTTTTTTGGGTGGGGTGGGGGGTTTATTTCATGCTAGGTACCAACTCCCAATACAAAATACCTCCCAAATGAACGCAACGAATGCACTATCCCTTAAGTGGGCGTAATCATTTTCCCTTTTTTTAATTTTTAGGTCATTTACCCCCCGCCCCCACAAAGGGAAATTAATTTGTCTATTAGCTCATCAACCATTTGCAGAAGAATGAAGAAGCCTGATGGCTGAAGGTACAAAGGATCTTCTATATTTCTCCATCCTGCAGTGAAGAGAGAGGAGCCGTCCACCACTGGTCTTTTCTTGGTCCATCAAGGTGTTATAAAGAGGGAAGACATGACTGAAGTCAAGTGCCTCAAGATGTTTAGTCTGTATCCTATAGCAACAACTTCATGGAGGACTTCACATAGATCTTCAGCAGTAGTCGTTGGTGGGATGTACACAAGTATTGTTTTAATTTGAAAAAATGTCTACTTCCTGAGTCGTCACCAATATCTCTAGCTCCTCATCACTCTTGTTGGCAAGGCAAGGCAATTTTATTTGTATAGCCCGTTTTTACAAACAGTTTTTTCAAAGGGCTTTACACAGCATTATGACAACATCCTCTGCCCTTAGACCCTCACATCGACTGAGGAAAAACTCCCAAGAAAACCCTTTAACAGGGAAAAAAAAAATGGAGAAACCTCAGGGTGAGCAACAGAGGAGGGATCCCTCACCCAGGACGGGCAGACGTGCAATAGATGTTGTATACAGACAAAGAAAACAATTTACAACATGAAATATGGAAATCATGGAGATGGAATCAGTCAGTTAACAAGAAACGAAAAATGATGAAGGCAGCTCCTGGTGGGCAGGGAGGGAAGGCCAGCTTAATGGGACTACTGGACGGCAGACTGGGTCATGAGCAGGGAGTGCAGGCCGGTTTAACAGCAGGAGAAAGGAGGTGATGGAGGCGGCGGTTGGTTGGTTGGTGCAGGGGGATGGAGCTCTGAAGAGATCTGTGGAAATACAGAGAGTGTGCGAGACACCAAGGCCAGACTACAAAGTGCAACAAATAATGGCAGTTCAAAATGTGAGGGGAGAGGAGAGGAGAGGAGAGGAAGGAGAAGGTTCCATGTAACCTGATGTGTCCCCCAGCAGTTTAAGCCTATAACAGCGTAGCTATGGAATGGATCAGGGCTACCTGACCCAGCCCTAACTAAAAGCTCTCTCATAGAGGAAGGTCTTAAGCCTGGACTTAAATGTAGAAAGAGTGTCTGCCTCTCTGACCCATGGAGAGAGCTGGTTCCATAATAGAGGAGCCCGGTAACTGAAGGCTCTACCTCCCAGTCTGTTTTTAGAAATACTGGGGGTCACTAACAGACCTGCATTCTGGGAGCGAAGTGCTCTGGTAGGACAGTATGGAATGACGAGGTCTTTCAAATAAGTTGGAGCTTTGTTATTAAGAGCCTTGTAAGTAAGTAGAAGGATCTTGAGGTCTATTCTATATCCTACAGGAAGCCAATGGAGAGAAGCTAGAATGGGAGAGATGTGCTCTCTCTTATTAACTCTTGTCAATACCCTCGCTGCAGCATTCTGGACCAGGTGGAGACTCTTCAGAGAGGTTTTTGGGCATCCTGACAAGAGAGAGTTACAGTAGTCTAGCCTAGAAGTAATAAATGCGTGGACCAGTTTCTCAGCATCACTCTGAGAGAGGATATTCCTGATTTTAGACATATTGCGCAGGTGAAAGAAGGCAGTCCTAGTCACATGCTTTATGTGAGAGCTGAAGGAAAGATCCTGGTCAAAAATGACTCCAAGGTTCCTCGCTGTTGGACTGGAGTTAAGGGTGATGCCATCCAGAGTAGCAATCTGATTGGAGAATGTGTCCCTGAGATGCTTGGGTCCAATCACAATAACCTCTGTTTTGGCAGAGTTCAGTAGAAGGAAGTTAGAAGACATCCAGGATTTGATGTCTTTCAAGCAATCTTGCAGATTGATGAGGCGGCTTCTATCATCTGGCTCTGATAGGTAGAGCTGAGTATCATCAGCGTAACAGTGGAAATTGATGGAGTGCTTACGGATTATATCCCCTAATGGGAGCATGTAAAGAGTGAAGAGAACTGGCCCTAAAACTGAGCCCTGCGGCACACCATACATAACTCTGCTGTACTTTGAATGGACATTATTAACATTAACAAATTGAAATCGGTCAGATAAGTATGAAGCAAACCATTTTAGAGCAGATCCTTTGATCCCGATTTCGTGTTCTAGTCTATGCAGTAAGATGCTGTGATCGACGGTATCAAATGCAGCACTGAGGTCCAGAAGTACAAGTACAGAGACAAGACCTCTGTCGGAAGCTATAAGAAGATCGTTGGAAACTTTGTTGGGCAGAGAGCTGATATTTTGCATGATGACTAACAGCAGAAAAGACCTACAGTACATCTCCACTTCCAAGCCTTTAACCTCTGCACCACCAGCACAGCAATCACGAAAGCAGCTCCTCATCCCAGCTGGAACAGGGTGGCATCCTCCAGACTTGCTCCATTTTCAATGACAGAAGCTCCTCTCCTGAGGAATCTCTTCTCCATACATAAGTGTCCATCAGTAGCTGACAAAATACGACAAAAACATACAAAAACACAACAAAATAAGCAAAGGTTGAGTAAAAACTCAGAGCTACCAGACTTTCCTGCTCCCAGTTGAAGCGCATGTTCTGGTATGGCATGTTCATTAATGGTTAGAGAGCTGCTGGATATTCTCTTTGACATCATCAACTTCAGTTGATCAGTTATGTTACATCACTGATCAGCATTGGCTTGGATGTTTGACCGATGTTCATGTTTACTTGCCTGCTCTGTTTGACATGTTGGTGTTTTCTGTCATTTCTCTCAGCTTTCGGCCTGCCCCTTTCTTTGTCCTGGATGAAGTGGATGCAGCCTTGGACAACACTAACATCAGCAAGGTGGGTTTCCAGCTGCACCCAGCTTGTACACTTTGGACTAAACACACAAGTGCTGGCACACCTTGTGACATATTCCAATAGAAATGATATGTTACTTTGATGTTTTACTCTCCAATGTGTGACAACTGCTTTTCTGTGTTTTGTATCATTGTAAACTGTGAATCTTTGGGTTGGGTTGGTGTCCTGGTCGCTTGACCAGGGAAGTTGGGTGTCTGGTATTATGTAAAGAAATAGCAGTTGGAAAAAAACACATCCAAATGAAAGCTGCTTTGCAGCAATGGTTGGGGTCAGGCAATTTTCATCAAATTTAGGCAATTCTGAGCAACAAAAGACAGAATAGGAAAACAAGGAGAACCTTGGCATTACAATGTCCATTTTGCCTTGGCTAAGGTTTGATCTTACAACCTCTGACACTGAGGCTAAGGCTAAGGCTGACTTTATAAACTAAAAAAACTAAATTCTGCTATCAAGACAAAAATCTGAAAATACATATATTGCATCTTGACAGCATGGAGACGTCGGTCACTTGTTTTTTTTCACGTGTTTTGCTTCGTAAGTAAAAACCTGATGTTTAAAAATGCCATTGACTGCAGTTGATCACATGAGAACAGAATTCAAAAAATTCTGTTTTTCAGATAATGTTCTGATATTTGTCAAACTTCATCTACTATGACTCAGAAATTTTGTCATTTTTTGTTTTCAGGAAGAGTGAAAGTATATTTAGCAAGAATTGGCTGGTATATGTTTACAATACAGTGAAATGTTTCGATGCACTGTAGATCCAATTTTTCAGATATCAAAAAGCTAGGTGGTAATTTTTTGGAGGACAGTCTGAAGATGGAGAGTGATGGACTTCATAATTTTTTAAATATAATTAGTTTGCAAAAAATCTGTTTCATTTCTGCTTGCAGAGGAAATTGTGTTTGACACTAAAGTTACAGCACCAGTGGTGGCAGAATTATTATTGGGGGGACTATGGGGGAGCTATAGGAACAAACACCAACAAATAATACTACAACAGATATAAGATTTACTGATCCCATGGCTAATAGGCTACAAAAGTGAAATGCATGTTACTCAATGTTTTTCATACAACAACACAAACATATTTAACTCCCTGTATTTAGAATGAACAAATGCCAAACAAGCACCAACAATAAAAGTCATGGCCACCACAAAGAACAGCTGTGGAGCTACACAGTAGTATAACTGTGAGCAGAAACAGTTGTAGCACAGTGTATAGTTGAATATGGTGATACAAAGCCATGTTACAGAATAATCTGTTACAGGTTACACTGCTTGTGAGTCACTCCTCACCAACTCTTACCACTGTCTCTTACTGACTCTGTAGTCTCTTTTCTCTCTCACCTCTCCACTCCACTCCTCTGCTCACCTCCTCTCCTTCACTCTGATCTCCACCCCACACACATACACAGGCTAAAATACTACTGATATAAATAAGAAAAAATCAGGCAAACAATATGTAGCGTAATTAAAACCGACACTGTTTTTGGCCGTAGTCACTGCTGATGCCGCCCGTGTTAGCTCCTCTTCCTCATCTTCATCCTCTCCTTTATCCTCATTCTCCACATTTGGTACCATCACTCTATCCTCCACACCAGTGCTGGAAGGTGTCTGTGAATTGCCGTCGCCATCATCCACTCTAACTCGTATTTTAGGAATAACCAAAGTAAAGTGGTCCATTATGCTAACTCGTTAACCGTGCACCAAGCACCACTAACGTCCACATCAAATCTTGCGGGCCAACTGCGTGCAAACCAGCCAATCCAATCACACAACACAGGAGCCGCAAAGTTTGAAGGGAATTCATAGTAATTTCTTGTCAGGATTGTTACCTGTGATTTTTACATACAGTCTTAGTCAGACAGATGTCTTCATTTATTGTGTGTGTATATATATATATGTGTGTATGGGGTGTGTATGTATGTATATGTATATATGTGTGTGTGTGTATATATATATATATATATGTATACATATATATGTACACATATACATATGTATGTGTGTGTGTGTGTGTGTGTATGTGTAGTTTCGAAGATGGGGGGCTAAAGGGGGGCAGAGCCTTTTACAGGGGGGCTTAAGACCCTGCTGGCTCCCCCCTTCCTGCTGCCATTGTACAGCACTGAGACCACAAAACTACAGTGTAATTAGGTTTTGTGCATTCACCCATGCACTATTATCCTATAATTTGTTTTCATACAGGTGACCAGTTTCATTCGGGAGGAGTCCAGAGAGAATGTGCAGATCATTGTCATCTCCCAGAAGGAGGAATTCTTCTCCAAGGCAGACGCTTTGCTGGGAGTCTACTCAGATGTAACACATGTTAATGACTAATTGTAGAGAAACTCTTAATTTCTTTGCATGTCAGTGCAGTCACTATATTATTTCACTCCCCTTCACAGTATGATGAGCGCATGTTCAGCTGCATCCTGTCCCTGGACCTGCGACCCTACCCACTGGTTGAAGAAGACAATGGGAAACTGACAGTGAGAAAAGATTACAAAAGACTGGAATAATATTACCAGCCCAGGAGTCACATGCATGGTTGTTTTCATTGATCATATCAGTTCTCAATAATCATTAAATAATGACTTCTGTGTTCCATTTTAGGCTCCCTTTGTTATATTGGTTTTACCTAAAAGATGTTTGTAATTTGTTGAATTGTTTTCCTGGGCTAACCATTTTACTCATGGTATTTAGCATTTGATTGGATTCCTGAGCTGCAGGTGTTAAGTCTTGAAGATGTGTTTGTACATGAACATGACTGAGAGGTGACAAGGGAGGAAGAAATCCACTGAGATGATCTCAAACACAGTGATGCTGATCCTAGAAAGTAAATTAAAACAGAAGTGATTAACAGAGAATTTCAGTGTTCATGGCTGTTGTTTATCCTCTAGGATGTTTTATGTTACCACAGGTGATATGTGTAACTTGTGTGTGTTTGTGTTTAAGTTGATTTATGTCTTGTTCATTAAATCTACAGAAAAGAAGATGCTATATGGCTTTTGATGCTTTTGATGTGTATCATTTTCAGAAAGTGTTAGTCAAGCACAAGGGGCATGGTTACAACTGGAAGTTGAAATACATTGCCATTTATATAATACTGTTAAAGTGTACATATCAAACGTATTACCTAGTCATAATTTAATATCAATCTCCTACCCTGTCCTGAGCACTTTGGGTGGGGTGGGGGGAGGGTTATGGCTTTTGGATAGCTTTACTTGTCTGTAGTCTTAAACTGAGCTTTATGAATTTCAAACAAGAAATATGAATCATATCTTCATCCAGAGGAACCTGTCCAATAACCCTTACATTGATCCAGGTCACATTTATTAAATGTATCCGTTATTTTTAAAATGATCTAATGGAAAAGACTAACAGAAACGTGATAGATTCATCAAGATGAACGTACCTGCACCAACCCAGAGGTGTTGAAAAGTCTGTTACTGAGCAGCAGTGGGCGGTACCGTTGTTGTCTGGATACACAGGATAGACCCCGTGACCAGTATTTACGGAAGTGTTCCCTCGTCATGATCAACAGCCAGTCATTCTCTTGTGTCGTAGAGCATTAATATAAAGCTTGATTAATGCCTTAATTCCGACGATAGGGCTCAGCTATCGTAAACTAAACCTGCCGGGCCCGTTAGCCTGTACACTCTAACAGGGACAGTTGATACCGTACCCTTCAATTCAATTCAAAATACTTTATCTGTCCCCATGGGGCAATTAGCTTACATAGCTAGCATTGAGATTGAAGAGCAGCTAAGACCCCTTACTTTCGATTCCTCCCCTGACTACATGAGAGTGTCGTTGTCTGCCCGAGTGCGTTTCGAAGATCTGTAAGTACAGCAGGTGGCCGTCATCTATTTATCGGTGTTGTTCAGCTGCATTTCTGACAACCTCGACGAAGACTGACCGCTAGCTAGGTAGCCACAGTTACCAGCATGGGAGCTGAACAGAGCGGTGAAGCCGAGCACAAACACTCCGACTACAACTCATCAGGTAACATAATGCTCTACTCTGCACCCATATAGCATTATATTCAGGGGTTTATATCCGTGTCTGTGCAGGTACACGAAGATTTCTAAGCTTTCTCTAAGCTGACAATCCATCATTGTATGACACTACCACTGTTGCAAAGTAAGGTAAAAGTTCCTGTACTGACTGTGTCCTTATTCCTATTTTATTTTAAGTTTGACCCATCCCGAAATGAGATGCGAGATGACATGTATTTCTTACCATATTACATCATTTACCCGACAGCTACACAGGCCAGGTACTTTCTCTGTAATACAAAGTAATTCAAGCTGTAACATACTTAAGTGAAAGTAAGTTACTCTGCAGAGTGAATCTCTTATAGCGTCTCTTCGAATTTCTGACACTTTCGTGTGTGGCTGAAAAAAATATTTTTTTGGATTAATCAGCCAGTCCTTTGCCTAATCAAATGTCTGTCCTTGTCAAAAAGTACCAAATTTGGCCCAATATTCAAAGATCATTGTAATGTAAAGTGTGATATATAGCAAAGGTATGCATTATCATAGAGGGCCCAGGAAACCAGATACTTGACATTTGCACGACTACAGAAATAATTACCAGTTGGTTTTTGTTAATCAACTAATTGATTGTATAAATACTTTTTGCAACTGTACTTTACTTTTACTGATGGCATATAGTGGTTGTACTTCGAATGGCATATATTGTGCTATTCTTCATTCACCTAAGTACTTTGTGTTGGGAGTTTCCAGCTGGTGATTTGAAGTAGCAAGCTGAAGTGATGTGAAGTCATTTTGTGTGTCAATATTAACAGGAGTGTTGTCATTGCAGTGGTGCCATCCCCAGCAAAGCAGAAGGCAAAGATGGATGACATTGTGGTTGTGGCCCAGGGGACTCAGTCTATGCGAAATATCCACAATGACCCAGATGTCATAAAGCTTCAAGAAATACCCACCTTTCAGCCGCTTTTGAAAGGTACCATTTATGTTTCCCAGTTGTTGACATCAATTTTAGTGTTATTCTTCAGACAGGTTATTATGTAAGATTAAGGGCAATTTAATACAGTCACAACACATTTACAATACGAATACGAATACATATACGAATTACTTTATTGATCCCCAAAGGGAAATTCATTTGTCTGTCAGCTCATCAACAATTTGCAGAAGAATTAAAAGCCTGATGGCTGAAGGTACAAAGGATCCTGTACATTTCTCCGTCCTGCAGTGAAGACAGAGGAGCCGTCCACCACCGCTCCTCTCCTGGTCCATCAAGGTGTTATGAAGAGGATGATCTGAGTTGTTCAGAATGGCCTCCACCAGCGTGTATCTCTCCACCACATCCTCAGTGAGTCCATCAGGGAGACATGACTGAAGTCAAGTGCCTCAGGATGTTTAGTCTGTATCCTAGCAACGACTTCATGGAGACCTTCACATGGAACTTCAGCAGTAGCCATTGGTGGGATGAACACAAGTATTGTTTTGATTTGAAAAAATGTCTGCTTCCTGAGTCTTCATCTATATCTCCAGCTCCTCATCACTCTTGTTGGGCAGAGAGTTGATATTTTGCATGATGACTGATGGCAGAAAGGACTCACAGTACATCTCCACCTCCAAGCCTTTAACCTCTGCACCACCAGCACAGCAACCAAAGCAGCTCCTCATCCAGCTGGAACAGGGCGGCATCCTCCAGACTTGCCCCATCTTCAATGACAGCAGCTCCTCTCCTGAAGAATCTCCTCTCCCCACGGAAGTATCCATCAGTAGCTGACAAAATATGACAAAAACATACAAAAACACAACAAAAATAAAGCAAAGGTTAAGTAAAAACTCAGAGCTACCAGACTTTGCTGCTCCCAGTTGAAGCGCATGTTCTAGAATGATCAATTGTTTATAGTCAATTTTTTGAGACTGTACAACTTAACTTCTATGAAGGTAGGATGCATTGCAGGGATGTAGTCTGAATTAATTACACCTACATTTACCTAATAACTGTTAACTGAGCATATATTGTAATAGATATTTATGCTGCTCGCAAAACTATCTGCATTTATGAAGCCCAAGAAATTTAAATGTATTGTTATGTGATGAGTAAGTATACAACAACACAGTACTGATTCAAGGTGCACAGGTTTACATTTGAGGTTTAGCTAAACAATAGTACACACTTGTGAAGTCATTTATAGCTTGTTTAACTAAAAGAAGTCCGACAAATGTACTGAAAGTTTCAAGTTAATTAAATATGATGTAGTAACATTTGGATCTCCCTGGTGAGTCCTGACAGTGTGACAAAGATTTGAATGTTGCTTTGATGAATATAATTTCATGAGGAGTTACAGTACAGTCAGCAGATCTTTTTTTTCTGTTCTATGATTTCAGTTTTCACATGAGGATGCTGACAGTTTCATCTAGTCCCCACCAGTCCTAAATACTTTGTTGTGCAGCTAAGTGTCCCTGCAACTCATTAGCACTGTGTTGGAAGGCGGATAATGAGCCAAATGCCCTGTGTTGTCAGACTCCTGAAATAGCAGGATGGGTAGCTCTTTCAGATCCTGTGCTCATTACAGTAATTTGCCAAGTGATATGCCTTGTCAAATGCTAACTCGAACATGCCCATGTAACTCCTCTGCACTTCTCTTTGCACAGGAGTGCTAAGTGGTCAGACGTCACCCAGTAGTGTGTGTCTGGAAAGGCTGGATGCTGCTCAGGTTCTGCAGCTCTGCGTCAGGTACCAGGACCATCTCCACCAGTGTGCAGAGGCTGTGGCCTTTGATCAGAACGCCCTGGTCAAGAGGGTCAAAGAGGTAAGAATACCACTCAACATTTATTATGCAGGATGTCTTATTGTTCTTTCATTTAGTTTCCCAGGAATAATACCTGCAGGATAAAGAAATGTCTGAACTACTTGCATGAGCATGTTTTTATTTCCTCAGCCCATTTACAGTCCACACAAAACTGATGGACAGTAGCAGAAGTTATGAATCATTAAAGTAGTTTATCAAGCAAAAGTGCAAAATATTCACATATATATCCGTGTCTCAGATGTGAGTGTTCAGGGGTGTTGGAATAATGTACATTTTTCTCATTTTATAGACCCAGTAATTGGGTAATTGAAAATTAGTCTTGAGCATTGATTTGAATGATCACTAATGCATGTAATTATTACTTGAGTTATATTTCAACTAAATGAAATGTGTGGTAAGTGTGCAAAACCTCAGAGTCAAATTATTGGCACTAAACTTTGATTTCAAAGTTAGTTTCAGTGTTAAAATGATTGTAGTTTTGTGTTTGACTATTTAATGAAGCCAGCTGCATATGGGGAAGGTTTTGCCACAGTCATAGATTGTCTTTTTTCCAACCAGTTACATTTGCAACTGGCTGGGAAAAAATTTTATTTTGTCACCTCAGTGTCAACAAATGTGCCCCTCCTGCATGTTTCTTTCTAGATGGACTTGTCAGTGGAAACCTTGTTCAGCATAATGCAGGAGCGTCAGAAGCGCTACGCAAAGTATGCCGAGCAGATCCAGAAGGTCAACGAGATGTCTATGATCCTGAGACGCATCCAAATGGGAATTGACCAAACGGTGCCACTGATGGAGCGCCTCAACAACATGCTGCCTGAAAGTGAGCGCCTGGAGCCCTTCAGTATGAGGCCTGATGGAGATTCTGCCACAAAGTAGCCTCTTGAAAAGCAACACAGCTGTTTCCCACTTTAGTCTCCATGATCAGTTCCCCTTATTATTTCATATAATGCAGGACATGTTGATGAACACATGGTCTTGATAAGCAACATCCTACTAACTGTAACACAGATAGAACACACCTGAGTTTACTCAAATCCTTCTGCTACTGGCCAATGAACAGTTCTACTGGAGCAGCTGCCAACTTGAAAAATGCTGCATTCAAGTGTAACTATATGGGTGGAAGCCCAGGAGGTTATTTATTTATCCCTTTCCTGCAGGGAATAAAACTTTTTTAGCAGCACAGGTTTCTTTTTGCTAATCTGAAGACAGAGGCAGAACAAACACTGAAAGTAACAGAATGAACTCCATATGCCCCAAAAAGTTGTCTTGCAGCTGTGTTGTGGGTTTTTAGAGACTCAAATATGTGTGAGCAGCAGAAGAACATTTCAAAATGTTTCTTGCTGCACTTCAGATTTATGTACTCCTGTCAAGACATCAAGGTCATTTGAGGACTTGCTGTGAATTGATTTCAGATCATGCACTTCACATTACTAATATTTCACTCCCACTCCATATCCCCTGTTCACTGTTTGAAGATCTCTGCTTGAACTGCTTGTATGCAGGTTGACTGTTTTGACTTTTCCAAACTGTATCATTTTATCATTTTGGGATTTTGTGACAGAGACTTTTCAAAATGTACTAAGAAGGATTGCCTTTGGATTACTCAAAGAGCATGGATGTGCTTCACACTAGAGGAAAATTAGAGTCCTCTTCTTGGATAGTCGTCACAGTGAACTTCAGTGTTGTCTGGAGGAACCCAACTTTAATTTATATTGAGCAGTTGTGTTCACTGGGTTGAGCATGCGCCTGATAGACAGAGTCCTGGTTCGAATCCCTGGCAGCCCTTTGCTGCATGTCATTCCCCCTCTCTGTCTCCCCATTTTGTCTCTCTCTGATGTTCTACCAATTAGAGGCATAAAAGCCCAAAAATACAAAAAAAAAACAAACATAAAATGGATAGAGGTAAACACACAACATTTGATCAAGTTCTCCTGCTCTGTTCAACCAAGCCTCAGGTAATTGTACCAAATTTCAGTATGAACTTGATCCATTTGTAGGATTTTCACAGACACACATGACATCACACATGCCAAGGATTCACAAGTCCCCTGTCAAGTCACATGTGACACTTAAATAAACAGTCATCTTTATGTCTTCTTAAGGTCAGCAACGAAGTTCATTTCACTACTACATCTGTTGGCTGTTTGTATAGTCATGCTTGTTAAACTTAAAATACATCCAGAGTTGAGAGAGTTCTTGCATATTTCTCTCTTGCCCCTGGACAGGTTTCCTCCCATGAAGATAAGTGTGGTTGTAGTGGTTCAGAGGGGTATTCCAGAAAGCAGGTTATGTAAAAACTCAGAGTAAGTGAACCCTGAGATGAGGAAACTCTGAGTTTGCCATTTCAGAATGAGAAGTAACTTAAACTCTGTGTCAGTCACCATGGTAACTGACTCAGTGAACCTAACCTGCTCACTGGCAGGTTTACTTAAGGAAACCATGAGTCTGACGGAGCTGTCCTTTCACGCATAATTCACATAGTGAATAGTTTACATCTGGGTGGAAAATTCATCCCCGTTTAGATAAGCTGTCATTCCCTGATGAGGACTGGACTGAATGGTACGCTGCTCATAACAATCCCATCATTTATCTGCACAGTATTCTGCGGTCCAATATCAGGCTACATGTCACCACTGACGTGCTCTCAGATCTTCTTCTTCTTCTTCGTTTTTATCACTTTGCAAGTTAATCAATCACCAGAAAAAGAGAAATCATTCACATTCAGTTTGGCTTTCTTTATTTCCTACAGATACAAAATTAACTATCAAGTCTGTTCCAGGGTACTGGAGAGGAGAATTCGGCCAATAGTCGAAACTTGGATACAGGAGGAACAATGCGGTTTTCGTCCTGGCCGTGGAGCACTGGACCAGCTCTATACCCTCCACAGGGTGCTTGAGGGTTCATGGGAGTTTGCCAACCAGTCCACATGTGTTTTGTGGACTTGGAGAAAGCATTCGACCATGTCCCTCGTGGCATTCTGTGGGAGGTGCTTCGAGAGCATGGGGTCAAAGGCCCTTTGCTAAGGGCTGTACGGTCTCTGTACAACCGGAGCAGGAGCTTGGTTCACATTGCCGGCAGTAAGTCAGACCTGTTCCCAGGGCATGTTGGCCTCCAGCAGGGCTGCCCTTTGTCACTGGTTCTGTTCATTATTTTTAAGGGAGGTGTTCCAGGCATGTGGAATGGATGAATTTCAAAGTCTGTCTAATTTGCTGCTGCTGCAAGGATATCATTAAAAACTTCTAGTACTATCTGTAGATAGTAAGTGTGTGTCTGCCTCTAATGTTGGGTCCTGGGGTGACTGATGCCCTCAGCCTTTGGTCACCCAGTGACCTGACTCAGGACCAGCTCCTCTGACTCTGTCAGACATGGTGGAGGTGGATCACCACCTCTGCCTTATCCCACATGTTCATCTACTCAGCAGGGTGTTAGGAGACAGGATGTATGTTAAACAGCATCTGTTGGTGGTAAAAGCAAGTTGAAATAGCCACTGAATAAACTTTTACTTTGTATAATATATGGAATATGAATCAAACCAAAGTGAATGAATTTTTATATTTCATTTTCAGATGACTGCATTTACAAAAAAAACAAACAAACATTGAACAACATTTAACGACTTTCTCAAAGGCTAATATTAAAAGAAAGTGATGTTAAATTCAAAATGAAAAGATGACCGCATCTAAAACTCTGTCAGTGATTCTTATTATGGCAGCAGTTGTGTTACTTTTTTTTGTTTGTTTTTTTTACAGAAAATGTCTGTGTGCTGTTTTCTCCCCTGTTGCCATTGCCAGTATCGGAGCTACATTAATGATGGCTTTTTACTAGTCGTCAGGCATGAGCTCAACTCCGAGTTAAAATACTGAGAGTCTACTGAACTAACTCAGATCAGCTGTTCACTTCTAGATTAGGTCATATCAGAGTTCACTTCAGAGTTTGTTAAACCTCCTTTCTGGAATACCCCTTAGAAAGAAAAGTCCCAGATGCATGGGATAATAAGCATAATACACAAGTAACCAGAACATTGCTCCAAAGAGAGATTACTGAATTGTTCAACATAACTTTTTGATGACATGGATACCACAAACAAAACTCAACTTACTAACTTTGTATTTGGTGGAAGCAGGAATCACAGAGGCACATGATCATCCCTAATCATTTGCATTGCTGCAGCAGCACCTTCATTATTATGGTGCCAGAGCTCACTCAACACAGTCTGGCTTTTAAAGTTTGAAGTCAAACAACACAGTAAAATAAGTAAGAACTTGAGGGCCTGGTGTACCGTCCACCAATGTCAATAATATAGTTGTTTTTGAAGTGTTTTGTTGAACGAACCAAGTAATTCAATTGACGGATTGATCATGATAATTTTTTTTGTTGATAGCTGTGACATGAATGATGATTTAGCAAAGTTTTTAAAGGGTTATTTCAATATTTCTCACTTTTCTGTTTTGATATGCTTGAAAACTTGTCATTAAACACAGTCAATATAAAACTTCCCTAACTTATCTATTTATTTATTTCATTGCAAGGTTATTTCAAAGCCAAGTGAATTATTTCTTGTGTTTGAACTTCAAGTTACAAGGCGTATATAGTGACCTCAAAGACCAAATCATTAGGCATTTAAAATTGTTTACCAAGTAAACGGTTGAAAGTAAAAAAAATCTTCTTAATTCATGTCCAAGTTCAAGAACTGTACTGTCATTGTATTGTCAGACAGTTACCTGGACAATGACATTTTAAAAGCAACTACTGTAAGGTGCATTTAAAAGGAGTTAAATAGATTACAAGAAAACTGCAGAATATACACAGAACACAATAAATATCAAATTGCACATCATGAGGTAGAGATGTTGAGGATATAATTGCACATCACTATAAGGCTGGTATTTACAGTTACTGTGTGTTTAGAGTCCTGACTACCCAGTGGAAGAAACAGTTTCTGAAACTGCCCTGCACTTGATAGACCTGTACCTCCTACCAGAGGGCAGCATGCTTAACAGGTGATGGTTTGGATGGAAGTTATCACTGAGAATTGCTGTAGCTCCGGAGAGGCAACGGGAGCTAGCAATAGAGTCCAGGGAGGGAAGTGGACAGCCGATCACTTTTTTCTACACATCTTATCACTCTCTGCAGTCTCTTCCTGTCAGCCACAGTGCAGCCAGCGTACCATACAGAAATGGTGTACACCAGCACGCTCTTAATTGTGAAGCGGTAGAAGGAGATGAGAAGGGTTCGGGTTTATTCCATCTCAGGACCCTCAGGAAGTGGAGACGTTGCTGGGCTTTCTCAATGAGGGCAGTTGTGTTTGCTGACCCCAATAGATCCTCTGAGATATAGATCCATAGAAACCTAAAGGTGGAAACCCTTTCCATAAGATCACCTTTTATACAGAGAGGAGGGGGGTCAGTCTTGTGCCTCTGAAAGTCCATGACCAGTTCCTTGGTTTTTCCTGTGTTGAGGGTCAGATTGTTCATGTCACACCACTCTGTCAGCAGCAGCACTTCATCTCTGTAGGCTGTCGTCATCGTCGGTGATTAGTCCCACCAAGGTGGTGTCATCTGCAAATTTTATTATGGTATTGCAGGGGTGGGTAGGAGTGCAGTCATATGTGTAAAAGGTGTACAGGAGAGTGCTCAACACACAGCCCTGTGGAGAGCCGGTGCTGAGTGTCAGGATGGAAGAGCTCTCGTCACCAACATTAACAGACTGTGGTTTGTAAGGAAATTTTTAATCCAAGAACAGGTGACTTGAGCACACTGTGAACCTGATGTTTTTGGAGGGAGAGTGTTTGGAGTGTGCTCAGGGGAAACTATGGGCAGTGGTGTGTGTGTGAGGCTGGAATGTCTTTGGTTTCTCAAAGCGGGCAAAGAAGTGGTTTAGCTCCTCCGCTAGTATGAGGTCTGCATTCACAGACCCAGTCACACTGCCTTTATAGTTTGTGATGTGTTTAGACATTCCTACACTTGCCTGGGGTTGTTCTTTAACAGGTAATCCTCCACCTTGTTCTTATAGGCCTGCTTGGTCCTTCTGATGCCCTTTTTCAGAGTTTTGTGCTCTTAGGAGTGACTGGACCTTGCTCATCATCCAGGGCTTGCAGTTTAGATAAGCACTGGTGCGCTTTTCTGTGGAGACGGTGTCCATGCAGTGCTTGATGTAGCCTAGCACTGAATCTGTGTAGATCTGCAGATCGTCATGCTCAAAAACACTACTCTATAGAGCAGAAACATTCCTGCAGCTGAGCCAGGGCATTATCAGACCAGGTGTTAATAGTCTTGGTGGAGGGATTTGCCCTTTTTCTGCTTGCCGGGCCGAGGAGCAAGGAGAGGTGGTCTGACAGACCAAGTTGGAGTGGGACAGCTCTGTAGGCTCGCTTAATATTTGTGTGCACACGATCCAAGGTGGCCCTCTGCTCAGACATTGCATATGTTGCACAAATTTAGGCAGCACAGTCCTTAAGCAGGCTTAACTGAAGTTCCCAGCCATGATATTGTGGCAGGATGGTTTTCTCGCCCCCCCTTCCTTTTTTCCCTGACCCACATCAGGTGCGGTTCCGCTGGTATATTAGCTGCACAGGTGTGAATGTGCTCAGTTTGGCTCCTTTGTCTCCCTCAGGGCTGGCGTTTGCTTGGTCTGAACCGTGTGGCGGTCAGCGTGGCTGATGTTTGCCGGTGTCCAACTGGTTTCTGCGTTAACTGGTTCCTTTACTCAACAGCTGCAGCTGCGCTTCCGTCGGCAGATTCGTCACAAATTCACAATCAGACGACATTACCAGCGATTTTCAAGTCACAGGTCCCATCTACTGCAGCGAATGTGCTTATGTTTGTGAGCTCTACGCACCAGCCACATAAAAAACAGAAAGTGGAGAAAATACAATAGTTATATATTTGCAGCGAGCGGGACTTGATCTTGCTCCAGCAAAAAGACAGTACACTACAGTATTCCTCCATAAGCCATCGCAGCTCACACCTCACCTGAGATTCCTTACCTATTAGACAGTTATGTCAACATCCACGTAACATTTTGATCGGGGCTGACCTAAAACAACTGGTTACCATTGGCTTGCCTTGACAATCCCCAAACAAATGCATCAGTGTTTCTTGTTCTTTTTCCTCAGGTCTGCAAACATATTCTGCACTGCGCTGCACTCCGCACAACACTACACACTATAACAAAGCCTGTCGTGTTGAAAAAGTGACGATTTAACTCGGAAAATATTGTCTAAAGTTGCTAAATAATATGTCAACAAAACGAAACACTTGAACCACTGCATGAGTACATGGGTGAAAAGTAACGACTTGCATTTAATCATGTTAGCGTACTGCGCATGCTTTTTCTGTACTTGCACTTCTTTACAGCTCTCCACAGATCTTACAGCACACAAACTCATGTATTTAAGGACGTTCATTAAAAGAAATGTTCACTTGAAGTCGCCGTGGTCCGAGGGAGGCAAGGTCATGATGATATCTCTGTTTCTGTCAGGTGAGTATGATGCGTTCAAGTGAACAGGGCAGCGTTGGACCTGAGATGTATTGGTTGAATGCAACTTTCTGCCTCCCACTCATAGACCTAGCTTCTCAAAGTAGACCTAGTTTTAAAAGTCTGCAATCACGCAGCATTTTAAGCATTTGGGGAGGTAGAGTCGGTGCAGACCACTCTATAAATCATTTTCAAACAATAAACCATAACACCAGATCCCTCTTGCCCAGTATTATCTGGGGTATCATGCGATCTCGGGGCATGACACCTGCTCTTCATTGTGCCTTGCAGTGTGTCGCTCCGCTGGCAATTTTATTTGTGTAGCCCATTTTTTACAAACAGTTTGTCTCAAAGGGCTTTACACAGCATTATGACAACATCCTCTGCCCTTAGACCCTCACATCAACTGAGGAAAAACTCCCAAGAAAACCCTTTAACAGGGAAAAATGGAGAAACCTCAGGGTGAGCAACAGAGGAGGGATCCCTCACCCAGGACGGGCAGACGTGCAATAGATATTGTATACAGACAAGAAGACAATTCACGGAATATGGAAAACATGGAAATGGAATCAGTCAGTTAACGAAGAATGATGAAGGAAGCTCCTGGTGGGTAGGGAGGGAAGGCCAGCTTAATGGGACTACTGGACGGCAGACAGGGTTGTGAGCAGGGAGTGCAGACCCGTTTAACAGCAGGAGAAAGGAGGTGATGGAGGCGGCGGTTGGTTGGTTGGTGCAGGGGGATGGAGCTCTGAAGAGATCTGTGGAAATACAGAGAGAGTGCGAGACACCAAGGCCAGACTACAAAGTGCAACAGATAATGACAGTTCAAAATGTGTGAGGGGAGAGGAGAGGAGAGGAGAGGAAGGATAGGGCTCCGTGTAGCCTGATGTGTCCCCCACCAGTTTAAGCCTATAACAGCGTAGCTATAAAATGGATCAGGACTGCCTGAGCCAGCCCTAACTAAAAGCTCTGTCATAGAGGAAGGTCTTAGGCCTAGACTTAAATGAAGAAAGAGTGTCTGCCTCTCTGACCCATGGAGAGAGCTGGTTCCATAATAGAGGAGCCCGGTAACTGAAGGCTCTACCTCCCAGTCTGTTTTTAGAGATACTGGGAGTCACTAACAAACCTGCATTCTGGCCTTGCCTAGGCCTTGCCTAGCCTTAAAGTAAATCCAAAGGTTATTAAAGAATGGTCAGACAAGACCAAGTTCTGAGGGAACAACTGTGATATGATCCACTTCTATTCCATAAATAAGCACCAGATCAAGGATATGATTAAAAGAGTGAGAGGGTTCATGTACCCTCTGGGAGAAGCCAATTGAATCTAAAAGTAACTTGAATGCTGAGGCCAGACAGTCATCATCGACGTCCACGTGAACATTGAAGTCGCCCACTATAATTACTTTGTCTGAGTTCATTGCTAAATTTGACAGAAAGTCAGGGAATTCTTCTAAGAACTCAGAATAAGGTGCAGGAGGACGATACACCACAGCAAGTAAGAGTGGTTTCTCTGCTTTCCAGTCTGGGTGAGAGAAGCTGAGCATAAGGCTTTCAAATGAGTTATATGACACATTAGGTCGAGGGTTAATAAGCAGATTTGACTGATAAACTGCAGCCACTCCTCCTCCTCTACCAGTGTTACGAGGCACATGGTAGTTAATGTAACTAGGAGTAGATTCATTTAAACTGACAAATTCATCCTGTTGCAACCAAGTTTCTGTGAGAGTCAATATGTCAATTTGGTGATTGGTGATCAAATCATTTCCTAGCAGAGACTTGGATGAGAGAGATCAAATATTTAGCAAACCACATTTAATAGGTTTATTTGTTTGGTTTGCTGAAGTAGTGGTTTTGATTTTAACTAAGTTGTTATAATTGGCTCCTCCAGCTTTGGGTTTAGGCTTATACAGCCTCGAGGCAGACACAGTTTTTATGGGATATAAGTAGGGGTGGGTGGGTGACAGCACAAATGAACCTGCAGAGTGACGGGTAAGACTGCGGCTCTGCGTGCTGGTCTGAACTCAGCACGCAGAACAAAGACGCTTTTAAATCACTTCTCAATGCCTGAGTTTATTGTGGACATTAGTGGTGATAGTCAGGATGTAGTTCAGCTGATGATTCAAAATCCTGTGGTGTGATGTACTGGCACTGGTGGATGCCTTTGAGGATCTGGGAAATCCCTTCATGGAAGATAGCAGATATCTGCTGGACTTACATGAATCAATCATCATGCCCCCAGATGTGGTAGACAGTGTAAGGGAAGTGAAGAACATTGGAATGAAAAGATACACAGTATTTTTTGACAAGCGAGTCAGATCACAGGAAGAGGCATTCACAGCTCCAATACTACTCACCAGGCTTAAGGTGTTCAAGGCTCCACTTTCCCAACGATGCAACAAATCAGAGGTGGCTGTGGTCAAGGACCAACAAGCAAAAATGACCCAACTTTTGCTGGCTTTTCATTCTGGTCGCAAAATTGATGAGAGAGTGTTCTCACATGAAAGCTCTGATCCACCTTCACTCACTCGGAAGGGAAAATGCATCATGGAAACAAGAGTGAGATTCTAGATTGCATTGTCCCTAGAGATTTTGACAACCACAGACCAGTGACAACTGCAGCTGTGCTGGATGGTGCTGTTCTTGTTCAGATGCTTCGTCCTGGAAGTGCTGTGACCATTGGACAATATTTCACAGATGTGTTTGCACCATACATCCTTTCCTGGTTTGACAGAAATGACCGTGTTGACATTGTCTGGGATGTGTACTTCAAGACAAGTTTGAAGTCCGGAACTTGGGAGCAAAGAGAGCAACTGGGCTTCCTTCCTACGAGTGGATCTGAACGAGCAAGAGTTGTTCATGGAGCTGGCCAAAAGCTTGAAGCTCACGACACTTCCACAGGTATTGGCATAGAAATTAATAACGTATGTCTTGAAATGTTCTGTTACATATTGTAATCAGTGAAACTGACTTCACTGGCAAATCCTCAGTTACAGTCAGATAGCCCATCTTTCTTATTCCAGGGCAAGGAGCTCTTCACCACTATGCTTCAGGACTGTGTAAGTTCACCAGCTGGCATTAACACCGATGTACTGTCCCCTTGCACACATGAGGAAGCCAATACATGGATTTTCCTGCATGTGGCTGCAGCTACTGTTGTGGGACATCGTCGAGTGATTGTTCGCAGCAATGATAGTGATGTTGTAGTACTGGCCATTGCCACCTTTTTGGCCCTTGGACAGAAGATTGATGAACTCTGGATTGCGTTTGCGTGCCACTTCAGGTACAGATCATTTCACTAAGATATATTTATTCTATTAGCTCTTATTTCAGTAAACCAATCAATAACCCCTTTTCCCCTTACCAGGTACATTCCAGTACATGCCATTGCTCACAGTCTTGGACCATCCAAGACAATGGCACTGCCAGAATTTCATGCCCTAATGGGGTGCGACACTACCTCGGCATTCTTTGACAAAGGCAAGAAGAGAAGACAGCTTGGTCCGTGTGGCAGTCCTTGCCTGAGCTCACCTTACCACTTCAGCTGCTCTCAGGCCCGACCCCCACCACTGAGATGATCAGAACCCACACACCCATGCTCCAGAGATTTGTCCTGATGCTCTATAATGTATCTGAGGACAACATCACAACTGTGGATACTGCGCGACTATCCCTCTTCTTTCACAAAGGAAAAAACTTTGACCACATGGTTCTCTGTTAGGAAGAGTAGAAAAAGTAACAGAAGAACTCGGATAAGAGTAACAAAATTTAGTCCAGCCGTTGTCACAACTTTTATGAACAGATTGTGATTGATCAGAAAAACAAACGAAAAGGAAGAAAACAACAAATAAACAAAAGTGAAAAAAACACGACAGGAGCTACGGCTACAGGATGCCACCTGGAATGGTGCCATCTATGAACATCACTTCAACCTGACTTGCTTCTATACTGAAAAACTCTTGACATGTCAAACTGTAGGATGTGTTAGAGTACTAATTCATATGGCTAACAACATAAATATGACACCTGAAATGGTAAAAACAGCTGATCGAAAGAAAGTTTGACATGCCAGAGTTTTTTTTTTCTGCCGGTACCAGTGTGACTGCTGTAGTGTTAGTCTCATAAAGGTACAGTCACATAACCTGCAGATTAGCATGCACATAAGGATAATGATCACTAACAATACCATGGAAAATGAAGAGGATTAAAATGACACATTAAATATTATAGCCTCAATCGTAACTTTAGAAATTACGTTTAGTTTTGTTGAGCGCAGTCTGGCATTCCTGCATTTTCCCTTGAAATGGGTCCAACCGGATGTAGCAATACCCTTCTTCGTGAGAAAGAAGTTGTCTGGCGTCATGTGAAAAGGGCCTATGGCGAGTTGCTTGCTCTAGAAAGAGATTCCTATTTCAAACGTCATTGGTGTAGACACTAGTCACTCAAACATGTCTGACCAGTGGGGAAGCATCCACCCACTGCGGGATGTTTGTGTCAAAATAGGCTCGTTCGAGATGAACTGCGCCTGAAGGTGGACGAGACCAGGCGGTGGCAGCAGGGGGCGGTGACAGAAAGCTGCAGTCAGGTCGGACAGTTTCCAGCCGCCGTTAAAGAAGACACAGGAAGTCACAGAAATATTTACATCCTGTTAGATCCATCTGTAGGCTACCTGTAGTTTGCAAAACACGTTTGGATGGCTGAAGAAATTGCGTGATGCTTTACTGCAATTGTCCAATAAATAACCAATATATTTATCAGGACTGAAGTTTGACTCAGTGTGAATATTTTTTCTTTAGCAGTTACTGTTACTTGATATGAAGCCAGAGATTAATGGTCACTTAGCACATAAATTCCACTGTGTTCATCATCTTACTGGACATATGGGATGTGGTGTGAATTTTACTATTTAATCTCACAAATGTAACAAATGGAAATACAATCTTTGTACCAATAAATCCTACTTCTTAGACTTAACAGTCCAGACGTTCTCACAGCTACATAGGCTACACATGCAAAACGTTTCTTATAATCTTTATTTATTGATGGATTTATATTTGTAATTATATGCAGTACATATGTGGGAGTATGTGTGTATCTGGCATCGTATTCTGTCCTTTGTTCTTTTTGTCTGCTTTGTAAAGCACCGATTGCTTGTTTTGATGAGTGTTATATAAGTAACCTTTATTATTATTATTATTATTATTATTATTATTATTATTATTATCAACCACACTAAATCCGTTTGTTAACAGATTAAACCTTAATTGCACAACATTAGATTCATATAATCTAGCATTAAATGTAACAATTACACAGAAAATTAGGATTTTGGACAAAACGTAGTGTTTGTAGTCCTAACTAAGAGCCAATCAGCTCTTTGATGAGGCGACAGCCAGGCGTTTCCCATCATGCCCTGAGGCTTGCAGTCGGTGGAGAGCAACTGCGGTGCCTGGCTCTAAAAACTACGGTCCCCTTGATCTCGTGAGGTTATCGTTGCCGGCACGTGCATGACGTCAGAGCAAGTCGGCATCAAGTCAGACACAAATCTAACCGGCATGCACTGCGCGGTGGTCACCGGTGATCGATTCTGCGCAGGCCTGGCTCATCTCGAACGAGCCTATTGATTCAATAAAAAAAAATTACATTTAGAAAAAAAAAAAAAAAAACGACTCGACGAAGAAAAAAATGTTCGAATGAAAACTAAAATAGAAAGTAATTTTTTTGGGTTGTAAATATGTTTTTTGATTAAAGTGATATTTTTGGGATTGACTAATAAAAACCCAAATGTCCTACCCATAATATGGCCCAAACACAAAAAAGATGGCTTCAATCAAAAAAATTATTTCCATTCAAATAATGACTCAAAAAAAAAAACCCAAAAACTTTTCAATCAAAGAAAAAAAGTGTTGAAATGCTTTTTTGGGGGGGGGGGGGGGGGGGGTAATTTTATTTTTGCATTCAAACACCTTTTTTCTTTGATTGAAAATGTTTTTTTTTGTGAGTTATTATTTGAATGGAATTTTTTTTTGATTGAATAATAAAGACACAAATCTACCTTCATAATTGACAGCCACAACACATCTGGTACTCACTGCAATGTGTTTCCTCAAATTTGAGTCGGAGTGGCCTCCCTGTTTACCGCAGAGAGTTTGTGTGCGGTCATGTGACTGCCTGGCTCTGTCTGATTGGAGAATGGGGTTAAACGTCACTAGTGGCTACAGTTGATTGGCGAAAGCAGTCATGTGACAGAGCTTCTTTTGAGTATCTTCTTCAAAACGAAACAAACAGAATGCTCATTTAATAGATAAAAATAAGTAGCGAGTTTGCCACACTCATAAATCCGAATCTAACGTGACTGAATGACAAGTCCTGTGTTTGCTAGTTAACAAGAGAGATTAACGTTAACGTGAGTCAATCTCAGCTAGTTTGGAGTTTACACGGCTAGTTTGGAAAACTAGCTGTGGTGTTATTGCGCATGCAACCTGTGGCGACTTTTGTATAGATAGATAGATAAAAAGTAATGATTGAGGTTCCTGAGTCTTGACTTACAGCTCACCTGTAATTTTCGTCTTTTTAAAGTACTCCCTGACATCGCATTGTCCAGCCTCTCGTTTGGCCATGCTGACATTGTAGTGCAGTTAATCCTCAAGATGTCACTCTGCGCTGCAGCCTTTTTATATACAGTCTATGACTGCAGTTTCTGCCGCTCATAGACCGTAGGTGCTGCTCCCTCTGGCATCAGGCATCAACCAATTGAAAATAACAATCATGTTGCCTCATTGCATGTTTGCGTGCCCCTGTGCCCTCAGATTTTATTATTTCTTTTACTCAACATGCGTACTACTCTCTAATGATGAAATAATTATATATAATTATAAGTTATATTTCCAACATTTACTGTAAAAAGGGGAGAGATGGAAAGGGGGGATGGCAGTTTTACAGGCGACCTGGCTAAAATACGAGAGGACACACTGTACCGGCAGATCCGGTGTGTTTATCAGATCAGAGCTTAGCCTAATCGAGTAAATTCTTATCAACAATTAATCGATAGTCGACAATTAATCGGCGATTAATTGACAATTGTTTACATCCCTAGTTATTATGCATTCACAGCATTCATGCGCTCTCATGGGACGAGTGCTTGCTGTGCTACGGAAACCCAGACTTCGCCCGGCAACAAGAAACACTATTTTCTGATTGGCTGATAGGTAGCTGATTCAAGACAGCTAGTATTGATGGACTAAACGGAGCACTCTGCCTTCTGCATCATCCATTCATAGATTACAAATTAATGCGAGTTTTATCACTCAGCGTTCTCACATACTCTGGTGTCTGTGATGCTTGGAACTCATCCAGTCATGGTTTCCACTGAACAAAACTTTCAGAAGATGGTTGTAGCAGAATCACATGAAAAATTCCGGGATAACAGTTCTTTTTTTCCATTGGTTGTTGCGTTATCTTACCCAGATATAATAGTGCTTCTGATTGACTATTGTGTAGCCCGCCCCTTTTTTTTTTTTTGATTGACAGGTAAGTGGCAGGCTGGTCTGAGAACTCCATGGGAGACGTGCTTGATTCTTGCTGGTTCCATAGTGGGCCAGAGAAATTTATATTATAATTTTTTTTGCATGAGACTTGAGGGCCCTGAGTTCATGAAAGGTGCCAGCTCTCCGTCGGCCAAAGGAACATTTAGCTTTCCTCTTTTGTCCTGCAGTTAGAGTGTAGAGCAGTACTGTAATACTGTATTGTATACATACATACATATATATATATATATATATACATATATATATATATATATATATACACACACACACATATATATATATATATATATGTATAATCCTTAATTTACTTTATTTTTCATCCAGAAGATTTAGCTGTAAGTCAGGAGACCCAGGAGACCTTGTACCAATATTACCAACTGTTGTAATTCCCATTTCTGTGGAGTTTATTATTCATTTGAAAACAAATATTAGTGAACAGGAAAAAAAGTCTCTGGTTTCTGGTCTGGAGAGACTGTTTGTAATGTCCACCGGTAAAGATAACCCGTCCTATAGGACATGTAACAATATTTGATTCTGCAACTCATTAGTATTCCACTCTACCTCCTATTAGTTCAATATCTAATCTAAATTGACTTCAGTTGGAAATGAGTTTGTCGGGCAGACACAGATAATTTTCTGAGGTAAAAACAAAACAAAAAAATACTTGGCAGAGGACCATTTTAAAATAAAGCAAACATGCCCACAAATGGTGCTTATTTATTCATAGATGTACCTTCATTTCCATAAAAATGTATGTGATCTCTTGGAGGATTGTTTGTTGTTTAGATTTGCTCCAAGAAAGCAAACAAAATCTCATTTCTTGCCAGTATTTTCTCTCAGAGAAAATGTGGCCATTATTTCAACTTCTTAGATATTTTTTCATCGTCTAAATATCTGATTTTGCAGGCTGCCATCTAAAATGACAGGGTGTGCGTGGAGGTGCTTTTGTGAGGTCTTTAATAATATTGACTCACAGTTGTCACTGTGTTTCCTTTAGCCACTCATCTCTCAGGTGCCAGTGTGGAGCATTTCTGTGAAAGAAACACAAACAGCTTACTTCTCTGGCAAATGGCAGATGGTAATTGCCTTCAAATGGAGCTTGAATGATGAATAACACAATGAATAATAAGTTGTTTATTGAGTTATTGTGCCCATAGGCAAGGGCATAAGTCTGTGCTGAAATTGTCCCCATCACTGAGGAGCTTAAGGTTTCTGACATAGAGGGCTTTGTTTTGATGTTGAGCAACAGAGTTAAGGAGGGTGTCATGGGATCAGTAGTTCTTTTAGATGAGGTTCTAAGTGGACAGAGACTGAGCTGGATTTTCTGTCAACAGTATGAGCAGATATCTCAGTGAGCAAGGCTGAGCAAGGCAGTCATTACTGCCAATCAGAAAGAGTGGCTCATCATAAGGACTATCAATTTATGGACCACACAGTCAGTGAGTCAGTTAAAGAAGTAACAGAGGACAGTTTTAAGTTATCATTTTTATGTACATCGCTAATTATGGATGCAGTTGCTACACATTCATTTTGAACTAATTTCTGGATTACTTAAATTACTTAAAAACGATCCATATTTTCTTGGGTTGTTCAGAGACCTGCTGTATCTTTTGAAGGTGACCAGTCTGTATATTATGGAGTCTTTATACCTTGTTCATTTTTAGAACATCTGTACATGAAACTGTTCATACCTGACTTTAACTAAGAGCACCTTAAATAAATTCTCCAGAATCAACACTTAAAACTATAGACTTACCTCTTAAAGGGACTTGGGGCAGGATTTTCTGAAAAATTAAACATGCATTTGAAGTTTTTTTTAATGCTAATGGGTGATGAAGCGTTCAAAACCAAAAACAATGAGCCCACCCACGTATCTCTCCATTGCCTTGAACAGGCTGTGTGCTGCATAATGTACTGCAATTCTGGGTCCGAATTTCCCACGCAGTTCTGTGGATGTGACGTTGGATGATGCTGAATGTGTGTTCTTGACGGATTTCGATAAGGGAAGAAGAGAAGCATTATGGACTCTGCTACGGTAAACAAACGACCCACCACCACACAAAGACCACTGAAAAGTCCCACAAAAAGAAAACAAAAGTTTTATCAGCGGCATCTCGTCAATCAAAACGCTATTACGACAAAAGCTGGTCTGGCACCAAATAAATACTGGATATGCATCCGAGTCATGGAGGCAGCTTCAGCTTGAACTGGGACTGCAGACAGATGCGGACATGGCTCATTTCCTAGTAACCAGGTAAGACACTACAGGTCATGTTAAGAGCCTGATCTTAAAATCATATGAGATGGCCGAGGACTCTGGGTGACCTAACGTGCATAACAGTCCACCACTGTGTAACATTACAGACTATGCGTTTTCCAGGGTCCTTCAGTCTGAAACTGAATCGTTAGAAATATACACAGCACCGGCTCTCGTCTCGTTCCCGTCCCCATCACGTTAACAGCTAGCTTTATGTATCACGTAAGTAACGTGTCACAGCGTCAGTGAACAGTTCATGCGCGCTCACGCACCGGCTTAGCTAGTGGCTGCAGATATGCACAACAGCCGTCGTGTCAGTATTGAATCTTTTTCTTGATCCTGCCCCAAGTTCCTTTAAAATCCTTTAAAATGGCTAAGGATATGGATATCCTTATTGTAACCCACTAAGTGCAACAGGGTTTCAAATATATGGACCAGGGACTAGGTTCATGGAGGAGGGTTTAAAAGAGAAAGTGAGAGACACAATAGATAAATGGAGCCAGAGTATGTTGGGAGGTAAGTTGACTGTATTGATTTGTATGAAAATGAAAATAAAATAAAAATAAATAAAATTCAGTGCAATGACCACTGATCTCTCAAGGTTTCACGGTCTTTTCTTCAACATAAAACCAACTAAAAGTGTCCACATGTAAATGTAATGTAACTAGAAAAAGCATTCCCAGGAAGGGAATGCAGGTGAACGCTGAAAGCAGCTGAATGACATTGCTGAAGCAATGCTGAATGAGCGGAAGAAATTGTTGAAACAATGCTGAATTAGCTGAAGAAACAGCTGAAGTAATATTGAAAAGGAAGATGCTAAAGCTGAAACGTATAACTTGTACCAGTGCTAACATAGCTGAAGCAATAAGTGAGAATAGATTAATTAATTAATCAATTACTTGAATTGTTGAAGATTAGTAAGAAAAATGAAACATTGAAGTCTACTCAAATATATGAATATATGTAATAAACTGACAGCTCGAAATCATTGTTGAACAAATACTAATAAAGATGAAGCGATATCTGGGGAGTAAAAGTAGAACTTGTAAGCAGGAGGTTAAATGCTATGAAAGGTGGAAAATACCTGTTGTTAAGGATAAGTGTACAATACTGTGTGTAAATATATAGACATATGAATGAAAAATGTGAAACTCTTAAAATGGGAGTTTTGTCTGAGATGATTGGAAATTATTTGAATTGTTAGTGTACAAATAATGTGTGAAAGTATATAAACACACACATATATATATATATATATATACATACTATATATACTATGGAGAGAAATAATCTGAGAGGCAGAGTAAGAGTAAGAGGTGGTCAAGGAGGAAGAGGAGGTAGAGAAAGAACAATCATTTCAGATGAAATACAGGCAACTACCATAGACCATGTTCTTGTCTACGATTTGACAAAGAGTGAAGCCGGACTTTGAGTGCAACCCATCCTAAGTAAATCCACTGTATCCACCATAGTCTGAAGATTCAGAGAGGAGAACAGGTAACTGCATTTTTCATTACATGTACATGTTCAGAGTATGACTCTGTACAGTGCTGTAGAAAGGTGTTTCAATGCATACATTTCCCAAAATACTGTACTAGTACTGCAGGTAAGCCTAGTACTGCAGGTATTTTTTTGTAACTACATATTCTTTTTTGTAGAATTGCAAGACTGCCACATTAGGGGGGAAGGAGATCTATGTTCTCCCCACACCAAGAGATCCTCATTGTCGACATGGTCCATCAGAACAATGCAATCAGACTGCGTGAAATACGGCAGAAAATCATTGAAGACAATGTGAATTTTGAAGGCTGCAACAGTGTCAACCTTTCCACCATTGATCAGATCAACAGAATGCAGATGAAGCAACTGTACAGAGTGCCTTTCCACCGCAACTCGGAGAGGGTCAAGGAGCAAAGATTCCAGTATGTACAGGTAAGGTGTTCAATACTGCATTCTGCTCTACAGCATAAGTCTGTCTTTCTGTACCACTTACAAAACTATATCTATTCCATATATAGAGCGTTTCACCTGGATTCCTTAGAACTACCACATGAATATATTTTTATGGATGAAGCTGGGTTCAATCTGACCAAAGGAGGAGGAGAGGCTGGAACGTGATTGGCCACCAAGCCATCGTTGCTGTCCCTGGCCAGCGTGGTGGCAATGTCACGCTAAGTGCTGCCATCAGCAATCACGGGGTTCTCCACTGTTACGCGCATCCCTGTCTCCTCATGGCGCGTCTCTGTCTGCCCTCCCTCTTGGCTCTCTCCTCCCACTCGATGCACACCTGAGCGCGGGTGTGTATTTAGAGGGGTGGAGAGAGGTGCGTCGCTCTCTCTACCCTCACACACACTCCCGGACGCGGCGGGAGTAGATCAGTGTCTCTTCTGTTGTTCATTTCTTTTGTTCCGCTTCGTTTGATCAGTTGTGATGGTTATCTTTTTGTTTTGTGTTCCCAGCCGTTCGCAGGCCGCTGGGTTTTGTTGTTTTAGTTTGGGGTGTAGGTGGCCGGTGGTCCTATTTTCGGTTTTGGTTCTCCTGTCTTTAGGGTAGTTTTTGTTAGGCAGTTTTAGTTGGCGGGGGAGAGGGATCCTACGGTCCACTGCTGGGTCGGTCCCTGTCCTCCGTCTCCCTCTCGTTTCGTTTAGCCGGCACCTACATTCCCTTTTTGATTTCTTACATTTTGGGTAAAATGTTTTTTTGTTTTTTGGTTGAATTAGTTCAATAAAGCTTCGTTCTTCTCAATCTTGAAATCTTTGTTGGCGTCCTTTTATTTATGTTAGCGGACTCTAGGTACCGAGTCGTTGGTCCATTTTCTGTGAGGCCGTAACATCCACCATCATGCCACACTGAGGCCATACAACACTCAATATCTCCTGACATTTCTTAGCGATCTTGGAGATATTGTGTTAGGGCATGAGCAGCAGGATCGTGAACAGGCAGGGCATCCTGTCTATGTCATTGTGTGGGACAATGTGAGTTTTCACCGTGCCATCCAGGTCAGAGAGTGGTTCGGTATCAACCAAGAATTCCTAAATGTTTGTCTTCCACCATACTCCCACTTCCTCAACCCAGCAGAGGAGTTCTTCTCTTCAAGGCGTTGGAAGGTTATGGCCACCAACCCTAGACCAGGCAAAATCTCTTACAGGCCTGTTTGTGTCATGAAACAAGAGAAAATGGAGGAAAACAAACTACAGTTTATTTCATTTGATGACTCCTGCAGTATCACTTTAAGTTCCCTTACATCCATTGATACAGTTTATAATGATCTCATTTTGTGATTTTAGGACACGTTCATGCGTCAGGCTGTGGCGCACTGGCTATGGAGGCGCCAGGGTCTTCATCACAATCTCTAAATACAATAATGTACATCGTAACACAGAACAGTTTGTTTTCATTGCATGTCAGATTGCAATAAGACTGAAACTGTGTTGGAAACTGAATCTGTTTCTCCCGATTCACCTGGCACATGCCACTGACGGCAGTTTGGATCAGGATAGACGCCGTGCGCATCAAGCGGAGAGAGCGCGGTGGATCCCTGTCCTCCTAGCTGGCACATAAACATTGTGCGCAGTAATGTGCTTCTTGGCCTCAGGTTTTTTAGTCAGACCAGTAAAAAAAAATCCTCCACGGCCCGTGGCTCAAAACTCACTGGATTTACTGCGCCCTGCCATTCACCTTGCTCGGCTGTATTTGTCATGCCGAGCTTAAACTTCCAAATACTTCTTTTATCAGTTCAACCATTACTTCTGTTTCAAAATCTGTTAAATTGCGTTTCTGTTTTTTGCTTGCTTCCGCAATTTCTTCTCAAATTAATCCCAGGCTTTTATATGCAAAACAAGCAACTATGGGTATGTCAGAAGCCATCTATGGTGAATTGTGGGCGTGGTCTGAAGACTCGTGCATGTGCGCACAATTTCAGGATGATTGAGATGTATGAGATAAAAACACGTAGGAATATACGTACGTGGGGTTTTATACATCTGACGGAATGACTGCGTATGCATGTTTCCTGTTCTATGCGTACACAGATTTCTACTTCTCAATATACACAGAGTTTTATACATTTGGCCCCAGGAGCTATTTCCTGCATTGCCTGGCCAGGGAGAATGTGGCCTGTGACGTGGATGAAGTCCTGTGGCCTGACCCAGCACATCGACATGACGCTGCTGAATAAAGAACAAACTGAAATGTAAGTAAGAGAAATAAACTGTTGGACATGTTTAAACACTCCCCACAAAGGTTTAAAATCATTGAGAGGCTGATGAGAGAGAGAGAGAGGAGAGAGAGAGAGAGAGAGAGAGAGAGAGAGTATGAGTGATAGAGTGTGAGAGAGGTACATACAATAAAGTCTGACCTGAGAACTCTATGACTGTATGACTGGATGAAAGGTGTGTGTGTGTGTGTGTGTGTGTGTGTGTGTGTGTGTGAGAGAGAGAGAGAGAGAGAGAGCCTCAAGTCTGTACTTAGTATGAGCAAATATGTTACATGAAATGAACCATAAGACTTTCCTGAACGCGTCATTTTAGTGTTTCTAGAGTAAAAATTTTTGATTTGATCACGAGTTAGAAACAGGCAACATTTCAACTTTTCTCAGATAATCAGGTTCTACTTTTGCATGGGAGTCAATGAGGAGCAGGGAGGGAACTGGCTGCACTCAGAGGCTCACAGTTCAAATTTTGTGAGTCTCTCTGTGTTTTTGAACACATTGTGTGAGACACGACAAGTATGTCTACAACTGTGCTTTATTTTGTTGTGTTTTTGTATGTTTTTGTCGTATTTTGTCAGCTACTGATGGATACTTCTGTGGGGAGAGGAGATTCTTCAGGAGAGGAGCTTCTGTCATTGAAAATGGAGCAAGTCTGGAGGACGCCACCCTGTTCCAGCTGGATGAGGAGCTGCTTTCGTGGTTGCTGTGCTGGTGGTGCAGAGGTTAAAGGCTTGGATGTGGAGATGTACTGTGAGTCCTTTCTGTCATCAGTCACCAAAAAAAAATCAACTCTGCCCAACAAGAGTGATGAGGAGCTGGAGATGAAGGTAAAGACTCAGGAAGCAGAGTTTTTTACAAATCAAAACAATACTTGTGTACATCCCACCAACGACTACTGCTGAAGTTTCACGTGAAGTTCTCCATGAAATCGTTGCTAGGATACAGACTAAACATCCTGAGGCACTTGACGTCAGTCATGTCTCCCTGATGGACTCACTGAGGATGTGGTGAAGAGATACACGCTGGTGGAGGCCATTCTGAACAACTCAGATCATCCTCTTCATAACACCTTGATGGACCAAGAAAAGAGCGGTGGTGGACGGCTCCTCTCTCTTCACTGCAGGATGGAGAAATATGGAGGATCCTTTGTACCTTCAGCCGTCAGGCTTCTTCATTCTTCTGCAAATGGTTGATGAGCTGACAGACAAATGAATTTCCCTTTGGGGATTAACAAAGTAATTCGTATTCGTATTTGTTTTGATGTATGAATTGTTTGAATAGTACAAAGTATGTAGACGTAGTAGGAGAGAGTAATAATAATAATAACAATAATAATAATAATAATAATGATAAAGGTTTGAAGAACAATATGCTTTCAGCATTCACCCTAATAAGTATAAAGATTCAAATAACAATAGTATGAATGCTTTCAGCATTCACCCTAATCAGAAAAAACACGCAGTATAACAATGGCCTTGGTGCGTTGCCCCGTGGCCCTAATAATAAGTATAAAGATTCGAATAGCAATAGTGTGAATGCTGAAAGCTGAAAGCATTCACCCTAATAATAATAATAAGTATAGGAATAGGAATTACTTTATTAATCCCCAAAGGGAAATTCATTTGTCTGTCAGCTCATCAACCATTTGCAGAAGAATGAAGAAGGCTGAAGGTACAAATGGAATAAAAGTATAAAGATTCGAATAACAATAGTGTGAATGCTGAAAGCATTTACCCTAATAATAATAATAATAATACTAAGTATAAAGGTTTGAATAACAATAGTGTGAATGCTTTCAGCATTCACCCTAATAATAATGATAAGTATAAAGATTCGAATAACAATAGTGTGAATGCTGAAAGCATTTACCCTAATAATAATAATAATAAGTATAAAGATTTGAATAACAATAGTGTGAATGCTTTCAGCATTCACCCTAGTAATAAGTATAAAGATTCGAATAACAGTAGTGTGAATGCTTTCAGAATAAAAGAGAAAATGTCTTTGTACAAATTCAAGAGAGAAATTAAAATGATTTTCATTTCATAATCAGTTGTGATACGTGCCCCATGGCCCTAATAATAAGTATAAAGGTTTGAATAACAATAGTGTGAATGCTTTCAGCATTCACCCTAATAATAATAAGTATAAAGATTCGAATAACGATAGTGTGAATGCTGAAAGCATTTACCCTAATAATAATAATAATAATAATAATAAGTATAAAGGTTTGAATAACAATAGTGTGAATGGTTTCAGCATTCACCCTAATAATAAGTAAAGTGAATGCTTTCAGCATAGAGTGAATGCTTTCAGCATTCTTGTCTCATTCATATCCTGTCCTATTCATATCCTATCAAGAGTTAAATGACGTGTATTGCTACGTCATCAAACAGCGATCGTGCGGCGTCAACCAAAACAGAAGCTAACAGCTAACGTTGAGCGACTTACCCCTGATGTTGACGCTTACTTCAGAAGCTCGTTTTTCTCTCCTAACACCACACAGACACCTTTACCCTACATATGTGTTGCGGGGCTTCGTCTCTTCCATCCTGAGGCTTGCTGCGTGGTGAGTTACGTGCTAAGTGATGCTGTTGTGGGTTAGCACACTGCGGTCAACTCAAGTCGTGTTTGGCTTGAGTCTGGGCAGGGATATGTTTTGTTTATGTTCCTGAATAATGTTTTGAAAGATCTAGTTAAATGTCTGAAGGCCAGACATGGCTTTCAGTGGTGCTGAGCAGTGCGGTGGGGGCTGTGGTACTTAATGACCGAAGCATTTATTTCAGTTTCATTTCAGTACATTCTAATATCATATTAATAAGCTGATTCTGACAGTTCAGCTGCAGGACCCGAGAGTTCTTAAAACTGCTTACCATCTGATAGTTGCACACACAGTGGTCACCAGTCGTTTACTTAACATGGAGGTAGAAACAGATCCCCTCCAGTGAGCAGTAGCAGTGGCTGCCGAGGGCACAAACTCACCCGCATTGGAAGACAGGAAAAGGGGCCTTGTCTGAGGAGTTTGGATTTGTGCTGAATGAGACAAGAAATGGTCTAAATTTGACAATCTTAGTATTGATGACCGCAGGTCATCATCTTCTAGTCCAAACTGGTTTCATCAGTATGACACTGAGTTGAGTGAACTTTGATCTCTCCAGCCCAGACTTGACTTAAAACAGTTTTTCCTTTGCTATTATCTGCTTTACCATCAAATCATATGCTGACATTTTAGACATTTCTTATGTACTCAAATATACTTTGAATACAGTATTCTCTAGTTTGCTTGCTGATAATTAGTCATCTGTGAAAGTGGCCATCATGACTTTTAGGAATTTCTTCTACAGTAACTCAACTCAACCAAAAACACATAGATATATTCAAGTTAGTTGTCACTGCAGAATGTACTGGTAACAAGATGGAAGAAATGCACTGGCCTGAACATTCAGAGTATACATACTGTTTATCCATTTAACGCCTAGTGTATTATATTTGATACAAACAGTTTTTGAGACCTCTATATCATCAGTGTCATACCTTTTCTTTAAAAAAAATCTTATGTATAAAACATAACATTTTAACACAAATTGTGAGCAAGACATTTTGAAAATGCTGGATATATCAAGTATGACACAAATGAAAATTAAAAATATGCAAATTGGTATTTTCTTTTTTTTCACATTGTTTGTCAGAAGGTCCCATGAAGACACCAGTTTCAAAGAATTAGAATTTTATGTCAATAATTTGATAATTCAGGCATCAAGCTGTTATAACAAACAAACCAAACCACATATTTCAAATCTTTTTTTCTTTCTCTTCAGGCTCTGCTAAACTGAATGAGGTACAATCTTCTGCCTTTGCTGTTTTGTAAGTGCTGCTGCCACAATGGGCCAGCAGATCTCAGGTCAGGCGGTGATGACCCGTCTGCCTGAGAAGCTAATGAAACACGCCCAGCTGGTCCGTGACAGTGGCTACCTCACCTATGAGGAGTTTCTGGCAAGAGTGGCTGAACTGAATGATGTGTAAGTGACAGCCTGTTGGGGACACATACATACAGCGTTAATTGATTACACTTAACAAAACTGAGTGTGCCGTAAATGCAGTGTATTGAACTGTTTTAGTTTGGAACAAACATTTGTTCATAAAATGACTATGAGGGGAAGATAAAGATGTGGGATATAACCTCACTCACTTCACAACAAACACATTTTTTACCTGGATATTTAGTGCATAGTGTGGTTTAGTCTGTTCCAGTGTAGCTAATTTGCAGAGCTGCAGCATTTTTTTCCACCATCCATTTGGTCCATTTTGTTCCCCAGGCCAATTAGGCCATGCCCCTGCAAATCTAATTTTAGCTCACTAGCTCTCAGAGAAAGTTGGAGATGCAGGATAATGTGGTTGCAATGAGGTAGTCCCAGCAGTTTCAAAAATATGCTATTAAATACAATAGTTTAAATGTGTCTTTTAGGCTTTTAGGTGTTGTGGTATGTTCTGCCCTATAGTAAATCAATTCAGGCCTTTAATCCTGTCCTTTGTTGGTGCCCCTCTGGCAGCAGTTACAGCTTTTAGTTGTCTCGTAGAAGTCTCTACAAGCTTTGCACTTCTGGATTTGGTCCGTTTATCTTGGTATTCCTGGTAGAACCTCTGGATACATGTGAACCACCATCTTCAGGTCTCTCCACAGATGTTGTATGGGATTTAACTCAGGGCTTTGGCTGGGCCAGTCAAGGACAGACAGAGACTTGTTCTGAAGCCACTTTTATGCTGCTGTGGTTCATTTAATGGTAAAAGTAGGAGTGTAACGATACACAAAAATCACAGTTCGATACGTACCTCAGTTTTGAGCTCACGGTTCGGTTCGTTTTCGGTACAGTATGGGAACAAAATGCAAAACATAAATTTGTAAACCAACAATTTACCTCTTTTAGTCAAATGTAATTATTGCAACATTAACAAAATATGAAAATAAATTTAAAAAAAAATGAATAAAGTGCTGCCTGCTAATAAGTTAAATAAATTATTCTTAAATAAACAAATAATATATAAACTATTGTAAAACTTTTCCATGTTGAAACCCAGCACTAACAGTTCAAGCCAGTGACGGACTGGTCATAGGGCGAAGTGGGCAAATGCCACAGCGGCTGCCAGATGATGCAGCCGCTCGGTCACAAATAATAATAATAATAAAAGCGGATCATTGTAACGGCACAGTGCGTAATGTCAACACAGCAGCAACATGCTGTCATGTGCCCTCACAGTCCTGCTCTTGGCACCGCGGCCGACCCACAGGTGCTGGAGCCCAGACAGAGAGAGAGAGAGAGAGGGAGAGATCCCCCAACCAGCAGGAGACTAAGGACAAGGGAGGGTCTTCAATCTCTGGTTTCTCGCTAGCGGTAGCATTAGCGGTAGCCATGACGAAAACGGGCTGCACGTGTAGCTGCGGGTGGACAGTAAACACAGGCAACTGGGGAACTCACCCGTGCACAGCCCTGTACTGAACCGAATGTCCTGTACCGAAACGGTTCGATACAAGTACCATTACACCCCTACTAAAAGCTCATGTGCACCCTGGAGCAGGTTTTCCTCAGCATTGGCAGCATTCACCATCTGAACCAGTTTTGACCAGTTTAATCTTTTCCTGCCACTGAGAAGCCCACATACAGTAGTATGATGCAGCCATCACCCCCACCATACTACACTGTAGTTTATGTGGTATTATCTGTGTGATGAGCAGGGCCAGGTGTTTGCCAGACATGGTGTTTGGAGTAATGGCTCTAGGGTTTTATTTTTGTCTCATCAAACCAGAGAATCTTTGTTCTCATGATCTTAGAAACCTTTAAATGCTGTTTGGTGAACTCCATGTTGACTATGGTTTCTGTCTAGTTACTGGCTGATTCTATTATTTCTCCTTTCTGCTCCATCTCTTTCAGTACGGCCAAGTTAGCTGCTGGACAGCAGAAGCACCTGCTATTTGAGGTGCAGCCAGGATCCGATGCCACAGCCCTGTGGAAAGTGGCTGTGAGGATTGTCTGTACCAAGGTGAGACCAAACACCCATTTGCACATACATCATCTGCCAGCCCTGGCCTTTGATTTTGAAACCATGCACCTTTTCATCTCTCTAATGCCTATTCAAGAGGGTTAGACTACTTCATCAGGTAGAAAGTAGTGAACAGGTAAATGATTTCCTGTTTTTTGGGAACATTAGATTAGTGTCAGAAAGTAGGAAGAAAAAAAAGAGTTGCAGTAGAGGAGTTGTAAATTTGGAAGGTTGACAAATGTGGACCTCATATCAACTTACTTGTAAGTAGGAGTGACTACAGCAAGTAAATCCCTTGATAATTGATATCTGCACCAGACTATTGTTTTAAGACAAAAAGGAAAAAGTTTAAATATTAGAATATCCACTCAAAATGGCAGATATCTAGGGTATGTCCACAGTTGTTGAAGCCAAACTTTTCAGAACACTTCAGGATTGTTACTGAATCAGTATATGGTTCAGAGTAAACTATTCCTTTGTATCATGAGTCATGTGTTTGCCTTTACCCACTTCCAGATCAACAAGGAGAATGGTATGGTGGAAGCATCACGGATCATGAACCTGTACCAGTTCATCCAGCTGTACCGTGACATCACCAGTCAGGCAACTGAGGTGCTCTCTGCAGAGGGTGCCACTGAGGGCCCATCTGCCCAGCTCACGTCCACAGACTCCTGCCAGGCCAGCATGTGGATGGGCAGGTTGGTTCCCATGACATGATCCTTATAAAAGTATTTCCCCCAGTGTGTTTGTTTGATGTTGAACACTTTGATTTCCAGTCAGTATTTCACACCTAGGACTTTGGGGTCATCCTGAAGTTAGTGACCACTTTGTGGAAAAAAGTGGAAACCCAAAGAAAGAATCAAAGAATAAACTTTTGTAGCTTACACTACCTCCTTCGTTTTAACCAACGTGGTGTTGAGCTTCACGCTTATTGTAGGTCTCATGTAAAGAAAAATCTGATCTTTTCAGCCATAACTTAATAACTTCAGATAGAGCTGGACTTTTTATTTAAGACCATATATAAAGTAAAATGGGTTGTTCCCGGTGACAGATTTAAAGATGTTCTTAGTTTTAGCTTGTTCATCAATCACATAGGACGTTCAAGTTTTTCAGTAGAATACCTGGTTATCCCAGGAAAATTATATGTTATCCATGGGAGGGGCTTTGGGCAAGTTCAGGAGGTGCCATGAACGCCAGATGAATATATTTTAATAATTAATTTATAATTAAAGGTGAGCCCCTTCTGTTTGCATTTCTGTGCAGAGTGAAGCAGCTGACTGATGAGGAAGAGTGCTGTATCTGCATGGACGGGAAGGCCGACCTCATCCTGCCCTGTGCACACAGCTTCTGTCAGAAATGCATTGATAAATGGTAATTAATTGTTTGAGAAAATACAAACTATTCCATCTTTTATTTTATCCTTTTAGTTTTCTCATAGAAAAGTTGACAATTATTACACATTTGCCTGTATTTCTACAGGAGTGGGCAGAGCAGAAACTGTCCAATATGCCGCCTGCAGGTGACCGCTGCCAATGAATCATGGGTCATGTCGGATTTCCCCACAGAGGACGACATAGCTGGCTACATCCTAAACTTGGCTGATGAGGCAGGCCACCCACACAGGCCTTAACTTAAATCTAAAATTGACTCATACTAAATAGACTTTGCAACACAAAATGCTACTTTCACTGAGGAGATTTTTTTTTCTATAAAGCAAACAGCACAGAAGAATCAGCATGTTGTCCAGCTGATTTCCTGGATACGTTCCTCATAATTTATCAGGCTATTTCCAAGAAAGGTCTCCACAGCTACTAAATGTAAAGTAAAGTAAAGTAAAATAATTAGGGGCCAGGCAGCCTAAGCTGCCGGGACGCTATTGTTTTTGCACAAGCAAGCATCTTACAACTTTGAAAATTCCTAACAAACCAACTGTACAGGCTACAGTTTTGCAACTTTCACCAAAATGTAGCTCCAATACTGCAGAAACTTTTGTGCGATTAAATCCAGTACAAATGATGAAGCCCATCACTCTGATATCTTTCAAAAACTGTAAAACTTTTTAAACCTTTCTCCTCCCACAGCTTTTGTTCAATTGACACCAAATTTGCTACACTGCATCTTCAGACTGGCCTCCACAAAAATACCACCCGGCTTTTTGGTATTTGAAAAAAAATGAGCCTATGGTGAATAATGTGAATACTAATGAAAACATCTGTAGACACTGACTGTAAACATATACCAGACAATTCTTGCTAAATCCATTTTCAATCTTCCCGAAAAAAAATTGAGTTAATAAAGTTTGGCAAATATCAGAACTGTATCTGAAAAACTGAATATTTGAAAACATTTTGAATTCTGCTCTCATGTGAGCAGTTGCAGTCAATGTAAGAATGGCATTTTTAAACATCAGTTTTTTACTTTCACATACAATTTTTTTAGTCAGTAACAGAATTTTCGCCAGCTGTTTGAAATCTGCCTTGACACCTGCTGTCACCATGGTGACTGGCTTAGTCCATTTATGAAGCCACACACCAGGTCTCACCTCTAGCCAATTAGCCCCATGGGCTCTAGTTTCCCGGCGCAGTGCAAGGTGGCGCAGGGTGGCGAATCCCGCGCAGTGCTAGTTTCGTGCAGCACATCACGGCGCACGTTCAGTTTGGCAGTTTGGCAGACTGAGGTTCGCCAAGATGGGTGTGGTGGCACAGTAGGGGGAGGTGTAGACAGATTCAGCTTGGCGCAGTGACAGTTTCGTGACAAAAGCCTTCGCCGACAGTGCGCTGAAAGCTCGCCAGCTCCAACCTGGTCTACTCTTGGCGCAAGGTGGACCGCAGCTGGTCGTGTGGTAGTTTGGCTGACCGGTGCACAGTGTGCACACATCACCAAAACCTCACAGGCAGGATTCCAGAATGTCAGGCACATTTCAATGCAATAAATAATCACAACAATCACTATTCAATGTAACTATCTGAATCAGCACATAAATTTATCTATATCTATATCAACTGCACTGATGTCAGATCAAAGGCGCGTAATGGAAACTCCACCTGACTGAATGAACACAGCTGAAACCAACGAGCTCACATCTCTTTCAGCAACAAACAGCCTCAGCATCAGATAGTGAGTAGATATTCAGCATCTCCCATCTCAGAGAATTCAAAAGAAAAGAGAAAAAGAGAGACAGATGAGGACCAGGCCACGGAGCTTGGTGATGCGTTTATCAGGTGCTTGGTTACGCTGTGAGCTGTGCACACTGCTCATCTTTGTTACATGGGTTTAAAAATAGGTTTCTAAATGTGGGAGTCTTTATTATTTGTTTTTTTACACTGGGGAACGGTTCTCAGTGTATCAGGACAAAACCGATTAACAATATCAGTGACCTCGTCCAGACTACTTTGGCTTCATCAGTCCATGGAGGTCTGTTCATGTTACCATATATTCGGCCACTGTGAACTTGGACCTCCCAGACCAAAACATCAGTCTGGCGTCACTGTCTCCTTCATCCATGTCGAAATATAAAATGACAAAATTTCAGTGCATCCCGCCCGCAGTGGATTTAAAGGAGAGGAGAGGAGCTCATTTGATTGGTGAAGATCTGCATCGGCTGTGTTAAACCCACTCACGCCCTCTCCCCTCCCTCTTTCCCACTTGTGCTGGTAGGAGGGACAGAGGTGGGAAAGAGGAGGACTTGAGCCAGGGTGCACGGTGCAAAATGCGCCTGGACACGCCCCATCGGCGCTTGTGCCAGGTCTGCGAAACTAGAGCCCCATCAGTTAGGGGACGGTTCTTAGGCCTTGTTCACACTGCCACTCCAAATCTGATTTTTGTCATATCCAGATTTTATTTAGTTTGAATTTTGACGGTCTGAACAGCCAAAAACCACATGAGATCTGATTTTTCCAAAATTCTGAGATCAGAAAGATTCTGATCGGATTTGTAGAGATCCGATTCAACGGTGTCATTGCTCAAATAGGATTTGGAAGCGTCTTTTGTGTCAGTCGCAATGCGACACAGGCATCGCTGGTCTGCCCGCACCAAACAGCCCGTTCAACCATCATTCCAGCGGTAACTGCAGCATGGAAGGCGGCACAGCTCAACAGTCACCTGCGTTCCTGATGCTTTCATGCAATTAGCAGTTTATTTATGCCACAGCTCCACATAACAAATTGGGACATGAACGCACACAGTTCCCTGTCATCCATTTTGTTTGTTTGTTTGTGGGTGTAGCTTGTTACCGTAGAAACCAATGTGGATGAGACATGCAATATGGACACATGCAGATCGGATCTGATCACTTGCAACATGTAATGTGGATTGTCAGTCAGTGAGATCGGATCCTGATCAGATATGCCAAAAAATTGGATTTGTGCCGCAGTCAGGACAAGGCCTCAGTGTCAGAGGGCGTGAGTTCAAGCCTCAGCTAATGTAAAATATGTGTTGTAATGCTGATGTTTTTGTCTAAGATCGCCTGGCCCCCGACCATTGCTGCAAAGCAGCTTTAATTACTATAGCTATCAAGATATAGAAACAAATTGGAAATTGTACAATAGGCAGGGGGTAGGTAGTGAAAAACACTAATGTCAATATCCACCAATATGCAAGACGAACAACAATTCTTCATTAGATACAAAATCTGCCACAGTAAATTACTTCACTTTTACTAATTATCAAGTGTATGTATAGTAATAGTAATTGAAAGAGTGACTTTTTATAAATCTTACTGGGAAACTTAGATGGATATCAAAATTCACTGACCTGCTATTATTATTATCATTATTATTATTATTTATTTTTTATTTTTCAAAACTAGAAAATTGTGTAGTAATGTAACAAGCAGGTGTTTAAGAACTATAGCAACTAATAATTAATCAATTCCCTCCTTTTTATGAAATGATGAGAAAGGTCTCCAGGAAATCAGCTGAAAACCATGGCATCCATAAAACCAAGTGTTGACACAAAACCCTGTCACTTCAGATCCTGAGAAATCTCTGTAACCCATGTACTGTAGATGTGGTGCTTTATGGGAACTGTGTGATTATATGTTGTCAGAAGTGAAAATGTACTCTTTCTGGTATGCTGTAATAATATACTCTTTTAATTTAACATGCAGAATAACCAAAAGTACAGCCCTTGCCAGGTTGACATATCCTACACAAGGAAAAAGGAAAACTAGAAACTTTATGATATAAACCTTGATTCAAGTCAAAGTTCCTTTTCATGTCAATGTAAACATGACAGAAGATGAAACAGATGTGGCAAACAGAAGTCAGCTCTCATCTTCAGAGAGGGCTGATGGATATGACTCCTACATATTCATATTTCTATTTAATGAATAATGCAGAATTTCTGAAAGTATTGACTTGATGTTTAAGAGTTAAATGAAAAGATTGATACCACTCTGTCTGTAGCAGATGATCTGACAGAGAGCCAGAGACAGTCTGGCATGTGTTGATTAGTGAGCATTAGAAGTGGGAGGTGAATTTCAATAGCCTTGGATGGCAGTTTCCCCTGTTTTCAGCCTTAAGCTTTACAGCTGCAGGCTTGTGAAAGTGCTGTTCATTCTGTTATCAGAAAGTAAGCACATCTCCCAAATTGTATAACTTTTACTTCAAGTGCAAATTTAAGTTATTAAACACAGTCTTTATTCCTGAGTATCTGTTCCAATTGAAGGCAAATTTATTGTCAACAAAGAACAGTAAAGTTGTTCTGTAGTTGGTGCATGTTTGTATCTCACATGACATTTTTGAACTGTGTTATGTGAACCTGCTTGATGCGCTCATTGATGCTCTGATCTGCTACACTATTACAGTCTGGTGTTTGGAGTGAAACAGGTCTGATTTGTTATACATGATTTAATTTCTTGGTTTGCTTTAGTGTCCTGCTATGGGAAAGAACTAATATTTGACTGCTGTCATCTTTCAGTTGGTTGTATTAGGTTTATTTTGGCCTGATTGCCTTAGAAATACTGTAGTTCACATGCCTAAAGTAGCTACTCTTATCTATATTTGCTGTTGATTCAAGATAACTGATTTATAGCGATAGGCAGCTTTTGAGTTTCCACTGACCTCTTCTAGGATGACAGTTATGGAAAATTTAGAGCCACAAAATAGTTTATATTTTAAATAATCTTTTCTGTCCTGGTTTCCAGTCAAATAAATAGCAGACAGCAGCTTTGGATTAAGTGGATGTTGTTGTGATCTTTTGAGCTGGATCCATGAAATGTGAATATGGATGCATTAATTTCCTAAATGATAAATTTCTATTTTACAAAAAATCTAAATCTTTACTTAAAGTTGTGAAGTTGCTCGTTCAGCTTCTCATGTGACATGGTGTGAGTAAATCAACTTTGCATTTGACCTCATTTAGATATTTTTAAATGTTTCTCTCAGTATCAGACAATATCACAAAGATGCATGGTAAGTCCATACTATATAGCCTGGTTGTCCATAGATCATGAAAGTTCCATTTTATCACACTAAAAGTCATTTTGGCTTGACCATTCTGACAAATTCAATTACCATAGCTTTCTTGATGTTTGTACACAAATACTGAAGACTTTGTCTCTCCGATGGACAATATTATCTGACGCTGTATATCAGCAGCAGTTTAGACATTGTTTAATCAGAGGCAGTCTGATCTATTGGCCATGTGACTTCATGGGCAGTTGAGATGTTAGACATCAAATGTTGAATGTGATTTCAAGGCCCCTTTCATAAAACATCTGTTCCTGCATACACAAAAGGTATGTGCAAATGGCTGTGTAATGTTGTCTTCCAACCTTAAGGTGGTAGGATTAACCTATCCATGAGTTTTAGCATTATTTAAGACATTTTATTCGCAAAACTGAATGAATGGAGGTGCATTACAACTGATATATTAGTCAATTATACTGTATTATTAATCAAAAGACACTAACTTTTTGCACTTTAAACTTTGTTTCTTTTATCTCTTCATATGTAATAAAAAGCTATCGCTGTCATGTATCAATGATGCAACATTAATGCTGTTCTATATAGGTTTTTATCATTATTCTTTCATTTTTTTTTTAAATGATTTTTCCTTTAATACATCATTTTAGTCAAGTGCTAAAATAATGTCATTTTTACAGAACAGTAAGACTTAATAAATCCTTACATGGAATAGATACTCTTTTCAAAACCTGCAGGTACCCTGGTTTTTGTACTTCTCTTGCTTGTTTGTGCTGACCAACATCTTTCTCAATGTGAAAAGTTCACCATGACCTGGTTGGTTTTATATGAAATGCATGGCTGGAATAACCTACCATAGGGTGAGGGTGGGGACAACCTCGACATGTCGACACTTTCAGACATTTGCTCTGCCACATGTCACATCAGAATGGCATGGTTTTTCCTGGGGGCCATCCCCTATATACCCCTTGTCCATGCAGGGTTGTAGGATTACGAGAAATTTAAGTTTACAGTCTCCAATCAACTTGTTGTGCATGTTTTTGGACTGTGGGAGGAACCTGGAGAGAACCCAAACAGACATGAGGAGAGCATGCAAAGTCTGCCAGACCTGGGAATCAACCCAGGAACCTCTTACTTGCAGTGCCACCCAGTCTGGAAAAGCAATATTTGATTAGCTGGTTGACACAAAATTGATATACATTTTAATTACTGATTAAGTTTAAATTTATTAAACTGAAGCTTCTCTGATAATATATTACCCACAGAGAATATGTGTTGTTGTCTCTCTATGATGGTAAAAGAAAGATCTTTTGACTCACAGACAAATCACCCAAAATAATCTGAATGTTGAATCAATGAATAACAATGGCATTTTCTTATATATAATGCACTAAATAATTATTTTATAAAGAAAAGTAAAATACACATGGTAGACCACGGTTTAACATAAAATTAGCACGAGAAATATAAACTATAATGGTTAAGGTCTTTATGGTTGAGATTATGATTTTGTTTCAACAAATTATGTAGACCCAAATTATGTGCTCTTAGCCCAGGGCTGTTAGGCCCAATTAATCCAGTTTGTTCAGAATATAACCTCATGGTTATACACACGGTAAAAACAAGTTAGATAACAACATTGTGGACTGTTTTGCAATCTTTATTTTACAAATCAAAAACTATGAGAAATGACAGTAGTAAGTAATAAGTCTTTGATGGAGGTTTGTGATACTGATTTCACATGAAAATAAGAAGGTTACACTTGCAATTATCTCTGAATTGTGATATGACTACTTATTCACACATACAAAGTCTGACTGAGGCCCTTTACAAATGATCATTTTGGGAAATGTCTTCCTGATATCTTGCTTCAGAATGTGTCAATGATAAATTAGGTTTGTACAAATCCACAAATAGGCACCATTCAAAAGAAAATAAACCTCTTTCTCAATAGGCACAGGGCTTAAGATCAAGTTTTTTCATGCTACATTAAGCCAGTCACTCCAAATGTCTGCATCAAGGTCAAAAACAAAACAATAAAAAAAAAACAATAAGAACTTTTTATTCACACCTGAGTCAGGAAGATTTATTAGTAAATGTAGGAAGAATGGGAGCACTCTGGTAGCCAACTCTGTAGAGATGGACCATGTGGGAACAGTTCCCAACCACAGTGGCCTAGGTTTGGGTCTGACTTGCGGCCCTTTGGCCCTGCATGTTTCCCCCCCACTCTCTCCAGACTTCCTGTCGCTCTCTAACTGTTTCTCTCATAATCCCCCCCAAAAAGTGGGAAAATATATAAACTTTGTAACCTATGCCTATGCCCCTTTCATCCCTGAGGACATTTCCATGCAGTTTGTGCTGGTGTAGGTGATCACTCCAATGAGGTATTGCTGACCTCCGTCTTCACTGCGTCCACTAGAAAACTGAGTTCATTGCACAGAGTCTCATGGCGGTAGGCCATGCGGATTTGTGCCACGTTTGTCCGCCGAATGTCGTTGCCATCTGGTCCATCCTGTAGGTAGTTGGATCCAATGAAGTGTTTCTTCTCCTGTTGGTGTGCAAATAATAAAATGTAGATTGCAGATTGCAGTGGGCGCTTTTTTGTACACAATATCTACACAAACTACACTAAATCTACAGTTATGCAACTGATGGAGGGAAAAAAATTCCACTGTACCTGGTGGGAGAGTCCACTCTGCAGCACACTGTTCCTGGCTATCTCACACAAATCACAGGTGCTCAGCTTCCACAGCTGGCCTGCAATGGCATACTCCTCCATCAAAGCCTCCTGAAAAGAGTTCAAAGAAACATTCATGATTAGATGGAACCAACACATTTCAGCTGTAATTTTGGAATGTTGTATCAAATGTGTTTCACTGAAAGAACAAATGTTTTTAGCTTAAGTTATTTCACCATGAGTGAGTTTCTGTTACCTTGGTGTAGTGGAACTGCATGGGATCATCAGTAGACAGTGACACACACAGGCCTTTCTGCAGGAATTCTCGTAGAGGGTTCTTTGAGTACTGCAGGAACAGGCTGTTGTTGCTTAATGGGGACATGGCGATCGGGACCTGGGCCAGGTAGTACAGGTACTGTAGCACTGGACTCTGTGGAGGTGGAGGGGATAACACCACAGTGATGAGTATTGCTATACCCAACATTAGGCAACAGAACACATTAAGCAGAACAGTTGTTAGATAAATCAGATAGTAAAGCACAGCTGCAGGAATTCATAGAGCAGAGTTCTCAGGTCTACAAGCTCAAGTATGTTTTTGGTTGAAGTGCCAGAGTGAGGATGAAGGTTTGAACCTGAATTCTTGTTCTCTGCATAGGTAGGCTTTAGAGATGTTTGTCATGTCACAACAAATGCGGTTTCTGGTTTAAGATATGACAAAAGGCACAAAGCATTGCTCACTTCTCAGCTTCTTGCATTTTAAGCTATCAGCCTCTGTTGACCTCTCTAATCAAACCCTAGTAATGAGGAGAATTGCACCTTTTTGAGGTTGAGTCCGTGGGAGATGTTGTCAGCTGTGAGGAAGGCAGTGACCAGGTGGGTGATGGAGCCAGCCTCACCACAGTGGGGACGAAACTGGAAAGTATTCAGTCCTCGCTCCCTGGGGGATGAACAAAAATGTAAGATTTCATGTGGCTCATTTCTTTTAAGCTATTTCTGTTTACAAAGAGTCAGCAAATGTTACTGCACATTGCTAGTTTTAAACTTGTTTTAAAACCTTGTAACTTGTTGACTGTGTTTGGCTGCTGCTTATGTCTATTTATTTTTCAAATATGTGAAAGCACCCAACTCCAAGACAAAATTCCCCACGGTGGAATTCTATTCTATTCTATTCCATTACACTGTTGCCAAATGTGTTATTTGACAGTTTATTTTGAAATCTCTCCCTCAGACTTTACGGCCCAAACTTTTTATTGATACATTGATAGATCTTTTTTATACCTCAGCAAAAATCTTTTCAGCTATTTATTTGAAGTTTTATTAAAAGTGCAATAAATGTGCAGGTAATCCTGTGGCCTGTGATTAACATGTGGCCTTTCAAGATGAACACTTTATCCATTCCTCCACAGATGTTTCATGCACAGGCATGTAGGACTTACTTGCGCAGGTTGTTTAGCACCATGATGTTGGCATACATGTAGAAGAGGTAGTAGGTGTATGGAGGGTTGTCGTCTGTGATCCACGCCTCAGGCTTTGGGCTTTTATAAGAGAACATGTGGTCACTGTGTTTGGATTCATCATCCACACTGTCAAACCCTGTCACCTTCAGAACAACAAAGAATATCAGCATATTTGCAAAACAAATGTTACACAACTGTCTATATGTTTTGACATCATTGCATCATGCATTTTGCAAGATGCAGCTTGAGTTTGTCTTCTACTGTTAAGTACTCTGAAAGCTTCTAGTGAAAGACTATCCAGCTCTTTGGGAACAATGTCATGTTCCCCCTTTGTTACAGATTCAACCAATCATATAGGTACTTACATATTTTAAGAATACATGTAATGCTTTATGCTTCTGTGGGTTGACTGTTGCCTCAAAGAGTGGGAGGAAAATGTTCTCCAGCATCTTGGCAAAGTGTGGCACTAATTTCTTTGACCTGAAAATGTCACTGCAAGACAAAAGGCTTCAAATCAACTCATCTTCCAACAACAGTTTAGTATTTCTTAAGTGAGTAATGTTATTTGAGTGCATATTGAATGGAACCCTAGCTTTCTTCTCAGTTCAAGAGTTTTGGTAGTACTGACGTTAGAATTAATCTAATCAAGATTTTGTGACAGAAAAAACGGGTTTTATCAATTCATGTTTAAAAGAGGAAACAACATAACACTATTCATATGTGCTCATGCTTGGTCATGGCTATATCATAGTTGTACAGTTGGGACCACGTTCCTTTTTCAGATGCCTTTATTGCCACAGCCCTCCGACTCAAACAGACACAGTCCCTTTTGTGTCAGGAGTGTGTTTGTCTGATTGTCAGAAATGTGTCTTTGTGGTCTCATAGTTGCCATCTGAAGGCACTTCACTTACTAGATCCTGGGAACTTGGATCATCCATCTCATGTTGGGTGAGTGGACCTTGTGCTGGATGAACCAGGTCGCTAGGTTCTCCCACTCACTTGGCGAGCGGCCATAAATAGACAGTCGGGGCTCGGCATGCTGGTATTTACTGTCCTCCAGTTCCTTAGCAACCTCCTGACACACAACAAACCACAGGAAGTCAAGGGTGTTTCGTGATAAAGCAGAAGTAAACATTAGCAATCATTCACTGGATAGATAACATATGTCAAGTTTGTGCCATTTTAAATACTAACAAACAAGTGCATTGTATATGGCACAGAAACATCACAGTAAAAGACAGCGAGCAAAAAAGCTGCACAGCACAGCAGTGTACACAACGTACACTACACACCTGCTGGGCCCTCTCAAATGACTGCAAGTGTTGTTGGAAGTGATGACTAAGGTTTTCAAGACAACAGTGGAGTATTTTTCTAAAAGTGGGCTGCAGCCACCACACCCTGCACCAGACACAGAACTTTGGTTTAGAGAGATCTTCACCACTCAAGACATAATGACAGTAATGCCACATCAAAGCTCTTCAATTTTTTATTACTTTGGCCCCACACATAAAACCAACCGCTGTTTTTAGTTAGTGGGATTTTCTCCTCTTTTTTCTGTTTATTACACAGAAAGTGTAATCAAGGCCAGTTAGAATAACAGAACCAGAGAGAGACTTGGTGCCCCCCTTTCTGTTCGGAACGGAACGGAATCAAAACTTTTGCTTTTGTATTGACAGTAAATGTTGAACTGAACTGTGATCCATGTACTGCTTTACGGTGGTGTGCTCATGTGATTCCATCCTTGCTTTACCTATTTTAGCCTAAGCAGAAAATCTATTTGGACGTTGGTCTGGTGCTCAAGTGATATTCTACCATACTGCACCTTGATGAGCCGTGCAAAGTATTCTCCATTAATGTAGTTGTCTGATTTCAAGTAAATCTCTCGCAGCTCACTGGCTCCCACTGGGTTGTATTTGGAGTTGAACTTGTCAAACCGGTGAAACGTTTGTCTTCCCTAGGAGAGTGATTCGTGAGAGAGAGAGTGAATCTTATGCACGGATGATCACAACCACATTCCAGGAAATGTCAATTGCTTGTTTTAATATTACCTGTTGAAAAGATGGGGCATGGAACATAGACAATGATTACGCAACACCATATGAAATACATGAACATCCGTACTTGTATCCTTATTAGTGAAATATGCTGTAAGATAGTGATTATGTCTAATATTATTTGCCTGAACGATTTTGTCTTTATAAGTACAGTAACACATGTAATACATATATAACACATATAATACATCTTAATAAGGCGCCACTGTTTTGGAAGGAATCTCTCTGGAAATGTGTGTTGAAAATTTCAGGTTCTTACAGCATGCACATCCAGCGAGTCAACGGTGAGATCATAGGGGTCCATGTGGAGGTTGTTGAAGACTTCTTTGAGAGTGATCTTCTGACTGCCTCTCTCCAAAACCACACGGTCTGCCTCTGTGTGGTATGTGGTCTTTATAAATTTCAGCAGATGCTTCTGGTTCATGCAAGCAGCAGCGTGTATATGTGTGTCCACCTGTTTGACAGAAAAGAAACTGATTTTGTTGGATGAGTTACAGTAAGTACCTAAACTTAGTTTATTTAGAGTGAGGCCATGAATTAGCAATAACATCATAGTAAAGCCAGTTTGTATTTAGGGCCATTACAAGCCACTCAGTCCAAGTGCTCAGATTGAAGCTGTGGCAGCATCAAGGATTGGAACAGAAGTCTTAAAACAAATGTTCTAACCTTTCTCTCTACATTCATCTGCTCAAATGCTCAGGCTTTCTTCTACCTTATTAGTAGGAGTAGTGTGCAAGGCCCATCTCTGGCTAGTTGCCTGCTCTTTACACTCATTTGCTATGTGATGTCTTTTAGTTTTAGTGAATTTGCCCTCTGCTTCATGCTTTAGGACTTACAGAACAATAATAATCATAAGCGCTCTCTCCCAGAAGCAGTTGTGCTATATGAGTGGAGTGTAATGTTTTGACCCTAATTCAGACTAGATTTGGAGCAAGAAAGGACAATAGGGCAACTTTATGTTGTTGTCTGTTCCTAATCTAATTGACATTTACATATTCATTACATGAGCGCAAAGTGTTTTGCATGAAAATTGAAAAGAAGGGAAAATCATTCTCTATAGTGATCACTGTAAGTGGGTTCCACTCTATTTGATATATGGAGCTAGATACTAAAACACTGACCTTTCTGACGTTGTAGAAGTCTCTGTGTGGAACACCTTTCAGCTCTTTCAGCTCTGCCATTTCATTCAGCATCTCATGAAGGTAGAATTTAGAGGCCAAGAAGTTCAGCCGTCTGTGACAGTAGGTCTTCCTGTGAGGGAACACAACAGATTGGCAAAAATAGTAGATGCAGCATTTTTAGGAGCTACTTTCTGGGCCCACTATAGTGACTTTTATCCTCTATGCCAGGGGTCTTCAACATTTTTTCAGGCTGAGGACCCCTAAACTGATGGAGGGATGGAGCGGGGACCCCCTGTACTGTATATATAGCATAAAATTGTGTTGTATATTAAACTGGGCATTAGGGGTTGCCATGTCTAAACATGTCTTGTTATTGTGCATGTCATGGCCCAGGTTGCCATGTTGGTGCTCCGCTCAGCTTTCCCCTTTTTGTGCTTCCTGTTATGTGTCTTTTCTCTGTCTGTCAGGTGTGTGTGTGTGTGTGTGTGTGTGTGTGTGTGTCTTGTCTGTCTATCAGAGGCGTGGTCTTTCCTGCTCCCAGGATTCTGCTGCTCAGCTTAAAGCTATCTTCTCATCAGCAACTCTTTAAGAACACCAGGCTCCCTTCATTCACTGCCAGATTATACTGTCGGTCGCTCGCTACAGGTGGTACAGTTCAGGCCGACCCAAGTCTAGTTTTTGCTCTTACATCTAACCAGTTCCTGCCATGAAATTAATTTTGGTTCCTTTGTCCTTAGAAGCTCCACCAAGCCAGCCACCTGTGCAGTGCTACACTGTCTTCAGCTGCCACCTCGCTTTCTCCACAAAACCAATCCAGCCCACCCTGCTTGCCACCATTTGCTGCATGTTACCAATAAATACCCATTTCCCCTTTCAGTCTCTGATTCTGTGACTGGATCCTAAAGCAACTGCAACTACACACCTAACAGAGCATTCAATACTAAGCTATTCAAGTAATACACAGGCTCATACAGTATACTCATGTTTTTATTTTAAACATGTCTGTCTGTTGCATAATCATTAAGCTACACACAAGCTATTGAAATTGACTGTTTTATTTTAAACATAACTGTGTAAATGAAAAAATATAAAAAAAATTGTCTAGTCAACCAAAAATTTTGTGACCACCCTGCACTATCCCCACGGACTCCCTAAGGGTCACAGACCCCCTTTTGAAGACCTCTGCTCTAGGCATACTGTCCACACAGAGCAGAGGGAACTATTGACACTGTATTTGGAAATGTCACATAAAAACAATGTAAAATGTACATTTGATCTGCTGTTAATAGATTATTCAAGACATTTGTGTACTCACGTTGGGCCGTCAGCAATCATAGCAAGGACATGGCTCAGGTCTATGGCAAAGGTCTCCAGGTCAGGGTAAGGGAGGCCATGGGGTTTGTTCTGTTTCAGGGCTTCTGCAGTGTCATAAACATGAACTATGCCATCCTTCATCTGCAGCTCGTAGTTTAGATTCTCAGGAATACCCTCAAGGGAGTATGGGTCCTCCCCTTCATGAGGGTAAGGCCAGATGTCTACAGGCAATGGGGTAAATAAACAGAATAATCACAGTCATTCAAACTATTGAGAATGCCTAATATGCCTTACTTGATGTTGTTCTTTAAAGGACTCCTAATCTTTTGTTGACATATTTGCTCCTGAAGGAAGATGTTGGTGGATAAACTTTGTGTATATAGGCTATGTTAATTTAGCTGTTGAAATATATTATAATAATTCTTCTGACCTATTTGAAGTCATAATAAAATTACAACTTAAAATTCAGCATACTTATTTTGTGAAAGAAATCCAAATGATCCCTTTGCTATAAATTGTTGCAAGAGTTGTTAACTATCTAAACACAGTAAATGTGTGGGCTGGATATTGGCAGTAATATATGGATTTATTCTTCCTTCTCTGTTCTTTGTTGCTGTTTGCTGCTTTGTACTCAACAGAAGCCTCTGGAAGCTTGTCTCTATCTGCAGTCAGAAATAATGTGACTGACCCTGGCCTCTGATAAAAGAGAGGTATCAAAATAGTCATAGGGAACAGTCAATAGACATTTAGCTTCATCATTACCATGCATTACACAACTAAGTCTAGAGGTCTACAGTCCATGTGCCCAACCCGTGACACCAATGAAATGCTGCAGTACTGGTTATCCTGCATGTTTCCTCTACTCTGCTACTCCCCCTACAGCTTTGAGAGGACCCAACAAATTATATATCAAAACCTGGCACTCTAATTTCTGCCAGGAAATCTTCTACTTTTGTTTGGTGTAGTGCTGTAGTGTAGTTTGCACAAACTGTGCTATGGAAATTAGTAGGTATTTAATCAGTCTCTTTTATTGTAGATGCTTGTCCCTGTTCTCAGTCTAAATAGTGTTTGAACATGGATGTGCCAAACAGACCTCCTCCATGTTTTAGTTCCTTTAATAAAGGTGTAATGTTGAGCTAGAGAAAAGACTACAAACCAGCATGGCAGTACATGCCCCCTAATTAGGCATGTATAAGTAAAAAGTGTAAAAAGAATCTGCAGTGTCATATGTTTGCAGGACTATTAACGTGGGGAGTTTCCTCCTACCTGGCAAGATCTCATCCTCCTCCCGCCACTTTTCATTCTCAGCACTGCGCAAGAATTGGGCTGTGGTCCTTGGGAAGCGGTGGTAGGCCAGCCTGGAGTACTTCTCTCTGATTAACAGTGCTGTGAGGAGACTCTTGGCTGCCTGCTCATAATCCTCTACTGTGATCTGGAAATGTCATAGAGTCATTTTCATTCTCTTAATCAACTTTACAAGTCTTTGTAGATTTCTTCTCCAAGTCATTATCTTTTTAGAATATTCAGAACACATAGTGAGAGAGCTTGATGCGTCTAGCATGTTCATAGCTACCCCTGCACAGTAGTCTCCGCTGATGGTAACTCTCTGAAACTCAAGGAAGCTGTCTGGGAGATGAGGCTCAGGTGTGGTTGGGGAAAGCACTGGGGAAACCCCAGACAGGGCCCAGTCACCACCAATGGGTATTTGTAAAGATACTGACTGTGAGCGCTTCAGCATGAAACTCTTCTTCCTGGTGAGACAAGAACGGTTCAGTGTTATTCTCTTTACTCTCTGCTCTCAAATGCATGCATCCACAGTGCAAACAGTTCAGAGTCTAATCTGTGTTTTTGAGATATGTGGTGTGCAGAAAGAAAATGTCCCTACTACATGTGGGAAAAAGAATGTGTTTAGGTTGCACCTCTGTCACTCAATCACTGTAGGAATGGCTGTGGGCGTGGGTGTGTGTCTGTGTGTGTCAATACCCCCCCACTACCGGGGTGGTAGTGGCAGTAATCAACATCACCACACCTGCTTTTAGTTTGGTACCATCATTTTCTGTTGATCGCAATTCACTGCCACTTTCACAATAACATCTCAGAGAAGTAAGTCAACCTCTGTGTGTGTATTAATAAAACAACTCAGCTATGGAGTGATGCTTTTCTTTGGACATTGCATGTCAGACAGATCGCCCAATCTTAGCCTCTCAACGCCTAATTGTTTCGCTGGATAGTTGCTGCCACACTACAAAAACATTTGTATTTCTTACTTCTTAGCAGTCTCCTGAGAGTGCTGTTCAGCCAGCTCCTTCTTCAGAGCTCTCTCTCTGTCCTCATGCAAACCGATGGGACAATCCTCCGGCACGGTGAACAGTGCCATGGCATCTTTGGTGTCTTCCTCCTTCAGTGCTGAGGCATAAACCTTCTCTGCAATGAGTCGTACCCTCTCATCCGCTTCGCTCATCGAGATTCTTGGGAAAAGCCGTGGCATGTCTGTGAGAGTTAAGAAAGATTTGACTTTTTGTGAGTTGTTACTTGCTTATGCTAAAATTACAATAATAATTTTTCTTTACAGTTAAGAGGTCATTTCCTCTCAGACCACATGGAACCCACTTACAGTAGTCATGGGTGCAGTGATCATTTGCACATATGGTCCAAAAAGCCCTGGGACAGAATAATTCCCATATAAATTTCAAGCTTCAGATCCACTGAGGGGCTTTGAAGGGAAAAATGGAAAACTCTTACAGTCTACTTAAGCTGTCATACGAATGGGCCCTCTTGTAATTTATTTGTGCAAGGTTTTGTGTACAAACACCTGCTCCCACTCATCATCATTATATTAATTAGTCAGGTACATGTGATTTGTTTGTTTGTGCTTTTTACTCTTTTTTTTTCTTTTTATAGACATAATCAATTAATTATACTCAGTGTAATTAAAAGCTGGTTGGAGGTCACCTAGGGACTGCAAATACAAGTTGATGCTTTATGATACTATGCAGTTGTGATAACTAGATAACCAGTTCTTCACAGCAGACTTTGTCTGACTGAACTGGTGTGGTTTTATGTGAATTTCAGTTTACAGTGATAACATTTTTTTTATGTGGCTTTGGAATCCGAGCAACTTACTAAGCTGTTATATTTCATCTTATAAATGTGAGATATATGGCAGCACTTAAAGAAGAAATAACATTATCTTAGGGGTGGTCATGAATATCAGCAACAGAAAGATAAACAAATATGAGTTTGCTGTCATGTGTGGGGGGTGGGGGATGGGGGATGGGGGTTAAGGGATGTTCTTGGCATGTTTTGTAAAGTGTCATCTGAACTCACATCAGTAAACATGTCTTGAGTGGCTGACTTGTGTTTCAGTGATGGCCATGACCACTTTCTGCCAGTGTGTCAGGCAAGTTACAGTAAACACAGTCAACTGCTTTCCCAGTTATCCTGGTCAGTGTGACCTCTCAACCCCTGAAGGGGACACTGGGTGGAAGCACACAGCATTGGGAATGGTACCCAACGTAGAGAAAACCAAAAACATGACGAGATTTTTTTTTTACAGTCTGTTGTTTGTCTGTTGCTACATGGCTGTGTGCCAATCACAGTCAGACCAATTTGGTTAAATCAAATAGTATAACATCATGAAAATCCAATTTTATGTGACAGACAATCTGTCAATGTATCTGCAGTAAGGACTGATATATAGGGACACTTTATTTTTAGAGCAGGGATCAGCAACCTGTGTGACATGGAGTGCCAGTTTGAAATGTTCTCCCAAAACCGCTGTCATTACACCCTTTGGCCTTTTGCTCTCAAAGGGGCGGCACAGATATTTCAGCATCTGATGGACTCTGTGCTGCGAGACATGCCATTCTTATTTGTTTACTTGGATGACATTCTCATAGCCAGCACGTCTGCAGAGGAACACCTGACACACCTCTGGCAGCTTTTTGAAAGGCTCAGTGAGCACGGACTTATTGTCAACCCAGCCAAGTGTGAGTTTGGCCAGCCGTCAATCACCTTCCAGGGACACCATGTTATTCCAAAAGGAGGAGTTCCCTTTCCTGCCAGGGTAGACACAGTGACCAGTTTCCCAAACCCCCACACCACAAAGTCTCTTCAGGAGTTTCTGGGCATGGTGAACTTATACAGCCATTTTCTTCCCCATGCAGCCCACCTCATGCATCCTTTGTATAAGTCGCCGGTTCACTGCATTCGTGGACCATAAGCCGCTGACGTTCGCCATGTCCAAGACCATGGTCTGGTCGACAGCAGCGGCAGCTCTCTGCAATCTCCACAGACATCCACAGGCAGTTTACCACAGACATCCAGCATGTGGCAGGCAAGGACAACTTCGTCACAGACTGCCTTTCCAGGGCAGTTGCATTGTCTGTTCATCTAGGAATGGACTATGCTGCCATGGCAATGGCCTGTTGTCAGAAGGCTTGTCAGAAGGGTCCCACTGCACTGAGGCTGGAGGACGTGGTGTTTGACAGAGCCAACGCCATGCTCCTCTATGATGTCTCCACCAACCAACCACGCCCTATGGTGCCTGCTAGCTGGCGGCGCCGGGTTTTCAACACCATCCACAGCCTTTGCTATCCGGGTGTGAAGGCCTCTGCCAAGCTGGTAGGGGCCAAGTTTGTTTGAAGGATGTTAAGGCCTGGGTGGGTGCTTGTGTGGCATGTCAGTGCGGCAAGGTGCGATATCATACCAAGGCCCCTTTTGCACCCTTTGTAGTTCCTGAGAAGCGCCTTGACCATGTGAATGTGGATCTGGTGGGCCCTCTGCCTCCCTCCCGTGGGTTCACTCACCTCCTCACCACGGTGGACAGGACCACCAGGTGGCCAGAAGCTATTTCCCTGTCCTCTACTACGTCAGCTGAGGTGGCCAGGATGTTCATAGCGTCCTGGGTGGCTCGGTTCGGCACGCCATCAGACATTACCTCTGACAGGGGCCCACAGTTCACATTGCAGCTCTGGACTGCAGTCGCTGACCACCTGGGCATGAAGCTCCACCGCACTACAGCATACAACCCGCAGAGCAACAGACTGTGTGAGAGGTTTCATCGTGCCATGAAGGCCTCCCTACAGGCCAACCTAACGGGCAGCAACTGGGTTGACTGCCTTCCATGGGTCATGCTCGGTCTTCGCTCTGCCCCCAAAGAGGACCTCCAGGCCTCATCTGCCAAGCGGGCATATGGCCAGCCACTGCGGGTCCCAGGGGAGTTTCTTCCAGATGCAACAGCTCCCTGGTCAACGGACTCTCATCGGACTGTGGCCCGGGGCATCGCAGACGCTTTTTCCCCCTTGCCAACTTCTCATGACTGCCTCCCCCAGTCCTATGTCCCCAAGGACCTGGTGTCGGCTAGGTGCGTCTTCATACACTGCGACAGTCATGGGTCCCCACTGCAGCCTCCCTATGATGGGCCCTTCTGTGTCTTGGAGTGGGGGTCTAAGAGCTTTGTGGTGGACATGGGGGGCAAACCAGAGCAGGTCGCAATAGACCATCTTAAGCCTGCTCATTTGGACATGGAGTTGAGTTGCCCTGGCCTCCACGGCAAGGACGCCCTCCTGCTGTGGCCTCCGGCCCTGCCCCTGCCCCTGCCCCTGCCACTGCCACTGACTGTGTCTCGGCCCCGTTGCTGGTCCAGGCTCCAGACCCACCCCTTTCCCTTAACTCCCTACGTGGTTGCTAGGTTGTGTTAGTGTTGTGGCTAAGTTTTGTAGAGTGTTTTGAGTGTTGTGTGTTGTGGAGAGTAAACCGACTCGACTCACCTCCGTCTCCTGACTCATCATTATAATTTACAAAATACAAAAACATTTCCAACATACCTGGGATTTTATTCTATCCATATAGGCCACATTCAATCATATTTTGAAGATATTTTCCCGTTACTCACAACAGGGGCCTGGATCCCATTTCAAAACACTATTTTTCAGAAGCTTATGTATCTAAAACATATTGCATATTGTCTCTGTTTTTGGGAAAACCCAAAAACAGAGACTACCATGCATTAAAAATATCTATTGCATCAGAATGAAACAGTCACAACATTTCAAAGACATGGGCCACCCCTGGACGCTAGTGACAGACAAACAGCCAGTCATTTAACAGCTGTGTAGCTGGGTTGCAGTGTCATCTCAAGTGTGTTTATTAACAGAACAGCTGTACTGAGAACGTGAGGACATGTGTCAGTATGGTAACGGTAACAGGTGACTGGTACTGTGCGTCTGCCCCAACTCTGAAGCAGCGGCGGTAATAATGAAGCTGCGGTAGAGCACGCCCTCTGCAGCGGCCCTGGGTTCGGTTCCACTTGGCAGTGCCTTAGCTGCATGTCAATCCCCCCTCTCACTTTCCCTCCCCTCCCCGTCTCTCTACAGCTGTCCTTTCAAAATAAATGCACAAAAAGCCTGAGAAAAACCCCACTGACTCGTGAGCTGGTGGCAGTGAGAAATTTTGTGGTGGAGGTGCCAGCGTGCCAATGATTATGCTGCGATGTGCCAACCGTGGCACGAGTGCCAAAGGTTGATGACCCCTGTTTTAGAGGCTCAGTTAACAGTTGATGCTGAGTGTCACTCATGCTGTGTTTTTCCGGGTCATTCTTTGAGTTGTTCAAAACTAATTCTCTCTGCAACTTGATTTATAAGTCAGTTTTTGCAACATGTGCGTCAAATCATCATTAAGGAAAAGTAAATCAAGTTAACACCCAAAGAGAGCTGCGGATATGTAGCCTGATAGTTCACATGATCTAACTTGTTTAAATTTTACTCTAAATGGAAAGTTATTATCTTTGTTGTTAAAAGGCTGTTATGAATTCTCAAGAGTGGGAACATAGCCATATTTATTTGTATTGACTAGATTCTCTCACATACCATTGAGTGGAAACCTATTTTTAAATTTGAGACCCTGTGAATTGAAATGCCGATCAGACCAGATGAAGGACACCAGAGCTGGGTTTTTAAATAGCTCTGCCTGCTTGCTGAATCTCCTTTCTATGAAAACTACTGTTGCCATCCAACATCCTATCAATAGTGTTGAAATTTGTCCCTTCTGACCACCATGTCATCACTGTTACTAATAATATCAATGTTGCAGTCAGTATAGGCCAGTTCCAGCATCAGTCCTTGTGGAGGTATTTGAGTCAACAAGCAGAAGACAGATTGTGCAGTGTCACCCAGTATCATATAGCAAACTTGTCTACTGCAGAGTAGTTTACATCCAACTCTGACTGTGTGAAAACTGAAAAGTGATCATAGCACCTTCACAGATGACACCATTAACACTTGACCTCACATGGGCAGAACATGCTGCTTGTCCTTTGGCTGGTACATTTCAGAAGCTGTCATTCCTGACAAGCCTCTCAGCACATGTACACCCTCTACAGGAACAGCTGAGCAGCCTGGAGGATGACCTTGGCCTACATGTCCCATCTATAGAAACCTGACCTACATTAAGCAGTCTGGAAATGCTGGGAAGATATTTTTAACATGTCTAATAAATCATATGCTGATGAAAGAAAAAGACATTCTGTGTAGTTAAACATTTCACAAATTTGCCTCTTCCATCAGATCCTTCCACCTTGCTGCTTGAATGATAATTGTCAACACTGAATCTCAGTGTAATTATACGGAATAATAATTATAGAGGAGGGTCTATCTCTCTCTTACCTTCTGTAGTGATGTGAGCCATGATTTTGTCTCTCAGTTTCTGCCTGTTGAATCAAGTGTTTCAGCTTTCATGTGTTTGCTTCTGTCTCCTCTTGACTCTCCAGTTCATAGCTTTGGCTCCACTATTTTCATATGTCTGCCACTTGATGCTGAGTCTTACCCAGCACTTGGAAGTGTTGCTGAAAGCTCTTGATGCTGTCAAGACTGTCCGTTGCTCTGGTGTCTTTATCTGTCTTGTATATGCGATGCGCCTCTGCTGTGTTTTCACTCTGACTGCCACAGTCCAGCTCACTCTGCTGTTTATGTGGTCTGGTGCCTGTATGTATAATGCAGCTGCTGGTTGTTGCTGTCTTGAGTGTCCCTTCCCTCTCTATCTCTATTTTAGGGTGTTGAGAGTGTCATGGTAACAGGGGCTGCTAATCCAAGCTGGTATGTCACAAGTGGCTGCTAACATGAAATACTGTGGCAGGGTACATGTGAAAACTGGCTTTAACTACTGACCTACAAAAACGCATTTACTACATGTTAACAGTTTTTACAAGACTGTTATTTAGATGTCTAGTTTGCAAGAATTAAAAGTATTTACCAAAGTAATAGTTGTCAGAAGAAAAAACATTTTCATAGCTCCTAAAAAGGTTTAAGCAGTTACAGCTGCTGTGTTTCTTGCACAACAATATGAAATCCAGTTGATACTGGGGTTATTTCATGTTAACGTGTGCATGGCAAAGAGCCATATTACTCTGAATTCTTCTTGCATCCTAAATACCAAGGTCCTCCATCCTGGCTGGATCTGAAACCAAACTACCTTCCACTAAAAAAGAAAAGTATATTTATAAAGCTCTGGTATATTTGTAAAGTTTGGCTTGGTTAGGTTGGTGACATCAGTTTATGATGATAATAAATCTCACAACCAATTTGAAATCTTCCTGCTGGTCCAGGCTTTTTTTTTTTTTTTAACCACAGCTCTATCACAGTTTCTCCCTTGAATCTCTGCCCTCTTTGAGCACCACTTTCTAGAGTCTGCCCAGTGGATTAAGGATGAATCCTTGGTTTGGTTTCATTATTCTCATTTAGAAGCTAAAACTTGGGTGTGTGTGACTCTTACGTGCCCGTGACTGCAGACTATACTACATACCACTGATTTGGACTGGAACATGGCAATGTGCAGTCATAATAGCTCTTCATGATGTGTTACCAACAGATGACACCAAAATATCTCTCTCAGTATTTAGCACCATTACAAACCAGTGTAACAACAATGTTAGATTGTTAAATGCTTGCCCCATGCTATTCATAGTGCTAGATGAGAGGAACTGTGGCATAAATTCAAATTTGAATAAGTGGAAGTTGGAGTTGTGCTTGTATTACTTTATTGACATCACTGTTATGTTGTTCTATACAAATGTGAAACATGTATATTATGTTTCAGAGCTCAGGTGTCACTCACCTTTTCCAAAGCATGGTGAAGACTGCTGCTTACAGAGATGTATGTCCCTTCTCCTCATTTTGATCTTTTTTCACCTAGAAGACACACAGCTTCAGTCAGTGATGCAGGAGTACAGTATTTTAAGTTGGACTGCACCAACAGATGTCAACCATATTCAGAGTGACACCTAATAGCCAGCATCTTTGCTTGTATGGACAGGTTGGCTGTGCCTTGCCTGGAGATAGAGACATACAACGCACACACACTCACATTTACACCTACAGGGGTCTGGGCTGAAGGTTGAGTCTCCAGTCAACCCACTGGGCATGTTTTTGGACTGTGGGAGAAAGCCGAAGAACAGACAGGGAACCCACGCACACACTGGTAGGACATGCAAACCAGGGGACTTTGACTTTGGCAAAAGACAACCAAATGATTTTCAAATAACAGATTTATTTCACACAGGTAGAAAATGTAAACGAGAGTTGTTATTTTGTGATACTGCAGAGTAAAGTTGCTACAATGCTATGGCCACGACTCACACATGTAGACACATGAAGCACACACATTCTCTGATTCACACTTGAATTTTGAAAATCATAGAAATGGTGGCACCATTACGGCCACACCGTTTGACTCTCAAACTTTTGAGATTTTTGAGATTGACCAAATATGAAGTCAGTCAGAATCAGAAGTCCCTAGGAAGTAATAGTTTAATTGTTAGGTTTTCAAATTGCAAGAACAGTGCCAAAATTTCTTATTCAAATCAAACAGATAATCAACAGGTTCTATGGACATTCACCCATTACATCCACCTGCTACAAAGTAACCCCAATGCAGGGGTATTTTAGAGGGGCCAGGCCAGAAAACAAATTGTTTTAAAGGAGACATTCTGCCCCTTTTTCACAAATTAAAGTTCTTATATTATACTTCCCAGGTGTCTTAAAGACATGTCTGTGACATGCTTCGGTCAGAATACCCCAAGGATCAAACATCACAGCATCTTTTCATCTGCTCAAAACAGCCCTGTTCGGAACAGCTGGTTTCAGTGCCTGTCCCCCCAAGGTTGAAAAACAGTGTTCTACTGTTGTACTGTGTAAAAGATACCATTCACTACTTCAGAGTCACCAAGGAAGTAAAGTCATCATCAACCCCTCTGGTCTGAAATTTTATTATTCATTGGTTTTCAAAACCTTTATTTCATGGCTGCAGAATTTGCCTCAGTTAAACTATAATCACCTCCATTATTTGTTCATGTTGTTCATGGTCACCAGAATTTCAAGCAAATGGTCTAAATAATTTGGAGAGCTAAACTAACAAGGTTATGGGTACATAGCCCACAGTACTGGTCATTTATTCTTCAAAGCCATGTTATGTTGATTTGTTAGGCTTCTATTAAAATGTCAGTAATGAGAATGCACTTGATGCATTTGATATAAGCCTCGCTGTTTATGTCCCACAGGAATGTATGGTGTACTGGACACAATTACAGACTATACTTTACTGCAGTTGTGGGTACAAATGTAATTTGTCTGATTAATTATACAACACTTGTGAGAGTCATGTAGCACAGAGTAACCCAGGCTGGCAAGAGAGTTTCAAAGTAAATTCTGTGCTCGTTTTGGAATTTCCTGTTTTCTTCTGTTACAGACACACAGACATTGCAACAGTGAGTTACTACCTCTTTGCTCCACTTACAGTGTTCAGTGCCAGTGCACTGTCAACCTCAACGTGAACTGTTGTGTATATTTAGATATTCAAATTTTCCTGATGTAAAAGTTTTTCAAGAGGCAACTGTAGGTGTGGTGGCATGAGGGTTTAATATTGGGCTATAGCCTGTGCTTAAAAGTCCTCTCTAAAATGAGGATATTTTGGTCATAAAATGAGTCTTTTCTGACCACACCAAGCCACAGACATGTAATGTAAACTTGAATGCAGCTGATGAGAACACAGACAACACATGTAGTCTTGAATACTTTGAGCAGTCATTTGATGCCTTATATGGAACACAGTCTCTGGACAGTTTTGATGTGAACAAGTGAACTTCTCTTTAAAAGGCATGTTGAGGCTTGTTGCATTTTTGGTGAAAGTCCTGCACAGTCAGTTGTGGCCTAATGGAATGTACTGCGGCAGGGCATATACAATATGAAATGTGTTATAATCTGAGTTGAACCAAGTGTATGAGTGTTTGTTGTCAATATTTTCATTTTTTATTAGACGTTACCTTTTATTAAACATATGTGCAAACATGCATTAGAGTGCATTTGATTTTAATTTGTATTGCAGCTGTAATAATGTTTTAGTACAATTTGAACTGGTTTGTAAATTTGCACAACAATATGTAGGAAATCTAGCTTTTGTAGATATGGGGGAGAAGGAGAACAGATGCTGAATTAAACTGTCTGCTGCCTCTTTTGGCTACCGTCAAGGCTGGAAGGAATCTGAAAGCTATGCCATGGGTGTAGCTATGCCCCTACCGTGGTAACCCATGCAGATATATGCATGTTGGCCCATGCGAATTGTCCAAATTCACTCTGATATCTGATTTTAAAAAGAAATGGGATATACCTCAAATCTTATGTGAGCCAAAGAGGCAAATTGTTTTTTTTTCCAAAACAAAAGTTTTAGAATAAACAGCCGTAAGCAGATACCATAGTCCAAATGTGCAAACAGCTGGTAGGAAATGATGGTATTTTATAAATGTAATTGATGTATGTGAATTAAGTTCATGTTTTTCTAGTTTGTTTTTGCCATATTTAAGTGTTTGTTTTCCCTGAATTTAACCAAATTTTACTGTTAAAATATATATTGTATTGACATAAGCCAACATGTTTTAATGACATGAAAAATGTTGAGGTAAATTTTAATAGGTAAATTCATTAGAAATGTGACAGTGGCTGGTATTGTTTATACTGTGCGTGTGTCTTCTCTTGTGTGTGTGATCATAGCAATATATGAGAGAGACTGGAGACAGTTCAACACCTGCAAAAGTACTCTATGGGAGTTCCTGCTACATTGTCTACAGGTTTTCATGAGACTTAACATGGGTGTAGTCGAGTGTATGTGCACTGTACTAGCCAAAAATAATGTCCAACACCATGAATGGTGTGCCATTGCAAAACAATTTTATCTGTGGAAGGTTGGAATGCCTTCAAGGGCTTTTGCAGTATACGACAAAACAAATTTGTGACCCAGCCCAGGCTTTCTAGGATAACGGGCAAAGGCTTTTACTGTACTGTTTAAAGCAAACAAAAGCACAAACGATCCTCTGGGAAGGTAATGTATGCGAGGAGATCTCATTTTCTCTGAACCGGGCCAGGTTGTGCCATCAGCTATGGCAGGATTAAGGTTACATCAATACATGAATGTAAAGAATGTAGAATACAAATAAGTAATATGGTCCAATACACATTAATCTCTCTTGTATTTACTTGAAAGGAGCCAAGAGGTTCTCATTCTGTGTAAGACAGCTTACATACTTAAAATCAAGTTAATCAGCAGTTTTAAACAATGAAGTAGAAATGGGTGAAAGATTTAGAAGATCTGATGAGAAACATGAGTGAAATTGTTAACAAGTAGAAATTACGAAATTATGAAAGTTGTTTAATCATACTTTTTGTATTGTAATTTTCACATAAAAAAATCAACACTAGAAAATATTTGTTGCCAGTGGTTGACATTTCCTACAGCTGAGAAACACTCACATTCATACCAGTGGGAAATATATACAAAAAAAAAAAAAAAAAACTACCCCTACTCCTTTTCAGAAATAGTGTGTCTTTGCTATAGAACACACGATCTGTATTAACCAGTGTACAAAACACAGCTCAAGGTATTTCTGTCAACAAGTACCAACATGCAATAAAATAACAAAAAACAGCAAGAGTGGTGAAAATGATAATGCCTGAAAAAAAATAGAGGTGCACAAGAAGATAAGAGTCAAAAATGCAGACACAAAGCTATGAGTGTACTTACTGTTAAAATTAACACTGTAGCTTCCCTTATGAGGTGTCACAGGACAGACGACAAGTTTTGTCAGAGCAGCCACTTGTAGAGTGCAGACACTTTAGTCTTGCACTGCCAGTCTGCACAAGTATGAACACTACAGACTTCAAATGCATGAAGTCCTAGGGCTCACAGTGAGTTTCAGGAAGTGATTTGCATCAGTGCCGCTCAGATTAGTAGAGGAAGTGCTGAAGGAAGCTTCACATTTTCAAGAGCATACCAACTATGGTATTTGTCCACCACACCCCTCTCTGTTTATGTGCAGTACATTGTTCATGCAATTTTTTGCTGTCACTTTTTTGTGTGATGGAGTAAAAAATGATGTGTCAGATTGTATTCTCAGATAAATAGTATATTCTATCCAAATTTAAGATGTACTGTAATTTTTTGTTACTGTCAAAAGCCCTGAGGGAGAGATTTGTGGATGTTTACTTTCACTTTTGGACTGTTAGTCTAAGTTTGGTTGTCTCTCAATGGCATGTGGAAAAGGGCTCTGATGTAGCTACTTGAATTAGGAAAAGCCTTTAGGACATGTGTTGTGGTACATCTGTCTTGTTAATGAATGCCGATAAACCTCAATCACAGAACTATGTCTGTCTACTACCTGTGTACCACAGTATCCTGTACAAGCCGGAGCTTAGGTGGTTTTCCAGTGGTATGGTTTGCCCTGCAGCACCACCATCTGGTCAGAGAAGGAAAATCCCATTTCATCAGTGAAGTCCTTTCATTGGCTGAATAACTGGATTAGGATTTTTATTCTATATCATTAACTTTCACCTTTGCCACAGTCCTAGTATTCATTGGATCAATGTGATATATCATTTTCTATGTTTCTGTAATGTTTTTTATAATCATACAAATCTATTTTATTATTATTATATTATTTGAGCACTGGTTGTAGTTTTTCTAAAAACAGTAATGGTAATCAGAATACTTCCTGCCCCCTGTAAACATACAAAATGATTCAGTTTGTGCAGTGGTGATTGCCCATGCCCCTTCAATAGGACCATGGGACCACACATGGCAATAAAAAAATCAAACAAAGCAATAAAAACAACAGTCAGAGCCCAATGCCACATGGAAGTTCATCATATTAAAGGGTTTTCAGTGAGACATTTATCCATTTCCTACTGATCCATGTGTCTGAACACTGCAACACCCAACATGAATTCATACTCAGGAAAAATGTAGTCAAAATAAACATAGATAGATAGATAGATAGATAGATAGATAGATAGATAGATAGATAGATAGATAGATGCATTTGCTGTGTGGACATGAAAAAAAAAAACTTTATATATTCCAACGCTTTTTTCCATAGAGAATCAGAAATGCTGGACATCTGGAGTTCGGTTTCCCAGTTGGCCCTGCTCTTATCCACAGAAGAGTAATTTGTTGGTGACAACTTATTAAACATTTCTTGTCCCACAATTGTTGCTAAATTGACACCAAATTAGCTACACTGCATCTTCAGACCATCCTCCACAAAGTTAACACAACACACACAGCAAAAATTGAGCCTACAGTGCATGAAAACATTTGACTGTAAACAGTATTGTAAACATATACCAGACAATTCTTGATAAATACATTTTCAATCTTCCTGAAAAAAAAAAAACAGTCATGGCTGATGAAGTTTGGCAAATATCAGATTTTTATCTCAAAAATTGAATTTTTGAAAACATGTTGAATTCTGCTGTCATGGGAACAACTGCAGTCAATGTAAGAATGGTGTTTTTAAACATCAGATTTTCTCTTATGAAGCAAAACACTTATTGTTAAAAACAAATCACCAACATTTTCATGCTGTCAAGATACAAGGCAATTTTATTTGTATAGCCCATTTTTACAAACAGTTTGTTTCAAAGGACTTTACACAGCATTATGACAACATCCTCTGCCCTTAGACCCTCACATCAACTGAGGAAAAACTCCCAAGAAAACCCTTTAACAGGGAAAAATGGAGAAACCTCAGGGTGAGCAACAGAGGAGGGATCCCTCACCCAGGACGGGCAGACGTGACATAGATGTTGTATACAGACAAAGAAAACAATTTACACACAATTCATTTACCTGAAATACGGAAATCATGGAAATGGAATCAGTCAGTTAAAGAAAAATGAAAAATGATGAAAGCAGCTTCTGGTGGGCAGGGAGAGAAGGTCAGCTTAATGGGACTACTGGATGGCAGACAGGGTCGTGAGCAGGGAGTGCAGGCCAGTTTAACAGCAGGAGAAAGGCGGTGATGGAGGTGGCGGTTAGTTGGTTGGTGCAGGGGATGGAGCTCTGAAGAGATCTGTGGAAATACAGAGAGAGTGTGAGACACCAAGGCCAGACTACAAAGTGCAACAAATAATGGCAGTTCAAAATGTGAGGGGAGAGGAGAGGAGAGGAAGGATAGGGCTCCATGTAACGTGTCGCCCAGCAGTTTAAGCCTATAGCAGCGTAGCTATAAAATGGATCAGGCCTACCTGACCCAGCCCTAACTAAAAGCTCTGTCGTAGAGGAAGGTCTTAATCCTAGACTTAAATGTAGAAAGAGTGTCTACCTCTCTGACCCATGGAAAGAGCTGGTTCCATAATAGAGGAGTCCGGTAACTGAAGGCTCTACCTCCCAGTCTGTTTTTAGAGATACTGGGGGTCACTAACAGACCTGTATTCTGGAAGTGAAGTGCTCTGGTAGGACAGTATGGGATAATGATGTCTTTCAGATAAGATGGAGCTTTGTCATTAAGAGCCTTGTAAGTAAGTAGAAGGATCTTGAAGTCCATTCTATGTCCTACAGGAAGCCAATGGAGAGAAGCTAGAATGGGAGAGATGTGCTCTCTCTTACCAACTCTTGTCAATACCCTCGCTGCAGCGTTCTGGACCAGCTGGAGACTCTTCAGAGAGGTTTTTGGACATCCTGACAAGAGAGAGTTACAGTAGTCTAGCCTAGAAGTAATAAATGTGTGGACCAGTTTCTCAGCACCACTTTGAGAGAGGATATTCCTGATCTTAGCTATATTGCACAGGTGAAAGAAGGCAGTCCTAGTCACATGCTTTATGTGAGAACTGAAGGAAAGATCCTGGTCAAAAATGACTCCAAGGTTCCTCGCTATTGGACCGGAGTTCAGGGTGATGCCATCCAGAGTAGCAATCTGATTGGAGAATGTGTCCCTGAGATGCTTAGGTCCAATCACAATAACCTCTGTTTTGTCAGAGTTCAGTAGTAGGAAGTTAGAAGACATCCAGGATTTGATGTCTTTCAAGCAATCTTGCAGATTGATGAGGCAGCTTCTATCATCTGGCTCTATCGATAAGTAGAACTGAGAATCATCAGCATAACAGTGGAAATTGATGGAGTGCTTACAGATTATATCCCCTAATGGAAGCATGTAAAGAGTGAAGAGAACTGGCCCTAAAACTGAGCCCTGTGGCACACCATACATAACTCTGCTGTACTCCGAATGGTCATTATTAACATTAACAAATTGAAATCGGTCAGATAAGTATGAAGCAAACCATTTTAAAGCAGATCCTTTAATCCCAATTTCGTGTTCTAGTCTATGCAGTAAGATGCTGTGATCGATGGTATCAAATGCAGCACTGAGGTCCAGAAGTACAAGTACAGAGACAAGACCTCTGTTGGAAGCTTTGACCAGTGCTGTTTCAGTGCTATGGTGTTCTCTAAATCCAGATTGGAAAGCTTCAAAAAGCTTGTTACTGTGCAGATTTTCATGATGTTGCACTAGGACAACCTTCTCAAGGATCTTAGAGATGTAGGAAGGTTGGATATATAGGCCTATAGCTGGCTAATGCATCTGGATCAAGAGAGTACAAGTATAGAGACAAGACCTCTGTCAGAAGCTATAAAAAGATCATTGGAGACTTTGACCAGTGCTGTTTCAGTGCTATGGTGTTCTCTAAATCCAGATTGGAAAGATTCAAAGAGCTCGTGACTATGCAGATGTTCATGATGTTGCACTAGGACAACCTTCTCAAGGATCTTAGAGATGTAGGGAAGGTTGGATATAGGCCTATAGTTGGCTAATGCATCTGGATACAATTTATGTTTTATCAGATTTTTGTCTTGATAACAGAATTTTTTACATTTTGACAATTTTTAAATCTGCCTTGACAACTGCTGCCTGGCTGGTGACTGCCTGAGTCCATTTGTGAAGCCACACACCAGGTCTCACTTCCTGCCAATTAGCTCAATGAGTTAGAGGATGGTTCTTGGTGTCAGAGGTGGTGAGTTAAACCTCTGCTAAGGCAGACTGAACGCTGTAATGCTGATGTTCTTGTTGTCCCTATTTCTCCCTACTTTGTCTCTTGTTACTCAGAATTGCCTAAATTTGTCCAAAATTGCCTGGCCCCAACCACTGATGCAAAGCAGCTTTAATTTTAATTGGGTTGGTTACTACCGTGCCTGAGTCATCTCTAATCTGGATAATTTGGTTGGGTGCTTGTCTGGCTTTTAGCTGGTGAGCAAGGAGGCACCCAGCCTTGTCCCCGTGTTCATATAGCTATCCATGGCATCGGAGAAGTAGTCGTTTAGCTTCTGTTGAAAGGAGTAAGTCAAGTTCTGTCTTAAGTCTAAGTCCCTCTTCATACAATTCAGGAGTATTTGTTACTGCTAGCGATCTGTCTAAATCTGCGATTGATTTTTCTCGTTCTTCCTTGTGCATTGTACGTTGTTTAATAGCATGGGATGCATATGAAATTATCTTGCGTCTGAGAAAAGCCTTCAGGTTATCCCATAGCAATGATGGGGAGGTCTCTTTATTAATGTTGTTACCGCAAAAGACTGTGACCAAAAATGTTTTAGGTCAAAACGAAGATCCAGCACTACAGCCGAGTGATCAGAAACTGTTATGGATAAATACTGTACAGAGATAAGTAAAGAGATGAGATTTTTATCCACTATAAAGTAATCAATAGGAGAGAAAGAGCGATGGGCATGAGAGAAAAGGGAATATTGACGGGAAGATGGGTACGTGAATCTCCAGGGATCGAAAAGTACATGATTAACATTATTTGTAATTTTAAGTATGCATGTTATGTACCCAGCTCGGGAAGGGAAAAGGGAGGTAACACACACACAACCTGATGGATGGATTGAAAGTAGAGGTGTATTTATTTAACAATATGTGGCAATTATCAAACAAAACCAACAGAATAGGGCTGCCGGGTGCTGTCCAAAACAACAAACAAATATAACAAAAAGAGTCCTTAAAAATAAAAGAGTAGCTTCCTGGCTAGTGACTAACGTGGCCGACACAGACCAACAAAGAAAGAAACTATAAACCAAAACTCTGCCAAACTACTCCGAGTGGAAAACAGAAAACACAAAGGACCAGCACCCCTAAACCTAGTGTCTAACAACCGTAAACCTAACAGTGAGTGTGAAAACCAAAAGTCAGTGAACACCTTACCCTGTGTTTGAGATACCCAGAACAACTCAAACACAACTTCTTTACGAAATGCTCAGGAAATGTACAATAGGTGTCTGCCGTGTTCTGCCCAGCACATCTGGCTTTGGTAGCTCCCTCCCCCAGTCGGACGCTCCCGGATTGGCGGAGTCCTACCTTGCGAAGCCGCACCAATTGGCCGCCGGGGAACCTCAGCCACTCCAATCACCTGCTGGGACTCTCGCTGGAGACGCTCTCCTCTAGGCACACACATACACACACACAGCAGCTCAAGGCCGTAACAACGCAGTATGATGACTTTATTTCTGATGTTCATAACAAACCAAACCATTTGAAAATCAGTCAAAAACTGAGCAAGTTCTGGTTATTATAGTAGAACATGCACCATAAGCATAAGAGGGAGCGAGCAGACAATGCAAGATGGTGGCCCTGTGGCCACGCCGTGTCGTTGGGCAGCAGTGTTTGGTGAGTCGTCTAGTCTTCTTATATACAGTTCAAAATGACTGGAAAATGTCAGGAAATTATTCTGCCCACAACTTAACAAATATGATTGGCTGGGACACCTGTCAGTATCAAATGTAGACCTTACAGCAACTGAAGGCCCTGCCTACCAGGAGGTGTCTGTCTGATTCACCCAGATAGAAGAGAATCTGTGATTGTGAGTACTATATTATATCCAATTATACAATGTTTGACTGCACACTGATCAGTTTCAAAACTCTCTCTCTTTTTTTTGCAAAACATGGATCACGACAGCAGTTATTATTCTTGTGAATAACAAGAAATTTACAATGTTCAAAGTCAAAAGTAAAAAACGGCTCTAACTCACGCCTCATTTTTGCTTTATTGGCATTTGCCAGATGAGGCAAGGGGCTCACAACATTTTACTACTGTGAATCTTTGACTGATGCTTTCATTGTTATAACATATTTGGAATTTAGGCTATCTTCAGAAAACTTCATGCATAAAAGCAGGTTAATTCCAGAGGGTTCACCACTTAGCTGCCTTCATCAGCTTGTTAACTTATCAATTCCATTTCCATGTTTTCCATATTCCATGTTGTAAATTGTCTTGTCTGTATACAACATCTATTGCACGTCTGCCCGTCCTGGGTGAGGGATCCCTCCTCTGTTGCTCACCCTGAGGTTTCTCCATTTTTCCCTGTTAAAGGGTTTTCTTGGGAGTTTTTCCTCAGTCGATGTGAGGGTCTAAGGGCAGAGGATGTTGTCATGATGCTGTGTAAAGCCCTTGAGACACACTGTAAAAATGGGCTATACAAATCAACTTGTCCTGACTCACCTTGCCTAGTCTTTCTGAGAGGGCCCCTTGTGCATTATGTGTACTATGAAGTGTTTGTTGCCATAAATAGTTAAAGTGAGATAAATTTATGATGTTTCATGTAGGCCTACTGTACAGAGTGTTACTAAAAGCCTGAGCACGCAAGTGTACAAGCTGTGTTGTTTTTGCGCTGAAAATTATGATTAGGGTCTGAGCACATTCAGAGGGTGCTTGGACCCTATTTTAGGGTAGTGCACAATATTATCACTTTTGGGACTGTAGCCTCCCTTATTTTATTCAGCCCTCGCTGTAGCCAACCCAATTTGAATCCCAAACCCAGTTGACCTTTGCTGTGTGTCATTCCCCCCCTCTCTGCCTCCCCATTTCCTGTCTCTCTCAACTATCCTATCAAGTAAAGGCAAAAAGCCCAAATAATATACTTTAAAAAAAGTGCGCTTACCTAAGGCAAACAGTATCCAAGTATCCACCTTCAGTCTAACTTATTAAAATTTGCTGTTTTTTTCTGTGTAAATTAAAAATGTGGCACTTTTCATTGAGACCAAATACATCTGTGTGTGTCACTGTTTTAAATTACTGAAATTATTTTAGAAATCAAGAGAGATTTCATGTAATGTTTCAGTTTTCTGCCACATTTCTACCTCCTGTTTATAACTGTCATCTGATCTGCCGCCATAGAGAGTGACATCTTCTCACATTGCTTCCTTGCACATTGGCTGCAGGGCAGCCCTCAAATTAAACAGAGTTATTAACTGTTTCAGGACAGTGTGATGACACTCTGAGTGGTACACTCTGCATCAGTGGAGGTCAGCTTAATGTCTCCATATAGTCTTGTTTTGAGGGTTACTGATATACAGCAGAACACTGCTGTTTTCTATCCATTTATCAAACCGTAATTCATTTTGTTGATATGCCAAGTGCAGCTGATATTTTGGAATGGAATGTGCTGTTTCACGTGTTTCAGACTGACTAACACACGGGATTTAATCATATTTTCTGCAGTGAGTTATTTGTATAGCATGGTCATACACGGTGGTAGCTTAACACAACTACTTGATGAATTGATGATGTGTGGTGGTTGCTGGGCTGTACTGAGCAAATCATATTAATATAAATGTCATATCCATTAAGGTGGGGTACACCCAGAGCTGGTTCAGACCTCTATGGGGCCTTAGGCAAAATTCTGCTTGGGGGCCCTCCTACCTGAGCTCAAAAATATAACCTTTCTTTAACAGTTGCACCTGACACCCCAATGTCCCACTTGTTGATTGTCCAGCATCTCTAATGTCAATCTTAAGCACCTGTAAATTATAGATGTTAGTAGGCTATGTTAGAAAACAGAAAAACACTAAGCTCAGAGCCAACACAAAGACACTGTTGAAAGAAGTGCAGAGCAGTGGAAAAGTACATAAGAAAACTAGCCAAAGTAAGCAAGACCAAAGACACCAGTCTAAGGCACCTGCTTTGACCACAATGTGACAGGCACAGTAGTACCTAGTTGTAAGCCAAGATCACAAAAAAACAAGTCACAACCAAAAGTTACATTTGATTCAGTACCAGTTGGAGTTGCCTTGTTCATAAACCTCCTGTCCAGTAGATCCCTCCAGTGATGTGAGCTGTGTGGTGCTCAGCAGTCCAAACCCTGACATTTCTATTTAACCCCAGAATACACTGTTTGCATTTTTGTAAGTATATGAAAATCTTAGTCATCAATAATATCAATGTTGTTGGTCCTCCTATATATATATAATATTTGTAATGCCCAGTTAAGTTGTACTAAAATCAGGTCTGAAATAATTTATTGTCTCCTGTTATGTTACGAAAGAAACAAACACAGGACTGCGTCATTTGATTGATTTACTTCTTGTCAACTGCATAGTTTATTTCTCCAATTTTCTCCATTTCTGGCCTCCACCTTTTATCCATGTGCTAATGTGTGTGTGTGTGTGTCCACAGGGAACATAGTGCCAGTTCAAGTTCCCTTGTTTATCAGCCTCCTCCAGTGCAAGCTACTTGAAGACCCCCTCTAAGACCTCTCTTGGACCAGTATTCACGTGCACAAACACTGAGAAAGGACTTTTCAGTAGAATAGAGGCACCTTCTATGAAGTGGGTTAACTTCAAATGACAAACATAGATTCATTTGTCTTCATAGATTAATCATAAATGGATTTTAACAAGAAAATACTTGTTAGAAATTGTTGTGGAAAGTACAATAAAATGTTTTTTTTTTTAATTAGCACTATGTTCTCGTATTTGAATGCATCACTTATCTGCTGGTACTGACCGCCCACTGCCTAATTTACCTGCCAATTTTGATTCTTGTACTTTTGAATGTTGGAAATAAATAGTCCTTGATCACAACAGGCCCATTTTTGGACCTTTTACTTTTTACTCCAACTGCTACCATTCATTTAGCTCCATCAAATTTGCTGCACTTGTTTTAATTTTCATATTTTTCAAAAGTGTATGTGTATGTAATTATTTATAACACTATTGTCATCATATTGACTTTAATTTACCAAGCTATCTCCATAAATGTATGGGCTATCAAAGGAAACACAAGTAAACAAAATCTAATCTTAAGTCAATATTTATCCATTACTTTCCATTTTGAATAGGTTCAGTTGTAATTACAACACACACACACTTTTCATTATAACACACATCATCTTCCTGGTTGTACTGTGAGTTGTGTATTGTGAAATACACTGAATTGGCACTGACGCCAACTTGGGCCAGGTTTGAACCGAAGAAATAGATAAATGACTCAGGCCCTTTGAGAACTCTAAGCAAGAAGCAGATACACAGGGTTCTAAGTCAGAAACACAGACTATTGATCCCTTCCACTCCTGTCATATCGCTTTAAAGAGGAATGAACACAAGTTTACCTGACTGCTGGTCCCACACTTCATTCTCATGCAGTTTCTTCTTCTTTTTTTGTGACCAGAATTATAATTCTGCTTCATCTGGTTAATAACTAAAGGTATGCCTGGCTGCAGTATAGGCGCAGTCACACATTGGACACTTCGAGGGCCCCATCCTTGTTGCAACGTGTGAAGTGTGCATATTGGGCGAACCAGTACTGGTTACACTCAGTACTGGTTCCAGTACCCAGTACTGGTATGTGTCAGCCTGTCACAAGGCTAACACATAAAGGCAAACCACTTCATGTGCAACGTGCAAACATATGCTCCTAGTTACTGCAAATTTAGGTTTATGCTTGGTTATTCACTTTGTTTATATATTTCAAATTTCTATGCATATTTTTTGAGTAAAATATCTGCCCCAGTTGGAGTCAACCTTCATTTCTCTTGTATGGTCTTATATGAATGGGAAAATGTGAGGAGATCTGAGTGAAATCAAAATGAGCCAAAAACAGTTGCACTGGAGTGAATAACCATTATGACATATTAGTGAAATATAATTAGTTTTCCAGTCTGTTACCTGAGGAAGGTCAAATTCCACTTGGACATATCAGTGATGATAAAACATCTGTAAAATTACTCAGGTTCACTTTTTTAGCATATACTTTTGCACAGTTACTCATTAGATATTTTACTAATTCTTAGATTAATTGTGCTACAATGCCATGATTCAAAGGTTTGTTTTCTCTTTACTCTAAACAATGTGTTTTTTCCTAGGTGGGGATGAGAAATTGACATTTTCTACTGTGTTGTTTACTCTAAGAAAGTAACACCTGTCTTCATTCTGACACTTCTGTTGTAATCTCACAGGTCTCAGCTTTCTTTTGAAAAAAAAAAAAAAAAAAAACTCACTCAAATAAAACTACAAATCTAATGGTGGCCTAAAACCTTTACACACTGTGTCTTTGTTAAATCTGTCCAAAAAAGTTGAAAAGCAATTTCTCAGTCTATGTTAGCTGTTTGTGAAATTTTGAGCTTGTGTGCTACGTTCACTCACATCCTGTGCATCTCCTGGGGGCTAGGTCCCCCCGTCCTTAAAACCTAGTGATACCCCTGCAAAGGAGTCAGCAATAGACGTTTGGTATTCACTCTTAACTGGATGAAGTCCTGGATCCGGGGAGTGGGTGGGTTATATTTGGGGTTGTGATTTTTGTTTTGACTTCATTATATTTTATTTGTTTTATTGTTATTATTATTATCATTCTTTTATTTTAGATTTTTATTCATGTGTATATGTATGTATGTGAATATGTCTTATGCTCTATTTTTGTAATATGTGCACATACCTTTCTTCTTCTTCTTCTCTTTTTGTATTTTTATATTTTTTCCTTCAAATAAAATAAAAATTTGAAATTTGATCACAAAAAAAAAAACAAAACAAAAAAACAGTGACTTCAGGCTTCTGATCACTGCATTTTGAGACACATTAACTTATACATCAGTTATACCATAGACAACTGTACTATATACATGATGCATTGCCTGTGCTGCCTATGAGTCTTCCAACCCTAAGGCATGTAGGTACAAGCAGAATTTCAAATATTAGGTCACAAAACAAAAACAGAACTCAAGATCGTTTCACTGTTGCATTCATTCATTTATTTCTAGAAAAGAGCATTGCAACCCACTGAAAACCATTTCAATGTCTGTGTTTACCATAAAAGGACATAAATCATGTTACCATATACCATTTTCAAGGCTCTATTGTGAGTAAATTATGATTTATTGCATTCAAATAAGCAGGTAAATGTCGAAACTAAGGCTATTAAATATAAACATTTAACATCATAATGGTAAGTTGTCTAATGAAACTGCAACATTTTGGCCCTGTGTTGGTTACATCTAACCTACTGTAAAGCTAGATGGCAGCATAACACTTGTGTAAGCTCATTACTCCTTCTACATCATAGCAGCCATCATGGCCTCTAATGGCTGCTGAAAGATGCTTACGTCACATGCAGAACACATAATTATTTACATGGGTAAGATGCAGCAGATACTTCATTGAAGTTAAAAAAAAAAGAAAAGAAAAAAAAAGTCAAGTTGAACATATTTTGGATGTATAAAAATATAGCAGTATTGAATGCTGAAATATAAGACAGCTATATATATCCTTACATACAAGCTGGATAATTATTATTTGAATTATATATAAGCCTAGTACAAATTGCATAAATTGCCGTTATCCACATATAGTTCTCTAGTGACAGGAACCTGAATGTGGCAGTAGGGGGTGCAATAATGTCAATTTGTTGAAAGGAGTTCTTCCCCATTGCAGCTTCGGTAATATAGTCAGTGGTGCTCTTCAGTTCATTGACATTTTGGATCTTGAGGAATTATCTTCTATTTCAGCTGCATAGTTCACTCTAGAAGCTGAAGAAGAGACAGTCCCACAGATCTGACTTGACATCCATAAATCATACATTTGCTCAGACACAGAAATCTGCAAGTAAGCATGCGTACACAAACTTCTCAGTATCTATTATTAGAACCTCGCTTCCATCCAGAGTGACCTGAGTTTCCTCTGATTGTCTGTGCAGATGTAGCAGCTGTTCTTTCTGCATATCTAGTTGTAAATCTAAAACCTCTGAGGGGACTTATGTGTTTTGAGCAAAAACCAACAAGGTTCTCCTTTGCCCTTCCATGCCTGTCTTAGGCAACTATGCATGGGCTTTTGTGTATGTGCATTTGCTGACCAGCTTCAGTGCTCCGTTTTTGTCTTCTTGTCTGAATCGAAAGCAGAGCAACATCCAGGAGTGAGCGGCGCCGTCGCCCATAGCCTTTGCAGCCAATCTTTTTTGTGGGGGCTTTGGGCTCTTTTTGGTCATCATTGTGAATTTTGTGCAGTTTGTGGATCAAGTCATGATATACACATGTTCCCAGGGCACAGCCGGATGCTTTGGATGTTGACCTCCTTGGTCTGATTTTTAACCCAATGCTGGAAAAGAAAAAGTAACATTTATGTTCTGTTTTCAGATCTTGTAAATTAGACGTGGAAACACATATGCTTAAATCCAATTTGTTCATTTACATTCAACAATAGAGTATATGTCATCCACAGTCTTCTTTTGTCACAAGACTTACATTTCATTTGAAGTTATAATGTGTTATTTGTAATATCAGGTAGTATTAAAGACACACTTGTTATACTTTGGGGGGTCTCCTAGTATGTGTAGTGTAAATATTACTTATCATAGGAGTGTTATCGTAGGTCCTTCCTCTCTGCAGCTGTAAGACTCCACAACAACAGCTGTTCTCAGCACAAAACATGAGTGGATTGGAATGTGTGTGTACACACACACGCACACGCACACACACACACACACATATATATATATATATATATATATATTCTCTTATTCTTGTTGTTATTGTTCATTAATCATACTTGCTGTCTGCTGTTGCAACCTAAATTTCCCCACTGTGGGATGAATAAAGAATTATCTTATCTCATCTCATCTCATCTCATCTTATCTTATAACTAGATCCCAGTTGGAATGCTTTCTTACATTTCTTAAAGTTTTACTTCTCACCATGTCTACTATTATATTTAACTGTCAAGTGTGGGTAAAATGCAGGCTTTCTTGTTACCTTAATGGAGGTGGAGACATTTTTGCACTGTCACCCTGCTGTAGTCCAACATGCATGTCAGAGTATTTCTCATCGGCTGTCATTAAGATGTTGCCCAGGTCTCTCTTCATATGAGTCTGCAGCCATTCTTTAAACCTGGAACACGAAGACAGAGGAGGCTGTGACAGCAGGAATGCTTATTTAAAGACTACTTGTTGGGTACAGTCATAAAGAGATGATATCAAAGTAACTTGGTCCCAATAAGTATTGTTTAAAAGTAAGAGAGCAAAAACATTAGTATGAGTGTATATGCACCAAGAAACGAGATACTGTTTGAGTTTTCCATTAGATAACACTGGTAGGTGCACCACATATGTTGTTCTGTAGTATTTTGGGATCCCTATTAAAATGTATTCTAATGTCTAAGGTAGCCATTAGGTTGTCAAAACTTTCAAATATTTGTAAGTTGTTGACCTATGGCCAAACTGAAACATTCTCACTGCTCAGTTAATTCCTATGAAGCACATGATCACATGAAGCACATCTCTTGCCTTAAGCACATAATTTAAATGGTAAAAGAGAAAACTACACTTTTTGTGTGGAAGCACAGTGTTCTCACAGTGCTCGTTGGTCAGGCAGTTCACCTTTTTTTCAGGCTGGAGTTGAGATCCTCTGTGGAACCTTTTCCCAGTGGTAGGACCATGGTGAAAACACAGCAGCAGATGACAGTGTGCAGAGCTAATCTCATTTTGTCAGTGAGCTGTCAATAGCAGAGAGAAAGATTTATGAGGATTCGTCACATTAGCCTTTGATTAGTTGAAAGCAACTTTTAGTGAGCCTTACAGTGGTGTTTAAGAAACAGTCTGTTGGATTGTTCATGTTAATGTGCTGTACATGGGCTGTAATTAATGAGATACCCATATATCAATCTTGCCAACATCAATGAATAATATCTGTTCTGAACTCCTAGTCTACAGGTTTTTTCCTAATCTGTCCTAATTTCACAGGGAATCAATTTGATTTACAACTGGTAAATACATGAAGAAGTCTTCAGCAATAGTTTAGGAATAATCTTAAACAGGTTAAATGATGGTCACTTACCTTAGGTTCTAGGTTCTAATGTAATATAGAAAATGAATAGCACACCTCCAAGTGTGCTGAGTGTTGTTTATCAGAGATAGGTGTTTTTCCAAGGCTGCAAGGAGTTTACCATGAGTTGAAGTCTGAAGTTTACACCGCTAACATCAGAGGCTTTATAGAGCGAGGGAGGGAGCTGTACCTGAATACCAGACCCAGTGGGAGGGCCTATGGGACAGTGCATGTCAACCCCTTCCACCCCACATGTAGACAGTAAAACCAAAAACATGCACATAGAGAATATAATTGAGTCCGAAATCCCCAAAATAGTAGTGAGTCCACTATTGTGTCATAAATAAGTGACTTATTTGTGTGAATCTCAAATGTAATTTCTTACACTTGTCACAAGTTGTTTACTTTTCTTTCAATATTCCTTCATTAACAGGTTGTTTGTTTTTGGATGGTTTGTTTTAGTCTGTGTTATCCATCTGAGAAGTAAAAAAAAAAAAAAACTTACATTCAGTGCTAGTCATTCCTAGTTATTCTAAACAAGCGCTGCATGTGTAAGGATTAACTGCACAGTCTTCCATTGTCCTCCAGGCTAGCTCATAATTGAGAGTTTATAATCTAAGAAGCACTGAAAGTAGGAAATGATTCCGACAGAATCATGATAAATTTCAAACTTTGAGTCAAAAAAAAAAAAAAAAAGCATGAGTAAATGTCTCTGGCCTAATCAGAATCTACCTCTGCTCACTACGTGCTCAACTATACAGTGCATCAACAAGCAGTCAAGATGCCTGAAGACGCCTGCCTGCCGAAGCATTTACCGGACACACCCCCTGATCCTTTGCACTTGTGTAATCGGGAAGGCTGGGGTTCTCTACTTCCTTTTTTTCATTCAGGTAGCAGTGTGCAGGCCAGGGGAGCAGAGAGCGGAGAGCACCTCGGCTGACACGGAACAGGCGGCGCAGGCAGGAACGCGTGGAGGGACCAAGCGCAACCCGATGACTGTCACGGCTGGAGGAGCATCTGCCTGCAGTTCGAGGGGTGAATAGAGGAGAGCGAGTCCACCTGAGAGCACGGACAACGGCCACTGTCGCTGCACAGAGGGAGGGGCCGCCAGCACGCCAGAGCGGTCGAGAAAACGCACGGTGCGAGAGGGGGCAGCCGTTGGAGACAGCTAAGTACCCTTTCCATTTGGCTGCAGGGAATACGACCGTAAGCATTAGGCTATGCCAACAGTCTTTCTTATTATTAATTGACTCCCTCCCCCATCAATACTATCAGTTTTTGCCCCTCTAAAAATCCAGTCCAACTGAAGACCAACTGATTGGTCACCCTGACAGTTACTTTATGCTCTCTTTTTTCTTCTAAGTTATCGGCAGACAGCGACATTGAGGCCTGCTTCCAGGAGCCCATCATATCCCTCATCTGGATCCCAATGGACTGTGGGCGCTTTTCAACAGACTCTGTCAATTTTGCTGAAAGCATTCACACTATTGTACTTCCTGTCGGCCATTTTCTTTATACTTGTTAGGGTGAATGCTGAAAGCATTAATTCTATTGTTCTTCAAATCTTTATACTAATAATAATAATAATAATAATAATAATAATAAATAATAATAATGATAATATTATTCAAACTAGTCATACATCAATACGTTCAGCTTCCTCTGGAGATTATCAGGTACATTCAACTTTTTCATACTATTCATACTTTTCTGAAATTTTACTCTCATTAGAAATGCATTGGAACAGCCTTAAGTATATTTGAGTTGATTTTAACTTTTCAGTTTCTTCATACTAATCTTCAACAATTCAAGTTATTTCCAGCCATTCATACACCATCAGCCTCCTTCTTATATGTTCTACTATTTGATTGCTTCTCAGCCATTGCTTCAGCTGTGTTAGTGCTAGTTCATCAGTTTTCCTCACTAACAGGTAGGCACTCAGGGCTAGAGTGGGAGAGAGTCTAAACATCATCTGAAACTTTTCTCTTTCTCTCGTCCTCCCGGCCGCAAATTACATTCTACACACATGATTTTCTCCACAGTTGTAGACAAATTTATCCTCTCTCTCTCACAATGTGCTCAAAAAAGCAGAGTTACTTCCAGAATTTGAACTGTGAGCCTCTGAGTGCAGCCTGGTGCCTCCCTGCTGCCCATTCACTCCCATTCGAAAGTAGAAGCTGATTTTCTGAGAAAAGCAGAAATGTTGCCTGTTTCTAACTCGTGATAAAATCAACAATTTTTACTCTAGAAACACCAAAATGACATGGACGTGTTCAGGAAGGTCTTACGGTTCCAACCATATAAAGCTTTTGCTCATATTAGATACAGATTTGTCTGGAATTGGAGGAGTTTGAAGGGTTCACAGACCCCTTTCTCATCTAAGTAGTTAAAGTCACCATGGCAACCTCTGAGCACACACACACATGCAGTCTCTCAGACACACACACACACACACACACACACATGCAGTCTCTCAGACACACACACACACTCTCTCTCTCTCTCTATCTCACACACACACACACTGACACACACAACACACACTCTCTCTCACACACTCTTTCTCTCTCTCTCTCTCTCTCTCTTTCTCTCTCATCAGCCTCTCAATGATTTTAAACCTTTGTGTTTAAACATCTCCAACAGTTTATTTCTCTTACTTACATTTCAGTTTGTTCTCCTAATGGAGATTTCAGGATTTGGAGATTGTCCATGTCCTGATTTTGGTTTTCCACCTCTTCAACCCTTACATTTTATTTTGAAGGATTTAAACATTTTCTCATTATTTCCAGCAATTCAACCCATTCCTCAACCATTTTAAAAGTTTCACATTTTTCCACTTATTATCACACATTATTTTACACTTACCTGAAACAATTCAGGTATTTTCCCACCATGTTATGTCATTCAGCCTCCTGCTTACATGTTCTATTTCATCTTTATTAATATTTGTTCTACAATAATTCCAAGCTTTCAGTTTATTATATATATTCATATATTTTAGTAAACTATAAATGTTTTCTTTTTTTTTTTCTTACTAATCTTCAACAATTCAAGTTGAAGTTGGTTGGCAATTCAAGTAATTGCCAACCATTTCATACAAAATCAGCCTCCTTCTTACAAGTTCTACTTTTTAATCTATTCTCACTTATTGCTTCAGCTATGTTAGCACTGATACAAGTTATACGTTTCAGCTTTAGCATCTTCCTTTTCAATATTACTTCAGCAGTTTCTTCAGCTAATTCAGCATTGTTTCAACAATTTCTTCCGCTCATTCAGCATTGCTTCAGCAATGTCATTCAGCTGCTTTCAGCGTTCACCTGCATTCCCTTCTTGGGAATGCTTTTCTAGTTTATTTTAAAATTCCCTCCAGGTTTTGTTCGCTGTGGTGGTTGCTCCCCTGACAGAAAAAAGTGTGGTTTTGCACACTGTCCCAGTCACTCCACTCGGTAACATACTAACAACCTGAAACCCAAAGATTTTTAATTTCCAACATCACACTATAAAGAAAGACCGAAACCCCTCATGTGTCAGACACTGGAACCGGAGAATGTTTTGCATTTGGTTGATAATTCACTTTAATGACAATTATCAACATTTTCAGTTAAACTACTAACAGCTGCAGCCCTCTAAATTTTGTGCTCCATACTTTTCATAAGCCAATTCATCTGAATAGTGGAGGTCATGTTTCAGTGGAGAAGAAAAATAGTTTTGGAAGCAGAAACCTTCCAACAGACCCTGATGGTTGGCGGCCATACTTTGTCACAGCTTGCAAGCCAGGTTGTGACATCACATCAAACATCAGCTTGTCTGACAAACAATAAAATCGACAGTGGATCATGAAAAAGAGAAATGGTCATATATTCACACAAGTCAAAGCATAAGCATGATTGCTTTGGTCCTTTCTGAGAATTTTCTAATGCTGAATAACTCACAACACTTTGGAAATTTAAATATTTTTAGGTTGTTGCACAGAAGTGGGGCACAAAGCCTCAATAGCGCCACCTAGTGCATTTCAAATAATCAGCCCCTGCTCTGCATTCCACTGACATGCATGAAAATTAATAGGCTCACAGAACATATCAATACCCATGAAGAAGCCTATATGCTCATGCATTAAACACCACAGGAATTTGCCAGTTTGAGTTGAATGTATGGTTTTGGTGCGATTTTTGTGATTTAGTGACTTCATATTTTTCTGAGGCCAAGGCCGTGGTGGCGCTGCCATGTTCACCCAAAAATTCAGATCACTCTCACTGCAGCACACGTTGTCAAAACTCCTTATAACTTCTGTGTCTGATAAAAGTTATATATCTTATGCAAATATTTAGTCTTCCTCATAGGGCCCCCTTATTGAAACAGAAAAAGTTTTTTTTTTTACACTGAAAAGAGCATCCACATAATTCTTCATTTAAAAAAAATCTGATCAAGTTGATAAAATTTTATAATAACCTATGAGTTTATGTGTGACAGGGATTTTATCTGATCGACTCCTAATTGGTCAGCCTTATCCGCTTGAATCTTGAATCATCTTAAAACCTTAGTGGATAAAATTTGTTAAAAGCCTTACTTGTTAGCTGGCATTGGCATAGCCGTTAAAACTGTTATGACTCAGCACACATGGTCCAGACTGCCCCATAGTTAGTATGTGTGGCTATAACAGTACCAGCCTGAAGAAGTCAAAAGAAGCTCTACGGTTTTCCTGGAGAAAATCATAACTTCATTTTATCTCAGTGAGGCCCAAAAAATGTGTTAAGACCAAGTGCATCTGTGTGTCACTGCCTTTAATTGCTGGAATAATTTTAGAATTATTATGTAATGTTATAATGTTGAGTTTTCTGCTGTATTTCTGCCTTCTACAGCTCTGGAAAAATTAAGACACCATTTCAAAATGATCAGTTTCACTGGTTTTACTCTTTACATGTGTGTGAGGAAAATGAACACTTTTGTTTTATTCCAAAAACTACTGACAACATTTCTCACAAATTGAAAATAGAAATACTGTCAGTTAGAGTTTAGGTCAAAATACCCCAAGGATTAAACATCACAGCACTCTTTTCATCCGCTTGAAACAGCCCTGTTCAGAATGGCTAGTTTCAGTGCCTGTCCCTTTAAATGCAAATGAACCACTGCTCACACCTGCCCCACCCCTTCTACTGGTACCGATAGTCACAGATAGAGGTGGTATTATGCAAATTTAAAACTAATGACATCATTGTCTAACAACTCATAAACCACATGGATTTCAACCAGTGGAGCAGGTTTTGTCAATTCTCACATTTTGGGGGCTGGAAAACAAGCCAAACATCAAAATATATGTTGAAGAGCCTTCAAGAAGTGATATTTCCATAATATGTCCCCTTTAAGTTTGACAGTAAATATGCTGGACCATCAACGAGTGGGAGCATTGGGGTGCAGGTGCAACTGTCAAAAGTTATATTTTGGAGTTCAGGTAGGAGGGCCCCCCAGCAGAATTTTTCCTAGGGCCCCATGGAGGTCTGAAGCAGCTCTGCTTTTACTCATTAAATACGATTCAGTTCAGGTGATCACCCAATCAGTGCCTCATTAATTGGGAATGTTTGAATTCAATAGACACTGGAATGGAATGGCTGCCATACTGTACATGTAGAGAAAGTGATTTATTAAGAAAAGTTTTGAGTGGTATCTTAATTTCTGCAACAGTGCAGCATTCAAATTAGAGAAAATGGCTTTAATTTCAACACAATTTGTCAAATCTTCCCCCAGGTTTATGTCTGAAACACTCATGAACCCGTCTGCATATTCACATGAAGTCTACTCCTAGTGCCACTTAAAGAAAAAAAAATACTGTCGACAGAAAATCATTTAATTTCTTGGGCATTTTTACTTTGTGTTGTGATGCACAGACAGATGTGAATAGGTAGGGGGTATAGTGCCAGGTTAGAATAGATGATTTAAAATATAGATGGTTAGATCTAGATTTAGATTTATAGATGGTTTAAAAAAGGACCAACAAGTCATGAAAATGACTGCGACAGATCAGTGCTATATTATGATAGACTTTCCTAAACATTCTGATAGATGATGGGATGAAGGACCTGTGGTAGTGTTCCTTGTTGTGCCGCAGAGCATGGGGGAGTGTTCGTCGCTGCATGGTTGCAGCTTTAATTGTAATTGTGTTATAATTGTTTTTTTTTATCCCCCAATGGAGCATATTTAACACATTTAAGTGAAGTGTTCTGATTTAAAACACCACACATAGCCATCATATGTCACAAAATGTGTGCTAAATGTGCCAGTCACTGTGCAAGTAAAAGTAATAATTTTCCAATATGGCAATGATTTCCTATTCTATTAGATGTTGTTGCCATCTTTAAATTTTGTTGTTTGGATTTTCAACCACTTTACTCAACTGAAAATGATTTGTCTTACTTCAGAGATGATTTCTTTGCTTCATGGCAACATGTTAGTGGTGTCGGTTTAGAATTTAATTTACCTCAGTGCAAACAATTTTAATGAGCAAATTGTGAGGGTTTTAAAAAAGGATATGTAGGAAAGGCTTTGCTAGAACTGTTAGTGCCACTGAGTCATGCTGTTTACACCCTCTGCTCAGTCTTATGTTATTTCTGGCAAAGATGAATATGAATTTACAAGGCAAAGCCTGTGCTTTGAAGATGCTATTTCCTTTTCTGTTTTCATGTTATTTATCTTAAGTAGTGATACAAGTAATTGGGTCATGTGCATATTGTTTGGTATCACTGGGCTACCCCCCATAAAACCTTTCACTCACAGATGTTTTCTTTCTCAATTGGCACAGAGGTGGATGGATGCAGAGTGGAAGTAAAAAGCCAGAATTTCATCAACAACCTGCTTAACCTGCAGGAAGGTGAACATGTAGAAGGTGCTGCTGCTTCATCATTCACTTTCACTGCAAGTATCAACACATTCATTCTGTCAGCATCAAGCATGACAATCTTTACTTTAAATCACATAAAATCAATATAGAACAACTACAGCCTTATTGTATAGACATTATGTGAGACAGATTTTGTGATTACATGATATGTCCAGGGGCTGGTTGCCCAAAGCTTTCATAACGCTACATCAGTCTTAACCAATACTTTCTCTCTTTCTTAACATTTTCACATGTTTCTCGAGGCAAGGGCGTAGAATTGGGTAGGGACGCTAGGGACACGTCCCTACCAATATTCAGCCTATGACTGTTGTACTGTTGTCAATTAGGGTCTAATTAGGTAGGCTATATATGTGCATCACAGTGGCCACTTGTGAGGCCAAACCATGGCAGTGATGCAACACATCTTTGTGCTTTACTAGAGATGCCGCTGTCTGCAGAGTCATTTAGTCCACGTTCATTATGTTGTCAGACAAAACTTCTGCCTGCTGGACACCATGTCTGAAAATGCAATTTTAAAAAATTTGCTGGTCAGTCATATGTGATTGGGGGGGGCAGCTAAATAATAAAAAAAAAAGGAATGGACAGAAAGGACACACTGCACTGTCCAGCCCGCTCATCTGCAGCTAGCAGGAGGAGCACCCTGCTTTTTCGGTTCCACAGATATTTAATTTGTACAGCAGATTAACATACTCTGCGGAGGGGGGGTGGTTGTACACGGCCTAAAACACTTGGAAACCGCGGACCAGCGGATCGCTGATCACCTCCAGTTGAATAACTGTAGAAGAGCTGTAGCTGATAAGGTAATTATGTAAGCATCCAATTGATGTGTTCTTTGCAAAGAATGTGCACGCTGTCAATCATGCACCTCCGCTTGAAGTGAAAACTGATTTCTGGGCAATCAATGTCAGCTGATTTCAACACCCTCTTCACCTTACACCATTCATGGCAAACTAATTCTTGAGGAAACTCCTGAGAAACTGTTTGGGAACCAGGCGTAGAAAGGTAAACAACTTTGGTAAGATATACCTTTGGAGTTTTCTTAGCGCACTAAGAAAGAACATTATAGGGCCACATATCTTGGTCTATATCTGTATCTATAACTTATGTTGATGTAAATACAGAGAAAAAAACCAAAAACATACTGAACCGAACCAAAAACCATGACCCCAAAACAGTGACATGAACCAAACTGTGGATTTTGTGATGAACACTCCCACCTCAGTAATATCCCTGAATCCAACTAGTTCTGCTGCTCTGACTGAACGAGGCCACTGTGGATTCAACTGTTTCAATGCCCCCCAATTTCCACTTTTTATACAAAGTAGAATTAAGAGTGCTGTTATACTTTTGCTTTGTGGTACAGTTGAATCAGACACTGATGCAGCCCAAACAACCAGGCTAACAACAAAGTGACCTACCACCAAGTAGCCATCTGTTGTAAACTAATGTTTCAGCAGTTTATAATTACTTAATCTGATTAGGTAAACAACACAGGCAGAGGACATAATTTAACATCTCCTAAAGTATACACCCTTTTCGTCTTGATTCTATATATCATTGTATCTAACATACATTTGCTGTGCAGTACAGTAAAACTAATAATAATGTTTACTAATTTGTTAGATTTAGAGAATAAATATAGTCATAGGAAGCATAGTTCTGTGTGACCTGCTGTCAGTCACAATTTGACTGACCCACATGGGTCCATTTAGCACTGATGAAGCAGCATGAATCAATAAATAAGGTCAGCTCATGGCTGTTGTAAAAACAGTAACTGGACCAGATAAAGGGCAGTAATGTCTAATCATTCTCACTTTTCCAAATTAACTGAGCTACAGGAAGTGAATGTGCCCCTGCAAAGTGCATGAGAAGTCTAACCTTCATGACTTGGAATAATTAATGCCTAGTCTTTTTTGAAATTTTGCTTTCAACTTGTGTTGACCTGCATGCAGATGATGTAATCCTGGCGAACATTACACATGCAACCACCACTATAGTCTTCATCCTGAACTTACCCATAGAAGAAACAATGGCATAGTCAGAACTGTTTTGATATGACTTTATAAAACACAGTCACATATGAAGGTTTAATGGATCTAAAGAGGCACAGATCATGCATTTGGTTGCCTCAAATAGATAAACACAAGGCTTTCTTGGCAATAACACTGCACCTTTCACAATCCAAAAGATGATTCAATGATCTGTGTTTGAACACAATCCCCTCCAGTTCTTAAATTACTTGCCCTGTTTCTTGCCCTGTATCTGTTTTGCATGATCCAAGGTACAGAATTTCGTCATTTGAAAACAGAGCGTAGTGATGATCTACATCTATCTGACCACCTATGGTTTTGAATGGTTGCTGTATCCATGTCACTAAGACAAAAGCATTCCTGTGTTTCTTGACTTGTTGCTGCAGAAGTAGCTTTTACACCACATATAAAAGAAATCAAGACAATATGGTGTTTGGTTAGAGCATGGCTAAAGCTGTGATTGATTGGGTCAGTAGAGCACAATGTGAGCTCAGCATTTGCAGGAACCCATCATGTGATATTATTAGACTTTAAGTATCTATTTATAGAGTCTAGATTTTGTTCCCTGTTTTTATTACTACTGGGACAAAAAGAAAAGGGAGGAATTATATGGATCCTATTAACTCTGTTGCACTGGTACCTACAAGTATGGTGCTTTCCTCATGGGTCTGAAATAGAATATTCCCTGGAAATGACTGAGAAATATGCACTTGTCTAAATGTGAGGCCCAAGCATTCCTTCTAGTTCATTTCCAAACAATGAAAAATTACAGTGTGTGTTGTTTTGTGTGGAAAAATAGATGATCAGATATTTCACATCTACAGGTGGAAATAGCTGTTTGCCTAAGGGAAAGACAATGTTCTAGATATATTTCTGACTGATATGGTGAGAGAGAAATAACAAAATGATCTGAACTGTAAGCGTGTGTGCTTGTCTTATACATTCTACATATTTAGGTCTCAGACAGTAGTACTGCTCAGCTGTCAGGCCAGCCAGTAAGATGCAGACAAGAAATCTATGCTTTGTAACAAATTTATTAAAATGAAAAAAACTAAAATATCACATTGACATAAGTATTCAGTATTATTTTGCTTCCACTCTTCAAAATCTCAAATTTCTCTCAGCCATCTTAGAGATATTTCTGCACTGCTGGTGAGCTGTAAATTCAACTGATCCCAGCTGAGCTCCAGAGCTAACTGCAGGACTCAACCAATCTCTTATTATTGCTGCATACCATTTTTTTTTAGAATACTGATGATATTCAAACTGATGATATTCCCATTCCCTTACTGGTTGGAAAAAAGTAGGGAGAAGATACATCTTATATTGCCTACCCCTCACTCAATACATAATTATTCTGAAATAATCTGTCTGTCATTGAGAAACTGTCTAACATAAAATAAACAAAACAAACAAACATAACAAACAAACATCTGACATTTTTACATCTATAAAAAGAGTTATGAGTTGTTAAATACTTTAATCATATGTACTAATTGTTATGTCTTTTAGCATTTTCTTGAATTGGAATATATTTGTACAGGTCTTGAGTTCATTACATTGAGAGTTCCACAGTTTGACTGCAACTACAGAGATGCACAACTGTCTTAAAGTTGTCCGTGCCAACTGGTGTTTGAAGTGGAACTTTCTTTTGTACATTTTCTGGTAATATTCTATTTTTGCTTTATACATTACAGCCAGTATCTGTGTTTCAGTTAAATCTTTGAGTTTCAGTATTCCTAATTCCATAAACAATCTCTTGGTATGCTCTCTATATCCAACCTAACCCTAACCCTTATGAATAATTCTCACTGCTTTTTTGTAGAATAATCAATGGTCTTATATTTATGAAGTATGTGTGGCCCCAAACTTCCACATAGTAGCAAAAATAAGGCAAAATTAAAGCCACAAGCGGCGTTGAACAGGCCCTCACTTGCCCCATGCCACCGCGGGGCCCCTGCGGCATGCGGAGACTGTGGCGCAAAGTGGGAAGGGAGGAGAAACAAGGAAAAAGTGGAAAAAAATGCAATGTTCAGTTCATCCACCAGGTGGTGCTACGAGCATTGCCAGATGTGGGCAGGTGCGTTCAGGGGCAGACCTTCATCACCCATGTGAAGTTTCAGGCAAATAGGACAATGCATGATGGAGTTATAAGGACTTGATTTTCCATGGCGAGGGGCATCAAAAATGGCAGCGCCCTACAGCCACGCCCCTTGAGATAGAAAAAAGCTTTTAATAACTTTTGATCACAAAGGTCTTGAGATGACGTTAACCAAATCTGAAGTTGATTGAATATAATCTGTAGGAGGAGTTTGATGATAAGATGGAGTTTGCATCTAGACTACTTACACATGTGTACCAATTTTCATCTTGCTACTCCAAAAAAACACTATGGGAGGGTTTTTCTGAAAATGTCAAGGTGGCGCTGTTGAGGCATTTGGCCCCACCTATGTGCGACACCCCTATGAGATGGAAGAGCACGCCATTCTTGACCTGTGTATAAATTTCATGAGGATATGAGTTTGTTAAAGCCAATCAAAAAGCCAAACGTAATTGGTGGCGAGGGATCACTATTCGCCGCGCCGCCACACGGATGCCATTAGTGATAGCTGCACAGTGTTAATGATGTAGTTTCACCAACTTGTTCAGCATGTATTAGAAGTGGAATGAAGTTGATGGGGTCAACAATGTAGGATTTATACGTGTTAGGTAAAAGCTGGACACTTCCTGTTACCACCAGGGGGCACTATGAGTAAGGTGGGAAGTTCATATATCGGGATGTTCAGGGCGGAGCCGTCATAATGTCCAGCAAGTTTGAAGCTGCTAGGATCCAGTATGTGGACCGTTCAAAATTCAATGGTGAGAAAACGTAAAGTTGCCAAAATTTGTCACACCCTAGCAGCCGCAGCCTTTGACCTACAGACATTCTTTTAATAACTTATGATCAGCATGGCCTCTAGATGATCTGTACCAAAATTGAAGTCGATCGGGCGGAATCCCTAGGAGGAATTCGTTCAAATACGAAAAAACTACAATTCAAAATGGCAGACTTCTTGTTGACATTTCACCATGACAATAGGACGCTTTTTTGTGTGTCTTGGCATGATACATAAGTGTACCAAATTTCGTTTAACTATGACAAAATAACCCCAATGCGGAGGGAATTTTGAAAATGTAAAGGGCCGCTATTTCAAATTTCGTGTCGACCATGTACGACCGCCAAAAAATATCGAATTTCGGATCCGGCCAGTCGACTGTGCAAAAATTGAAGCGTTTTCGAATTTGGGAAAGGGCCGAAATTGGGGCATGAAATGTCACAAGAATAATAAAATAAACAGCACGATTTTAATAGGGTCCTCGTCGGACGACTTGCAGTCATCGCTCGGGCCCTAATAAGAGAACAGTACAGTAGTCTCATTATATTGCTATTCAACACAATTTTTTTTGCTTTGTTCAAAACAAAAATATTCTTTGACACTTTATTTTTTCCCGAGCTCTCGCAAAAGTTTTGTGCGATCTCACAAAAGTTCGTCCTTTTTTTTTTTTTTTAACCCATCAATTTTTTTCCCCCATGTTCCCTCTGGGGCTCCATAATAATCACACCTAAGAAACAAAATTCAGAAACATTTTCAATTTCTACTCCATCTTTGGACAGTGAAACATTTCTCTCCTTTCTTTGTTTAACAAAGATCATAAACTTAGTATTACAAAGATTCAAGGATAACGTATTTTCAACAAACCACTCTCTCAGTTTTACCATTTCATTTTCTATATTTTTGCATAGAGTATTTAAGTCATCTCCTGAACTAAAAGTGTTTGTGTCATCAGCAAATAACACATACTGTAACAATGGATAGTTCACAAATGTCATTAATGTATAAATAAAAATATTTAGGCCCCAAGACAGAGCCTTGTGGGACCCCACACACAATGTTCATATACTCAGACTTATTCCCAGAACATACTGAAATCTAGTATCTAAATAGCAACCGAACCAGTTCAGAGCAACTCATACCATAAGGTTTTAGTTTAGAGATTAATAATTTATAATCTAGTGTCAAATGGTTTAAAAAAAAAAAAAAAAAAAAATCAATAATTACACCAATTGTACAACTCTTATTTTCTATTGCCATGGTAATTTCTTCAGTTATTTCCATCAGTGCTAAAGCAGTAGAACTTTTTGACTCCTGATTTATAAAATGGAATAATCTTTGCTACTTTCATTTTGTCTGGGAAAACCCCTGTAGAAAGAGAAAGATTAAAAATATAACCTAGAGGTTTGATTATACCATAGATTGTCTGACTGTCTTTTTTTTTTTTTTTTTTTTTTACAATAGTCATATCAATACCATCACTGTCGGTTGATGTCTTATTTTTACATTTAGAAACAATCAATAGGATTTCTCCGTCACTCACTTCTTCCAGGAGCATAGACTGTAATACTTTACTTTCACCTTTCCATCCACTATTATTTTTCTCAAAGTTATTATTCCTTTTAATAGATTTTGTAAGATTAGGTCCAACATTAACAAAAAAAGAATTAAATCCATTTACCACTTCCTTTATGTTTACAATATTTGTATTATTTTAATTAATAAAATAACAGGTGTATTTGTAGGGTCATGATTATTTCCTATTACTTTTTTTCCAAGTACTTTTGATGTTGTGTCTATTTTTCTTGTAAGACTTTATTAAAGTACTTCTTTTTAGCTTGTTTTACCTGTCAGTTTATTCTTATAGAGCTTATATTGCCTTTCAGCCTTTTTTGTTCTCAACTTGATAAAGTCTCTGTAAAGTTTGTTTTTCTTTTTACATGCATTTTGCAACCCATTTGTAATCCATGGCTTGTAGATGTCATATATATATATATATAAATATATACTGTCTTCTTTATTGCTTGCAAATACGCAAGTGTTTGATTAGCTCATTCATAAACTAGTTGTATACTGGCAACTGCTGAGAGAGTGAGATCATTTTTGCTTTGCACCACTCACGCATTTTTGACTGCTGCACTGTGAGGGTGTTCAACCCTGAACAGCTAGTACCAGTTGTACAAACACAAGCTTTATGGTAGTTACCAACCATGTCTGTTGGGGTGGGTCTGCCATCTTTTCATAATCATGCGCTCTTCTGTGCAAATGTGTCTTAGTTTAGGTTTGTATCTAATTATATCTTTCTTGATTTGCGTGCAATCTATTTTTTCTTCACTCCCAAGTGGTTTAAATAGGCTCACATCATGTAGTAAGAATAGTTACATATTGACTTAATATGGGGTCTTTTCCTCTACTTGGGTTCAGAGTCCACAATCCATCCATAAATTTTCTCAAGATCTCAACAAAATAGTGCTGCTCAAAGCTAGTGCAAGCCTGGCTTTTGACTGCAACTTTCAGATTTACACCATGTGGGACCTGTGAGTCCTGAGAAGATGGTCATGGGAATTCCAGCACATAAACTCACAAAGAAATGTCTCCACAGCCCCGAGAGGCTAGTTCATCAATGCTGGATGAGACAGGGCAGAGCCATGAGTCAGAATATGAAATAAATCTTGTGTCAAGTGATGGATATCTGAAGAGGCAAGGCAAGGCAATTTTATTTGTATAAACCATTTACAAACAATTTGTCTCAAAGGGCTTTACACAGCATTATGACAGCATCCTCTGACTCTCACATCGACTGAGGAAATACTCCCAAGAAAACCCTTTTTACAGGGAAAAAATTGAGAAACCTCAGGGTGAGCAACAGAGGAGGGATCCCTCACCCAGGATGGGCAGAAGTGACATAGATGTTGCATACAGACAAGAAAACAGTTTACAACATGGAATATGGAAAACATGGAAATGGAATCAGTCAGTTAACAAAAAATGATGAAGGAAGCTCCTGGTGGGCAGGGAGAGAAGGCCAGCTTAATGGGACTAAGGATGGCAGACTGGGTCATGAGCAGGGAGTGCAGGCCGGTTTAACAGCAGGAGAAAGGAGGTGATGGAGGCGGCGGTTGGTTGGTGCAGGGGGATGGAGCTCTGAAGAGATCTGTGGAAACACAGAGAGAGTGCAAGACACTAAGGCCAGACTACAAAGTGCAACAGTTAATGACAGTTCAAAATGTGTGAGGGGAGAGGAGAGGAAGGATAGGGCTCCATGTAACCTGATGTGTCCCCCAGCAGTTTAAGCCTATAACAGCGAAGCTATAAAATGGATCAGGACTACCTGAGCCAGCCCTAACTAAAAGCTCTGTCATAGAGGAAGGTCTTAAGCCTTGACTTAAATGTAGAAAGAGTGTCTGCCTCTCTGACCCATGGAGAGAGCTAGTTCCATAATAGAGGAACCCGGTAACTGAAGGCTCTACCTCCCAGTCTGTTTTTAGAGATACTGGGGGTCACTAACAGACCTGCATTCTGGGAGTGAAGTGCTCTGGAAGGACAGTATGGAATAATGAGGTCTTTCAGATAAGATGGAGCTTTGTCATTAAGAGCCTTGTAAGTAAGTAGAAGGATCTTGAAGTCTATTCTATATCCTACAGGAAGCCAATGGAGAAAAGCTAGAATGGGAGAGATGAGAGTCGAGTGCCTGTTAATGACGTGACTGAGCTAACCTAGCATTAGGCTCTGTTACGAACCCATCTAGGACCGGGCCGAGTAACATAAACACTTTGAGCACATTTGGTTAACGTAAAGTGGATTTATTCTCCAGTAATGATAAACAAGCAAATGAAGGAGCAACAAAAATAAAGAAGCATCGCTTCAGGGTGAACCCAGGCCAAAATAATAAACAAAAACTCACTACCTACCTCCCAAACTAACTAAAGCCTTAAAGAAAATTAAAAAACAAAAATACAGCACTAGGCCTGTCTCCTTAAATTATTAACAAAAACAGGAGAAAACTTGAAGAACATAAATAGTGGCTCACCCCTACTGCTTCGTGCTCTATAAACTATACAAAGGATGTATCTCACACACACAAAGGATTCACAGAATACAGTTTTTGAATTTGCCACCACGACGGTCGACACAGGGCTGGTGATCTCTCTCTGCCTTTGTCTCAGTGTACCGGTGGGTTTTTGAAGGGGCCGAGTCCCCATGGCAGCCAACCCATGGCAGGCGCAGGTAATCAGCTGTCCACTCACGAGGAGGCGGAGTGGAGCCAGGAGCAAATCCTCGGAAGGAGGGGGAGAGGTCAATCATAGTAGCCCACATAATAACCACAGTACATAGGTACCTCATATACAATAATAGATAATAATACAGCCACGGCCGTAACAGGCTCAGAAAGCCTATTCGGCTCTTTCAGTGGCAGAAAGCAGGATCTATTTGACCGTTAAAATTGTGGTGTTAAAGATTTATGAATTAGTTCCTTAGGCCTACCGCCAGAAATTCAGATCCTGAGAGAAGTCTGGGGAACAGAGCCATGTTGAGTTTGCCAGGGATCTGGTCACTTTTTTGGTCGGTGGTGTACTGCTTCAGAGGTGGACTCTATTGATGCCTTATGTGATATGATTGTACTGGAACAACTTAGAAATTCTATTCCCAGCCACACTGCAGTTTACATCAGTGAGCATAAGGTGAAGACTGCCGCCGAGGCCGCTGCATTAGCTGAAGAGTATGTGTTGACACACAAGGGTGAGTTCCGGGCTCCTTAGGGCGGTGGTATGCGTCGTGTCCCAGTCAAGGCCAGGTGAATTCTGGTGTTTGTGCTGTGTCTGTGGCACCTGTCCCTGTTGTGTCTCCTTCTCAGCAGCTCAAGTGTGGGGGAGAGCCAGACTTTTCTGCATTCCTGTCAGAGGGCCACATATCGCTGGTGGGAGGTAACAGTGTGCCGGTAAAAATCTTGAGAGACGCAGCTGCATATGACTCGCACAGTTTGAGCTCTGTGTTGCCTTTTTCTGGGGATTCCAACACCTGAGACTTTGTTTTGATGTGGGGTATGGGGTTGAGTGTTGAGCCGGTTCCACTGCATTCTCTCTGCATTGATTGTGGTTTGGTGCAGGGTCCGCCCTGAGCTTCCAGTAAGAGGGGTGGATGTCATTCTGGGGAACGGTCTTGCAGGCAGCTGAGTGTGGGCCGACGGTCCACCACCCCTGATTGTGTCATCTTCACCCGTTGTAATGGGTAGCTTGGATAAGGATGCTCAGTGTTTCCCTGAAGTGTTTACAGCATGTGCTGTGACACAGGTTATGACTCATGCACAACAGGGGGGGCCTGTGCCAGCGGATGAGGTGGATGAGATTGATGTTGTTAATGTCCCTGATTTATTGCTGTCCATTTCTCGCAGTGTTCTAGGGGCGGAGCAGAAAGGTGATCTTTCTTTGAGTCAGCTGTTTGATGCTATCCTCTCCACAGAAGACAGGAGAAGTCCAGTGGGTGGCTACCTTTTGCAGGAGGGTCTACTGGTGAGGAAATGGTCGCCACATGGTGAAAGCTTTGTTGGAAAACCAGTTATACAGATTGTGGTCCCTGAGAAATTTCACAACGAGGTCCTTAAGTATCACATGACCAATTGGGACATCTTGGTGTTCGTAAAATGTACAACTACATTTTGTGGTATTTCTTTTGGCCACAAGAAAGGATGTGTTAAATCTTGTCCTACCTGTCAAATAAAGGGAAACCCAATCAGGGAATAAATCCTGCTCAGCTTTATCCCATCCCAGCGATTGCACAGCCATTTGAACATCTAGTGATTGATTGTGTTGGTCCTTCTGGTAGCAACTACTTGTTTATGGTGATGTGCCAGAGTACGCATTATCCAGCTGCGTATCCTCTGCATTCCATCATAGCAAAGTCCGTTGTAAAGGCGCTGTCACAGTTTATTTTTATCTTTGGTAAACCAAAAGTTATCCAGAGCGACCAGGGCTTGAATTTTTCATCTCATCTTTTTGCACAAGTGCTGAAAAAAAGTTGCTGAGGTTTCACCAAACACTTAAATCATTGTTACGTGGTTATTGTGCTGAGTTAAGCCAGGACTGGGAGGAAGGGCTGCTGTTGCTCCTGCTGGCTGCGAGAGAAGTGGTGCAGATAGTACTGGTTTCAGACCTAATGAGCTGGTTTTCAGCCATTCTGTGCGTGGATCGTTGCTATGTGATGCTGTAGCACCATCTTCTCCACTCCTCCACTCCTCCACTCAACTTACCTGTCCTAGAAACGCAAACTCACCTAGCATAGCTATGGCTTCCCTCTCTCCCTCCGCTTTGTCCTCCACTTCTCCTTCTCTTCCCTGCTCCATGTTCCTGGTGTTTAATTATTCCTCTGCTTCCTTTAATGATAATGGTACATGTAATAAGTGTAGCCTGTAGCCAGCGAGCTAGAGTCCTGGCTCCACACCATGGAGGCTAGTTAGTTCAGGTAGCGTCCCAGGCCCCCCTAGTCAGTGTGGATCCACCTAGCCTAGCCGCTGCTAGCAGTTCCCCCGCAGCTCCCGAGCAGCTGGGAAGCCAGGCTCGCAGGGTGACAGCACGCAGGAAGCATAAGTCCACACGGCCCGTGTTGCACCATCAACCCCTTCATGTTTCCAATAGATTTTCCCCACTCAGCGACACACACACTGAGACCCAAACTCAGCATGTTGACTCTGTTGCTCTCAGCGGCACCACCGCCGGGAAGCCGACATTAGTCATTGGCGACCCTGTCCTCTGGAACGTGAAGGTAGAGATTCCAGCGAGCATAGATAGGTGCATCCCAGGGGCCAGAGTGGGCGACGTTGAGGCAAATTTGAAGCTGCTGCCAAAAAGTAAACGTAAATACAGTAAGATCGTAATCCATGTCGGCACTAATGACACTCGACTTCGCCAGTTGGAGTTAACTAAAGTTAATGTAGAATCGGTGTGTAACTATGCAAAATCAATGTCGCACTCCATGGTTTTCTCTGGCCCGCTGCCCAAATTGTCTAGTGACGACATGTTTAGCCGCATGTGGTCGTTCCATTGCTGGATGTCTAGGTGGTGCTTAAAAAACAAGGTGGCCTATATAGACAATTGGAAGATTTTCTGGGGAAAGCCTGGTCCGATTAGGAGAGATGGCATCCATCCTACTTTGGATGGTGCATCTCTCTTATCTAGAAACATAGCACGTTCTGTTAGTCATTCCAACCCCTGACAATCACCCAGAGTTCACACCAGCAGGCAGAGCCGCAGTCTTACACGCCCCTCTGCAGGTTCCTTTGTGCTGTCACCCACCCACCCCTACTTATATCCCATAAAAACTGTGTCTGCCTCGAGGCTGTATAAACCTAAACCCAAAGCTGGAGGAGTCAATTATAGCAACTTAGTTAAAATCAAAACCACTACTTCAGCAAACCAAACAAATAAACCTATTAAATGTGGTTTGCTAAATATTTGATCTCTCTCATCCAAGTCTCTGCTAGTACATGATTTGATCACTAATCACCAAATTGACTCACTAAGTCTAGCTGAAACCTGGTTGCAGCAGGATGAATATGTCAGTTTAAATGAATCTACCCCTCCCAGCTACATTAACTACCATGTGCCTCGTAACACTGGTAGAGGAGAAGGAGTGGCTGCAGTTTATCAGTCAAATCTGCTTATTAACCCTCAACCTAATGTGTCATATAACTCATTTGAAAGCCTTACGCTCAGCTTCTCTCACCCAGACTGGAAAGCAGAGAAACCATTCTTACTTGCTGTGGTGTATCGTCCTCCTGCACCTTATTCTGAGTTCTTAGAAGAATTCCCTGACTTTCTGTCAAATTTAGTAATGAATTCAGACAAAGTCATTATAGTGGGTGACTTGTTCAATGTTCACGTGGACGTTGATGATGACTGTCTGGCCTCAGCATTCAAGTTGCTTTTAGATTCAATTGGCTTCTCCCAGAGGGTGCATGAATCTACTCTCTCTTTTAATCATATCCTTGATCTGGTGCTTATTTATGGAATAGAAGTGGATCACATCACAGTTTTCCCTCAGAACCTGGTGTTGTCTGACCATTCTTTAATAACCTTTGAAATTACTTTAACAAATTACACTGTACCTGGGAAAAAATCCCACTACACTCGATGTTTATCTGACACTGCTGTTTCTAGATTTACAGAGCTCATTTGATATCATTGATCACAGCATTTTGCTACAGAGACTAGAACATGAAATTGGGATTAAAGGATCTGCTCTAAAATGGTTTGACTCATACTTATCTGACAGGTTTCAATTTGTTAATGTTAATAATGGCCATTCGGAGTACAGCAGAGTTACGTGTGGTGTGCCACAGGGTTCAGTTTAAGGGCCAGTTATCTTCACTCTTTACATGCTTCCATTAGGGGATATAATCTGGAAGCACTCCATCAATTTCCATTGTTATGCTGATGATACTCAGCTCTATTTATCGATAGAGCCAGATGATAGAAGCCGCCTCATCAATCTGCAAGACTGCTTGAAAGACATCAAATCTTGGATGTCTTCTAACTTCCTACTACTGAGCTCTGACAAAACAGAGGTTGTTGTGATTGGACTTATGCATCTCAGGGACACATTCTCCAATCACATTGCTACTCTGGATGGCATCACGGCATCACCCTGAACTCCGGTCCAACAGCGAGGAACCTTGGAGTCATTTTTGACCAGGATCTTTCCTTCAGCTCTCACATAAAGCATGTGACTAAGACTGCCTTCTTTCACCTGCGCAGTATAGCTAAGATCAGGAATATCCTCTCTCAGAGTGATGCTGAGAAACTGGTCCACGCATTTATTACTTCTGGGCTGGCTGTAACTCTCTCTGGTCAGGTTGTCCAAAAAACTCTCTAAAGAGTCTCCAGCTGGTCCAGAATGCTGCAGCGAGGGTATTGACAAGAGTTAGCAAGAGAGAGCACATCTCTCCCATTCTAGCTTCTCTCCATTGGCTTCCTGTAGGATATAGAATAGACTTCAAGATCCTTCTACTTACTTACAAGGCTCTTAATGACAAAGCTCCATCTTATCTGAAAGACCTCATTATTCCATACTGTCCTACCAGAGCACTTCACTCCCAGAATGCAGGTCTGTTAGTGACTCCCAGTATCTCTAAAAACAGACTGGGAGGTAGAGCCTTCAGCTACAGGGCTCCTCTATTATGGAACCAGCTCTTTCCATGGGTCAGAGAGGCAGACATTCTTTCTACATTTAAGTCTAGGCTTAAGACCTTCCTCTATGACAGAGCTTTTAATTAGGGCTGGCTCAGGTAGTGCTGATCCATTTTATAGCTACGCTGCTATAGACTTAAACTGCTGGGGGACACGTCAGGCTACACAAAGCCCTATCCTTCCTCTCCTCTCCTCTCCCCTCAGACATTTTGAACTGTCATTAACTGTTGCACTTTATAGTCTGGCCTTGGTGTCTCGTACTGTCTCTGTATTTCCACAGATCTCTTCAGAGCTCCATTCCCCTGCACCAACCAACCGCCGCCTCCATCACAAGCGGAGAGCAAGCAAAATCTGCTCTCAGGCATGGAGACATAGAAGGACAGGTACAGCAGGGGAGAGGTGGGTTGGGACTTGGGACAAGTCGACCCATGTGGCACAAGGCAACATCCACCCAGAGGAGAAAGCTGGTGGTGCTGAGGTCTGGCAACAACAGGAAGCAGAGAGATGTGCAAAGGCAGTCTCACAGTCCAAACAGGGCCAGTGGACTAGCTGGGAAAACCTGGAGCTTCGTAAGCTCACTTGGAGGGATCTGTGGGAGATGGAAGGAAGCCAAATCAGCTTCATCATCAGAGCCACCTATGATGTTCTTCCTACACCCAAGAACCTAAATCAGTGGCTTGGAGGAGATCCTTCATGTCCTCTCTGCAAAATCCCAGCAACACTCAGACACATCCTCACTGGCTGCAAAACCAGTCTGTCCCAAGGCTGTTACACCTGGAGACACAACAAGGTCCTATGGCAACTGGCAATCACCCTGGAAGAAAGGAGAACTATCATCAATGCCCTCTCTCCGCCAATATCCAGACACTCAACCACCACCCCCTCCAGTCAAGTCAGCTGCAACAGTGGAAGAGACCCTCTTGGACGCCGCACGAGACTGGAAAATGCAAGTTGACCTCGACCAGCAACTTAAGATTCCACCAGAGATCATAAAATCCAATCTCAGGCCGGATCTGATTTTGTGGTCAACAGAGCAGAAGTCCCTGTTCATCATGGAACTAACTGTACCATGGGAGGCTGCAGTTAGTGAAGCGTATGAACGGAAACATCTGAAGTATGCCGACATAGCAGCGGAGGCACAACAACGTGGCTGGCGGACCCAAGTGCTTCCTATAGAAACACCAATGAAGGAGGGTGCCCACCTGATGACCCCGATGAAGTGATTACCCCTTCCCTTTCCCCCCACTCACAACAAAAAGGTGCTTTCACCAGCTCCTTCCTGCTTCTGCCGCCTTCCTGCTACGGTGAGCGTATTACGTCATTGCGTCATTTCCTGTTGTGTGTGCCTGTGCCTGTTGAGTTAGACGCTCTCCCTCAATCCTTCGTCTAGCTTTCTGCTAACTTAATCACTTTAAGCACCACTGCACGCTACGCTTAGTTCATTACACAAGTCTTTATAACTCAGGTCTATCACAGGACCCTATCTGTACTGCTGCACTCAACGTCCTCGAAACCCAAACTTACCTAGCATAGCTATGGCCTCTCTCTCTCCCTCTGCTTCTCCCTCCACTTCTCCTTCTCTCTCCTGCTCCATGTGCCTGATGTTTAGTTATTCCTCTGCCTCCTTTAATGAGAATGGTACATGTAACAAGTGTAGCCTGTTTGCAGTCCTGGAGGCGAGGCTTTGTGAGCTAGAGTCCCGGCTCCGCACCATGGAAGCTAGCCCTGTAGCTCAGGTAGCGTCCCAGGTCCCCTTAGCCACTGCGGAGCCACCTAGCCTAGCAGCCGCTAACAGCTCCCCCGCAGCTCCCGAGCAGCCGGGAAGCCAGGCTCGCTGGGTGACAGCACGCAGGAAGCACAAGTCCACACGGCCCGTGTTGCACCACCAACCCCTTCATGTGTCCAACAGATTTTCCCCACTCAGCGACACACCCGCTGAGACCCAAACTCGGCATGTTGGCTCTGTTGCTCTCAGCGGCACCGCCGCCGGGAAGCCGACATTAGTCATTGGCGACTCTGTTCTCCGGAACGTGAAGGTAGAGACTCCGGCGAGCATAGTTAGGTGCATCCCAGGGGCCAGAGCGGGCGACGTTGAGGCAAATTTGAAGCTGCTGACAAAAAGTAAACGCAAATACAGTAAAATTGTAATCCATGTCGGCGCTAATGACACCCGACTTCGCCAGTCGGAGTTGACTAAGGTTAATATAGAATCGGTGTGTAACTACGCAAAAACAATGTCGGACTCCGTAGTTTTCTCTGGCCCGCTGCCCAATTTGTCTAGTGACGACATGTTTAGCCGCATGTGGTGGTTCCATCGCTGGATGTCTAGGTGGTGCTTAGCAAACAACGTGGCCTATATAGATAATTGGAAGAGTTTCTGGGGAAAGCCTGGTCTGATTAGGAGAGATGGCGTCCATCCTACTTTGGATGGTGCATCTCTCTTATCGAGAAACATAGCACGTTGTGTCAGTCATTCTAACCCCTGACAATCACCCAGAGTTCAGACCAGCAAGCAGAGCCGCAGTCTTACACGCCCCTCTGCAGGTTCTTATGTGCTGCCACCCACCCAACCCTGCTTATACCCCATAAAAACTGTGTCTGCCTCGAGGCTGTATAAGCCTAAACCCAAAGCTAGAGGAGCCAATTATGGCAACTTAGTTAAAATCAAAACCGCTACATCAGCAAACCAAACAAATAAAACTATTAAATGTGGTTTGCTAAATATTCGATCTCTCTCATCCAAGTCTCTGCTAGTAAATGATTTGATCACCAATCACCAAATCGACTTACTAACTCTTACTGAAACTTGGTTGCAACAGGATGAATATGTCAGTTTAAATGAATCTACCCCTCCCAGCTACATTAACTACCATGTGCCTCGTAACACTGGTAGAGGAGGAGGAGTGGCTGCAGTCTATCAGTCAGATCTGCCTATTAACCCTCGACCTAATGCTTCATATAACTCATTTGAAAGCCTTACGCTCAGCTTCTCTCACCCAGACTGGAGAGCAGAGAAACCACTCTTACTTGCTGTGGTGTATCGTCCTCCTGCTCCTTACTCTGAGTTCTTAGAAGAATTCCCTGACTTTCTGTCAAATTTAGCAATGAACTCAGACAAAGTCATTATAGTGGGCGACTTCAACGTTCACGTGGACGTCGATGACGACTGTCTGGCCTCAGCATTCAAGTTGCTTTTAGATTCAATTGGCTTCTCCCAGAGGGTGCATGAGCCCACTCACTCTTTTAATCACATCCTTGATCTGGTACTTACTTATGGAATAGAAGTGGATCACATCACAGTTTCCCCTCAGAACCCGGTCTTGTCTGACCATTCTCTAATAATCTTTGGATTTACTTTAACAAATTACACCTCGCCTGGGAAAAAATACCACTACAGTAGGTGTTTATCTGACACTGCTGTTTCTAGATTTAAAGAGCTCATTCCAGCAGAGCTTGCTGCCACACCTTCTGGTAATACGATGAGCAGCTATGCTGATCTTACTCCCTCGCAGGTAGATTATCTTGTGGACAACACTGCAGCAACACTCCTTGGGGCACTTGATGCTGTAGCCCCTCTGAGAAAGAAAGTCATCAACCAGAAGAGAATAGCTCCCTGGTACAATTCAAATCTGCGCATCTTGAAGCAGAAGACCAGACAGCTGGAAAGGAAAACACACTCCAGCCAGCGCGAGGATGACCGTCGAGCCTGGAAAGATAGTTTATTAATATATAAAAAAGAGCTTCGCAGCACCAGGAGTACATACTTTTCATCTTTAATTGAAGAGAATAAAAACAATCCCAGGTTCCTTTTTAACACTGTGGCCAGGCTGACTAAGAACCACAGTGCTGTTGAGCCATGCATCCCTCCGACTCTCAGCAGCAACGATTTCCTAAATTTCTTTACTGAAAAGATCGTAAATATCAGAACAAGGATCGGCAGTAGTGGACCACAGATTACAGCCTCTACGAAAGCACCTCCCAGACTTGGTGCATACTTGAACAGCTTTGTCCCCATCGACCTGTCAGACTTAACTTCTGTAATCACCTCCTCCAAATCAGCTACATGTCTGCTTGACCCAGTCCCAACAAGACTGCTCAAGGATGTCTTCCCCTTAGTTAACGCTGCTATACTGAACCAGATCAACCTTTCCTTAGTCACAGGCTATGTGCCACAGGCCTTTAAGGTGGCTGTCATTAATCCTCTACTTAAAAAACCCTCTCTTGATCCGGATGCATTAGCCAACTATAGGCCTATATCCAACCTTCCCTACATCTCTAAGATCCTTGAGAAGGTTGTCCTAATGCAGCTTCATGAACACCTGCACAGTAACGAGCTCTTTGAAGCTTTCCAATCTGGATTTAGGGAACACCATAGCACTGAAACAGCACTGGTCAAAGTTTCCAACGATCTTCTTATAGCTTCCGACAGAGGTCTTGTCTCTGTACTTGTACTTCTGGACCTCAGTGCTGCATTTGATACCGTCGATCACAGCATCTTATTGCATAGACTTGAACACGAAATCGGGATCAAAGGATCTGCTCTAAAATGGTTTGCTTCGTACTTATCTGACCGATTTCAATTTGTTAATGTTAATAATGTCCATTCAAAGTACAGCAGAGTTATGTATGGTGTGCCGCAGGGCTCAGTTTTAGGGCCAGTTCTCTTCACTCTTTACATGCTCCCATTAGGGGATATAATCCGTAAGCACTCCATCAATTTCCACTGCTACGCTGACGACACCCAGCTCTACCTATCAATAGAGCCAGATGATAGAAGCTGCCTCATCAATCTGCAAGATTGCTTGAAAGACATCAAATCCTGGATGTCTTCTAACTTCCTTCTACTGAACTCTGACAAAACAGAGGTTATTGTGATTGGACCCAAGCATCTCAGGGACACATTCTCCACTCAGATTGCTACTCTGGATGGCATCACCCTTAACTCCAGTTCAACAGCGAGGAACCTTGGAGTCATTTTTGACCAGGATCTTTCCTTCAGCTCTCACATAAAGCATGTGACTAGGACTGCCTTCTTTCACCTGCGCAATATGTCTAAAATCAGAAATATCCTCTCTCAGAGTGATGCTGAGAAACTGGTCCACGCATTTATTACCTCTAGGCTGGACTACTGTAACTCTCTCTTGTCAGGATGCCCAAAAACCTCTCTGAAGAGTCTCCAGCTGGTCCAGAATGCTGCAGCGAGGGTTTTGACAAGAGTTAATAAGAGAGAGCACATCTCTCCCATTCTAGCTTCTCTCCATTGGCTTCCTGTAGGATATAGAATAGACTTCAAGATCCTTCTACTTACTTACAAGGCTCTTAATAACAAAGCTCCAACTTATTTGAAAGACCTCGTCATTCCATACTGTCCTACCAGAGCACTTCGCTCCCAGAATGCAGGTCTGTTAGTGACCCCCAGTATTTCTAAAAACAGACTGGGAGGTAGAGCCTTCAGTTACCGGGCTCCTCTATTATGGAACCAGCTCTCTCCATGGGTCAGAGAGGCAGACACTCTTTCTACATTTAAGGCTAGGCTTAAGACCTTCCTCTATGAGAGAGCTTTTAGTTAGGGCTGGGTCAGGTAGCCCTGATCCATTCCATAGCTACGCTGCTATAGGCTTAAACTGCTGGGGGACACATCAGGTTACATGGAGCCTTCTCCTTCCTCTCCTCTCCTCTCCTCTCCTCTCCCCTCACATTTTGAACTGTCATTAACTGTTGCACTTTGTAGTCTGGCCTTGGTGTCTCGCACTCTCTCTGTATTTCCACAGATCTCTTCAGAGCTCCATCCCCCTGCACCAACCAACCAACCGCCGCCTCCATCACCTCCTTTCTCCTGCTGTTAAACCGGCCTGCACTCCCTGCTCATGACCCAGTCTGCCGTCCACTGGTCCCATTAAGCTGGCCTTCCCTCCCTGCCCACCAGGAGCTGCCTTCATCATTTTCGTTTCTCGTTAACTGACTGATTCCATCTCCATGATTTCCGTATTTCATGTTGTAAATTGTTTTCTTTGTCTGTATACAACATCTATTGCACGTCTGCCCGTCCTGGGTGAGGGATCCCTCCTCTGTTGCTCACCCTGAGGTTTCTCCATTTTCTTTTCCCTGTTAAAGGGTTTTCTTGGGAGTTTTTCCTCAGTCGATGTGAGGGTCTAAGGGCAGAGGATGTTGTCATAATGCTGTGTAAAGCCCTTTGAAACAAACTGTTTGTAAAAACGGGCTATATAAATAAAATTGCCTTGCCTTGCCTTGCCTTGCCTTTTTATTCGTAGGGATTAATTATTCGAAGGGTAATATCAAGTCCTATAAGCTCATCCAACCACTGAATTTTATGGTAGAAATAGTTGCACCACTATCAATCAGAATTTCAACAGTATTGCCATTAACCTGGACAGGCAAAAACTGGATTAGTAGAAATTTGAATAGTAGCTGCTTGCAACAGACAAGTTTGTTCAAATCCTGTTCCTCTTTGGCACCGCTATGTACGTTATTTTCAACATGTGGGATTTCGTGGAGACCCCCAGCTTAGGGCAGTTCACAACAGCACGCTCCAGTTCAGACATTCCACACTCATTCAGCACTTTTCGAAAATCTTAATAATAATAATAATAATAATACATTTTATTTATAAGCGCTTTTCAAAGTACTCAAAGTCGCTTTACAGAATTGACACAACAATATTAGAAAACAACAATATTAGAAACACTTAGAAACATATAAGTACAATGCAGGGATTGATCAAACATAAGATGTCCAAAACAATCAGAACGGAGAGAAACATAGTTGGGTAAAGATTTGAGTGTAGTGGATGGACCAGACGGATCATAACAGTGTAGGTGGAGTTAGAGTGCTAGATGTTAAAAGCAGAGTGGAACAGGTGCGTTTTGAGAAGTGATTTGAAAGTCTTGAGGTCTGTGGTTTCTCGGATGTGTTTGGGAAGGGAGTTCCAGAGGGTGGGGGCAGCAACAGAGAAAGCTCTATCTCCCCAAGTTCTGTGCTTGGTCTTGGGGACAGTGAGGAGAATGGCATCGGAAGAACGGAGGGTGCGGGAAGGGATGTACGGGTGGAGAAGGTCTGCGAGGTAGGAGGGGGCCTGGTTATGGAGTGTTTTATGGGTGAGGAGGAGGATTTTGAATTCAATTCGTTGTGTAATTGGGAGCCAGTGGAGGTTCTGGAGGACAGGTGTGATGTGGTCACGGGAGCGGGTGTGGGTGAAACCGGTTGTCTAGCCTGTCATTTCACCCATCCATAGAACATCGCTTTCGCACATGCTTTCACATCATCTGCATGTTTCTCGATCAACTGTTTGCTCAATCACACCTCTCAGTTCATCTGGAATTTTCTCTTCCTTACACACATCCATTCCATTCCTCTGATTTGCCACACTCATCCAAATCTGTACACATTCTTTCATTTATGGATAACTTCATACTGAATTTCCCATGGCAGGGTCCATGTTCATTTTGATCACTTTCAATTTATCTGCTTCAAACAAACCAACCATGGGCCACTCTCCATGTGTCCAGTCTTGCATGAGGTTAGTAAATGGATACATCATACCTATTAAAAGATTAAAAGAAATACATGCTGGTGGAGGCCATTCTGAACAACTCAGATCATCCTCTTCATAACACCTTGATGGACCAAGAAAAGAGCGGTGGTGGACGGCTCCTCTCTCTTCACTGCAGGACGGAGAAATATACAAGATCTTTTGTACCTTCAGCCATCAGGCTTTTAATTCTTCTGCAAATGGTTGATGAGCTGACAGACAAATCAATTTCCCTCTGGGGATCAATAAAGTAATTCGTATTCGTATTCGTATTCGTATTAAACAACCAAATAGCTGGTGTTCTCAAGGAGAATATTCTCTGAAGGTGTTCTGGTTGCATACTACCTACACCATGTGCCTCTACATCAGTTCGATTAGATTTGGAGTGTGGTGTATTTGTGTCATTCTGTTTATTAGATGTGTGTGCCAATTTGGTGTGAGAATTTGTTTCACTCCCTGTTTTGGACAGATGACCTCCCATTGTGATTTCAAACAAATACACTCAAACATACAAAAACAACTTCAGTAGCATACAGAGCTTACACAAATTTACAGTGACGTTAGTGTGAAGGCATTGATGGTTTCTCTGTCTCATGTATACACTTTTTATTGGCACCTCTTGCCTCCGGGCTTATCTTCCGCGGCTATTTTGTTTCCCATCAGACACAGAGTGGGTGGTCCCGGATTTTGATCTCAGGTGAAACAGACCTGTTTCATTCTACCCCCAAAAATTTCTTTTTCTATAGCCAGAGATCGCACCTAGGTCCCTCTCTGTGTCGGGCCTGGTTTTTCACCGCACCCAGAAACAGTCGCAATAACCACTCAGTGGCTCTGCTGGTGATATAGCTCACCTCACGCTCTTCCTCACACCCCATATGCACTTGCAAAATTGGTCTAATTTCACTCTAGATTAAAGTATTTCTCTTACACAGAATTAAATGTTTTGTCTCCCATTTCAACATTATAGTTCATGATCTCATCAAACTCAGACAAGGTAAGGCATGACATAAAATTATACATCTGCACTTACCGAGTCATTGTTCTGTTGAGATCTTGTTCATGATGCCAATTGTTAGGGAGAAATTCTGATGTGATGCAGGAAGAAGAAGCACCAGAGTCTTGGATGTCTTATGCTGAAGAAGTTTACTAGACTTGATCAAGCAGAACAGAAGAGTCATCGACACAACATGAGTGCATGATGCCACCTCAATTCTGAGGGCCAAGCTGCAAAATTCAGATTCATAAACTAGGAAAGTGGACCCAGCCCACAAAGGGAGATGTGCTAACATTCCATTGGCTGTTGGGCATAAACATTAAGATAAAGACTCACACCATCTAAGTGACGCGAGAACAACAACGGTCTCTCTCTCACTCAGAGTGTTATCTGGCGAAGGCGCCAGGGTAATGAACATGGCCTTGGCATGCCCTAGGAGAGAGTACAGGTCAGATAAACTGTTTCTAGTAATGTATCTAAAAAGAAAACATCTAATTCTCAACTTTCACCTATAAACAAAGAGGGATTGACCTTTAACTACACAAACTATATGGACAAGTGAAATTCTTCCCTAACAGTGCTCAGCAAACAACGTGGCCTATATAGACAATTGGAAAACTTTCTGGGGAAGGCCTGGTCTGATTAGGAGAGATGGCGTCCATCCTACTTTAGATGATGCATCTCTGAGCCGCAGTCTTAAACGCCCCTCTGCAGGTTCACCCACCCAACCCTACTTAAACCGCGTAGAAACTGTGTCTGCCTCGAGGCTGTATAAGCCTAAACCGAAAGCTGGAGGAATCATTTATAGCAACCTAGTTAAAATCAAAACCATTACTTCAGCAAACCAAACAAATAAAACTCTTAAATGCGGTTTGCTAAATATTCGGGCGCTCTGCAGACAGCGACACAAGTGAAGCAAGAGGGAAGGGCTTCATGCTTGGCTAAAAGCCCGTGCTAGCAGACCACCGCTATCTAGCCTCTTGTTAGCCAACGTGCGGTTGCTGGAAAACAAACTGGACGAGCTACAAGTCAGGATACAACGCAACGGGAAATCAGGGAGTGCTGTGGTCTAATTTTCACCAAGACCCGGCTCTCAAGCAAAGTCCCGGAATGCACCATCCAGCTACAGACTCGCTTCATACAGCAAGGGGACCGGACTGCAGCTTTCGGTAAGGGCAAGGGGGAGGTGTGTGTGTGCTTGTCAACAACTTGTGGTGCAAAGACGTACAGACTGTCCATATGCACTGTTCGCCAGATGTAGAGTTTTTACTGCTGAAATGCAGTCCCCATTATCTACCAAGGGAATTTACTGTTGTGTTTTGGCTGCGGTTTACATCCCCCTGTGAGCCAACTCCTCGGCAGCGCTCAGTGAACTCCATAATGTCATCAGCACACTAGAGACTCTTCATCCTGATGCTGTTTTTACCATCACCGGCGACTTCAACCAGTGCAACCTACGGAATGTACTTCCCAAATACCATCAACATGTGGACATTCCCACCCGAGACACTGGACCATGTTTACAGCAACATACGTGGTGCATACAAGGCTGCACCCCGCCCCCACTTCGGCCACTACAGACAGAGACTAAAACAAACCAACCCTGTTACCAAACAGGTCAAATTCTGGACCCCAGAGTGTGAGAGCATCCTGCAGGACTGTTTTGCTCAGACAGACTGGGATGTTTTTAAAGCTGCATCCACTCTGGAGGACTCAGCGTACAGGATTATGCTAAGTATGTGTGGATAACATCCTGCCCATCACATGAGTTAGGAAGTTCCCCAACCCAAAGCCCTGGATCAGCAGTCAGGTACGACGCATGCTGCGTACTCGCTCCCTTGCTTTTAAATCTGGCAATAAAATGGAGTACAAAGCTGCAAAATACGGATTGAGGAAAGCCATCACAGTGGCCAAGAGGCAGTACAGAGAGAAGCTGGACAGCTTCTCAACACCGCTGACCCAGGGCGGATGTGGCAAGGCCTGCAGCACATCACTGACTATAGGACCCCCACCAGCACCATCAGCCCCACAGGCAGCCTGCTGGACGTCGTCAACACCTTCTGCACCCGGTTTGAGATCTCCAGCCACAACACAGAGAGGAGGCCTGTAAACACCCGGACTCCCCAGACCAATCCACCACCCCAACAGTTTCAACAGGCCAGGTGTACAGAGCTCTGAAGAGGTTGATCAACCCCCGCAAGGCAGCAGGACCTGATAACATCCTGGGGCGGGCCGTCAGGGCACGAGCTTATGAGCTCACCTCCATATAAAACCTCTCCCTCAGCCAGAGCACTGTTCCTACCTGCTTCCCACAACCACAACCATTGTTCTCCTCCCCAAGAAAAACCCACCCACATGTCTAAATGACTACAGGCCAGTAGCACTCTCTCCAGTCATCATCAGTTCGAGAAGGTGGTGTTGGCCCACATTCAGAGGAACATGCCAGGCACACTGGACCCCCTTCAATATGCATACCGGCCCAACAGGTCCACCTCAGACGCCATCTCCGCTGTTCTCCACCACTCCCTCTCCCACTTGGAAAACAAAGACTCCTACATCAGGATGCTCTTTGTTGACTACAGCTTGGCCTTCAACACGGTCATCCCTCACAAACTTTACACTTTACACTTACACAACAGTTTACACTTGGCCTGCACCCCACCCTCTGTGACTGGCTCCTAGACTTTCTGACTGGCAGGCCCCAGTCAGTCAGGATTGGTAATAGGACTTCAACCAGCATCATTACCAACACTGGCACCCCCTAGGGTGTGTCCTCAGCCCCATCCTTTACACCATGTTCACCCACGACTGTGTCGTCTCCCACAAAGACAACATCATCCTGAGTTCATGGATGACACTGCAGTCGCATCCTCTCCTGAAGAATCTCCTCTCCCCCCATCAGTAGTTGATCAAATAGGACAAAAACATACAAAAACACAAGAAAATAAAGCAAAGGTTGAGTAAAAACTCAACGCTACCAGACTTTGCTGCTCCCAGTTGAAGTGCATGTTCTGGAATTATAACTGTTTTTGATGTAATTATAACTGTTTTTTCATGCCGATTACCATCTGACTGCCATTTAAATCTAAGTATTTATGACATGAATATTAACTGATCAAATGGTAGCAGTGTGTACTGATTGAAAGAGATGCATGTATGGATGTGATTGGTGGTCAGATTTTCCTACAGCTTGTCATGTGAGAAGACTTACAATGTTCTAATACTTACAGTGATGATACATGAGGGTTGTGTGTCCGAATATTGTTCCAAACCAACCTGAAAGTGATTGCTGAAAGCCAGAAATATCAACACAAAGATGTGAGTCCATCCAAAATTTGACCATTTCTGACAGGCTTTGATATGTTTCACTGTAAAGTCAATATTCCCCAAAATAGTAGCACTTTTGTGTGATTCATGAAGGAGCTGAAAGACCTCATTATTCCATACTGTCATACCAGAGCACTTCGCTCCCAGAATGCAGGTCTGTTAGTGACCCCCAGTATCTCTAAAAACAGACTGGGAGGTAGAGCCTTCAGTTACCGGGCTCCTCTATTGTGGAACCAGCTCTCTCCATGGGTCAGAGAGGTAGACACTCTTTCTACATTTAAGTCTAGGCTTAAGATCTTCCTCTATTATAGAGCCTTTAGATAAGGCTGGCTCAGGCAGTCCTGATCCATTTTATAGCTACACTGCTATAGGCTTAGACTGCTGGGCGACACATCAGGTTACATGGAGCCCTATCCCACCCCCCAACCCCTCATGACCCTGTCTACCGTCCAGTAGTCCCATTAAGCTGGCCTTCCCTCCCTGCCCACCAGGAGCTTCCTTCATCATTTTTCGTTAACTGACTGATTCCATTTCCATGTTTTCCATATTCCATGTTGTAAATTGTTTTCTTGTCTGTATAGAACATCTATGTCACGTCTGCCCGTCTTGGGTGAGGGATCCCTCCTCTGTTGCTCATCCTGAGGTTTCTCCATTTTTCCCTGTTAAAGGCTTTTCTTGGGAGTTTTTCCTCAGTCGATGTGAGGGTCTAAGGGCAGAGGATGTTGTCATAATGCTGTGTAAAGCCCTTTGAGACAAACTGTTCGTAAAAATGGGCTATACAAATAAAATTGTCTTGCCTTGCCTTGCCTTGCCTTGCCTTTTCAACATTGTGATTTGAATAGTTTACACTTCACCCACAATGTCATGTCTTATGAATTAATCATCCACCAGATGTTCATTGTGCCTCCACTAAATTCACAGATTCATACAAAACATAATGATTTTCAAGTTAGTAGTTTATTTATTGCTTATCTGGGGTCACATCATATTACACACATTCCTATTGGTTCCAGTGGGTGCATTCACAGTGTGTATATACATATGTATATGTATATACACTACTCACAAAAGGTTACAGTGATATCATAGAAGATGGGCATTTAAGTAGAAGTATGGAGTGGTCATTTCTTCATCTCATTGTATTGAAACAAAAGCTAACAACAGTGATGGGTATACCACAACTTGTCATGTGTCCAAAGGATGTCCACTTCTCAGCCTTTCTGTGACTCTTCCAGTCTCTCTGTGTCTCTGTTTTACCCTGCTAATGACTCTCTGTGACACTCTAAGTTAAGTGGACACTTCCCTGACAACATCCCATCTGAAGCTTCCATATGGCCAGGTACTGTTGGTGGATTGTTATAGTGCATTTTAGGTGTACTTTAGTGTATATAGAACTGTGACTGGCTATGCAATAGTTTGAATAGTTTGTAAGATATTTCATTGTTTAATTTCGTTGTTTAATTAATAACATAGACTTCACAACATGTGACACATAAAATCACATTTGTCATGATGGAGATAAGTTACTATGACAGAATCAAATATATCTGGATGTCATGTTAACTCTGTGACCTGTAACTGACACACATTCTTGTGTTAGAACAAACATTTCTGGTCATGTTGGTTTCTCACTGCTTTTTCATTATTGCGTTGAAAGAAAATACGTCAGGGATCGATTTAGAGACTCTTGAAATTCCAGTGGGTGTGGTGCAGGATGGAAAAAGTTTTGAAAGCCAGAAATATCTGCACCTGGCAGATTAGTCTCTCAACCACCCACAAATATATTGTCGGTTGTACTATTGGCCAATAATTATCATACTGTTTGTCCTTTAAATATTTATAGAAACCACCCACTCCAATCTATTCTCAGTACATGGTTTCAAACACCTCCCTGAGAGTCACGCTAACAAACAGTGAAATGCAAAGTATGCTTACGTAACAATTTTGGCTTCAAAAGTACAATTATGTGAAATTTGCCTGACATTAGCTTCAAGATAAATTAAATAAGCTGTTTTCACCCTCATGCTGCTTCACTGTCATACAGTACACATTTTAATACTTGTTAGTTGTCCAGTACATTTAGATTGTTTCATATCTTTTAAACATTTTCCTTCTTGTGTGGGGTTTTGCACACACACACAAACAAGAACATGTTCTATTACAGTTGCTCAAATGTGTTCAGAAATGACTCTTCTTGTTCTTGCTCATTTCCTCTGGCTCTCAGATCATTTTCCTCCACTGTCAAACTTCAACCTTCATCAACCTGTGACCTCTGACCTTCTTCATCTTGGTTTCATCATTTCATTAGCAAAAAGTGTGAACAGTTTTGAGTTGTTGTGTCTGTACAACCTGTGTTTACCATTAGGCATAAGACTGCATCTCTCTGCACAGTGTGTTGTAGAGAGTGAAAAAATTTGGTGAAATAATTTTTCATATTTATATAGTATATAATAGTACTATATTTACTATACTATACTATATACTATACTGTACTGTTTACTATATATATACAGTAAATAATTCCATAAATGGGTTCAGACCACTGTATCTTAGCAATTCAGAAAAACTGCAATTTAGAGTATCTCTTAATGTCAATTCAAGGAATATGTGCATCTTAGAGGAATACATTCCTTGTCCCTGGCCATTACAACTAAGTGTATTCACACACACATACCCAGTGTAACTGCGAGGATTTGGTGGTCACTGCCTACAGTTGTTTATAATTTCTATTTTTGTACGAAGGCAACAAACAGGGTTAACATAGATCCCATTTCCAAGATGTTTTGGAGCTTTATTTCTCATTGTCTCCTCAATTCCAGCAGATGGATGTCCCACAAGTGGCCCATAAATGTGTTTCGAAAATAGCATGTTAATATAGTTATCCCTGTGAAGTTAACAGTGTAATTGCAAATTATGTTCCTGTTCCATCACATTCTGCTGCCATGAGTCATCTGTTGTCACAAAAACCACGTTCTTTTCCCAGTGCTGCACTGATGGAGGAACAAAACATTTAGAAAGTATCTCTGACCATCAATCACCTCTGTTTCTACACTGAGTGTGTTTGACTCAGAGGCTCCTCTGAGTGTAGAACACTCCATTAGAATTGTGGATTTTATCTCCAGTGTTGGAGTCAAGGATTCCTGTCACATTGTCCTCATTAGGACTTTATAGTTAAAGGCATGTTGCCTCACTTTCAAATGAAGTGGAGAGATGGATTGCGTAACTTGAGGAACATAGTTTACTATTTTTGTTTTAGTAGTTTGGATGATTTGACCTTTTCATACTCTGCCCATTAGCAGTATTTGCTGGATTTATCTGTGTTACAGTGTTGCTGTTTTGACATCTTTGTTCATTATGGAAATGTCCCTTGCATCTTTGCACAGACATTTTATGGGACATTTATATAAACAGCCTCAAAGGATATCAAGAACAAGTGGTGTTGATGATTTCTGAGGTGATGTCACTGCCGTCTGTCCTCTGAACTAGTACTGGATTTGAAAATCATACTTATTTGATAAGAGTACAGCTGGTTATTTGGTGTCGTGGCAATAAACACAGTGTCAACACAGTGTCTTTCTGTTGACATTTGCAAACTGACCCACAGCACTCACTAGCATGACATGCATGAATGAGGGGCCCGAGTGAAGGAGATGGAAGATTCAATACAGTTCTGTGAGTCATACTTGATCAACATTAGACAGACAGACAGACAGCCTCTTGTGGCATCATGGTAGTATACAGCACATGTGGTACATGTGATATCAAGAAGAGGACAATGTGATCAGGGAAATAATGCTTGCAATATCTGGTGCAATGTCCAAAATGGGACCGCACCTGATGACTGCTCTAGTCAGTTCAAGTTATAATATGTAACTTTTCCACATTAAAATGATCAGATGGCACAGGACGTAGAGTGGGTCATAAACCAGAGGGTCGGTGGTTGGATTCCGGCTCCTCCAGCCCACTCTTGGGCAAGACACTGCAACCACTCTTTACCCCTGATGTGTGCACTGGGTGTGTGAATGTGATCAAATGTTTAGCTTTCACATGCTGTGCCTAGCACTGAATGTGTGTGAAAGGGTGAATGTGACATACAGTGTAAAGCACTTTGAGTGGTCTGAGAGACTAGAAAAGTGCTGTATAAGTGCAAGTCCATCTATTTACCATTTACCAGATTCATGTGGTACGTTCTATTGCACATACTGATTATTTCACTGATTCCTTCAGTTTTTAAACCTTGAGAAATCTCTCATTTCACAGTCTGTTTCATTTGTCATCCTCTTTGCACATATGCAGTGGTTGCCTGCAGTTTTATCTAGTTTGAAGTCATATTTGACGGATCACTGTGGCATTAAACTCAGTCATCTTGAATGAACTTGAATGAACTTTTACTTTTAGTCATACACCACTGTACAATGAAATATGGTAATTCATTTGCATAAGTAAAGGTCACATGACTGCTGAACAGTGACGTTGAATCACAGCTTTATTCTGTTTTTCTGACAGCTTTAACGTCCTGGTGTGTTGCTGGAGAGGAGGTCACCTCTGAGGATAATTCCAATGCTGGTAAAAAAAAAAAAAAAAAAAAAAAAAAAGAAGAAGAAAAAACAAGAAGAAAAAAATTCCTGAATGTTTGCTTACTTTCTGAGAGAAATAATCAGAACAGAGCTGCTTTTTCAGCTCCCAGCCCATCCCTGACATCTCGTGTCTGCCATACAGCATCAACAACACACTGTGCTCAGATGTGGAGCTGCTTTATTAGTGTTTTTTCCTGGTTACAACCACCTGATTGATTTGTTCTGGAGAGGAAGAGATCAACTGATGATAAAGGAATCCTGAGAAAGCTGACCATAGCTGGGAAAACTACAACAACTCCCATGATTCTATGCTACTTCACACCATCCCCAAATCTTTAATACACCGTAGCAGCAAAGTTGTGGAGTATGAGACAAATGAATTTCCCTTTGGGGATTAATAAAGTAATTCTTATTCTTATTCTTATGGGTTTAAACTGCCAGTCATTTTCATGATTAATCATTTTGCTTCTAAAAGCTTATAATAGTATGTAAGATTTTCTTGTCAATATTTTTGTTGTCAACTTCTTAAGGTGTTTTGGTTTGCTCTAAGACCAAGAAAAGGAGCAAATCCTCAAATTAAGAGCCTTTTTTCTTTCTTTCTGTCTTTTTCTTTCTTTTTTTGCAAAAGAATGATTGATTATTTAAATAGCTGCAGATTGATCTTCTATCGATTGACTGATTGCTCTTTTAATGAATTGCTTTGGCTCCCATCAGAAGCATTTGATGAAAATACATTAAGTTGGAACTCCAGTTACTAATTACTTATTCATAACTGGAGTTGGGATTAATACACAATACCAAATACAGAGAGGGCTTTATCACTGTGGTTTTCTGTGCCACATGACAAGAATCTTTAAAACAACTTCAACTGAGTGTGGGCAAATTAACATAGAATTTAAATATTGACAGACATGTGCCAGGCATGTTTACATGTTTTTTTTTTTTTTGGTTTTTTTTTTTTGTTAAAGGATGTTGAACATCAGTTGTAGTAATTTCATAATGTCATCAACTAAGTTGTGGAGGCAGAGCAACAGCAAAAGTCATTTTCTCTGAGTCATGTCTTTATTGACCAGAGAACAAAGCAATTTGTGTTGCTTTGTGCTCATGAATAGCAGATGACACAGTTACCAAGCAGATAGCACACTGTATTTAGGGAAGGGATGCTGAAGCATGCAGGTAACTCTACAACTACTTGGCCTTTGACCTTGTAAAGATGAGCTCTGCTGGCCTGTTGACTTGATTCTTTTAAATCTGCAGAGCCTGTGTATGATTTCATAGAATCTGTGCAAAAAAAAAAAAAAAAAAAAAAACAGGATACTGGTAAACAATGCTGTGGACGGAGGCCAGCTCCAGATTTGGCTCGGCCAAGTCAGACGGTTTCAACTGAAAAATGAATAACTTCATGCTCTGGCAGGAGTGCAGCACAGTCCATGGGGGTTGCAGGATTTTTTTTTTTTTTTTTCCAAAGAAACACTTGTGTTTTATATTTGCGCCTTGCCAACACATTCTTTTGTGTTCATGGGAGAGGAAAAGGATGAGACACTGACTTTTGAAGTCTTTCTGTCTTGTCACGTAAAGCATTCCTCATAGGACCATGCATTCCTCATTCCTCACTAGGACCACAAAGACAACTAGTCACCTCACTACATCCTCATTATAGCTCAAATGGGGTGAATTTGACAAAAATTCTCAGTTCTTGCATGCATCGGTGTGTTCACTCATAGTGCAGTAACTTCTGTGTCTTGCTGCATTTATGTTTGGGGCTGCCATGTGCATGTGCAGCATTCTATTTTTGAACATTGGCATTCAGGCCTGTAGTGACTGTTAATCGCCTGCACTTTTCGTATGTGTGCACCCACGTGGGAATACTATGCATGAATGTAGCTGCATGTATTTTGTGTGCAGGATTTTATATATTGTGTGCATATATTTTGACGTGTATCCATAACCTCTAACTTCTAAGAGTAAAAGTACAAATGGTAAGTCTGAGTGGCACATGGCTCACCTTTAGCTTGGCTGTTGTGTTGTCAAAAGATATACCTATATCTGGAATGATCAATTGAGAAAATGGGTTTCATTTCCCCTCTCTGGCCTCGAGCTCGACCTTCCTGTGGGTGCAGAGTCAACCTCAGTCAGATGCACTGATTGGAGCCAGATCCTTTGTCCCAAATTCCGTCTCCTTGCACCCTTGAACCTCACGAAATCTCTAAACTAAGACCTTCAGTCATTGGGGTAAGTTCCACATTACACAAATCCAACTCTAATGTGAAACGCCAGCAGGGTGATGTGGAGAAAATGTGCCGGTGGACAATGGAGGTGAGGTGCAGGTGAAATAAGGTTGAAGGTTAAATTCCACCAGTGAGGCAAAGCCACTCTTTACAGTAATAGTCACTGTATTTGGTGTGAAGTGGAATGCTGTTGTTAATTCCTGACTCTCTGGACCCACTTTTGGTGTTTTTCATTTTTATGAGGTGGAGGAGGACATCTGTTTATGTCATTGACCCTTACAGGAATTCCCTGGGAGCCTTTTAATCTTCCATAATGCGAAGATGCAGGGATGTGCTATTTTTGTCTATTCTCTTGCCAGATGCTTCACTGAACCATTAATACGACTGTATCATACCCCAGACGTCCATGATTTGTCATATGGGAGACTGTGAAGGGGAGTAAACATTCTGCAGGCATTTCATTTTACTGTCCCACAAGTACCCCTCTGCTCCTTAAACCTCCACAGAGAACCCTCTTCACTCTAACTGCCCTGAATTCCTATGACTTTCAAACCCTATTATATTGAATTCCTCAAACGCCTCTAGACACTTTGTATCACAGATGCTCTGGTGCTTGCCACCCCTCCTCCAACCCCCCAACTCGAGACCCCCCCCCCCCATACTGCAGCTCTCACACACATACCCCCAGCTATGTATTCCAGATCGGGATTTAATGCATTTCTGTTTCGCATCACCTCCCAGGAATGCGGCACGCGTGCCACAAGCCTCATAACCTCAGGCTGATGAGTGCAAGGATGTTAAAAGAGAGAAGGATGATGGGATACAGACGCTGCTGGGGGTTTTGGGGGCTGAGGGGGGAGCTGAGAGGGATTGGGAGGCAGGGGGGTTGACAGCGCATCCGGCGCGGCACTTGGCGTTAATGAAGGCCATCTTGTTGCATAAAGCCATGTTAGTGCAGCTGAGGTATGTGCTGAGCGCATCTGGACCAAGATTTTGGAAACATATTCTTGTGTGTTTGTTTGGTCTGTCCCATCTCACTCAAATTAACAACTGTTGCACGATACAGAGGAAGCATGGAGTGAATTAACTTAGTTGGGGATCTTTTAAGGGGGTGTTGATCTAAAAGTGGAGATTCTGAAGGCGGATCTTTTGAATAATGTTCAGATACTGTCTTCTGTTTTTATTTATGTAGGCTATATTTAATTCTGTCAGGGTCATTGTCAGATCGCTAGAAAGGAAGGATTCCTGACCTGACCGTTGGACCAGTCAGTTCTACTGAGTAAACTGTGTGGAGCATCTTTATCACATGAACATATTTCAACAGCAGCTTCGTATCATTTACAGTCTTAAGATACGCCATACATTACAGACCCTGAACAGTGATCAAACAATCCAATCTCGTCTCCTCCCAGCTCACTGCTGATGTGCTGACAACAGCAAGATGGAGGAAATTTGGATTTTTGGTGGTGATAATCTGGGGTGGTACTTTAAACTCACAATGGGCATTTCCTCATCATTTTTCATCATTTTACTCTATAGCAGTTTGTTGGTGTTTGTCAGA